>CM076601.1:26405000-27030000 GCA_038502835.1 Octonoba sinensis | reverse complement strand
CTAGGACTGCAGATGGTAAGGAACCAATAGCACTAGGACTGCAAATGGTATGGAACCAATAATAGCACTAGGAATGCAAACGGTAAGGAACCAATAATAGCACTAGGACTGCAAATGGTAAGGAACCAATATGCAGCCCCATTACAAACAACAAGCCTTTCCACCACCATTAACTTTCTCATGACATTAGTTTCAGAGTTCAAAAATGAACCTTCCTGAAACAATAATAACAGTAATACTGCTCTCAGCAAATTTGGGTCAAACAGCTCTGGATTTTTCTGTGAATAAAATGGTCTTTTTTTACTTAACGGTTGCTTTTTGCCAAATGGTATCTAATTTCCGTTTCATTATCTTTAGGTTTCTTTTCATGTCTATTTCTTGAACGTTTGATAACTTATTAAATAACTGAACGAATATATTTAATAAAGGACTTAAAATTTTAATCAAATTAAAAAAGATTAAAGATATCGTTCTCTTTTAATAACTCTTTAACTCCAACTTTGTTAAAATTCTTTTAATAAAGTTGAAGGACAAACAACTTGGCGAATCCTGGCCATCTTAGGGTTATAAGATAAAGAAATGTTAAACAGGAGATGTTCAGAATATTTACTCTCGGTGATGACTTATGATATAGTATTTATTAATCAGGATGCTTAGTTAAAATATTTTTTCAGTCAAATTTTCCGCTTAAAATAGAGAAATATTTTTTAAAAATAAAATGAATATTGCTTAATTCCCAAATAAACAATTAAAGCTGCACAGTCCTTCCAAATATTTTTTCTTTTATCAATCAGATAAAAAATAATGCATGCATTTAATTCTAATTATACTTAGAAATGAAATTTGAAAGTAAACCTTATTGTAATCAACCATTAAAAAAAGTTTTAAAAAAAACGTTTGTTCAATTTTTGAAATTTCTAGTAATTTCCTCAATTATATCTTTTTCCAAAAGATTTTTTGCTAGTAATACTTTCCAAACATTCTAGAATAAAAGTTAGCATGGAATTAATTATCTGAAACTCAGTTGAATTTCAATACTTTTTTTTCGTCAAAAACTCAGAAGAAAGGACAAAAAATTCAAATTTAACAATAAAATAAAAACTAAATACAAAAGAGAGTCAAATTCATGCTAATTTTTGTTAACTCCGTAGACTGCGCATACGAAGTTTCAAATCTGTATCTTTAACTGAAAAAAAGCCTTAAGGATTTTACTACACGTCATTGGTCAAAAATACAAAGCATAGAATGAAAACAGCTAAAATCATTTACAAAAACCGGAATATCATTTAAAGTTTTGCTCACATATGTTTGAAAAATTTCAGGAAGCTTTAAAAGTTTTATCTACTGAAATACGTAATTTAAAAAAAATCGATATTTTGAACAATTTCGAGTTATTGTGCCCCTTAATCGACAGCATGATAAACGAAAAGGCAAACGAAAACTTTAAATTATATTCATAGAGAAAAGCACCCGTAAGTATTACCATTTCTTTTATTGATGTTTTAGATGTATCAACGTCATAATGCAACTCATGCCACGCAAAAAATGAAGTAGACGTCTTAAATTCATTTCAGTTATATCAACCCCATCGACCAATCAATAACGAAAGAAATACTGATTAGAATCTATAAATAAAAAGTGGTTGAAATTTCTAATTATTTCCATTGATGGCCAATCACTTCTAAGAGGGAAACAATATCCAGCAAAACAGTTAGTTACTGCAAATGCAACAGTAGAGATTGCATCACATAAATTGATGGAAATGATTTTGGCCTTAAGAACTTCCTTCTAAATTTCACTTTCCATCCAAGCTAACACAGTTTCAAAAAATAAAATAAAACAGAAAATGCAACCACGAACAAAAACGCGCACACGTCAAACAGCTCGAAAAACAGGACGTTTCTTCTTTCACTCTTTCTTTTTCTTCCATTTTCATCTCACCTTGTTTCCACCCTTTTCATTGTTACTTCCACCATCACATCCACCGGCTTCCTTTACTTCCTCAGTCCGTGGTCGGGAAACACGTGTTTCTTTTGTCGCCCTCGCTTTTTCCCCCGACGCGTGTTTCGAATATTTCGAAGTTTACTTCCGGCGAAAGGGTTGCCAGATCCAGATGGCATTAGTTTCGGTTTTTGCCAGCGGTAAAGCGAAAGTGGATATGTTTTTGTTTTGAATATCGCTTGTTAGGATAGAGTTATTTTCAAAAGTAGAGGGCTTTTCCATATTTTTTTCTGACATTTTTATTAAATGAGAGTAACTTGGTACTTATTTGCATTCTTTTCTTGCAGTTTCTGTTCAGTTTTGGTCTCCTTATCTAAAGAAGGATATAACCTCCCTGGAAAGAGTTCAAAGGAGGGTTACTAGGTTGGTAAGTGGTCTCACAGACTTTGATTATAAGGTAAGGCTTAAAAGGCTCAATACGTATAGTCTAAACTAGAGCAAAGGAGAATTAGAGGGGACATGATTCAGTTGTTTAAATTCATTAAAACAGGAAATGTTGATGGGCAGCAGTTATGCGCTGAAGGTAGAACTAAAGGTCATTGTTTCAAGCTTTTCGAACCTCAGGCTAATCTTGAAGTTAGGAAAAATGACTACTTCAATAGGATTGTAGGCAGTTGGAAGTATTTTACCGAAGGCAACTGTTAATTGCAGTGGGGTAAAAACTTTTAAGAAGGCTCTTGATGTTCATTGGGGATTGTTAAATTGAGTAGGACCAGTCTAGCCGAGCCCTGTGCAATAATACTCTGAAGCAGCGGTGCGTAAACTATTTTCATTTGTGATATCCTCTTTTGTGTAAAATTTTGTCGCGACCCCTGGATAGACAGTAGACGTTTTGTTTAATCGTCAACGAAGTTACCTTGAAACTCTTTCTGGGATTGTCTCTTACAGGGTGTTTTTAAAAAAGTGTCGAGACGTCATCGATTGAAATAATGCCTTTTTAAAATAACGCACGAAATTTTTAAACCGTCATGAAAATGTTATAAAATTTGTAACCTCATAAACATCATTTAATGAACCAACACATAATTTTTTGAAACAATGCTTTGTTATAGATATTTTTTTTAAATGAAAAATAGTTTCAAAAAACTTCGCATCATAAGAAGTCATAAAACATCCCATCATAAGCTTGCAATGTGAAGTATGCACACACCCCCCATTGCAAAGAGCTCACGATTGCATTGCTTCTATGTTCGGATCTGTCCTAGAAATCGCCAGCCGTAAGTCATTCTCTGGATCCAATCGAGATTGATATTTCGTTTTAATGGAAACTAATTTTAAAAAGCCGGATTCCCATGACTAGGTCGATTCGAGCTGAATCAAAATATTCATTGCCTTTCTTTTCAAATCGGCATATTCGTTTACAATCGATAGCCAAACATTTTGGCAAGTCAGAGAGTTAAATTGAATGCGCAGTGTTTCGTCTCTTGAAACATCAATTAACTGTTCTCATACATTTAAAGGGATATTGAAATTAATAATATCAAACGAAAATGAATCACGGATACAACCTAATTTACTTTCTGAATATTTTTCGTACCCTTTCGTTAAGTTTTCACCCAATTTTATGAAATGACGGGAAATGATGTTTTTAAATAAATCTATATTATTAACCGACTTCACAAAGGAAGAAGGTTAGATATTCATACTGTATGTATGTCGTTTTTTTTTTTTTTTTTGTTTGTTTGTTTGTCTACTCAAAACTTCTCACCGGATTAACCGATTTTCATGATTTTTTTTAATCGATCGAGGGTGGTTTCCTATAGGTCCCGTATCTTTGTTTGACCATATTCGATAATTAGAAAAAAAGTTATGGGCAGAAATGTAGTTTTTTTTTTCTTTTTGGTTTTCATCCATAACTTTTGACTCAATGAACCGATTTGGACGATTTTCCCTTTAACATATAGAGGGTCGCCTAACTTAAATATCACACATCAATTTGACTACATTTGTTTTTCAGAAAAAACGTTACGGGTGAAAATTAGGTATTTTTTATTTTAATTGCAAAATCTTTGCTTGATTTTTCTTTGTTGGGAAAACTATTAATAAATATAAAACTCATTTTTTAAAAAGTGTTTGTTGCCATTGTGCTATAATATTAAAAGCAATTACAGCAAGAGTTTGACTGAAGGCTTCTCTGATGGAAAAATTAAATCCAGGCAGTTTGTTTGCTAAAATTGACTTCCAAACGGAATTTATCATTAATGGATTTTTTTAAAATTTGAGTATTTATATAAAAAATGTATTTTTTCTAAAAATAATGAAATAAAATAATTTTAAAAAATAGAACCGACTTCAAATTAGAAATTGCGCTAAAAAGTGAAAAATAAATTATTTCTTTAAACAACATCGATGTGACTTTTAAACATAGCTTTAGAAGTCGGTGCAAAATTATGAGTCCAATTACCATTACACCCTTTCTGCATCGTATTGGATCTCTTGCTAATTCTGGAAAATTATAATTGATTCATGATTACAAAAGATTTTATCTATCCTAATTTTGCACCGACTTCTAAAACTATGTTTAAAAGTCACATCGATGTTGTTTAAAGAATTAATTTATTTTTCACTTTTTAGCGCAATTTATAATTTGAAGTCGGTTCTATTTTTTTTTTTTTTTTTAATATTTTAATTTCTTTAGTAAATTCTGAAGAGCAAGGGGACATGTGTGTGTGTGGTTTTTGTTCAATTCCCCTTGCCAAAGTATCAGCTAGTGAATCTAGAAGACAGCGTATAAATTCTGCAGGAAGATATTAATAATATGTGTGTGTGATATCTCTTCACGGGCCATTTGAGGTTTAAATAAGAACATTGGGTGTAAGTGTTTTGGGGTTGCGAGGAATCCTTTTTTCTTTCTTTTCTCTCCAAGTGCACAAAGGAGTTATATGCCTATTTTAACCTGTTGACGTAAATAATGAATAGCACCTGCATAGAGTCAGGAAAGGGTTCTTTCAATTTTTTTTACCTAGAGACGTTAATGGCTAATTAGTTCTTTCATTCTGAAAAAAGTGTTTAAAGAAATCATCTGTAGTTATGTTCTGTATCTTAAACTTTTAAAGTTATTAGCCTTTTTTCTTATAAATTTTTCTCCGCAGCGGTGCAGCATTTATGAGGTCAACTTTTGCATAAATAAATACTTTTCGCAGCCAGGACGCTGCGCACGTACACCCTACAAAAATTCGTTTCACAACTTTGAACTTGCGACATCAATACCACTTATGACACGCTAATTGCACGAGCGTATTATGCATACTACGTAACGATTTAATTTCATCTGATTTTCCATCAAAAGTCTCCAGAATCGTATATCACGTCGTTTGCAAACAATCCCCATTGCCCGCTGCTGCTTGCGCATTGCGCAATGGGTGGCTACTGGATACACTCTTGCAATTATGTCAGCGTTCTCCTTAAACCCAAGGAATACGTAACTTTGCATGTATCGAATGCAAAGCATACAATCAATAAAATTTTTGCTGCATTTAGAGTGGTCAGTGATATACAAAACTAGAAAAACCGTTGAATTGGGAATTTTTGACACAGTTTCAATTTGGCTCCAGGACAGGGAGGGCGAACCTTTTTTGGTTAGTGTGCCAGTTCACTTACGGTTTTTTACTTTCAAGTGTCCAGTGGGCCACTTGTTATATTTCTTTCAAAAACCACATAGGGGCCGTTCATAAAGGACGTCACACTTTTTTCCCATATATTTGACCACCCCTCCCCCCCTTTGTCACAATATGTCACACTTCAGCGGACCCCCCTCCCCCCCTTTGTCACGCGTCAGGCTATGTTGCATAATGCATGATGTCACACTTCTTGTTACCCCCTCCCTTTCCCTTGTCACACTTTGTCACAATTTCACGAACCCCCCTCGAAGCGTGACATCATTTATGAATGATCTCATATTTAAATCACTTAACGTGGACCAGTTACGATTACATTTTGCGGTACGATACGATATGACGTCATGCGAAAAACCAACTTTGTTAAAACGATATTTAAAAATTTATTTAATGATTAGCATAGAAATGTAACGTAATATTTGTATTTATTATCGTAATTAACGGAGTTTCTCACATCGTAAGTAACGGAGTTTCTTAACATTTTAAAAAATGAATGTAAGTTCAAATATACTAAAAAGTAAACAATGATTTTGTTTCAAAGAAATGTTTCTAAATCTACAATACGCTTCATTGTTTCTTTTCGAGAATGATTCTTTATTCTATTTTATGCATCGTTGTTTCTATACATGAATGTCGTATATTCTCAGCTGTGTATTAAACTAAAAATAAAATCGTGGGGCGACCGTGAGAAAACAGTCCAAGATTAACTTTGTCTAAAATGAATGGAATTTTATTGTTTGACAACATTTTTAATGTTTGACAGAAATATTTGCTTTATGGTCGCCCTACGATTTTATTTTTAGTTTAATACGCAGTTGAGAATATACGACATTCATGTATAGAAACCACAAAGCATAAAATAGAATAGAGAAACATCCTCGAAAAGAAACAATGAAGCGTATTGTAGATTTAGAAACATTCCTATAAAACAAAATTGTTTTTTACTTTTTAGTACATTTGAACCTATTTTCATTTTTTAAAATGTTAATTTTTTTTAAAGTTTTTTTTTTAAATAACACCGCGTAACTAAAAACATTTTTTACATATTTTTTTACACGGTTTTATTTAACTTGATTTGTCACGGAAGTTTGTTTCGCCGTTTTCGACCAACTAGTACTGCATAAAGTATCTTCAAACTTGCACACGAGCTTATCTTCGATGACAATACAATATTCCATCCATTTTATATTTCATTATAACGTTAATTAGGGGAAAAAATATTTCTCTGAGGAAATTACCAGAATTATTATTTGTCGAATGGCAACGATTGCTTTGTTTGGCAATACAACGAGGTTATTTAACTTGATTTGTCACGGAAGTTTGTTACGCGGTTTTCAACCATTACTGCATTTTAATTTTTTTTTAACAAAACCATGTAACTTAAAATTTTTTTGAAAATTTAATATTTATTCCCCATTTATAATATTTTTGCTTTAGTAGCAATGTGACTAAAAAAATAATTGAAAATTAAGAACTTATATTCACTTTTCAGGCAAACAAACAAGGTTTCGTGATTTTAAACACAGACAATAATGTAGCTGGCTAACATCTTTTACTTAGATATAAATGCAACTGTCCCCATTCCTCCCTTCTCTCCCCTACTTGTAAATCAAACGTGAATTTGTAAATGTTTGCTTCAAGGAACTTTTTTACTCTGTCAAGCTTTTTATTTTAACAGACGAAGACCCATGATCTGGATCAAGGCGGAACTGAATGCAGTTTACTGTTTATTGTTACGATCAAGTTCAGCCTTGCATGGACTACATGAATGCCTCGTAAATAATCACAACGTTTAAATAAATTAATTTGCCTCTTGATTCTAAATTTTTTCTTGAATATTGGCAACATTTATCTTTTAACACTGGAAACAAAAGCTAAACAATGTTATCTTTATACCTTTGAACTTGCAGCTGTTTTGATCTAAACTTTCCAAATTCCGATAACATTTATTCACTAACTTATCTTAATCGTAATTCATAAAAAAAAAAAAAAAAAAAAAAAATGCTTGTGAAATTAATGCTTTAGGAGAAATTTAAATCTTATTTAAACTTAATATGTCGAGAAAAATTCCAAGTCGTGGAAAGAAGCGAAAAAGTCGTAGACAAAAGCAAAAAATGTACAACTTAAAAAAATCTCAAAAACAAGACCAAAAAGTTAAAGCCCTCAGCAGATTGTATATTGATGTCGGAATGGATCTGATGACCGAATTCGTCTACCAAGAAAATTGTCGGTATGAAAATCCCCCAACAGGAGACAATGCCATAGAAATCATATTTTTGACTCAGTGTTTGTTTTACACCAATATGGCGGAACTACTGAAGGGATACCGTTCTAAACGCAAATGCTGAGTGCAGAAACGCAGTCTATAAACGGAAAAGCAGCGTATAAACGGAAACACAGTGTATAAACGGAACCGCAGTGTATAAACGGAAACGCAGTGTATAAAATAATAAAAAAAGCATTAACTACTCAACAAAACTTTCGTCTTGTTTGCTCTCATTTTTAAACTGGGAGCAATTATTTCCCTCTAACTCTCCAATTTTCTCGCCAAATCTGGAGTGGATACTGTGAATAAACCGTACTACGAAACATACACATTTCATTAAACAAAGGTACTTTTCCATTATAAGCCTTCCACAGCTTTTGTCGCAGTTTTGACGGTTTTCAAAGAAAGTTTGCTAGTGACTTATGCTCGTATATATAACAGTCTCATGATTTCACAATATTTCAGGGGGGTAGAGGAGGCAATGAGCATGAACGATGAATTTTGCATTAAAAAACAGTGAAATACGTACACAAACGTATAAATACATGGAGAGTGAGGGGGTAATTACCCCTTCCAGACCCTCCTAAATGACAGGTCGGTATAAAAGGCTTACATGTGAGATAAATAGTTATGATCCACTAGTAAGCCCGGCGGTCATACGAAATGACCGCTGTTCGAGATACTATAAATACATATACAATTATCCCAGTAACCGGAAATGCACATCAAATCAAAGAAATATTTATCAGGTAGAACAGTAAAGTTTAATGAATAAATAATAAACATGTAATAATTTCGGAAAAAAATATTCTTACCGAAAAAAAAAAAACATCTAAGTTATAATAAACTGTAAAATAAAAATATTATAAACAAAATAATCAAATTGTTTGTGAAAACTATTTATTTATATCCAACATAATCATCGTCAAAACAATAGTTTTAACGAAACTGGGAAAAAGAGCGCTGCCGCTTTAGTATATATAACAAGAAGTTCCGTCTAGAACTATACGAGCCTACTTTCCCGTATACACCGAATTCAAATTTATAATCTAGCTATCTCTCTCTGTCTTTCTCGTTTAGTTTTAGTTCTTAATTGCTTCAAATATACCTTTTTTAACGGTTAATAGATATTCATTCATTCATTTATTAAGTCATTCATGTATTTAGTCACTCATTTATTCATTCATTCTTTTGCTTATTCATTTAATCATTCATTGATTCAAAAATATTCCTGAAAATCCCGATCAAAAAATTTCATAGGAAAATAGGCTCCTTAGTTCTGGATGTACTTTCTATTTGTACATGCTCTACGTCATAAGAGCTTTCCGATAAAGTTTGTTCCAAGCAAATCGGTCCGTTTAATCAGGAATTATATAGGATTGAAATTTCCCCGTAGGCGGTATGTTAATTTTTTTTGAAGTGTTCAAAAATGAACAAAATCTGTTCAAATTGATATTTCACGCCAAGAACTTCTTCCAGTGAGCTTGTTCATGGGAACTTAGATCTTGTACCCAGAGTTTACATTATTTGCTTCATTTTCACCCGTAGGCGCTAATGTTAAAATTTTTTGAACTGTTCAAAATTGAACAAAAAATTGTTCAAATCAAAAAATAAAATATGGAAATGAGATGTCCTCGCCGATATCTTTCGAATGCAAAAAGAATTTTTCCAATCGGACAATTCGTTCAAAAGTTATTAGGGGAGGGGACAGACCGACAGACAGACCGACAGACACACTTTTTCCCCATCTCAAAACCCTACTTTCAAATTTTTTATTTTTCAATCTTTATTTAATTACTTAACTTATTTTTGACTTTTCTTGATTTTTATCGATATTTTCACGATACATTAAGCCTTCTTTCATGCTTTATTATTATTCTTTTTACTTTTACGGGAAAGTAGGCTAAAAAGCGCTGACAATAAATAAATTAAAACAAAGACAGAAGTATTAAATTAAATTCGATTACACTGCTGTAAATTCGCTAAACTTTTGGCGAACTTCTGTTTTGTAGACATTCGCCGTAAGTTCTCTTCCATAAAAACGTTTTTATTATAAAAACAATTGTGTAGATGGTTTTTCTCGGAGTAAGAAATTCGGAATAAGCTATCGGCGACAAACAGACACTTAAGTGGCTTATATAAATGATGTTTTAGTAAGTTCACAAATAAGGGAAACAGTCGAGACATGGGGCATATCTCCAGAAGAACCATTAGAAATTGGAACAATACCTCAAGAGATCATAATAATTTTGGACAAAATTATTTAATTTTTTCCTAATTAACGTTATAATAAATTATAAAGGGGATGGAAAATTGTTTTGTCATCGAAGATAAGCTTGTGTACAAAGTTTGAGGATAATTTATGCAGTAATAGTGGTCAAAAACCGTGTAACAAATTTCCTTGACAAATCGAGTTAAATAAAACCCCTATAATAATATGCCCTATAAAAACTAGTCTAGGGTAGGAGCAGTGGAGAAACGAGATTTTTCTCGCAAGCTGAGCGGTGCCGAAGCAAAGAAATTTGTTGTTCTCCACTGCTTCTATTTTTAAAAAATGTTTTGATTTTTTATCATATAAAAAATTAACTAACTAAAAAAGAGAGAGATAAATATTGTAATCTGTTAAAACTATTCTATGGTAGGAGCGCTGGAGCAACGAGATTTTTCTTGCAACCTGAGCGGAGCCGAAACAAGGAAATTTGTTGTTCTAAACTGCTTCGTTTAAATTTTTTTTTTTATCATATAAAAAATTAACTAACTAAAAAAAGAGAGATAAATAATATAACCTATTAAAACTATTCGGAGCACGGAGCGGAATAATCTCAATTCCGTCAAATGTGTAAATCTATATAAATAAAAATGTAAGTGTTCCTTTGTGCAAGCCGCAAATCTCCGAAAGTACTTGACCGATTGGTTTGAAATTTTGCCAGTTAACAGTGATTCAAGCGGATGGTTTATAGACCCGTTAGAAAAAATCCGACAGGTAGTTCCTTTTTTATTCCAATTTAAGGCAAAATTTCTACATTAATTTCCCATTATGGGGGTGAAGAAAACCTTGCACATATTAATATAATATATCGATCGAAAGCGCTGATTTTTCTGCATAAAATGGAATTTATTCGAAGAAGTCAAAAAGAACGCCAGTTATAAGCTTTTTAGTTCGATTTCTTAAGGCTTACCTTGATATAAAAATAATGATTAGCAGTTTCCTCAACACCGGGTAACATAAGCTATGTAAATGAAAATGTAAGTGTTCGTTTGTTCATACAAGGCTGAACGTGATCCAGTTTACGGTTACGATCAAGTTCAGCCTTGGTTCCTAACCTCAAATCTCCGTAAATACTTCGATTGCTTTGAAATTTTATCAGAACATGTGTTTTAATATATCGCTTTTAATTTATTTCAACTTTGATTTAAATATTTCGGTTTTTAAGGTTTTATTAAGGAGAATGAGCCACTGCAACTATTGGCAGGGTACAGCTATTTTCATTTTGATTTAATAATTTTTTCTGTTCGTGTTGAAGTATTTTTGCACTCGACGATTAAGGAGAACTTTAAAACAAAGATTACTTATTTTGAATAGCAACAGTTTAATTTAGCTATTTTCATTTTTATTCAAAAATTTTGTGTTTTTCCTGTTTGTATTGAAGTATTTGTTAGTATTTTTGCACTCGAAGATTAAATGGAATTTTAAAACAAAGATTACTTATTTTAAATGTTAACAGTTTCAATTAGCTATTTTTATCCTGTTGTTAAAATTTTGTGTGAAAAAACACAAAATTTTAACATCAGGATGAAAATAGCTGTGTTGAAGTATTTTTTAAATATTTTTGAGCTTAACGGTTAAGGGAACTTTAAAACACACATAATTTATTTTGAAATGCAATTTTTTAGTTTAGTTTCAATTTTTTATTTAGGCTTATGTTGGAATTTTTCAATGTGCCGAGCCAGACAATATCAAAATCTTCACAGACAATGGAACAAGAAAAAAAAAAAAAAAAAATACCCGCAAGCATTGTGAAAAAACATAAAGCTAAAGACCAATCAATCAAATTGAGTAGTTTAGATCTTCTCATGTGTGCAATTATATATTGCGTGTTCTAGAATGGATAAACCAGACAATCTATATTTTCAGACATTGAAACAACAAGCATTGTCAAATGAAACATATTAGAAGTATGTGCTTTTTCTAGCTTTTACATCAAACCAGACTGAGCCACAGCAAAGCGTGGCCGGGTAGTATTCACATAAAATTGAAAATAAGTACTTTTTATTATGCGACGTTTGCTTGGTGTATTTCAACATTTATACTTCATCAAAACTGAAATTTTCAAACTCAAAGGCATGCAAATTTCTCCACTTATAACATTAATACGCTAGTCCTAATAAAGGCGATCTTTTTTTATTCGAAAAAGAAAACTTGGCTAATTACCGTTATGAATTATGTTAGAGGCACAAAAGTCTCATTTGCAATGAGTTAAGAGAGACACTAAAATGCTTTAAAGAAGCTTAAAAACTCAACACTCTTGACTGCATATCAAAACCAGACTACCAGCCAGAAAATGAGTAATAAAGAGAAACAAGAACCACTTTCTCTTCCTTGGCGATTACGTTGGCGATAAAAGTAATCAATCGCCTTAAACCTGAACTTAAAAGATTCCAAAGACATGTTGGTTAATCATTGTCCTCGTTTCCGCCGCTAAAGCCCGCTTCCAGTTAGAATGTAACACACCGTTAGGAAAAGCATGGATCTGAAAGTGCACGTGACAGTTTTTCACCTGTTTCTGTTCTGCACGGCTATTTACAGTGCCCGGATACCGCCTGACTTGGGGCTTGGAATCATCCGGACGAATGTGAATGTCAATTTTCAACCATCGGACAATGCAGGATCTACTAATAAAAAACTCGTGGAAAGTAATTCTGTGCCTTACATAAAGACTACGAGCTATCCGCCATTGAAGACGTCAATCGATCCTGGCAAAAAAGTCATTGTGGTGGCAAATATTTCTGCAGACGACTCTGGAGAAATTGTAAAAAATAATCAAACTAGTACCAATGATGGTCAAGATGACGAATCCAAATCCATGATTGGTGGTGACAATATATCTATTAGCCAACATAGACCACATTCGTTTCAAAATGGCACAAGCTCAAATTATTCTGAAAGCGAATTTCTTATTCCTGAAACTATGGTTCTTAATAATAAAAAAGAACACGTTCATGTGAATATACAAAATGATCAAACTCACCGTGGAATACTTAAGGTATATTCTACGTCAACCAATAATTCTTTAACATCAAATACCATTTTCAAACCTGAAGATGTTGTTCCAGCTTACAGAACTGATGAAAGTTCTATTGTTATTCTTCCAGAAATTACTGAAACAAATGAAATCAAGAAAGTTATTGTGCCTCATTCCATAAATAAACCAGAAAATTTAAACAGCCCAAATTTAACAATATCAACTGTTCCTGCAATCAAAATTGTAAATATCAAGGATAATAAAAACTTAATGTCTAAAATGGAAAAAACAAATAGTATCGAAGACCAGTGGCGGGATTTGGAGAAAACATTCCGTCAGTATACGGATTCGGTAATGAAAAAAGTGCTTCCGAAGATACTAAGGATTCACAGCCAACTGAATGTCTCCACACAATGCAACAGTGGAATGATGCAATTGATTTCTGGTCTCAGGAACTTCAAGAGTTGGGCCATTAGAAGTAAGATTTTGTGCTATTTCCTTTCTAGTTTTGAGCTGAAATTAAAATTGATTGTTCCAGTATTTTGTTAAGAAAGTTTCATATTTTCATTTAATTCGCTTGCAGTATTTTTAATGAATTTGTTTCATATAAAGAAAATCATCTATTTTTTAATTTTTATTTAAACGAATAAAGTAACTCTTTATGCTTCACATAGGGCCAAAAGGTAAGTAACACAATAGTACAAAAACAAAGCCCAAAATAAAAAGAAACATCAAAAACAAACAAACAAACAGGCAAATAAAAACAAACAAAAGAACGGTTAAAACGTCATTATTCAAATGAGATTTTCCATTTATATTGCTTTTTTTAAATCAGTGTTTGATTACAAATTATCTTATGATTTTTCTCTTAGAAGTCGTAATTCTAAACAATTTGTATCATACATATAAGGTAAATGACCCGGTAGTGGACACTACTCTCGTAGTGGACACTCAGATTTTTAAGCTCTTAAAATACGCGAATGTAACATTAAACTTGAATGAAATTATCAGAACCTATATCGAACGATTCCTAGTGCTGGTTAATAGAACTAAAGTTGGCGTGGAGCATCTATGCAAGTACATGAATCATAATATTTAATAGCTGCCTCCACAACGGTCACATTTGCTGCTTTTTACTAAAGACGATCAATAAGAAGGTTAGGGATTCGGGGAAAATGTATGGGGAAAAAGCGTGACATCATTTATGAATGGTTCCTTAGTCATTTTTAAAGTTATTTCTCCAAGTTAACAGCATAAAATAGATGATATTCATTTCTGTCCACTACTAATGCAAATACGTGTCTTATAAATGTCCACTATAGATAAAAAGTAAGCGTTTAGTAAATTTGAGATAAAAATTTAAATTTTTCATAAAATGACATTTTTCAGGTAACTAATTTGTTGAGAAATTGTTGGCGATTAAGCTAAATATGCAAATATTGAGGTAAGTCCCTTGAAAAAATTTTGCCACGTAAAAGAGTCCGAAAATTTTCTTAACTGTGTCCACTACCTGGTCCTTTACCTTATATGCATATTTGCTCTTAAAAATAATCTATTATTTTTGATAAAAATAGTTTTACATTTGTAAAAACATAAATTTTGAGATCAAAATTTTCAACTAAAAATTGTTTTTTAATAAACAGCATTTTGTAGTACAACTTTCAAGAAACTATGGAAGGAATTTTTAAAATTCTAGTTTTGAACTTCAGTTTTGATTTGGATAAGAAAATAATTATTTATTTTTGATAGTATCATTAAAAGTACTATTAAATTAAATTTAGTTCCTACATTGCATGCTTCCCCCCACCCACCGAAACTCGTTTTGCAATATTTAAACAAGAATTAGGACGTTTTTTCGTGATTAAAATCAAGTTAAGCAATAAACTAATGGCAATAAAATTATTTTTACTGAAAATCTCTGATCTTCAGACTTATGCTCACAATTTAATTCTTATTCAAATCTGAAAATAAAAAAATTATTATTTCATTTAACATCGTTGACTTTGGTGTTTCCAAAAAATTTTAAAAAAAGGGAAATTTTATTTTTCATTCTTGATCTCAATTTTAAAGCAGACTGAGATGGCAGCAGAAAATACTGTAATCAAAAATGGAAGCAACATTTATTGATTTATCATTGATTTTATTACCATGTGATTTGTCATCTTTTCATTCCGAAACCCAAACTGTGCTAAATATAGGCCACATACTTATTTTTTAAAATAAAATAAGCGAGAAGAAGCCATTCCATCGTGACTGTAACGGAAAAAAAAAGTCCCTTACTTGAAATTTAGATAAAAACAGCATTTAAGTTTTTGCAAGCGGACAACTTAAAATGCTATTTTCTCTCGCTTTGTTTTTTGCGCATTTCATCTCAATTAAAATGTAAAGGCTTTTTTAAATTTGTATCTAGTATAATGTATATTTTTACCCCACACGTTCCTGAAACTATACATAACAAATTTATGCTTTTCTTTTATGACAACTTAAGTACTTTTTTTTTTTTTTTAAATTCTTTTTTGCAGGTTTTTTTAATTTTTCGCTGTTTTTTCTGCGTTACTTCAGTTTTTTTTTTTTTTCAAAAAGTATTTGACTTATAAAAAATTCAAAACATAAAAATTTTGCTTTATGAGTAATGAATCAATAAAAAAAATTTTGAGACTTTACACCAATTTTGGAAAAAGAAGATGCCTTTTAAAAAAATTGCGAAATTTCGTTCTAAAAATTAAAAATTTCAAATTATATTTAAGAAACCCAGTTTTTTTTAATATTAAACTTCTTATGAAGAATTATAATATGACATAAGACAAAAATTGTAAATAAAAACACCATAAGAGAAAAAAATGGTCTCATGATACCCGCTCCCCTTAAATTAAAAATTAAGCGAAACACTGATTCGAAATTAATCTGCTTATGTTGCTTTCCGCAGAACTAGGGTTGCCAGGTCGCCAAACCTAATAGCCGGACAGACCAACCAGTTTTCCGGACATTTGGGTAAAAAGACCGGACACCCCACAAAATTGAGGATTTTGTGTCACAGTATTAATAGGAACGACAAAAAAATTGTATGTAAAATCAAGTTTATTGATTATTACCATAAATCTGGTTAAATTCTAATGAAATATAAATGAAATCGAATGCCAAATCAGTCTTAGTACTTTATTATTAATTAGTCAAATAAAGTCATCAGTTAAAATTGAATTCTAGGTAAACATTTATCAACATTTTTAAATTCTTAAATTCTAATGAAAGGCAATTGCACAAATAAGTCTTATTTACCTGCTATTACTTCCCAAAGCAAAACAAAGTAAAAAGAAACGATCTATACAAAACAAAACTTCTCTTTTCGTTAAATAATACAAATAATTATTCATATCTTTGATTGACAGAACCCTGCTTTAAAAGCTCAATTTCTTTCAAAATGCAGCTCTAAAAATCCTTACACTTCAAAAATATTTTTTTTAATTCAATTCTACAACCAACATTTTAGCTGCAGTGCCAACATGTAATCTGTTGCGTTCTTTTGACCATTGCTGACCTATCCAAGGAAAAAACTCTTTCGACGTTGTTCGGCGCTCACTCGTTTGCGAAATGTAAAAAGTAATGCTTGAGACTAAAATAATTTGATGGTGACCAGGGGCCAGTAAATCCAAAAAAGTTAGTCGCCACTTTGAAACTGTTGGTCGCCACTTTGAGCCACGTTTCAAACTGATCTCCCCTCCCCAACCGGGGCTTCATTTTACATACAAACATGTGCATATACACATACCTCAAACTGCATTTTGTTACAAAATTACACAAATCCCCATTTTTAAAAAAATAATAATAAATTACAAACTTTTTCTAGTCTCCAGTTTTGGCGACCGACATAACATTTTGTGGTCTCCAAATAAAAATTTATAGTCGCCAATGGCGAGTGGCGACCGCTGGTCTCGACCTTTAGTAAAAAGCCTAACAAAGGTGGACAAGCCGGACACCGTTTATTTTGGCCGGACATGCAATCAAAAAGCCTAACTATGTCCGGCTTTATCCGGACGCCCGGCAACCCTACGCAGAACCTTGTTGCTTGTACTACGTTATTATTTCAGGATAATATAGCGATTCATATGATGCGGTAAATATGGTGCTTAAAGAATTGGACTGCATACAATTTTTTTAATGACGTTTGCAACAATTTTGAATTCTATTATTTTGATTTAGAACTAAAACGAGAACAGTTCGACCATGAATCTCTAACACTCTGGCGCTTCTGCGCATGGCAGAAAAGGACGAATCCATTCGAGCTTTAGGGAAGTTCGTTTTGCAGGCGCGTTTACTAACACGCGAACGTTTGTTTCTGTTTGTTGAAAGCAAACAAATTTATAAACTTGCATATAGCACACAGTTCGGAAGAAATGAAGTATGTTAAACAAACTAAAACGAGAACATAATGCGGCACGTTCCTTATGAGGACAGCAGTTTCTCGTTTGAACATGAATAGATTCTTCTTGGCACTCTGTCAGCCAGAGGTCTTTTTTTTCTCGGTGGAACTTTACTATATATCAGTAGAGAACAAGGAACTGTACGAATAGAACCTGCGTTTCAAGCACATTCCCAAAATTAATCTGTGTCATACAAACCCGTGGGGGCTCGCAACGTGTATAAATCAAGATTAAAAATGTTTTTTAAGTTACATGATTTTATTTAAGTAATAGTGGTCGAGAACCGCGTAACAAACTTCCGCGACAAATCAAGTTAAATAATATGACCGAATCCAAGCAAAGCTATCGTTGCCATTCGACAAATAATAATTCTGATAATTTCGTCAGAGCCGAAATTGTGAATTTTTTTTCCTAATTAAAGTTGTAATAAATTCTAAAATGGATGGAATATTGTATTGTCATCGAAGATAAGCTTGTGTAAAAAGTTTGAAGATAATTTATGCAGTAATAGTGGTCGAAATTCGCGTAACACACTTCAGTGACAAATCAAGTTAAATAAAACCATTTAATAATAATAAAAAGTGTTAGAAAAAACTATATTGTAAAGTCGTAATTTTAAATCACTAACACAAAAAAATTAACGACGAAAAAATATATTTTCATAAATGAATTTACTGTGCTTTTGATGATAATCCTAAAATGATTTTTGAGTTGAGTAAAAAAGTTGCAATATATCAAATATTTAGAAACATCTTTTCTGCCTCTGTACGGAGCAGATCACACTCTTAGTGATATAAGTGTTAGATTAATCGAACACTTACATCAGTTCGATGAATCGATTAATAAGCTTATTAGTGCTAT
Organism: Octonoba sinensis; assembly: GCA_038502835.1. Lineage (NCBI taxonomy): Eukaryota > Metazoa > Arthropoda > Arachnida > Araneae > Uloboridae > Octonoba > Octonoba sinensis. The sequence goes on along the minus strand of CM076601.1, from coordinate 27,011,594 downwards.
TAGTGGTAAAAGTTTAGCTTATGTGTATAAATCTGCTTTGAAGCTTCATGTTCTGAATGTGCCTAATGTTCACTAAAAAACATTATTACTTTAAACTAACAGAATTACGTAACATTGCAAATAAAGTTTGGAGTACTTATTTGATAACTAATCTGGTATTTATGATTCAGCAACTAAAATCCTGCTATAGTTAGTCTCTTACTTCATAGATGGCACAACTAACATAATAAATTATTTATTGAAGATGTTCTTGGATGATACAACTTAATAAATTGGTAGTTAGACCCCTGATCATGGCTGCCCTGATGCACCAATAATGCTGATAATGTGCTTTTAAATGTAGAACTTTATTAGTTTTGAATTTTAAAATAACTATTTCAATAATTAAAGAACTTACGAAACAGTCGAGCGTGTCAAAGGCTCAGTCAATTTTATCTTACCAATGGCTTTTCTTAAACTACCAGTATATATTATGATGGTTTACTATATATAAAAAAAGCTCCTAGTTTTCGGTGAGTTGTCTTCATTCTTCACTTGCTGACTATGTATGTAAGTCTCTTTTGTGCTGTACAAAAGGGACGAGTATAGTAGAGCAGGTCGCATTTGTGCTTAAGTATAATGCACGGTTGCCCTGTTTGGCTATTCTAAGTCAATTCGGCTATCTTTGAGCACATTTGGTTAGGAATAATTTGAAAGCATTAGCCAAATCGTTGTTTGACTAAATTTTGTGAAACTTGACATAATTTAAAAAAAGGTGCATTTATGTTTCGATTGAAATAATGTAAAAAGCTTCAAAGGTAAAGGGAAAATACTCTATAAATTAAAAACAATTGAATGATTTCTGTAAACAGTTCTTCGTGTATTTAAGAAGAAAATTTTTACGTGGCGGAAACATATTGTGCAAAGAAAACTGCAGATTTTCTCACTGAAAAAGGAGTGCCTTATAATTCCAAACCACGTGTACGCATCTTTTTCTGGGAAAATTTTTTTCAGTTAATAAAACGTTCTAAATTGTGTGACAAAGAAATTTTAAGCTTTGACCACATTCAGTGGCGTAGATAAGGGGGGGGGGGTGGTTAGGGGACAACCCCCCCCCCCCCCCCCGACACTTTGACTTAGATACGGGATGGCTTAGATGGACCCCACCGAAATGTTGGTGTCCGAAAACTTTTTTTGAGACCTTAACTCTCTTTACGCTTTATAGTATTCTAAAAATATTTAATTTTTAAAATAACAATTGATTAGAACACTGCTAAAAAAAAAAAAGACAATTATCGAACCTTTGGGTTGTAGGGTCGTACCTAGGGTTGGAAATTTGTCGCAGAAAAAAGCCCAAAATTCGCGGCAAATTTCGTGAAATGCTCGCGAGAACACAAATATAATGTAATAAAATCTAGGATATCTGCAATGAAATTTATTTTTTAAGTAAGGAAGTACATAAGTGAACAATTTTATTTCTTTCAACTTTATGCAATATTTAGGTATTTATTTAAATGTACAGAATTTTGGTACTCGCTATGACTTAATACGTTTTTATATGTCGAGAAGGACCGTTTAGCATCTGCGCTACTGACGGAACTGACAAACATCGAATTGCTACTTTGGACAGGTCGGGAAAACTTTTTCTCTTGAATTTCCAAAATTGAATTGCCCTCCTTCAACGTGTAACTCATTTGGGGGGGGGGGGGGGGTCGAATCATAGGGTTATTGTTAAAAATGGAAGAACTATCAACTTCGTTAAAAAGATTTAAATATTTGTATTGATTTGGATCAAAAACTTCTTCTAAACATGAATGTGATTATCTATAACTGCTTTTATAGTTATTTTTCTATTGATGAATTTTTCTAAATTTTAGGGAAATCTGTTATACATTTTAAAACTTCAGAACAGTATAAATTGATTAAATACATTTTGATTAATACTACATCGATTAAATGTAGGTTTTGTTGCTATCGCAATTGGTTCTAATGATTTTTCTTTTCATTTCAAATAAAGAATACAATATATTTTTTAACTATCATCAAATGTTCTAGTTGAGAATAAATTCTGGTGAGCTAAAATGAATGAAAAATGATGTTGTAAAATCTTCGGTTTGGCAGCATTTTCGGGAAGTTTTTGATTCGCAGTCGAACAAAACTGGAATATGTTCAGTGCAATTCTTGCAGTTAGGAGACCTATTCATAAGAAGACCTATTAAATAAGATGTGTCTCTATAGTCTGGAGCAAAATGAAAGTGGACACAGGACTAGCAAAAAACCATTATTAGAATAAAAAAAGGAGGCTGGAAATTGCTTTCAAATGCAACCAAGCCGTACTTTTAACGATAAATTTATCTAAACTAGAATCTTTCCCATGACTGTTCACAATTCTCTTTTCAAAGCTTCTGTTTAAGAATTTTATCAGCAGTCCCTCACTACGTTTCATGCCCAGAGCGGAAGAAAGTCCGTTTTATGACTTCTTCCTTTTAGAAGATGCTTTCAAGCACCACGGGGGTTTGCGTTAATTGCTCTCCACGTTCAACTTAACCCTATTCTCTACTGACCATTCAATAATAACGCCTCAACCGAACAGATATCGTTTACTTTACAGATATACAGAAACAGATGCACTGAACACGAAGATAGGACATAGTGAGAGTAAAGTGATGAATGTCATTCTCAATTTCTCCTCTCCCCTAACAAATAACACTGTAGGCATAAAAAAATTTCTCACGTTCTTTAAGCATCAACTATTCTTATTTAAATGGGTTTTTCCGCCAATGGTTGTTTACTTTGCCTGTAGGTTAATGTATGAATATTTTACCAAGAGCAGAGACCTACTTTCCTCTCGTGCGTGCACCCCTTATGCATTGGTGGGTCAGTCTGTACTGATCAGGTTTTGCGCATTTTTTTCAAACCCAATTTATTTAGGGAAGTGCATTGAATGAGAGGCAATAATGAGGTGAGCAAAACCTATCACAAGCTTTTTTAAGCCGAAAGAGAAAATTGATGATAATTGTAATAAAAAGAGAAATCTGATGCCCTCTGAGGAGTAGGAAGTACAATCTCCAGAATTAGCATTAGTTTCACTAGACACTTCTGAAGGTAATATTTTATTTTTGCCGCTTTTACTACTAATGCATTATCTAACAAGAAGTTCCGTCTAGAACTATACGAGCCTAATTTCTCGTATACACCAACTTCAAACTTATAATCCAGCTATCTCTCTTTCTCATTTAGCTTTAGTTCTTAATTACTTCAAATACCTTTTTCAGCGGTTAATACGTATTCCTTCACTCACTCATTCATTCTTTCATTTATTCAGTCATTCATTTACTCATTGTATTTATTCACTCATTTAGTTGTTTTTCAATTCATTCCCTTGTTTATTTATTTTATCATTTATTCATTCAAAAATATCCTTAAAAATCTCGACGAATAAATTTCATATGAAAATAGGCTCCCTTAGTTCTGATTGAACTTCGTAACTGTACATATTCTACGTCATAACATCTTTCCGATGAAGCTTGTTCCAAGAAAATCCGTCTGTTATATCATCATTTATATAAGATTGAAAATTCCCCGTAGGCGTTATCTTAATTTTTTTTTTTTTTGAGCTGTTAAAAAATGAATAAAAATTGTTCAAATAAAAAAAAATTTCACGCTGAGAGCTTCTTCCAATAAACTTGTTCATCGGAACTTGGATCGGATAGAGTTTACTCAATTTGCCCATAGGTGCTATTGCTAACATTTTTTGAACTATTCAAAAGTAAGCGAAAAATTGTTCACATCAAAAAGTCAAATATAGAAATGAAATGTCCATGCCGAGAACTTTTGATGCAAAAAAAAAAAAAAATTCGGATCGGACAAACTCCTTCAAAAGTTAACAGCAGACAGACCGATAGACACAAGTTTTTCCCACCTCAAAAGACTACTTTCAAATTTTTTATTTTTCAATCTTTAATTACTTCACTTATTTTAAACTTTTCTTTATTTTTAACGATATTTTCACGACACATTTAGCCTTCTTTCATGCTTTCTTATTATTTTTTTAAAACTTTGACGAGAAAGTAGGCTAAAAATGATAATGGAAAAAAAGTTATCAGTTGAAAGTTCTATGTTCTCTGTGACAAAAAAATATTCCTGTAAATTCGTTAAGGTAGGTGCGTTTTTTTTTTTTTTTTATCATTATTTGAATGCAGTTAGGGGAACGGAAATGTATATAGTCTATACAACGCAACATTGTCATATTAAATACTTTCCCTACAATAAGAAACGAGTGCAAACAAAAAACAAAATCACGTAAAAATTAAAACTTTTAAAAGGGAAAAGTGTAGATTTTTCCTTTTAGAAAGCAATTTGTCTTTATTATTAACCGACTTTCCAAAAGGAGGATGGTTATTAATTGATATCTATGCATGTTTTTTGTTTGTTTGTAAATCGATAACTTCTCATTTCATAAACCGATTCTAATTATTCTTTTTTTTTTAATCTATCGAGGATGGTCTTCCATAGATCCCTTACTTTCGTTCTGCAAGAAACCGTATGCGATAATTAAAAAAAAAAAAGGTTTTGGGAGGAAATTTAATAATTTTTGTGCTTTTTCAACCATAAAGTTGGACTAAATGAACCGATTTTAATATTTTTTTAATTCATAGGCAGGGGGGGGGGGGTTCGCCTGACTTAAATCTCGTACATCGGTTTGACTACAATTGTTCTTTAGAGGAACCAAACTTCCTCCAGTAGAAACCCCCCCCCCGAAATTGGGGTCTAGCTACGCCACTGACCACATTTGGTTAGGAATAATTTGAAAGCATTAACCAAACCGTTGTTGGACTATATTTTGTGACACTTACCGTACTTTTAAAAAAGTTCATTTTCGTTTCATTCAAAATAATAAAAAAAGCTTCAAAATTAAAGTAAAAATTCCATATAAATTAAAAAACAATTGAATGATTTTTTATAAAAGTTCTTAGTGCTTTCAAGAAGGAAACATGTACCTTGTGGTAGAAGCCAATTGTGAAAAGAAAACGATAGATATTCACAATGAAAAGGTGTTTTTTGCAATTCGAAAGCTTGTAAACGCATTTTTTTCTGAAAAAAAAAAACTTTTTCAGTTAATAAAATGTCTGAAATTTTTTGGCAATGAGATTTAAGTTCAAAATTTTTTTAAATTCTACGTTTTCATATAAGTAAAGAAGTTGCATATTACTAAATTGAATGGAATTTTTTTTCAAGAGGACATTCTCCGAAGTTTGAACGAAAAGTCAGTTTAATATCTCTCTTTCTCTCTCTTTGAGGAATGAAAATTGTGATTTTAGTCAGTAATAAATTTCTTTTTTTTTTTGGGTTTATGTCAGGGACATTAATATGAGATTTCACGGTACTGCTCTGATTAGCTTATTCTCTTTGATCTTGAGGAGACCAGCTGATTCTCAGTAGTGCCTTCAAATCTGAGATTAGTGGGTCCTGTCCAACGAAGATCTGCAGGAAAAACTTCTCTTTCGAACTTGTTTGTGACTTGAAGAAGTCCCAGACTTGTCGAGCAGAACGTTAACCATAAGCATACTGGTAGACCAAAATATATAACGTTGGATGATAAATCTGTTATTGACGATGGTCGTGAAAGCATTAGATCTTTTATGTGTCTTTTTCATTCGCATTCTTTTCTCTTTGTTTTTTTCCATTGAAGCTCAACATTTTTCATTAGTATTTTTCTCTTCCTTATATAGTTGTTTTAAAATGCATAATATATTACTTATATCGTTTTAATGTGCACTTTCAACTGTAAATTTAAACTATTATTGCAATGTCTGTTAGCATCAAATGTGCTCGTGTGTGGTGTCTGATGATATTTGATGTATTTCTATGTCATTATCTAGAGGAATTACCGTAGTTTCGTTTTAAATGAGGAATATATTCATGGAACTAAGTAAAAGAGAAACAAAATAATACCTTTAAACAAATTTTACAGTTAAAAGCAGGCTTTAAAGAAGTACTCAAAATATGCTTAAATTTATATTATTTGTACGCTTTTTGCTTTTGGGCATGAATACGCTGAACATTGCGTCTCCAAAACTCATATTAGTCTCATCAAATAAAAATTACCTTTTGATTATCCATATTAATCACATTGCGGCGCCAAAAAAGCGCGTATTGTTCATGCAATTACTCATTCAAGATGCATAACATTGTTTAGAAAGAGAAAGCAACTACACAAGGAAACCTAATAAGAAACGATTTCACTCAAACTACACGCATCGGAAGTTCACTAAACCGTGTCATCCCCAACTACTTCCGTTCGTGTGTTGTCGTCGAGCCACAAGTCGTAAATAAACTGGTTCTTCAGGAGAGGCTCGCTCATAACGGAACTAGTCTCACCTTCGCTATTTTTTTTCTTCCACTTTCGACCAAAATATTTTCATTCTCGTCCTTTCGATAGAATCGAACCAATTATAAGGCGCCGGGATGGAACAAAAAGGAAAAGTAAGTAGCTATGTAATGAAACAATCAAGTGTTACCCTGAATTGACCATAAACATTGGATCTAAAAAGACGTTCCGGATATGCTTCGATGAGTTTTTTTTAAAGCAGCTTACCGGTGGCTTATCATATATTTTTCGTACCTCAGTTGAATTCACACTCAAAAGAGTTTCACCTATTTGGATTACTCAATGAAATTTGAAACATGAGCGACAAGTCTTCGTTACGTGTAATGGCAATAGGTTTTGAAGATTTAGATATGCATAGGATCCGTGGCTCGCAGAGACAACACCTTCTAAAGATGCGATGCTAAGCCAAGTATAAATTAAGACATCCTCAGTTCGAAACATTAGCAACAAGTCATCGTTACGTTTAATGGCAATAGGTTTTGAAGATTTAGATATGCATAGGATCCACGGCTAGCAGTGACAACACCTAAAGATGCGAGGCAAAGTTAAGTATAAATTAAGGGCTTCTTCAAATCCTCTAGATGTATTCTATATAATTAATGACAACGTAATGAAAATGACATTTATAAGCGAATTTGATGGAAGTAGGAGTTTTAACAATGTCGTCTAGGCCAGGGGTGGGTACCTTTTAGTGTACTGAAATACTTCATTAAACTTGGAAGTTGGACAAATGACTACATGAACAGAATCTCAAGCGTTATTGTTGTTTTTATTGTGCTACTTTTGAATAGACACACTGAAAAACTACAGTAGAGTTCACTTTATACTAAGCAAATCTAATAAGACTAATATACACTGTTAGAAATTTCATCATGAAATTACGGTTAAATGACCGGCAGCAGTCTGTCCATCTAATTTACCGTTAAATTTACGGTTTGGAACATTTTTCTATCTTTACGGGACCTAACCATTTCCAACCAACTTGGTTAAAAAGCCGTAAACACAAAAGTTTACAGTTTTATAACCATTTAAATATGGTTTCAAAACTAAATTTTTACGGTTTTTGAACCATTTCGAGGTGTATAATCTTCGAGGCGTAGAAACAGTAAACGAAGCGTGCCGGAATCGAACACGCGGTGTATGGTATACCAGCCTTGCTCTCTAGCCATTCGGCCATCAACACCACGTAAAGCGGCCGTTTATTTATCAATAAATGTTCTTTTACAACAGGCAAACTGCCTTAAAATTGAGATTTCAGTTTTTGATTGGATCCAAAGACATTCTTGGTCTAAATTTACTGTATATTGACGAAACTCATTTTATTTGCTGCAAAAATTAAAATACGAACAAGCTTCAGCAGCTCAAATGATGTGTTCGCTCATTCGCAAACAGTTCGGGAATCCGATGTCTCCAATTTTTGATTTACATGTGTATGAGTTTCTATTTAGTAACCACTGCTTAAGCCACTTTGTTTTTTCTTCTTTTTTTATAAACACATGCAGATTTTAACTGATAAATCCGTATTCCTATTTTAAAACAACGTACGACCGGTAAGATTTCGCAACGAAGATGGACGCCCGATTCTTATTGAGCTCTTGAAAATGATGGTTAGTTAAACGTTCTTTAGGATAAACAGAGAATAAACGATTTTCTTCGCAATTAGCGGTTTGAGAACCATCTTTTTAATGGCGATTCAACTGCTGTAATTAAATATGGTAAAATAACAATCATGGAAATGGTTATTTTACTATTTTCTTACGGAAATTTTTAACAATGTACCATAACCATATCAACAACAATTGTACTCATTGAAAATATTCATGTAATTGAACATATTTATGCAAATTGTTAATGACTGGTAAAACTGCCTAAAAACTATAAGAAGTCCTCAGGTTAGTCATTTCTGCTCTAGACAATATTGGCTAGAAAGATACTGGCGTCCAAGGCTAAAAAAATCTTTAAAATTTTACATGCCCTGCCGGGTATGTTTGTCTAAAATATACATGCCCAAACAAAATTTTTACGTGCCCAGATGTTGTTTTATTGGATATTAATAAAAACATTTGAATTTTTCGTATAGCATTAATCAGACAAAAAATTAAATTAACAGCTTTATATCTGAATCAAGAATTATTTTAACGTTAATCTAAATCATTAAAAACTCACATTACAAATAAATGTTAATAAGTCGTTACAAGTCAAAAGTAGCAAAATTTAATTTGTATTACCAATTTCACATGTAAATTTTCAGTTCCAGAAAGGGTGCGGTGATTTTTCAATAAAATACAAAGTAATAAAGTACTGGAAAAAATATTTGATTAAAAAATTACATGCCCTGCTACGCATGTAAGGATAGAAGATTCATGCCCGATCAGAATTTTTACATGCCCCGGGCATGCCGGGCAATATAATTTTCAAGCCCTGCTGGCGTCCCTTTTCTGCATATATTAACATATTTGAAACAATTTGACTTTCAGTTTTGTGATACGCAAGTTCATAATTGAAAAATATAAATAAATAAATAAATTCTATAAAAGATATTTCTCGGCAAACACAATATCTATGTAACAAAAACAACTTGTCTTCCCTGAAGCGATGTTCGCCACTCGCGAACCCAATATCGTCGCTAAGTCTGCTTTAGTTGAGTTGATTTTCTTTTTTGAAACCTAATTGAATTGGAATAAATGAATTTAAAAAGGATGTTTTTCGATAGAGAGCACCGTTCCTATTGCTAGTAAAGGTGCTTTCGCACCAAAGACAACATTCCTCTGTTTTCTCATCTACGCAAGCGCATATTTTGTCTTCAAAAATATGCTCTGCGCAGATGTGAAAAGACAAGTTTTTTGTCTTTGTCGCCTGTGGTGTGAAAGCACGCTAAGACCTTAGAGGTACTTCTAAAATCAAAACTGCTTAATCCTTTGTTACTGTTGTTCTGCCTTTCAGTCCCATTTGGGTGCTACACTTTCTATTTAAACTGTAATACTGAATAGAGTCAGGTGGGGGAAAATGGGTCACTTTTTAACTATTTTCATATTCAAAGTTTCATAGCAACAAAACCAGAAACATTTCTCATTTCTTTTCAATTGCAGCTTAACATTGAATTCCTTTACACCATTTTCATGCAATTTTAATATTTATTTTTTAATTATGAAATAGGTTAACTGAACTTATTTAGTTGTGATCTATTTTATCCCATCGTGGGGTAAAATGAGTCATAATGCAAAATAATGCTCAAAACAGTTATTTATTACTTTGAAATTGAAAAAAAAAAGTGTAAGTGTAACATATTTAGCTAGATTTCGAATTATGAATACATTGAAATGTTAAAATAACATTGCTCTCGATTGTTACATATTGGTCTAGTAACACTCCAACAAAATCACTTCTTTCTACTACATCAATATGATCTTTTTTAGGGAAAGCACAGTTTTTTTTTTAAATTTAATTTCAATAAAATAAACAACATACATTGTTTAAATTTAGGAACTTTCTGCAGCTAGGTACAACAGAGTAAATTAAAAAACAAAGAATAGAATGAACCTACCTAAGCCTAACCATGACCTATTTTACCCCATGCAAGGAAAATTGATGTAAAAAAGAAAATATTTAATATTTTTTTTACTTGCTCAACTGGAATTTTTCTCCAAAGTTTCCTTGTGAGGAAATCCTTTAAATTTGGGCTGTTATTTGATGAAATATAGAGATTTTCAGAAGTTGGTAAACCATTTGATTAGCACACTATCTTCCAAAGTTTACAAAAAAAAGTTTTTCCGTTCATATTTAAGAACCTGCCTTTTTTTTTAGAATGAAAAAGGTTGCCAACACATTGAAAAATAACATTAAAAATATTGGTTTAAAAATTTCAATTTCAAGTTCTATTGTTTTGGGTTTTTTATAAAGTGATCCATTTCACCCCATCCTCCCCTATAACACCGAATAACGAATGAATGAATGAATCCCTTTTAGAAAAAAATTAAGACTTCTGCCTCTTAGCCTTCTGATAAACTGTTAGTCTTTAATATTTTAATGAATAAATGCGATGTGCATCAGACACTTATATGTTCATAAATAACATCCTTGGCAGCTTTACCAAGGTTTTATACTATGACTCTGGTTATAATTACTATCTTGTTTCAATACTTAGACATCAGTTTGTAGTACGGGTAATGACTGCGCTAAAATTTTGTTGTTTTTTAAACATTACATGACTTTTCTGGGCAACTAATAATTTAGAAGATGAAACGAAAGTACTTTTCAGTGAAATGGTGATGCGAATATTTTTACTACTGAAAAATGTTCCAATGACGAGTGACCTTCCCTTTTTACATACTGTTTCACTAAAATTCTACAATATTATGTCCCATTGTAGTCTAACAACTTCTGCCTCAGCAACAAAAGAAACAATCATAAATACGAATTCACAGCTACAGAATGCATTAAATACGAACGAATGCTTTTCCTTTTATACAATCAAAATTTCAGCACAGTGTATGATATTCAATTAGAAAAATAGAGCCTTAAAAATATTGGTTTTGTTTATTCTATAACAAATACTTAAATATCGAAGCATTCCATAAATCGAAATTTCCCAGTTTCAACTTAGAAAAAGCTTCTTTTGTGTATCTCTCTGTCTGTTATTAGAAATATCTATTACAGTAAATAAAGGAAAATTGTAAAGAAATTATGTGTCGCAAACTGATTTAATCCATTTTTATTCGGTTCGTTTAGTACGTAATTAAGCTGCAATTTCTTCTAAAACTACAAATCAGGACAAAAATGACATCTTTCTAACCGTGAGTTTGGTTGCATCCTCGCAGGAAATAGCTGACTAATTCGTTGGAATTCCTTTTACTTCCTATCTCATGACTTAGCCTTAGGGAAAGATGTAATCGTGCTGAACCACTTCTACTTTCAAGAGCAAAGAATGGAACAAAAACTACAACTTTCACCCTAAATTCCGGCTGCCATGTTCATTGACCTATTTTTGTGGTAATGTTGGTACAGTAAGACAACGATTTTTCTAAATAACCGATATATTCTTTCGTAAATGATCCTTTTTTTTCTTCGATCATCCGTGGAAAGTGATGAAAGCAGAATTTGATTCAAAGCAATGATGAAATCATCCCTTTGTAAAAGTAACAATTGAGCTGAATCGACTTAAGAATTGAATGAGGATAACCTTCGAAATATAATCTTTTGGCTTAAGTATTCAGCTCGCGATTAAAAAATCTATGTCTTCTATGTTTACCCAATGGAAACATTATTTTGAAAGCAATTGCATTTACAAAATGCAAAGTGGAATGAAGTTTTGTGTACCCGCACAACCATTTATTGTTCCAAAATATTGATGCTGATGTCAGGAGATTTCAAATCTCATAGCGAGGGGAAAAGATTGCAGCACAGCATATGACAAAAGCCATCATTTATTTGTTTAGTTTTAACTTTTAAATTGTATTACTGGAAAAAAAATGTTTATTCATTTCATATTTTTAATTATGAAAGTTTATGCTTTTTAATTGCAAAATGCATTAAAACCTCTCAATAAAGGACACTAAGAGGACTGGAAATTTTGTCACTTAAATAGAGGTGTCCCTTCCTCAGAGGTTCATAAACTGATGCATTCATAAAATGATGCTTAGTTTAACTTTTTAATTATAAACGTGTGTTACCATTAAAGCGTAAATACTGAAAATATCTCATGCATACGTCCAAATTATTGAAATTTAAAATTTTTTCATTGATAAACTAAAATTTTAGCATAAATGTCGTATCGGCAAAGTTTTGTAACTCACATAAATTTATTTGAATTAATCTATCAGATGGGTTTGTTTTAAAGTACGTAGTTTGGGAAATACAGCATAAATTACGTTTAGCGTACTTTTTCCAATCCTTGCATAAAAAAATTGTTGGTAGTTGGGTACTGTCTGTCAATGCTGAGCACACATGTATTCCTAAGCACAAAAGAGGTAAAAGTTTTTACAAGTAGGTTTTGGCAAGCACTTTAAAATACACATGTTTCTTTGCTCATGCTTCTAGGACTCGTACCAACTTTCAGAAGTTAATTTTAGAAAAAAGAAGAAGTTCAGCTTCAAGTAAATTTTTCTTATCAATACAACCTGAATTTTGGAAATTTTTCTCTGTGAATGTCCCTTAAATACAGTGTCCCTTATTCAGAGGTAAATACATTGCAGTCCCTATTCAAAGGGACTGGGAGCAGAAAAAGTGTCCCTTAATTAGAGGTGTCTCTTTTCCGGAGGTGTCTCTTAAAGGAGGTACCACTATAATTTGGCAACAGTACTGTATGGATGATCTCATCGCAGCCTATAAAAGAAGGTGTATAGCAGCTACAGCGTGGAAGAGCATGGAAAACGATCTGATAGTCACAAGGATAATTCCATCCATTTTCAATCTCCAAGCCAACCATAAATTATAATTGATTTTTCAGGTATCGTGTTGCTTAGCAGTTGAGGGGTGGGAGAAAAAGTTAAAGTGCCTTAGAATATTAAAAAATCAAAGTTTTCTTAAATGTTAATTAGGTGGTGCTTTATTTAGTCGCGATTTATTTTTGAAGTAAAATATCTCCAATCCCAATTTGTTACATTTTTTATTTTGTGAACCTTAGTTCAAGCTGATTTTTCATCCCTATTCTGTTTTTGTTTGTCTTAAAGTACTGTAAACTTCTGTGACGGAAGATTTTTACAATATTATATCACATCTGGTATTCTAAATGCCAAGTTGGAAGAATTTGTCTATGGCCTGTATTATACTTTCTTTTTAAGTTTAGTCTACTGATACGTGCTTCAGATAAAATCATTGAATAATATGCTCTGCATAAATAGTTTCAGAGAAGTGACGTTTGGTACTAATCAGAAGAATATTTCAAACTTAATACTCAGTCAAGTTTGGATCTGAGAAATGGTTTATAAATTAAAAACCGGTATTGCAAGAAAGCATGAAAGAATTTAAGAAAATATTTACTTTTAACAGAGAATAAAATATTTACATTATGTATTTCCATTTATAAATATACATATATATATATATACTAATAAGACCGGCGGTCATACGAAACGACCGCTGTTCTAGATATTATAAATATACAATATCCCACACAATCATCGTCAAAACAATAGTTTTAAATAAACTGGAAAAAAGAACTCTGCCACTTTAGTATATATAAAAAGCGCAGACGATAAGTAAATTGAGACAAAGAAAGAAGGACTAAATTAAATTCGCGTTTACATTAATTTTTAATGGAGATTGCAAATGTAGTAATGCCTCTCTCAAAATCCTAGAGAAATGTTTTGATTATTAGCATATTTGACATGTGTTACAGCAATGGCAACTGCATTACAGTTACATTGTTCATTGAAAAATTAAAAAAATAATAAAAAAATATAATTGAGTCACAACTTTCATTTTTCAGCGATGAGTTTCTCGGGTCGTAAACATTAACCGTGCCGAATGTGGTCCCGATCGGTAGAACGGACTAGGATTCTGTAGCGAACAGACAGACAGACAAAATAAGCCGATTTTATATAAGATATATATATATCCATATCTAGTCCGAAAATAACATTGTATCAAAAGATTTGTGCATGAAATTTTGTGTAGTAGATATATTTACAAAGAGATTTTTGTGAAACCTTAGGATTATATACAAATATTTTGTGATTTCGCCAATTGCGCTTTTAGCTAAAAACATCAAACAACTTATCTGAAGGATTTTCTCATATAAATCTCCCCTCAGACGCAGTTTTATGAAGTAAAATACTTAAAATGTGAGAAAGCTAATCATAATCAAATTAAAAATAATAATAATAACGAGCTTTCAGAAGTTTCCTTATAATTACATTTCAACTGGGATCTAATAGAAGGATTTGAAAAATACATAATAGAGACATATAGGGTGGGGCAGAAGTAAGAACCCGGTTTTGAGGGGGTATTGAAAAATAATAATACAATTTGAGACTTAAACTTTTTTATATTTTGATCTGTATATAATCTCATTTTTTTTTTACATTAAGCTTTGAATACCACTTCAACAAGATGGCGCCTTCTGCGGCAATAGACTGATTCAGTCTATTTCTCCACGCAGAGAGAATAGACTGCATCTTTGTGTGCATTTCAATATTCCGCGTAATGTTTTTATCCCTAAGCTTTTTTCTGTGAGGTTATTTGAAGGAGAAAGTTTGGGAACATCACCCCCATACTTTAGAAGAGAAGAAGGAAAGAATTATCGAGGAAATATCCGCCATACCCCTTGAAATGGGCAGAAAAGTCTCCAAAACTTCAGAAATGGACTGTATCAGTGCATTGGTGCAGAAGGCCTCCATCTTACTGAAGTGGCATTGGAAAGTTAATGTAAAAAAATGGGATTATATACAGATAAAAATAAAAAAAAGTTTTAAGTCTCAAATTGTATTAGTTTTTTTATAGCCCGTCAAAACCGGGTCATTACTTCTGCCCCACTCTGTACATAGGAATCAAAATGTGCCCCAAGATTTTCTTGTGCACGTGAGGTCCATGAAAATGTGCTTGTGCCTAAGATTGACAAATTTTCCCCACTTCTCGTCCCTCTCTAGGAAATAGGTCAAATGCTCAGAAATCAGACACCTCAACGTCGCACCACACATCGAGGTTACTGTAGGACAGCGCCAAGGCTGCCTAAAATCTGATGCAAAAGTGAATGAAAGTGGAATGCTTTCTAATCCGCCATTTCTTATTCGGTGTGAGTAGGAAATGGCTTATTAGAAAACAGGTATCATCACAAGTAATCGTTTTCAAGGAATACCATTTCTTCGACAGATTTATTTTATACACGAAATGATTTCCAGAAAGTCAAGACGAAGACCCTCTCAAAATACTTGAAGTGGCTCCTTCGAGGCCTCTTAGTGGCATGCAGAAGACCAGAATTTTCTTTCTTGTTCTAGTTGGCAATGGGGTCCAAAATAAGGGGTGTGCAAAGATTGCATTTATTCGAAGGAAATACTTTTAGAATCAGACAAAGGAGGGAATAAGAGATATGAACTGAAAATGACATATATTATGGTGGAAAAATGATGTAAATGAGGTTAGGGACCAGAGCTCGAAAATTATACTGCCCGGCATGCCCAGGGCATGTAAAAATTCTGATCGGGAATGAATTTTCTACCCTTACATGCCCGGCGGGCATGCAATTTTTTAATAAAATATTTCTTTCTAAAATTTTATTATTTTGTCTTTCATTGAAAAATCACCGCATCCGTTCGAGGCTCAAAATTGAAATGTTGACGGACATGCATCTCAACGATAAAATTGGTAATACAATTTAAATTTCGACTTGTAACGAATTATTATGTAATATTTATTTGTAAGGTAATTTTTTAATGATTTAGATTAACGTTAGAATAAGTATTGATAAAGATATAGAAATGTTAATTTAATTTTTTATCTGATTAATGCAAAACGACAAACCCAAATGTTTTTATTAATATTCAATAAAACAACATCTGAGCATGTAAAAATTTCGTTTGGGCACGTATTTTTTAGACAAACATGCCCGGCAGAGCATGTAAAATTTCAAAGATTTTTCGACCCCCCTCCCCGAATAACTACTAAACGAATTCTCCAATTCGAAAAATTCTTTTTGCATTCGAAAGATCTCGGAGAGGACATCTCATTTCCATATTTTACTCTTTGATTTGAACGATTTCTCGTTCAATTTTGAACAGTTCAAAAAATTTTAACATTAGCGCCTATGGGCAAATATGAAGCAAATTATGGAAACTCTGGGCACAAGATCCAAGTTCCTACAAGCAAGCTTATTGGAAGTAGCTCTCGGCGTGAAATATTGATTTGAGCATTTCAAAAAAATTAACATAGCGCCTATAGGGAAAATTCAATACTATATAAATCCTGATCTAACGGACCGATTTGCTTGGAACAAACTTTATCGGAAAGTTCTTATAACGTAGAACATTGTACAGATAGAAAGGTCATCCATAACTAACGAGCCTATTTTCCTGTGAATTTTTTTTAACGGGATTTTCAAGAATATTTTTGAATTAATGAATGATTAAGTGAAAGAATGAACAAACAAATGAGCGTATAAATGAGCAAATGAATGAAAAAATAAATAAATGAGTGAATAAATACATGAACGAGTGAATGAACGACTGAATAAATGAATGAATGAATGACAGAATGTATATGTAACCGTTGAAAAAGGTATATATGAAGCAATTAAGAACTAAAGCTAAACGAGAAAAAGAGAGAGAGAGAGATGGCTAGATTATAAATTTGAAGTTGGTGTAAACGGTAAAGTAGGCTCGTATAGTTCTAGACGGAACTTCTTGTTAATTTTATTTTCGAGTTTCTAATGACATTTTGTGGTGTGTATAATTTGCATAAAATGATATTTAAATTGGGTAAAATTAAAATGTGTGTGTATGTGTATGTAAAGAGAAAGAAAGAGAAGGAAAGAAAATAAAAGAAAAACATCGCAGTCACATTATAAAACATCAAGCAAATTAACAAGAGTAACTATTAAACACACTACAATTACGTAATATATTTTCTCGCAATTACGTGTTGTTAATGACTGTAATTCAACGTAGCGATATCTTAACGAAATTTCATAACTTGAGGTTTAAATAATTATACCTTTTTTGCAACCCCTTTCTTTAAATGAACTGAATTCAAGTGTTTATTTTCTCATACCATAACAAAAAATGCAACTACATCATCCTTTCATTATTACTACAACATCCCTTCGGTATAATTTTATAATTACATTCGTTCAAAAATATAGAAATAAAATAAAAAAGGTTTTTGTAGAAATTTTTTGAGAAAAATTTTCCTTTAGCACACTGCATTAATATTCCGTTAGGCGCGCGAATCTGTCAAATGCATAAATAAAATAGCGATACAGCTAGATAGGGGCTAATTTTTGTCTTACTTCAGTAACAATCCGTTATTTTTGATAGGCAGGTAATATGCTAGTTTCAGTAACAAATACTGCACCTTATGTCAATATATTAGGTATAAAATGAGCTCACGCTATTTTATTTATGCATCTGACAGATTCGCGCCTAACGGGGGGTTAAGCGCATAGAAATACAAATCAATGATAGCTCTCAATTGACAATAAATACATAACAAAGAAACTTTTAATTTCCACATAATTATTATTTATGGATCTTTTAAATTTACTTGAATCAATGACTAGCTGCAGTGAAATGCTGAGTTTTAATCATGTTCTTTCTTTTCAGTGGTTGATGCAAGTGGTCGCTTGCCCTCGGGTAGTCTGGAAGGCACCCTCACCGACCTAGGAGATTATGACCAGTGTCTAGATGTTCTGCAGCCACAGAAAAACAAACACAAACAAATCAGAGGGCAATATTGCACTTTGGAAGTGAAACCAACTCTTCCTGCTCTACAAAACAGCGTCACACTAAATACAAAAGTTCTGAATTTCGGCAATTTGTCCCAGGATTCGGTAATTTAAGTTTCATATTACTATTTTTTTTTCTCTTTTCTTCCTTCTTTTTTAAGGAAGAAAAAAAAGATAGAAAAGAAAAAGAAAAATATATACTATATTTCACGGTCGACAAGACACATTTTTTACTCTTAGGATGTGCCTTAAATCATCCTCTGTATAATGGGCTGAGGATTCGTCTGCTGAAATGCCATCCGATTTGCAGGGGAAAATACTGCAAAATAAATTTTTCCGCATCAGGTGTATAAAATAGTTGCTTTTACAAATGCTGATAAAAATTCAACTTTTTGAACCAGTAGAATATGTAAATCGTACATGATTTAACATCGAGGAAAGGGATGACTACAGCCCAGATTTTGATAATCTACACTGTTAGAAATTTCATCATGAAATTACGGCTAAATGACCGGCAGCAGTCTGTCCATATAAATCACCGTTAAATTTACGGTTTGGAACATTTTTCTATCTTTACGGGACCTAACCATTTCCAATCAACTTAGTTAAAAAGCCGTAAATACCAAAGTTCACGGTTTTATAACCATTTAAAAATGGTTTCAAAACAAAATTTTGATCGTTTTTGAATCATTTCGAGGCGTAGAATCTTCCAGGCGTAGAAACCGTAAACGAAGTGCTTGGGACTCGAACCGCGGTTGTGTGGCGTACAACACTTGTTTGCTATCCACTCGGCCATCTTCCCCCTGTACAGCTTTTGTTTATGTATCAATAAAACTTCTTTTCCAACAAGTAATGTGCATTAAAATTGAAATTTTACTTTTTAATTGGGATTCAAACTCATTTTTGGCCTAATTTTATTGTATATTGGCGAAAATCATTTTATTTGCTGCAAAAATTAAAATACAAACAAGCTTCAGCAGCTCAAATGATGGGTTCGCTCATTCGCAAACAGAATCCGATGTCTCCAATTTTTGATTTACGTGTGTATGTGTTTCTATTTAGTAACCACTGCTTAATCCACTTTTTTTTTCTTCTTTTTTTACATACGCATGCAGATTTTAACTGATAAATCCGTATTCCTATTTTAAAACAACGTACGACCGGTAAGGTTTCGCAACCAAGATGGACGCCCGATTCTTATTGAGCGCTTGAAAATTACGGTTAGTTAAAACAGAGAATAAACGATTTTTCGCAATCAGCGGTTTGAGTACCATTTTTTTAGTGGTTATTCAACTGTTGTAGTTAAATATGGTAAAATAACAATCAAATAAATGGATCTTTTAGTATTTTCTTACGAAAATTTTTAACAGTGTAAAAAAAAATCCTAAAAATGACCTCAAAAAATATTTAAAAGATGCCCACAAATCAGCAAAACATGCTTCTATAGTTAGAGCGAAAAAAAAGAGCCTCTAAAAAAAGAACTAATAATTAAACAAGAAAGCAAATCTAAACAGTTCGTTACTTTCCTAAATCTGCAATTGCATCAAAATAAATCAAGAGAAATTGATGCATTAACATGTTAATGCTAAAACAAGGGAAAAGATAGCGTAAAAATGGAAAATATACTACTCGAGATGATAATATTTTCTTCAAAAATTTTAATATGTTTCAAAAGTTCCAGTGCATGAAACAACACGAGATCAGAATTTAATTGAAGTATTAAATCCGTTCTGGGGATGTTATCAAGTGTGAAAGGACCTCTTATGAATGAAAATTTTTATGTCTGGAGGAGCTTTTTTTCGATATCTACGGAATTGAATGGTCCGTACTTGTAGAATACCTACTCATCAGTTGACAATTCTTCAATATACTATCGATCTGTGCTAATACCAAAAAGAAAGGAAAAGCTTCTGTGTGGTAGATGGCCGACTTTTATTCAGGATTCGAAATTAGGATGCAAAAGTTAGGCGTCATTGGCACCTAGCATTTTTGTTTCAGTCGCCAAAAATGATCTGCTAGGCGTCATTTTAAAATATAATTAAAATTGCTTGGACACAGATAATAACGCCTAAATATGAGGACACTTGTGCTGCAATTGCTAAAAAAATTTACAAAACTTTACAACCTTACTGAAAAAATTGATAAGTAAGAGAAAAATATTCAAAAACCAATTTCTATTAATAACTTTTAAGAAAGTTGGTCGTTTTACTTAAGTTTATGAATAAATATAAACGTCTATTTTAATCGGTCCATAATAAAACAAAATATGAGTTAATTGACTTAACCATTTTTTCAAATGCTATTTACAGTCCTAACGACCGCTAATTTCGAACCCCGCTTTTATTGCTTTTGATTTTAAGTGGAAGAGTAATTAATTGATACATTTTGTTGTATATAGAAGCGTTAACCTTTATTATTTTTCTATTCAATCGTCACTTTTTCTTTTCAGGTGTTTTCGGACCTGTCCGACGGTTCAGCACTTTTTCATTTCATGGTCATGCGCATTGGAGTATGCGTTCCATCATCGTGCGTTGCAGACGACATACGAGAACTAGCATCAGCGTGTACGTAGAATGTATCTTTGCATTTTCAATAAGATATAACTCTTATTCTTAGCATAAAGTAAAAGTATCATAAATCCTATAGTTTTCTGAAATGTTAATTGGCATACATAGACTAAGAAAAAATAAGCCAAAGAATGATAAATTTAAAAAATAAAAATTGTACATTACCGCGAAATATGAGAAAGTCAAAATCAACGGAAAATGACAACTCGCTACTGCATGTGTTTGGGCGGGTTTATAAGAAATTCCTTGCGTTTAAATTAGCTCAAGGCTGGGAAGGCATCCGATTAAAACCTTCGGCTGTAACTCTTTTCCCCTGATATTCCAAAGGAAGTGCACATATTTTAATTAGCATTAAATTTATTATATATTACAAAGCTTTTAGTGCTCACTTGAATAAAAATGCGTAAAAATTTCAACAGTCCAAAAAACGTTCTAGTTGAACGTTCCAACCTAATGGGGGTACTATGGTACCCGGTGACCCCCATACACATATAGAAACGCGAAGAATCTGTATTTTAAATTCTCAAGTGGGAAAATTTAACTGTATATTATCAAATGTCCGTTCACAAATTATGTTTAAAAGTAGTATCGATGTTGTTTAACGAAGTAATTTATTTTTTACATTTTAGCGCAATTTATAGTTGCTCTGCTTTAAACTTAGTTCCATTTTTTTTTTAAAAATTATTTTATTTTATACTTTCTAGTGAAATAAATTTTTATATGAGTACTCTATTAAAAAGAAAAAAAAACGTATCAAAGGGCATACCTACTTTGAGGGACTGGGACTAAAAACTAATCATGTGTATGACAAATTATGTCTTGCAGTTGGATTTAAAAAGTCACTATCAACCAGAAAAAATAGACTGAGTGAATTTAATCTCTGTTTCAGAGAAGCCTTCATTCAAACTCTTATTATAATCGCTTTTAATATCACTGTTTAGTGGCCACAAAATCTTTTTAACAATGAGTTTTATATTTATTACTAATAATTTACTCAACAAAGAAATATCAAGCCAAGCTTTTCCAATTAAAAGAAAAATACTTATTTTTTTACCCATAACGTTCTTTCTAAAGAACAATTTGTAACCAGATCAATCGTACAAAAATTAAATTAGACTACCCTCTATCGATTAACAAGAAATCGCTAAAATCGGTTCTCTAAGCCAAAAGCTATGGATGAAAAAACAAAAAAAAAATGACTACATTTCCGCCCATAACTTTTTCCTTATTATCGAATATGTTCAAATGAAGGTACGGGACCTATGGGAAATCATCCTACATCGATTTAAAAAAAAAGAGTCATCAAAATCGGTTCCTCCTGTGACAAGTTATCGATAGACAAAAAAACCCCGACATACATACAGTACATACGGTATGAATAGATAACCTCCTCGGAAGTCGGTTAAAAAAAAAAAAGATAGCCTTTTTCGATTGAGCATTTGGCGGAAAAGGTATTAATTTCGTTTTCACAAATACCAGCCCTTTAACTGTGTAACAGCCAAAGCTATTTACAGACTTAATGCAGAATAAGGCTGACAGTGATGCGTCCAAACTCAAGAAGGTTAAAATTTATAAGACCATCTTCATCCTTAAAAATTTCCTCACTCTGGCACAAATCTGTCGTATTGATTAGAAGTGCCTTTTATAATAAATTACAGAAATAAATAATATTTCAAAAAAAAAAAAAAAAACGTTTTAACGCACCACTGATTCATAATTTTTCTAATCGAATATCCTCAGTGACCAATAGCACTTAGTTCTTATGCGAGGCATGATTGACCACACTAGTCCTAGAAAACTGACTTTGCCTTATTATTCCAACCTGATTTTTACACTGAATGAATAGAACAGGATTCGAATGAAACCACCGGCTGATGTTTCATAACTACACTTGACAACTAAATTGGATGAAAAACATGTCAAAATGTCACATTTTTTAAGACATATTAATAATTTTCTCTTTTTTTTCCAGTGCTGAAAAACGTTCCAGTTGAAGTGACTGCCAAAAACTGCGAAACGAAGAAAGAATCTCACGTTACTATACCACAGTTTATAATTATGTAGGTATTGCTTTTGAATGCTTAAGTGTCGGTGTGCGGTTTTGTTCTTTTATTAATCATGTTTTCTTTGCTTCCATTGTATTGCTAACATTTAGGTCGCACTGAATGAGGAAGCTCATTTAGATTTTGTTAATAGCTTTTTGTAAAATAAGTGAAAACCAGAACTCATTTCCATTTGAGTGGATTTCTCTCTTCAGCAAATAGGAATAAACAGTGGCGGATGTAGAACTTAGTCAAGAGGGTGGAGGAGGGGCTAACTTAGGTGTGAATGGCATGACATTTTTCGATAAGAAATCGTTCTAAGTTTTCTCCTCGAAAAATTTCTGAATCTAATAAAAATGAGGATATTCAATTTGTGAAATATACTTTTAAACAGGGGTTTTGAAGGTTGTCAACCGAATATTTTTTTCAATTTAAAGTACTAAAAACGCAATTTTAGGCCTGTTGGTGACGTAGGGGAATGTGGAATTTGTGACAAAAAGTTCCAAAATATCCACTCCATCAGGGAATATTTTGAAATTGAAGTCCTAAAAACGCGACTTTAGGGGGCTTCGGAGTTCCTCGCACGAAAAGCTGTCGAAATTAAATTCTTAACACAATCTTCGGTGACGTTTGGAGCGGTGGTATAAAATTTCTATGATGCAGTGGGCGCGATGGACCCACCCTCCGCTCGTGGGCCCACCTGAGAAAATCGGTGCTCGACTTTCTTTTCTTTTTTTCGTGGACCGTATACACAATTCACATATTTCCTATGGACTTTACATAAAAATTTACTTATATTTCTTTGATCATGTCGCTGAATTCATCTACCAAACGGTGCTCTTCAAGGGCATACCAAACTGAAATCGCTTGTGAAAAAGAAAAATGCTTTTCTTAGGGTGTACTTGACGAAATTTAAGCTATATCAAAACTTGTGAACTTCTTTGACCATTTTCACATAGAGATTCGGGATACAGGGGTTTGTAAACAGGAGCGCAGTTTTTACTGAGACACCCAAACTGATGTAATAGAACAAAATTATCAAAAAAACGATGTATGCTATGATTGTAGACATATACTCTTTGATTGACAAAGGAACCTCAAACCCATTCAAACTTACAAATTTAATGACTACTGTAGAATTTCGAACACTGGACGGCCTATAAGTTTATATAATTGTATCTACAGAGTTAATGATTGCGTAGTGGATCCTACGTGAAAGGATTTTCTAATGTAATCTTCTTCTTGTTTACAGTACAACCATCGTGATAATTGGTGTGTTGATCTTGGCTGGCACATGTATCGACAGTTACGTATCAAGAAACGCAGCGAAGTCTCAAGATATTGGTATTTAAACAATTTTTCCTCTATGGTTCCTCCTTAAAAAAAGAAAAAAACTTGAACCTACACGGTAAAAAATTCTAGTTCAATCTTTCACCAAAAAAAAAAAAAGAAAAAAGAAAAAAAGAAAAAAATTGGGGAAATTCAGCTGCAACCAACAATTGGTACTACAGTCGAACCGATATAATGGTTCCTAGTTTCCACTCATGGTGAAACTACACCACTCTAATGGTTTAACTTAGTATCAAATGTTGGTTCCAGCTAAATTTCACCATTTTTTGGTGAAAGGTTAAATCAGAAATTTTTAGTGAATTTTTCATATTTTTTTAAGGTGCAGAATCACTAAACATTTGATTCTCAAAGGAAAGTATTTGAAAGAAAATAAAGATTAAATCAATTTACATTTTGTATGTAATGGCATAAATTTGTTGCTTAAATAATAAGGGCCGTTCATAAATGACGTCACGCTTTTTCCCATATATTTGACCCCCTCCCCCCTTTGTCACAATATGTCACACTTCAGCGGACCCCCCTCCCCCCTTTGTCACACGTCACGCTATGTTGCATAATGCATGATGTCATACTTCTTGTTACCCCCTCCCCTCCCCTTGTCACACTTTGTCAATTTCCCTCCCCCCTCCCCCCCTCGAAGCGTGATGTCATTTATGAATGATCCCATAGTTTATTTGCTTAACTAATTTGATTGTAACTTTTTGATCTGTTTGCTGGAAAGTAATCGTATATTTTACAAAACAATTGCTTCAGGCAGCCTTTTGTATTACATGAAATTGCTACCTCCTATTGAATTGCTCTCTATGTTTCAATTATAAATTAGGTTTCGAAAAAGTTGTTTTTCTTTGGATGCATTCATTATTGTACTATGTATTACAGATTCACTTTCATGTTGTTGTCAAGAGCAACAGTTTCATACTTTCTCTCAGGAGCACTTTTCACTACTGAATAGGTTTTTTTATAAGAATTGACAGAAAATCCAATGATTTTAAAGGATAAACGCTTAAACACACTATATATTTTTTCATGAAAAAAAAACGACCTCTTTCCGGTGGCCAGCACCAATTGTTTTTTTAAATCGAAGAATGTAGTTAAAAGCAGTAAAAAGTAAAAACCATTCTTGATTGATGAGTATAAGGCAACTGAAACACTAGTAACAGTAATAGTAATTGATAGATGTTGATTTTTTTTTTTTTTTGAAAGAGGCATCAAATCAAGGAAGTAATAAACTCAAGGAAAATTTTCGTTTGAAATTAAATAGGAAATAGATTAGTTGTATCAAATGGAAAAGTAATTGCTTTCAAATTGAGTTTTCTTTCTCATTTCATTGTTTTCATTTTATTCAAGTATTACAGTTACAGTCGATCAGGATAATTTTGCACCACAATTTCTATATTTTTAATTGTCCCACTAATATTTTAATAATGTTATTGTTATTATTGTCATGAAATTAAAGAACTCCCAAAGTATTGTGTAGTTGTTAAAACTTAAGAAATAATAATTACAAAAACCATCTAAAATGAATCATTAACCTAGTTCAATGGTACCCTGACACTCAGCGTGACTTTGCACCGCATCAGAAAAAATTGTATGAAATAAGCTATTTTAATAAAAGTATTATAATTATGCAACATTTAACTATAAAAATAAAATTTTTAAATACTTAAAAGCTCACCATTTTTGTTTTACAACATCACAAGTTTTCTATAATTTATGATATTGTATGGAATGTTACATGAAAAAAGAGTAGAAGGGAAACATCAATATTTAGGAGAAGAAGACCCATTTCTTATTTATTTGAAAAAAAAAAGTTGCAGAAAACACTTTTTAATTGTTTCAGTAAATAATGCACTCATTTTCACACAAGTATATTATTTAAAACAACCATTTAAAGAAAAGACACTAAAATCTCACACTTTTAGCCAAGTACTTATGCATTTAACAGAGAGTTGAGGATCATAAAAACTTTTTTATTATTAGCTTGAGTAATATCTTCTGGAGACAATTTTGTTAACGCATTTTTTTGTTCGTACCACAAATCATAATTGGTGGTCCTTGTCAAAACTAACAAATGACACCTTGAAAAAATTAATACCATAATCAATTCTCACATTCCTTAAAAATATCACTCGAAAATTTTTATTCATGTACACACTAATCAGCAGTTTAAAGATAGCATGTAATTTTTATACAAAAATTATAAGAAAACAAAAGTAATAATGCACTTTGAGAAGAGCTATATGTATATTCTATATATTTAATTTGAATATCACTCAAGTCTTCATTCATATGCACACTACATACTAACAGCAACTTTTCACATGATCTCAGAATACACCCGAGTATCATAAATCCTATTATTTAAATCTAATAGAATGTCTGGTTATGTATCTGCTTCTTAACAATTTAATTATATGTTTTTATAATCAAACTAGATAAAATATATATTATAATGTATTATATGCAAACTTTAGTTATATGCAAAGAATAGCAATAAAGTCTTAGTTTGTATGTTGAATATCTCTACCTATAAAATGTAAATAACAAATCTAAGGCTCGGCTTAGAGTTACCCTGAAAATGGAATAAAATTGCAATGTCTTAATTGTTTGACATTTTACCAAATATTACTGAATAAATAAGCGGTTAGAGCGTCGGACTTCCACCTGGAAGGTCGCGCGTTCGATCCCCGCTGAAGACCCGCCATGTACACTTGGGGATACGTGCATATAAAATCAGTGGACCCCACTACCTCGCCCCATGCGCAAGCCATCCTAAGGCCTCGGCTAACAGGTAGGGGCGCAGGTGGTGGAGAAAAGTATGATGTTACTTACTTTACAAGAATAATAAGTTTTCAACAACTTTTAACCCCTTAATGGTCATGTAATTTTCAAGAAAACGGTCATAAAAGTGCCTATTTTGTAATCCCTGAAAATTCTATAAAAATACGTGTATGAACAATATATATATTCATTTTTAATTTTTGATTTGTTTTTATTTTGAAATTTTAAACACTCCAGCCCGAACATGTCACGGGGGCGAGAGATAGAAGGCGAAACCTCAGCCCGCCACGTTCACGGGAACGATAGGGAAGCGGTTAATCAGCATTCCAAAATTGCTTCCAAGCTGTAACTGTAGAACTATTGAATTATACAATTAGCTGTGTACAGTGTTGCTAATTTTTTTACTGAAATAAAGAGAAGAAAAGGGATTTTATAGCCAGAAGTGTAGCACTGGGATTGTTCTACAGTTTCATTTGAAGTCGAATATTCTAAAAAAAAAAAGTAGTGCAAACTTACCTCCTAAGGCTCATAGTTACCCTGAATGACTATCTTTTCTGTTCTACGAAACACGAAGAAGCAGCCGCTGCTCTCTTTTCCGCCAACCCTTTGAGGCTCTGAGTTTTTTCGATGCGTGGAACCCTTTCTAAGGCCGACTGTTCTCGCGGAACCCCCTGTTTTCTTGAATAGTATGGTATTACTGCAACATATTGAAAATAGATAATTTGCTACAGAAATGGCAGCTTGATTCAAATGATATTTATTAGCTTGAAAAGTAACTTCAAGTAAATTAACAGGTAAACACAAAATTCTTAAAATAACTTCAAATAACATATTCGAACAAAATTTCAAATCGAAAAATTATGATGAGCTAACACTCTCAGAAACGCATGCTCAAATGTCAAATCTAACGAAACTTTCGTCGTATTTGACGAAATGGCTTCGTGAAAAATGCTCCGAGTAAACCTTTCCTCAATTTGACGAAATTTGTGCAGGAACTTTCTTAAGTCACGTGATCGCGCGAGAAAATGAGGAAAGGTTTACTCGGAGCATTTTTCACGAAGCCATTTCGTCAAATACGACGAAAGTTTCGTTAGATTTGACATTTGAGCATGCGTTTCTGAGAGTGTTAGCTCATCATAATTTTTCGATTTGAAATTTTGTTCGAATATGTTATTTGAAGTTATTTTAAGAATTTTGTGTTTACCTGTTAATTTACTTGAAGTTACTTTTCAAGCTAATAAATATCATTTGAATCAAGCTGCCATTTCTGTAGCAAATTATCTATTTTCAATATGTTGCAGTAATACCATACTATCTTTGTAAATGACGAAATTTGTCTTGACGATTGAAGAATCCTCGAAAGTCAGAGTTCTATTTCTGAGAATAAAGTGGTAGCGATTTTCTTACAGCAGATAAACTTCATATTAGGCTTTATGTATGAAATGAGAACTCTCATGTGAAAACCAGTGTTAAGTCTATTGAGGGCCGCAACTTGCGACACGTATTTTTTGTGGGCACATACGCTCGGCTCGTTGTCTTGTACACAAATGTAGTTTGCAAGTGGTAAAGACTCCGACGCGATAAGTTTCCCTATCCCAATCAATAAAATCGCGACATCGAACATTTGCATTTTCATCAACTTTCTAAATTACTAAACAGACCACAAGGGTCAGTTATTATTCTTTCTTTTTTTTTTAAATCTTAAAGAAGCACAACGTATTTTAAATTTTATTGCTTTTTCAATGACTTTCTTGAATGTTATGAAATAAAAGATTTTTTTCATAACATTCGAGTTTTGTATGGCACCCTAGAGTGATCTCTGTGGAACCCCAGGGTTCCGTGGGACACATTTTACGACACACTGCTTCAAGGGAACCTTATGAGTGGAAATCTTTTGCTTTGTTCGTATAATATTTTAAATCAATTAAAGATTATTTGTTTTCCATACATAAAGAATTATCACAATTTTTGAAATACATAAAGTAAATCAGAAAACTTTATTACATGAACTGTGTTTATATTCTCTAAAATTTAATAATTTTATTTCAGCTGGAAGAGTTCCTCAGAGTCTGTTGGCTTTCTCAGTAACTTCAAACATTCGACAGTTATTGAAACCTCAGAAAAAAAGCTCTAACTTACTTGCTGTCAATGGAATCCGCTGCCTCAGTATCATGTGGATTGTATTGGCTCATACCTACGGCTTTGGACATAGACAGGGACTAGGTAAGACAAATTTCGAGAGTAAAATAAATCTCTCAAATGGATTTTTTATGAAAGCCAAAAAATTGAGAAGAAAAAATACAAGTGTGTGTTTCTCAAAGTTACTACGTTACTAGGAATTCTATTCTTCACTCCGTAAAAATGGTAAAAGTTGCGACCAAAATTATTACTTTTGTCACCTAAAAACCATTTACGAAACACTTGTATGTAATTTTATGTTTAGTGAAAGATCTAGAATACATAGATGCAGAGCGGACCCTGAAGCAGGAACTTGGAGCAGTGGAGCAAAAACATTTTTCTTGGAGCAGGATCGGAGCCGGATAATAGCAGGAAATCCATCCGGCTCCACTGTTCCAATTTTTTTTAATACAACTTCATTAGAAATTCAAAAACTGCTTTGTTGCTGGACAATGACAAAGACCGAAAGATGGCATTTTATCTGTAGAATAAATTCTTGATACACAAATTATAATTTGTTATTCCCAACATTCATGTATGTAAAATGAGGCAGCGAGAAGCAAAGGGGTGTAAGTGACTAAAGCTACATTTTGTATAAAACTGGCGCAACTTTTTGATCATATACAGAATTCTAAAAGCTTTTCAAATACATATTTTTTTTATATTCATATTCTATAAGCACTAGTTTGAATAAGAAGTTTCAAGTATTTTTAATGATTCAATTTGGCGTAGGATATTTTTGGAAAATACCCTACATTTACTTACATCTTTTTGCTTCTAACTAGGTAAGATGCTAAATAACACTTAGAAATACAAAAAAAAAAGGTAATTACTTAAGAAAAAAGTTTATGATTTAAGCTTTTAGATTAAAAATCGGAAATTTTGTCCGAGTCATTTCTAATTCCGGTAGTGTACATCTTTGTCATGTGCTGATGTAGATTTGACTATTTCCTGTCATTGTTTATGAATTCCTTCTTTTTATTTTATATTTCCGAAGAATTAGCAACAGTTCCAATATGAAGTAGCAAGTGGTACAATGGTAATTAGACCCATAATTTTGCACCGACTTCTAAAACTATGTTTAAAAGTCACATCGATGTTTAAAGAATGAATTTATTTTTTACTTTTTAGCGCAATTTTTAATTTGAAGTCGGTTCTGTTTTTTTTATAAAAATTATTTTATTTTATTCTTTTTAGTGTAAATACATTTTATATATAAATACTTTATTTTTTCAAAAATCCATATCAACGGGCAAAACTTCTTTAAATTAATGGCACTAAAAACTAATCATTTGCATGATAAATTCCCTTTTGAAGTCTATTTTAGCAAACAAACTGATTGGATTAATTTTTGCCACAGAGAAGCCTTCAGTCAAACTCTTGCTGTAATTTCTTTTAATATTATAGCCCATAACAACAAACATGTTTTTAACACTGCTTTTATATTTATTAATAGATTTCCCAACAAAGAAAAATCAAGCCAAGCCTTTCTAATTAAAATAAAAAATACTTATTTTTCACTCGTAACGTTTTTTTTTAAACAAATGTAGGCAAATTGATTTGCAATATTCGAGTTAGACGACCCTCTATCGACTAAAGAAAAAATCATCAAAATCGGTTCATTTAGTCAAAAGTTATGGATGAAAAAAAAAAACTACATTTCTGCCCATTACTTTTGTTCTAAGTATCGAATACGGTCAAACGAAAGTACGGGACCTATGGGAAACCACCCCTGATCGATTGAAAAGAAAATCATAAAAATCGGTTCATCCGGTGCAAAGTTATGAGTGGACAAACAAAAAAAAAAAAAAAAAAAACGACATACATACAATACGAATGTATAACCTCTTTCCTTTGTGAAGGCGGTTAAAAAGGTAACAGTTTACATTCTAACTCAATATTAACTGAATTGTACCTTTCAAGAGGAAAATTCATACCTTCATTGGTTCACTAAATGCTTTGAATTGAATTCTTTATTTATTCTCAGTAGCCATTTTGTATAAGCTGTGAATAGTAGTCGGTTCTAGTTAAACATTTTACTGCAAAAAAAACATAAGCTATTGCCAGTTTAATAATTGCAAAAACAAAATTGAAAAAATAAATAGTCTGCCGACGATTTAAACTTTTAAAAAAATTAAAGAAAAATTCGGCGTTATTTTTCTTTTTTCCTTGTAAATGGATCGTCTGCATTATGTTTTTAAATTAAATGAAATACGAAATATATTTTTGATTAGAGGCAAACGGGTGTAAGTGTACTTGCATCCCTTTGCCGCAATGCAGAATGAAGTTTTCATTTAGTAATTCTTCTAAAATACGCATAATAGCAGTACCTGTCAGATTTTTACCACTGATATCTCTTTTCCACAAACGAGATGAGTGTTTCCTCTATCATTTGCACTCGTTATCTCAAAATGTTGAAATTTGTGTTACTTACACCCCTTTTCTTCTCAGTGCCCTAAATTATCAAAATTATATCATTAAAGGTAATCTATATAAATAAAACCGAAAGTTTGTGTGTCTGTCTATCTGTCTGTCTGTCTGCCGATCGCGTCCTGGCGAGATGGAACGGGCCAGAAGGACGAAATTTTGGTTACAGGTACCTTGGGTCAGGTCCTCATGTACCTCGAAGTGTTTTTCCTAAAATTCGAATTTGTTCTTTTTTTATTTCAATTTTAAGCAAAACGGTTGATTTTGGGTTTATCTCATCGAAGAAACGTCCCACGTTTTAGATTTTTGCAGCATATGAATGCCCGTAAAAAACTGCACAAGATGATTTTTTTTTTTTTTTGCAGTTCGTAGGACAAATAGAACATGCGCAATATTCATTTAAAGTAGTTTTCGAATTTTAAAACGAGGCTTACCTTTGAATTTATCTTCTCAATTTCCGTGTTTTCGCCAAAATAAATAGTACTTTTGTCGCCAACTAGATGATTTTTGTTAACGTAAGATTGAAAAAATGCTATTTTATCTTTATTCAGGCCGTTTTATGAGCGAAACAATTTCTAAAAATTCATTTCATTTTTATACATATTTTGTGGAACTGCAGACGATTTTTAATTTCTTTATTTTGACGTTGATTCTTCTTTCAATTTTGGCGATTTAATATTATGGTGCCAGTTCAACAATTTCATGAAACATCGTATTTCTTATGGTAGAATGTCCGTTTTATCAGCAAAACAAATTCTAAAAATTTATTTCATTTGTATGCATATTTTGTATACCATAGGATAATGCCTCATTTGCGTTATACTTCCATTACTATAGTGCAATTTCGCGATTTTCGGCTTCATTTTAACTTTACGTAGCGGTTTTAATTGATTCCATATCAATTAAAACCGCTACGTATACCGCTACGTACTCAAGTGATTTATTTTCTAACATTTATTTAATTTTTTAAATGTCTGTTTGGCGCTATTTGGACAGAATTTAGTTATTTCTTTCTCTCGACTTAAATTTCATACGTCAGAATTGCTTCAGTACTGAACATTTTCTCACTTAAATGTGCATTGGCTTTTGAAAATAATAATCTTTTTTTTTCCCCCGTTTTTATCCGAATTTGATAAAAGTGCTATTTAATTTTGTTATCAGGAAATGTTTTGACGATTTTGCAAGCAGGATTTTTAGGAACGGTTGTCTTCTTTTTGAGGGAGAATTTAAGATATATTGTTGGGGCCATGCTAGGAACAGCAGCTCCAATTAAAGTCTATAGTCTAATACGTGTTTTTAGTCACTAACGTCTTTATTCTAATCTAGATTTTTTGGGTCTAATTTCTTTAGTATATTAGGTATGTTTCGAAATAGATGTAATTATTAAAATGTGGATCTTTAAGAAATATTTCTTTATTGTAGCAGAAATATTCAGGAACCGTTGTCCTTCATCTGATGGGCATTTTTAAAGAGAATACTGCTCTTATTCTGATGGGAATTTTTAGATGTGGTGTGGTCTATATTGTTATTGCGATTTTTACGGACTCTTGATATCGTTTTGGAACAATTTTCCTAATGCATATGTGAATTTTAGTTACAGTTGCTCTTAGTCTAATGGTCATTTTTATGAACTGTTGTTGGTATTTTAATGTGGATTTTAATGAACTTATTTTTGGTCTAAAAGAAATTTGTCGAGGCTGCTATTTTTAATGCAATCGTGATTTTTATTGAGTTTTACTGTTTAAACGGGATTTTTAAGGACTGTTGCCCCTCTTCTACTTGGATTTTTTTAAAAAATTTCCTTATATATTTAGAACCGAATTTTGGAAATGTGTTACTTGGCCTGCGAATGATGCAATATCATCCCGCGCAAAGCCGGGCATTTCAGCTAGTAAATAATATAACTAGTATTAAAACTCTTCAGTCCCCTGCAAGAGATATTCCTTTCTCGTCTTTAGTGACAATAAATTAAACTTCGAACTTGATCTTCCTTTCGGCGATGTAAGATTTTTCTTATGTAGGACTGTTAATGTGGTATAAAAGCAAGGCAAATTGCACTGAGTGTAGCTCTCTACGATAGTTTGAATGCATATGAATTCACCGTAAAAGAACAAGTATAAATCCGTGTTGAAATTGATCAAATTCGAAGTTAGATTCATGCATATTGTTTCTTACCTATTGGTTCGATTTATGGGTTGCAACACATACAAATATTGTTTTGCAACACTTTCATCAGACTGTAATTCATACCCTATAAAACTGCGTAGTTTTCAATCATATTTAAGTATGAATTTTTTTACTCAAGTCGAACATTTTTGACAGAATTGGGCGACGATTCCAATAAGAAATCATTTTTTCCTTCCGAAGTGGGCATTCAATTTGGTTTAGCATTCTGTCCTTGAGTTTGTTATTATTATTTCCACTTTTCTTCAATTTTTTGCTCAGATTTTTCTATCTGTATTTTTCTTTCTTTTCTTTTTTTTTTTTTTGTTCAAAATTTGGAAGTTTGTATCACTTAGCAAGTTTTATTTAAAAAATATAGAAGTATTTTCTTTCCTTTGCATTTTTATGCAAAAAATTATTATATTACGCAATAATTTGATCTTGAATACAACTGACTCATGGCCCCCATTTATATTTCCATAAATAATATTACTACAGCTATTACCTTAGTTAAAATCGCTTTTACAAACTATAAAATGCTTTTAGCTTAAATAACGCTAATATTTCGGCTTCCAGAGATAATTTCAACTTTTGTGTTTAAGGCAGAGGCCGTTACTAGGATTTCCCCCTTTAAAAATGCGTTGAGGAACGAACAGATGCCTTAATGGAAAATATAATATTCTACTATGATTTTTCTTCATTCACCGCATTTACATCATAACTTATTTAAGAGTTGAAACAGGGAAATAATTTAATATATTTTACAAGAAAATACTGACATCATTTCGAAATGGCAAATTTATAATTGGTTTGTCGATATGCAAGTCTTTATATATATGTATATCTTTTATGTATGATTTTTTTTCAGCTCGCCTCAAACATGCCAAAACTTACATGGATGATGTGTTATTTCAAATCATCACAAATGCTTGGGTTTCCGTGGATACCTTCTTCCTTCTCGGGTAATAAACACTTAAATATATTCTTTTGTGTACATAAACATTTTATTCTTGAACTCTTCAACAAAACGTCAACATAGCATTTAAATTATTATTGTTTTTACTTTCATTCGTTTTTGGAAATAATAAGCTAATTAGGCTGATTGTCTCAAAATTTTCTAATTCGTTGTGATAAACTCTCCAACTAGATGGAGACTCCTGACTATTCAATACCCGTCTGCAATTTTTATTGTTAAATTGTAAAATAGTTTCCACAAAAAGTTATAATCGTTTTAGTGATGACCTGCCAAATCTTGTGTCAATAGTATTTGAACTAATCTCTGCTTTTAAATCGAGTCGCAGAATGTTTCGCAGCGTTCTGTGACATACTGTTAAATGACTGAAAATATTCTGAGGGATATTTGCCCATTTTACGAGTTTGCACGCATTAAAATGTGAAGTTATTTGTGGTGTAATCTGGAAATCAGTGAGAAATTTCGTTCCCCTAAGCTCTTGCAACATTTTTCTCGCAAATATGTCGGATTAATCCTCATCTGTTTCAAATCATTCAGCGGCAAAGTTGTTTGTTCTGCGATGTACGTTGCACATTCTGTTCTAGAACTTGTAGGTTTCAATACAGAATTAATTCTATGCGTCAAAACGCACCTGCTTTGTTACCATTCATGCACCAAATATTGAAATAACTGGATACATTTTGATGTGCTTATACATCTTCATAACTGCTTTAAGCAGGCGAAATAATTGTCGTCCAAGAAATAAAATTTTGAATTATTATATAAAAACATGTCGTAAAAACCACTTTTTGGTATATCTTTCTCGGCATGTTTTTACATAATAACTCAAAATATTTATTTTTAGACGAAAATTCCTCCACCATTTTAAAAGTAAGTATGAAGGTGTGTAACCACACCAAAATTTGTAAAATTATAAAAAATATATATATTAAATATTATAAAGGTATTTTCATTTATTTTTCTTTTCTTTTATCATTTATTACCTGAAGTACTTTATTACCATGATTCTTCATGCGTAATACAGTGCGGCCACGAAGTTCTGACACTTGAGCGCTTCTGCGCATGACAGGAAAGGACGAATCCATTTGTGTTTTAGGGAAATTCGTTTTGCAGGTGCGTTTATTAGCACGCGAATCAGAATGTTTGCTTCTCTGTTTGTTGAAAGCAAGTTGATTTATAAACTGGCAGTTAGCGTCAGTCCGGAAGAAATAAAGCATGCTAAACGAACTAAAACGAGAAGAGAATAAGGAAAATTTTTACACCAACAGCTTCTCCCTAGAACATGAATGGATTCTCCTTGGCACTCTGCCAGTCTGAGGACTTTTTTTTTGTGATAGAACTGTACCTCATTGAAATTACATCCATGCTATCGTCTTATATAATGTCGCGTAATTTCTTTTATTTTATAAGAGGCGATGAATATGCCCCTTTGTTGGATTTTAAACTCAACAATTAACTTCATATTTAAATTCTGTTTTACAATTTGCCTCAATCTTTACAAAAAATATCTTCAGAAAGGAATTTTTTGAAGACTTTTTATAGAAATTCGAGGAGCTGAATTGTTTGCTTTTATTTCAGTGGTCTACTCGTCGCTATCTCTAATCTAAAAGCAATTGACAACAACGGAGGAAGCATCAACTTTTTCTCTCACATCCTTCACAGAATATGGAGGTAACACAATAAATTAGAGTACTAAAAAATTGTTTCTTTCGAATAATCATATCCCCGTATAATGAAAATATTAACTGACGAGAAAATAGAAAAAGAGATGATAAAGCAGCAATAATAATTTATGAATAACGTTGACATTTTATGTTTTTGTCTGGAATTTAAATGATCTTCGTTTTTCAGGAACACAATGTTCATTTCATAAAAATGATCAGGCACGTTGGGTGTGGAGGGCGAACTATGTGCTTTGAATAGACATTTTCACATTTTCATATTCATTAATAACTACCTTCAAGAAGGACTTTCAAATGCTGACTTCCTTGTATCTTTGCTTTATATTGAGTAGAAGAAATCAAGAAAACATTTATCAGATAACTCGACGATCTTAATGCGCTACCGTTAATCAACAAACAGGCCTATTTCCTGTTTCAAAACTACATAAGTGATTGTGATAAACTTTTTGACCCGGAAATAAACTTAAATAATTTCATTCAGATAAAGTGTATGAAATTGGCTATATTTCGTTATTGCTATATTTTCACTTGGTAAATGCTTCAAAATATTTTAAATGATGAAAAGAATGTGCGCAAGTGCTGAATTTCTAATAAGGCAGTGTAAGAAGCAACTGGCAACGACGGAAATTTTTTGGAGTGGTAAATTTTATTTTCGTTGCAAAACTCCTTACTATTATTGTAAAAAAAAGCTGTCCTATTTTTTTATTATTATTGTAAAAATCTATACTATTTTTATCATTATTATTGTACGAAAACTATCCCATGTTTTTACCATTACTGTAAAAAAACCATCCTATTTTTTTACTATTATTGTAAAAAAAAGTATCCATAACTTTTTTTTAAATGTTCTATGACGATATTTTTGTCTTAACAAATTTACTTTCATGCATCCAGTGAATATGAAATATTTTCCAAGCATGGAAATTATTAACGGAATCAGAATTTTTTCCTGTGCGCGCGCGTGTGCGTGCGTGTGTGTGTGTGGGGGGGGGGGGGGGACGCATAAAAGTCCATTTTAGGACCTTTATGAATGCCCTCCCCCTGTGAATCCTCTAACCACCAATCCAAGTACGATAATCTCCATGAATTCTCGTACTAAGATTGGATATATGGCTTCAGACAAAAATTAAGCAAAAGACGTTTCGCAGAAGAAGAAGGGTTAAGGCGTGTCAAGGTAAATTAACTTCTTTCTTTTTTTAAGAGAGAAGGGGGGGGGTGGGGGTTCAATCTGTAAGCAGGATAGACTTGAGTTTGACCCTGCTGCATAAACACAGTTTGGCGACGTTATTTGAAACAAAATGATGAAAACTTCGGCATCCTCACTCTCGAAAATTGCACACAGAACTCTGTTATTATGAGTTCTCTAATTTCCTTCTCTAAATCATAGATTGTAAATCATAGATCGTACACATAGCTATAATGTTTATTCAATCAAATAGCTTTACTTGTAATTGGAGTTGAAATGTTACACGTGACTGCTAATAAAAAAAGGTCAAATTTAAATTTTCCTTAATGGCAGATCAATGATATTTAATCAACTGCTATTGGTATTCTTCTGTTGAAGCCGAAACGATCACATATCTTCTGCACTAATAAGTGGCTAAACAGGCCGAGCACGAGAGGACCGTATGCATCGCTAGAAGACCTACAACTAGATTAAAGTGGGATCTGAGCCACTACCTCATGGTTGAAAGAGGCTGAGCCACTACCTCATGTTTGAAAGAGGTGCT
The DNA here is from genome assembly GCA_038502835.1 of Octonoba sinensis. NCBI lineage: Eukaryota > Metazoa > Arthropoda > Arachnida > Araneae > Uloboridae > Octonoba > Octonoba sinensis. The sequence continues at coordinate 26,973,957 of CM076601.1, read as the reverse complement.
TCACCGATCTATAGCATTCCCGCCTTTGCCGGGATTTGAGATAGGGCCCTCGGAGCGGGAGCCTTGTGTTGTATTAACCATAGTACCAACTATGCCATCGGGCAGCTCAATTGTTACTTGAAATGGTTGGCAATTACCCATGAGGTTCTTGATAAATTTCAGTTTTATCTTATTTAACTTTAAATTAATAATAATACAAATGCAAATGCAAAAGTGACGACCAGCAACAGGCAACAGCTACTAAATTGACTGTTAAATTGACTAGGACCAGCTTGGCTGGTCCTAGTCAATTTAACAGTCCCCAATTAACATCAAGAGCTTTCTTAAAAGATTTTACCCCACTGCATGTAACAGTCGCTTCCGGTAAACTATTCCAACAGCCAACGAAACCTTATTAAAATAGTAATTTTCCCTAATGTCAAGGTTAGCCGGAGATTTGAAAAGCTTAAAACAGTGACCTCTGGTTCTACTTTCAGCACATAACTGTAGCCCATCAACATTTCACATTTTAATGAATTTAAACTGAATCATGTCGCCTCTAACTCTCCTCTCCTCAAGACTATACATATTGAGCCTTTTAAGCCTAACCTCATAATCTAAGTCTGAAAGACCACTTAAGAACCTAGTAGCCTCCTTTGAGCCCTTTCCAATAATATATATAATAATAATATAACAATAAATAAATAAATAAAGTTCATTTTACTCTTGAAACATATTTTACAAACATAACTTTAAATTACTTTCAATTTTGATTAATTGAATTTTTTTGTTTAGATTAACTCCACCAGTGGCTGGTACTTTAGGTGTGATGTTCATGCTTCCTTTGATTGGCTCCGGTCCTCTGTGGGCCGACATGGTTGGCCAAAAAGTTGCCAACTGCGAAGCACGGTGGTGGCAAGTATTCCTACCAGTCAACACATGGATAGATTTTAGCTCCATGGTAGGTTTAAGGTATTACATGTATTCCAAACACCAACCAATGAAATTTGAATTCTCTTCGAGTATTAATATTTATTTGTTCATTTTTTCAGTGTTTACTTCATACTTGGTATGTAGCAGCCGACATGCATTTCTATTGTCTGGCACCTTTTGCGTTGATCGCACTGTACAGGTAAAAATCATGCTCCTCTATATACGTAGAACTGCTTTCTAACCCTTTAATTATAGAATACATATCAGTAAATTGCATCGAAAACAGGAACTTTTTTTCAATGGAACTATACTAAACGAAACAAGAAGTTTTTTTCTTCTACTTGATCTTTGGACAAAAAACTAAAACGTTGGTGGGAAATATGTAAACTAAAAATTGACGTTCGAAACAAAAATAGACACCTGTTTCGGGATTGCAAGGAGATGATCTTTTTTAATGCAAAAGATGTCAACTTCTAATTAAAAAGACACCCGACAATCGATTATCAAAATTGCAGGTGTCCACAAGTAAGAATTTTTTTTTTTTTGGTTACATTTTATGAAATCCGCCGGGGCAGAATAGATAGCAATTCCAACAAAATGAATAATTAAAGTAAACCGCCGAACAATTACAATAAATACAAATTTCAAGGTTAAAGTGAAACCCCTGCGTCTGTGCAAAAAAGCGCTCAAAAAACTATTTCTTTCAGTTGAAATCGTTATTCTTCTAAAATTAACAAAGCTCTTTTTCTTAACGATTAGACTCTTTTAATAAAAAATTTACTATTATTTAGAAGGAATTATATGCTTTATACTAGAACGAGAACAGAATACGGCACATTCCTAATATCAGCAGATTCCCCCTTCAACGTGAATGGATTATTCTTGGCACACAGCCCCCTCAGAGATGTTTTTTTTTTAATTTTTTGCAGTAGAACTGTACGCATCTTATTTCCAACACTGCGTTGAAACCTTCACTTTCTCATCCCAACTTTTTCATGCAATATTTTAAACTTATGAAAAGCAAAGTTAATCGCATGTGCCTATGTAATTAGTTATTATATTTCTAAACCGTTAGTGGTTTCTTCCTAAGAGTTTCTGCAACGATGGAAAACCTAGAAGAAAACTGTTTTAGTTCGCCTGTTATTCCAATTCAGTTTTTGTTTCAGGTGGCCTGCTGTCGGTTTTGCTCTTTTGTTCCTGATGACCGCAGTCTGCTCTATGGTGGTAGGATTGCTCACTATCACCAACGATCTCCCTCCGACTGTGATCTTCTTTTCGCCAGACGTTCAGTAAGTATATAAGAATCATTGGTAACTTTTTCAGGTACAGTAGAACCTCTCTTAAACGGCACCGGATTCACCGGCCTTCGCTTTATCCGGCCCATATTTTCAAAATACAAAAAACAAAAATAGCTTTTAGAGCACTAGTTATATGGAAGAAACAGGTGCTGCAGTACTTGAGTAATTTTTTTCACTCATGTGGACGAAGCAAGAGCACTTGAAAAGGCACTGAGATACGTCGAGCAGCAACCATCAGCTAGTCCCATGGATGTGATGTTCCTTTACTCTTTATCTACTGCATTATGATCAGCAGTAATTTTTTTTACAGAAATAGTTTGTCTAGGTATTTACCCTAAAAGTTAAGGGATTTACATAAATAAAATGCTCAGTCTATAAGTATTTATTTCTTTACAGCTAATAAGTGCCATAGAGTATTCACCCCGCGAAATTAATTACATACATTTTTTAATCGAAATATTTCGTCAACTAATTTTCTAAGTTCTTAACTAACACATTAAAAAATCAGTGACTTGATTCTTGAATTTTACAGCCTTTCTGGAGCGAAACTATAAGGGAGCAATCTGAACAAAATGGAAGTTCAAAACATAGCATCGGTTTCAAAACTATCTATGTTCCTTTCTTCGCTACCCTTTACAGAACCCTTGCTGATATGTATCCTGAAAAAAGGGGAATTTAAAGAATGTCCCAGCAACGTACCATCAGAATATTGGTACAAATCGTTGCTGGGATGGAACTTATAGAGAATGGTACTTATAAGTACCGTCGGTAGATAAAGGGTTAAGAAATGGCGAGACTATGCAGGAAAGTGCCGGATTTCTCATCTGCAGCAAAAACGGGTCACAGACTTCTTTACTAGCGTTTGATAACTGGTATGTATGCAACTCTCCAAGTTAACTGTACTAAAACGCAATAAATCATCACACCTCCACTATCGGTTAAATTGCATAATATATGTCACAATTTTTGCTATCCCCCGCTTTAACCCTATTTTTACTTAACCGGCTTAACATCGGTCCCAGTTAAGCCGGTTAACAGAGGTTCTACTGTGATTGTTATTCACTTCATTTCATAAAGAACTGCAGTAAAAATATTGTTTTGTACCAATTTCGATGCAATGAATATTTCAAAATATTCGTTTGTGACATTTAAAAAAAATACTTTAACTGAACAAAATTTCAGAAAAACTTTTGTACTTTTTTTTTTTGTTGTTGATATATGTGTTATAATATAGATGAGAAAAACTTGCACATTTTAGCGCTGAGAATTCATTTTTAGGAGATACCAATTTTTACATAGAAACTGTAACATGCATTAGACAGTTTCTAAGGGCATAAGGGCCGCGGAAAGTGCGTACCGGAATTTTCGAAGATCATATCATAACGATTGTGTTCTGCTGGAAAATTTTGTATATTTATCAGAAAGTTTCATTTTTAGGTCCATTATTAAGATTTTAAAACATTTACTAGTTCAACTGAAGCGGACGCAGAAATTAAAAAAGTTTTTCTTTTAAACATAGACTAACCGATTTCAAATAGGGTATTTGTTTTTTAATAGCACTTATTTTTAACAACTGCGAAGATTGCAAATGCATGATTGCAAGTTTTATGACATCATACAATTATGAAACACAATACAATTCATATTAAGTGTTAAGCTTTTTCTTAAAGTAAATTTAATTTATTTATTTATTCATATTGTTTGTGAAAGGAGTAAAGGAAACATGTTATAACGGACTCGTTTTTCGTAGTCTGAGAATAGTTAACTCAGTAACATTATTTTAGTTACCTAGGGTTAGTGTTGCAAATGATCTGGAAAAAAACCCGGGTCATTCCCGGGAATAAACTAGGTTTTTGGGAAGAAAATTTTGAGAATTCCCGAGAATTTTCAATTAGTTTTAAGAAATAAAAATTTTATTTTTGATTTTAATCTTTTTCGTTAGAGATTTCAATTTTAATGCTTTTTGATGATGTAAATGCAAATTGTTAATTAGTCTTAAACTTTTATGTGGCATAAAATGATGAAAACATTGCTACCCTTGCTTGCAGTTAACTGAATTTACATTGCAGCTCATTGAATTTTTTTTGATTTATGATTAAATATTTACATAATAAATACTTATATTTTAGTTTTGATTTTTATCATAGCATTAAGCTAAAATTGCACCATTCATAAAAATAACCGGGCATAAGTAAAGATTGCTTAAAGTAGCTTAATAGTAGCTAAATAACTTATTGCAGTATTCGGACATCAACCACAAATTCGAATGACATTGTTTTAACACAAAAAAGCTGCTGTAACAAGCATACTTTCAACATTTTATTCAATTTTATTTAATAAACCACTTTTGGTATTGGGAACATGCAGCATGCAAGAATTTGAGAAATGATCGATGTATCCCCTCAAAAATCCCAATGTTCCCCAAAGTTCCAGGTTTATTCTCGTTAAATATTCCTCATGTCTTATCCGATAAATATTGCTCTTGTCTTATTCAAGAGGTTGAAAAAATTAAGAATTTTATAAGGAGCTTTAGGGGACCGTTCGCAAATGATGTCACACGTTTTTTCAATATACTTGACCCCCCCCCCTTTGCCACACGTCACGCTATATTATAGTAGCATAAAATAGGTTTAATTTGCTGATTTTAAACGTTTTTATAGAAATCAAAATGTACGATGTCACACTTCTTGTTACCCCCCACCCCTTGTCACAAATTGTCACACTTTCATGAACCCCCCTCCCCCCTCGAAGCGTGACATCATTTATGAATAACCCAAAAAACTATATCAAGTTCAAGTTGAAGAAGAAAAGCGTCGAAATTTCGATGTTTTCTTCGTATAACGCGAGAATTTCTTCTGAACAAAAGTTCCACATGATATTTATACGTCATGCTATGTACTTTCAGGCTGACCAAAAGAACAGCGAATTTAGTCTACTTCAGACCGTATCCCCACCTAGGAGCATACTGTGTCGGGTTGATACTGGGCTACATTCTGTGGAAAAACCGAAAGTGGGCTCTTTCCAAGGTAAGATGCAAATTTTCTTTATTCATAATCACTAGGATTCTGAATTTTCCACTTATAATTTTCAAAGATTCTTCATGAAACTTCTTTAAAGTTCTAGCGTGACTATATCTCTTTAGATAAGGCAGAATTTAATTTAATGCAGAATTTTTTTTACTTGTTTTAAAATAAACATCATACAGTTCTTGAACTTCGTACCTACAATTTGAGTTGGTGAAATGAATAAATATTCAAAGTTCAGATTAGTTGAAAACTGAAAATATGACATAGCACACTCTCAAAAATAGAATCCTCATTTTTGACGATTCTTCAATCGTCAAGAAAATATCGTCATTTATAACGGTTCTTTCCTCGTGCGATCACGTGACTTAAAAAAGTTACCACACAAATTTCGCCAATTTGACGAAAGGTTTACTCTGAGCATTTTTCACTAAGCCATTTCGTCAAATACGATGAAGTTTCGTGAGATTTGAGCATGCGTTTCTGAGAGTGCAAATACTTTCGAATATGCTATTTAGTATAAGTATCCTTGTTTGAGGAAAAACTGAACATTAAGGCTCGACCGATTGTTCACCAAAGTTGCCATAGGCCATCGGCATCGGCGGTCGATGTTAACTTTAGAAAAACATTGGCCCTGAAAAACATCTAAAAGCCGATGCAAGGCCGATGTTTTTCGCAGGGACAACTTTCCAGAAAACATTCTGTCTATAACTTTCTTTTTTTTCCATAGCTAGATTTCTAATTCATACAATAACAGGCAGTACATCAGTTTAAAAAAAACCTCAAAAATAATGTCATTCTACAAAGTATTTGATAATAAATTCGGAAAAATAGTTTAAGCGATCGCTGCCGGAAAACCTTCATTATTAAAATTATTTCTCTTTAAACAAAATGTTCGCGAAACAGAATATGTTAAAGTAAAAGTAATAGAGGCGTCTTATGAGTGCTATTTGTTTTTCGCACTAAGTTAGTTGCCTCATTTTTGTCCGTTTTTTGTTTAATAATTATAGTGCATTAGATGTCATTGCGCAATAATATTATACCATCTGCTTTTAGTTGTGATGTTTCTTATTATTCGGAAATTGTAAACAATACAAAGTCAACTCAATCTAAGTACGATAATAATTTTAATTTTTACCAGCGTAAACGTTTTTTTCTCTTCTTCTCTTAGTTTTTTTTTTTTTCTTCGATCCCGCGTGTTACAGCTTTTCTGCAATTGTGCAGCAATCTCGTTGCATATTGCTTTTAGTGTGCGGTTATTCTCATTAATTCATTTTTAGTTTACAACATAGAAAAGATTGGTCAAAACCAACAAAAAAAATTCTAGTATAAATGTTAATTGATCGAAATTTTATGTGTCCAAGTTCGACTTGCAATTTTTAAAAATTGAATTGTCAAAATGCGAGTTCGCGCGACAGGATGTAATAACATCTTAATAAAAATGCTAAAATTTCTTTATTTTCAAAGATTGATCAATGCATATTTTTTTTTTCAAAATACATCTTAATGTTTTTTATACGATAATTATTTTAATTTTTCCCCGTTTATACTTCGCTTTTTTAGGGCCTTTTTTTTTTGGCTTCTTTGATGCCACGTGTTAGACAGTTGACAGTTTTTCTGCTATTGTACAACAATCTCCTTGCATCTGCTTTCGGTTTAGAATATTTCTTGTTATTTTATAGCTATTTTACAACATAGAACATATTGATAAAAATATGAATCAATTTTTCAGTATAAATGTTTATTGATCGAAATTTTATGTGTCCAAGTTCGACCTGCTATTTTCAAGAATTTAATTCGTTAAAAGCGAGTTCGCGCTACAGGGTGTAGTAACATCTTAATAAAAAGGCAACAATTTCATTAATTTCAAAAATTGACAACGTATATATATAAATATATATTTTTCTCAAAATACATCTTAATTTTTATAAACGATCACGTGTTTTTCAGAAGATTATTTGTCAACAGAAAACTGCTGGTGCTCAAAATATTTTTTTATTTCGGGGATCTTACATTGTGCTCATGAAAATATAAAGAACATGTCAAATATTTCAGTGTAATTTTCAACTCGCAAGGAAAAAAAATGCTATTAAGATTAGTTCTTAGGACCCAGCATTCATTTGTAATGACAAAAAAAAAATCTCACGTCTATGTTTTTAAAGCAATATTCAGTATTTCTTGGTTATGAACAGGGGGGCGTTCGAAATTTTTTAATAATTTATTTTTATTTTAGAAAAATCACTATTTTTAGTTAAACAACTTTTATAATGAAAAATAAACATATAATCGTACATGCTTTTTTTTTTTAAATGGGGGGGGGGGGGGGGGATATTATGAAAATATCTGAGAGGAGGGAGTTGAGAATTTCGTTAAAGATGCAAACCCACATTATTTGTTAGACTGTATTGTAACATCTGCATTCCTCTCCATGAAAAAAAAAAAAAAAAAAGAAAATAAAGGCATTTGCAGTGCATGTTTTTTTAAGAGAAAATGTTGAAGGAAAGGGAATTATTGGATCCCAACAACTATTGGATCGCGACCCGGATCAAATAGTTGTTGAGTTTTTTTGCAAATATAAGACAAAAGAATTAAAATTCCTCTGATATAGCATTTTTTAATTTTTTTTAAATATCCAAATAGTTTAATTACTTTACTAGAATCCCTTTCTTTCAGTTTTGATTATTATGTAAACTTCCCCGAAACAGTTTTACGGTACTTGAATAATGCATTTATGTTTTTATAAACATAAAGATAAATAAGTGATTTAAATGACATTTTTGACAAGCATTCTACACGTTTTAATTGTTTAAAGCGACTTTTTTTTCGATCGGCCATCGGCCGATGGAAGAGGAGAATAATCGGCAATCGGCCAACAATTGGCATTGCCCAAAAAGTGCCATCGGTCGAGCCCTACTGAACATGTTATAGTGCATAGTAAAAATTAAATATATTTATATTTTTTACTCCTTACCATAAACAATTATTTATTGGAGGTGTGCGAAAAACGTAAAATAAATTGTCCAAGTTGAATACGCTTCCATGAGGAACTGAAAAACGCATGCACTCTCAGAAATGGAGCTCTCACTTTTGACGATTCTTCAATCGTCAACAAAATTTCGTCATTTATAACGATTCTTTCCTCGCGTGATCACGTGACTTAAAAAAAGATTCTACACAAATTTCATCCATTTGACGAAAGGTTCACTCGGAGCATTTTTCACGAAGTCATTTCGTCAAATACGACGAAAGTTTTGTGAAATTTGAGCATACGTTTTTGAGAGTGTGGAAGCGTATATATTGATGCTACAAAATAAATTACTCATTTCACTTGATATGTACTAAAATAATATATTAAGCGCCATCAAAATCCAGTTTGTAAAATAAGAGCTGCTGAAAACATAGTCTTCAAAGACAATTCGACTAAAACAATTTCAATCTTCATTATTGTAAATTTAGGAAACTTTCGGTTTTGGGTTTTTGTTTTGGCAACTATTGGAATTTTATCAAACGCCCTGGCAATAGACATTAAGGCATTGAAATAAAATAATATAGCCAGACTGAATCAAGAGGTTCCATTGGCAAACTCTTCTAACTGGAGAGCGACAATTTGCAAGTTTTGAAATATTCACGTCAAAAACCTCCCATAAACCGAAAGTCTCCTTAAAATTAAATAATCGTTTTGTTGTTCAAAACTTTTGTTTTAAAATACATAGGTAACCCAAGGAGTTGGGTGGACGCTGTCTATAGTGAGTTGCCTCAGCGTCCTGTGTGCCACTTATTCTTGGAGCAGGGGTACTTCAGCCCACACAGCAGAAGGCGTCATCTACGCCATGTTGCACAGAACTGCATGGGCCGCTGGAGTGGCCTGGGTGCTTTTTGTTTGCGTGACGGGGCATGGAGGTAAAAAAAAATGAGATCTTTTACATTAGTTTGGGATTAGGGCAAAGGGCAACCCTATAAGTTATGCAGCACTAACTAGCCCTTACGATCAACGTTCTTCCTCAAATATGTTAAAAAATAAATAAAATACCATGTCAATAGCAGGATTGCTAATTTCATCTTTCTAAATTCCAGAGTCAACTGGAGTCGGCACGTTTACGACTTCAAAATTTTAAAGTTTCCCACTAAAAAAATAGAAAGGGACAACCTACTTACACAAATTTTTCTTACTTTTTAGTGAAATTTAGGAACTTTAATAACATGACATTTCGCTATCTGAATACTTGTGTAGGCATGTCGTGTGTGACACTTTCCTTTGACGGCCGCTCACACGATCTCTTCTCCGACGTCCGAAGCTCACTTAAACGGCAACTTATTTTGCCGACACAATGCGCGAGTCAAGCATTTTTTTCTACAGGCTGTCGGCAAATTCAGCTAGAATCGGCATTTTTGAATTTCTCAATTTATTTGGGAAGCAAAAACTGAGTAAAACTTTAGCTCACTTTTCAGACACACTAATTCCAATTATACATACGTATATATATGTTAGTCGGCATATATATATGAAGTCAGGAGTCAGTTCCCAATGTACTGTAATAACATCTCCCTCCCCCAACTGAATTTACTTCGCGACGGCCCTGCAGAGCACAGTTCTACGTTTGGCTTCAAGTCAGCTACAAGCGAAAATTTGCCACTCTAGGAGATAACACGGGGCCCGACCTGTTTCTGATTGTATCAGTTAAAACAGATTTTTAAATTACGCCGAAAAAATATAAACATAGCTCATTCCTTAATTTTTTTTACAAATGTAAACGTTTTAATGGGCCAAGTCCAACATTTTCCTCTTCTCCTTCTTCCTGAAGTTGAGAACTTACCGCAAATACATGAGGCAGTTTAAGGAGCAAAGGAATGTAAGTGACAAAATTGAAAATTTGGAGATAACTGGTGCAAATGATAGGAAAAACACCATTCTATATTGTGACAAGAAGTGTTTTAGTGATAGCTCTAACAGGTGCTCCGCCCCGACGTGATTTAGAAAAAAATTAACATGGAAGGTCCCATAGGATCCAAAGCGTGAACCCGTTTTTCTCGGAATCGTTTTTTGGTCCACTTGCATCCCTTTGCTTCTCACTGCCTCAAATGAGCTCATTTTATAAGGCTATACTGTTTTAACTATTTTTCAACAAATTTCATCAACTGACTAACACATGGGAAGTCAAGTTCCGAGTATTATCCATCAGGAGTCCTCTCTCTTTTACTTTGGACTTGACGACCTTGCCAAATAAGCCAAATATAAACGAGTCCAATGAAAGAAGAAAATGATTGACTACACTCAAGACTTCTTGATTCATCGTGTGATTTGCGTTTGGGAGTTTAAAAAAAGTAGAATATCAAATTAATGAATTTTAAATGGATTATTTTTCATAGCGATAAAATGTTACATCATTTTACTTAATGTTAATTAAAAGCAAACCTAGTGTCTGACACAGAGGCGTAAGCAAGGGGAGGGGATTAGGTGTTTAACCCCCCCCCCCCCTTGAGCTCAAGTCAAAATTGACTAGCTGTCTAAATTAGGGAAATAATAGTGCTTTATTACATACTCGAATTTTTTTTAGTAGTTTCAGAAAATTATGAACCTCCCCCCCCCCCTTGAAAAAACTCTGCGTACGCCACTGATCTGACATAAGGGGAGGGGGGAGAGGCATCAGAATGTTAAGAAGAGGGGAAAAATGTGTTACGATTTCCATGCATTTCACTTTTGTATAATAACCTTGTTTAAAACGAAGTTGTGGAACCAGCGCTTGGGAGAGTGAGGAATTAGCAAGTGGAAGCCTGATTGAAAATGAGTGAGGGTTTGTATCAACTACACCAGCGTTCAGAGTAGGCCAAATAACAGTAAAGTTAAAAAACAATTGCAAATAGGATTCAATAGGAGATGAAATTTCACTTATAAATAAGCATAATTCTTTATCTTCCGAAATTCTCTACATTGTCGAAGAAAACCAAGTTTCTGTTACGCTCCGCGGAAATTCATTTTAAGCATACAATGGTGATGAAAGTCAATTCATTTCTTAATGCATAAATATATTTAACTTATACTCTTTCTACTTTCAGGTATTTTAAACAGATTTCTCTCATGGCAGCTGTTTGTCCCACTAAGCAGACTGTGCTACTGTGTGTATTTATTGCATTTTCCTGTTCTTTGGGTACGAGTGAGTTGGAGAAGGACATTGCTAAACTTCCATCATTATGATGTAGTAAGTACCTTTATGGCAAATGCTGAAAGTTTTAGAAAATAAATTTTTTGTTCACTCGGATTACTTCAGAGTTCGTACAGGGAAGAAAAAAATCCAAGGTGTTCAGAAAAAAAAAATCTAAGGAAGAGGAAATTGTGACAAATAGTAAAACAAAGATGCACAGAGTTTTGCTGTCAACTTTGTGAATAGTTGCATGTCAACTATTCTAAAATAACTCTTTTAACTCTACAAGTTATGGATCCGTTTGGCACAAAAAGAATTTATTAATATGATGGAAGTCAAAGGCTACAGTTATTATATGTAGTCTTTGTGTGTGTGACTTCCATTTTATTTATTGAACCATTGCACTCTCAGAAATAGAACGCTCACTTTTGACGATGCTACAACCGTGAAGAAAATTTCATCACTTATAACGATTCTTTCCTCGAGCGGCGACGTGACTTAAAAAAGTGACTACACAAATTTCGCCAATTTGACGAAAGGTTTACTCGGAGTATTTTTCACGAAGCCATTTCGTCAAATAATAGGAAAGTTTCATGAGATTTGAGCATGCGTTTCCGAGAGTGCGTAGATATTTCATGTATATATTACAAAAGTTTAAATAATTGGCACAAAAATAAAACTGAATTCAGCAGCTATCTTTTGACATTTGAGAAATCACACTCCTAACAAGCACAGGCCGACAGGGTGGCGTAGGGGTAAGGCGCAGGCTTCGTACGCCCAAATTCGCAGGATCAAACCTGGCCCAAGTCGGTGGACTTTCAAGATGCAGAAAATCGTCAGCACCCATGTCATATGATTATGCGGCATGTAAAAGATCCATTGAGTAGATATTTGGCTTGGATCTCTCGGCTAAATTAAATTCCTATGCAATCTGCATCAACTAGAGCTCATGTGCCGATATCTAGGGGAACTAGGGGAACTGAGCGTCAAAATTCTCAGAGTGGTAATGGCATCCGCCGACAGTGGTGCTACTTGAAAGGATGGATACCGATTTCCGGGGAATGCACTAGGTCTGCAAAATGGTTAGTAACCATATGATGCAGTCCTGTTGGAATAAAATAATACAAAAAACTCCTTGAAGCACAGAATTACGTTTAAAAATTTTCGAATCAAGATTTTACTGAAAATAAAAGCGAATTTTATTTATTTGCTATTTAATAAAGTTTAATAAACATTAATAACGAAAAAATTTCAATTCTAACAGCGGATACAAAATTGATCGCATCTTTTCAAAATAAAAGGCATCAAAACATAAAGACCGAAAAAAAAGAAAAAAGAATTTCTATAAGTAGAAAAACCTTACGATTGCACTTTAACAGAATTATAATGATTAATAGTAATAATTAACGCCTTGAAAAATTGCCGCTTTTCGTTAATTTGAAATTTTCGAAATTTACAAACTACCGAATTTCCGGTATTAAGATGCGAAAAAAAAAAGTTTTTGAACAGAAGTTTTTGAATTTCACATATATGTTAAAATTTAGATCTTCGTGAGTTATAGGTATGTTTTTGTTTTGCTCAAAAAAATTCCTGGTCCGAGATACAGGCCGCCAAAGAACTCTGGCGCAATTTCTCACTTGCGATTTTAGACAAAAACTTTCAAGTGCTCTATTTCCTGAACGGTGCAAGATATTTTGATGCGGTTTTTTTCATTTGAAAGATAACTATATTTTGTTAAAGATAGAAGGCTAAATTTTAAAATAGCTATTCAACTTTTTTTGATGCAGCCTTTTGAAATTTTTTTCAGAAAATCTTTTTTATTTTTTTTCTCAAAAAAGCTAATTTCAAAAATTTTAATTTTTTTACTGTTGGTTAATACCATTAAGTACTACATTCCCTGAAAAGGAGAGCTTCCACTTTCGCGTTTAACGGTTTTTACAAACAATTTAAGAGTTTGCCATATATTTCATCAATTTTGTTAATAACATAGTCGTATATTGGTCTCATTAAGTCAAAATTATATTAATTTATTTTTTTAAATAAATATTAGAAACATATCCCCCCTTCCCACAAAAGAAATTTACCAGTAGACAAACAGACAGACATGCATTGCCCAATCTTATTGCCCGCTACTTTAAATTATTTATTGATTTAATTTAATTTTTTTAAAAAATCATTTTCCCATTTTTTCATTGTTACAGTTCAAATCTATTAGTTGTTAATTTTAATACATGTGTTATTCATTAAAACATAGCTTTTTATATTTGATTTTCATATCTTGCTATTGATGTTAAGAAAAGAAAAAACAAGGAACACAACTGGGGGAGGGGGGGGGGGATCAATTTAAGATGCAATCACTTTGTATTTTTCTTCCTTTTCTTTCATAAGCAAGTTAACAAAAACAAAGCACATCATGCATGAAGCACCACTAATTGCTTTATCTATAACTTACGACATAATTTTGGGAAGTGTTATGTTTTGGAACATGTCCATATATTGTAAGCTTTAATATGTTTTTAGTTGTAATATATTAGTGTTTCTTCTTCTTTTTTTCTTTCCCTTTTTTTCTTTTTTGAAAAGATATTTCTAGTATTTATCAGGCTGTAGATAATTTAAAGCAGATGGTTTTTTTTCCAAAAAAAAAAAAAAAAAAATCATTGATTTAACTCAATAGTTCTAACAAAAATCAAATCAAACAAAATGTTAAAGAATGTATTACTAATTTGAGTTAGCATTATGTGTTGTGAGGTATGGGGACAATAAACATCTTCTCAATTCAAAACAAGAAAAAACAATTTTACTAATTATGTTGTCCTGATAGTAACGAAATGGCATTCCATCTTACCTTCAGAGGTACAGTGGAATTTAATCTATCGTTCCATAAAAAGTTACATAAGCAATCAGCTAATTTTTATGCAGGTATTTAAAGGAGGAAGTAGAAATTTAATAGTGAAATAAATATCAAAATATTTTCAATGGGGCAATGGAACAGAATGCTGAGGATCTGCCTAATCAATTGAAACCAATATTAACTGCTTTAAATAATTTGAAGAAGATAACTAAACTAGCCGAAGCTGTTACAAGTATACAGAAAAACCTAGAAAATAACCTAAACCAACAAGATAAAGTAACTATACAATACTTTTTTTTAAAAAGTATGAACGCATGCATTGACACCTTTCCTTCCTTTTTTTTTTAGCCATCTCTAACCCCAAAATATAAAATAAGAGGTTTAAGAGCCAATTAAATTTGGTTAAAGAAAACGCTGAACTCAGGCACTTAGAAGCAAACGGGTGTAAGTGACCAAAATAAAAAATTTTGAGATAGCTAGTGCAAATGATAAATTAAACACCCTTCTATTTTGTGGGAAAGAGATTTTAGTGGTAGCTTTGACAGATACTGCAAAAAAGTGCAGCTTAAGAAAATGACTAAATAAAAGCTGCATTCCGTTTGGTGGCAAAGGGATGCAAGTGCACTTACATCCGTTTGCCTCTAAATAAAATGATTAGATTTTTCAGTTAGTTTAAATACGCGATGCAGACGATCTATTTACGAAACTTAAAGGGGAGAAGAAAAAAAAAAAAAAAAATAGGAAAAGAATTCCGAATTGTTGAATAATAATTATAACAAGAAGTTCCGTCTAGAACTATACGAGCCTACTTTCCCGTATACAGCGAATTCAAATTTATAATCTAGCTATCTCTCTCTCTTTCTTTCTCGTTTAGCTTTAGTTCTTAATTGCTTCAAACATACCGTTTTCAACGGTTAATATATATTCATTCAATCATTCATTTATTAAGTCATTCATGTATTTATTCACTCATTTATTCATTCATTCTTTTGCTTATTCATTTAATCATACATTAAGTCAAAAATATTCTTGAAAATCCCGACCAAAAAATTTCATAGGAAAATAGGCTCGTTAGTTCTGGATGAACTTTCTATTTGTACATGTTCTACGTCATAAGAGCTTTCCGATAAAGTTTGTTCCAAGCAAATCGGTCCGTTTAATCAGGAATTATATAGGATTGAAATTTCCCCGTAGGCGGTATGTTAATTTTTTTTGAAGTGTTCAAAAATGAACAAAATCTGTTCAAATTGATATTTCACGCCAAGAACTTCTTCCAGTGAGCTTGTTCATGGGAACTTAGATCTTGTACCCAGAGTTTACATTATTTGCTTCATTTTCACCCGTAGGCGCTAATGTTAAAATTTTTTGAACTGTTCAAAATTGAACAAAAAATTGTTCAAATCAAAAAATAAAATATGGAAATCAGATGTCCTCGCCGAGATCTTTCGAATGCAAAAAGAATTTTTCGAATCGGACAATTCGTTCAAAAGTTATTAGGGGGGGACAGACCGACAGACAGACAGGGGGGACAGACCGACAGACAGACAGACCGACACAGACAGACAGACCGACAGACACACTTTTTCCCCATCTCAATACCCTACTTTCAATTTTTTTATTTTTCAATCTTTATTTAATTACTTAACTTATTTTTGACTTTTCTTGATTTCTAACGATATTTTCATGATACATTAAGCCTTCTTTCATGCTTTATTATTATTTTTTTTTACTTTTACGGGAAAGTAGGCTAAAAACAAGTGTTAAATCATCTGAAGATTTTATTTTTGTCATGTTTTGTTTTCGGCAATTGACAATTTGTCTAACGGCAATGATTTTTAGTTTGTTGATAAATATAATTATTCGAAATTTATACTATGCAGTTTTTAATGGAGTTTATATCACTAATAAACGATCTTTATTATTGTATAAATTAGCAAAATGAACAAGACACGTTTTTCATTTAGTGGCAAAGGTTGTGTAAGTTAACTAGTTGGAAGCAAAGGGGTGTAAGTGAAAATAAACTATTTTTAAAAAAAAATCCTACGCCAAATCTAATCATCAGAAATACTTCAAACTTCATACTTAAACTAACACATACACACAGGACTCGAAAATAAAAAAAAATATTTACACGCAGAACCTCTAGAATTTAATATAGGAATTAAACTTTAAACGAGTTTTACTCAAAATGATACCTTAGTCACTTACATCCCTTTGCTTCTCACCGCCTCAACTATGAAGTAATGGCTTGAAGTTCATAATTTGTGCACTTCCTTTTTCTGGAATTTAATTTGAAAAAGAAATTGCAGTCTATGTCAACATTTGAGTGTGGGAAATTGTAACTGCTGTAAAAGAATTCATGGGTAATAAACATCCAAAAATAATTCAGATGCTCATTTCAGCAGCAATTGAACTAAAGTTTTCTACATTTGGATTTGTTCACAACAAGCTTAAAAAATAACCTTGGGGTAGAAAAGACAGCCAAACTTGTTTCCTACTTCAAATTACTTGATGGCAAATGGAATCAAGAAAATACCTAACTGTATGTGCAGTGGCGGATCCAGAGGGGGGGGGGGGCACGGGGGCCCGTGCCCCCTCCAGACGCTTTATGTAAGGACTAGAAAGAAGAGAAAGAATTGACTTTCTTTTCTTCCTTTACGCTAAAAACGAGGAAAAAGAAACTATTTTGCAGATGGAGCGATAAAACTTCTATTCTATGTGACTTCTATTCTTTCAATTCTATGTGACAAACTGAGATAACCGGGTAATTGCTAAGACAGAAAGAAGCAGACACCTGCAAAATCACTTAGACAGTTGATTTATGCTCACGTTAAATCTTCAATAGACTTGAAGAAGACTCCATTTGACCCCCCCCCCCCCCTACATTTTCGCGAAAAAGAAGTTATTGGTGATTTTGCGAGCTGAAAATTTCGCGAATTATATATGAACAAAACCAAAAGTTAAAAAAAAGTGCTCAAGAAAATAAGTGCTTTGACAGTATATATTCCTTTATTATATATGTCCAGTTTAAAAAAAAAAAATGTGTTTTTTTGTATTTAATTAGGGAATAATTAATTAAAATTTTATTGATAATTTAAATTTAATAAATCAATTAAGTTTAATTAAATAATTGATTAAATTATGTTTGGAAATTAAAACGGATCAGTTTCTGGAGTTGTGTCCCCCCCCCCCTCTATTTTGCTTTTAAGCTGAAACCACGCACATCAGCCACATTGTGCCCCCCCCCCCAGAATTTTTTTCTGGATCCGCCACTGTGTATGTGTTATATAAAAATAAATTTAATTATTAATCAATTTGCGATTATGAATAAATGACATACATAAATAATTTTAATGGTTGTTATACACATATTTACGTTACTTGCTAACAACCTGGCGAATGTGCAGTAATTAATTTTTCTTACACATGCGTATTGGGTTGAAAGTACAGTGTATTCCATTTATTTCTCTAAATTTCTAGCATAAATATACACTTTTCAATGTAAAATTCTTATTTTCACTTAAATAAATATTATATTCATTGCATTTTACTCAGAATGTCAATCTTAAGTTATGTCTATGGTTGTGATAAGCAATCTGGTTTTAAATTAAAAAAAAAGTCATGATTTTTTCGCGCTAATATTATTTATTAGGAATTAATTGTCATGTCAAAATAAATTAAATTAATATAATTTTGACTTAATGAGATCAATAAATGAATATGTTGTTAACAAAACTGATGAAATATATGGCAGAATCGTAACTTGTTTGTAAAAAACCGTTAAACGCAAAAGTGGAAGCTCTCCTTTTCAGGGAATGTAGTACTTAATGGTATTAACCAACAGTAAAAAAATTAAAATTTTTGAGATTGGCTTTTTTGAGAAAAAAAGTAAAAAAGATTTAAAAAAAAAAAATTCAAAAGGCTGCATCAAAAAAAGTTGAATAGCTATTTTAAAATTTTGCCTTCTATCTTAAACAGAAAATAGTTATCTGTCAAATAAAAAAAACCGCATCAAAATACCTTGCACCGTTCAGGAAATAGAGCACTCGAAAGTTTTTGTCTAAAATCGCAAGTGAGAAATTGCGCCAAAGGCGCCATCTTTGGCGGCATGTATCTCGGGCCAGGAATTTTTTTGAGCAAAACCAAAACATACCTATAACTCACGAAGTTCTATATTTTAACCTAAGTGAAATTCAAAACCTTCTGAGACTATGAAGGTAAGATTTTATTTTTACCTGCCTGAATTGAAACGGACTATGCCTAAGGTATTTTTTCTGCGATTGTCAACATGAATTTGAATGGGAAAATAATATTCTTTATAAGTTTAAACCAGAGGTGTGGTCCTGGAAAAAGGTGGGAGGATGCTTACACATACAAACATAAAAAAGTGGGGGATGCATTGTTAGAATTCATAACAAGTGGGGGACCCTTACGCCGTCCCCTCTTGACTACACCACTGGTTTAAACAACTGCATGCAATTGGAGTTTTATACCATTTTGACATTAACTACAAATTAATAAAATATCTATCGATCTGCCTAATGAAGACTGAATTTCTTCAATATCTCTAATATATTTCTTCTTTCCAGGTCACGGAATTCTTTGGTATTTTAATGATAACTTTAGGGTTATCCATCGTGTTTCATCTCTTCTTTGAAGCACCATTCCTCAAGTTGGAACAGATCTGGTTTCCAGATAGAAAGAAATCTCCTGAAAATGTGAAAACTTTAGAGAACAAACATTCTACTTAATATTCAACCACTATATCGAATTCTTCAAAACAAGTCAAGACTTTTGAAGCTCTTGCCATAAATTATGCCAGAATGTCTTAATTTATTTGATCCATTTGTATATGTCCTGAAATGACGTGCTTACGACATCATATTCAATTTTGCATGAACAGTATTAGAATATTTGAAGGAAATTTTACTTCAGCTGGTAAAATCTATCCACATTGAAAGGGGAATAGATTATAATTAGTACTGTCTTCATCAGCGCCACCCTAGTAGTTCTAGTAGCAAGTGAACTATTTGCCCTCCAGTTCAAGAGTTGGAACTCACTAATAATTATACATGTATTGAAAGAATTAATATTGTATGACAGGGGTGCCAACTCGTCTCGTATTACGATTGAGTTTAAGTGATGATAAATGTGTCATGAATTTGCTTCTAAATTTTACATTTGATGGTAAGAGATGAGATAGATACAAAATCAACTTTTACAAACATAATGCAGTAAAAGTGCAGCAGTAAAATTCGTAAATAAAACGTAAAAGAAAATTAGATTTTTATAGACGTACATACAAACAGATCAATCAAGTGTAACTTAAAATTAATATTGTATGACAGGGGTGCCAACTCGTCTCGTATTACGATTGAGTTTAAGTGTTGATAAATGTGTCATGAATTTGCTTCTAAATTTTACATTTGATGGTAAGAGATGAGATAGATACAAAATCAACTTTTACAAACATAATGCAGTAAAAGTGCAGCAGTAAAATTCGTAAATAAAACATAAAAGAAAATTAGATTTTTATAGACGTACATACAAACAGATCAATCAAGTGTAACTTAAAATTAATATTGTATGACGGGGGTGCCAACTCGTCTCGTATTACGATTGAGTTTAAGTGTTGATAAATGTGAAATTTTCCTTTACGATTGAGTTTAAGTGCTGATAAATGTTCATGCAAATGTGAGGCTTTTTTATTAGGTTATATTGTGCAGTATATTTTCACAAAACAGTCCTAAATAACCTTTAGTGTGCGAATTTTTCTGTCAAGAACAATTTGTTTAGTTATTGTTATTTTTAAATTGTGAAAGTGCAAAGAAACCGCAACGAAACATAAGATAGTTGTCCATTAACTTATGCAGTTTAATTATGAATAGTTGTGTGATCAACACATTGACCAGACCGGGTATATGAAATGCATTCTCATAGTACACATGGTTAGCAAAATAAGCTACATGATTTGTCACTCCTAAAATCTGCCACCTTAAGCAACTGTCCTTGACTCATGCAGCTGGTCAAAGACATTGAGGACAAAGCAGGTAGCAAGGTGTGGAATGATCAAAGATTAGATACATTCCATCACTGCCACACATTGTCCAATCAACGGTTTCCCATCTTTTTGTTGACAAGTCATACCTTTGTAAATTACGACCAAGCTGTGGTTTAAACATCACATGGTAATGATGATTATTAACCCCCCGGCTGTAGATAGGGAGTTTATAATTCACAGAATGTTCTTATTTTATGCAAAAACATTCCAAAGTTTGCTATATTTGTAATAATATGCAATTTATTGTGTACGCTGTTCTGATACGCAAGATACTTGGATCTTTTGTACAGTGGTCGTATTGGATTCTGGTTATACTTAAAAATCGGCCAGATACAGGATATCCAACATCAATATGCCCCTGAAGCAGAATATAACTGCCAGACTTTATCTTTGCTCGTATGATTGAGAATTACGTGAAACAACTATAAAATATGCAAACAAAGTTGGACTTTTTTTTCCCATATTGCATTTAAGGTAATTTCCTATCATTGTTAGTGAAGTTACTATCACTGAATCTAATGAACAAAATTGTTATCATTTGTAATCAATAAAGTTATTGTCATTTGTAATCAATAAAGTAATTGTCATCTTTAATCCACAATGCAAACAGCATTTACACTCGTCATAATTGAATATGAATTAAATTGCAAGAATTTTACTGGTCAGTGTTTTTGAAGGGTCGTATTGGAGTTTTGTTCGTGCATTAAGTGTGGAAATGAGTTTGAAACTTGAAAGATTTTTCTACAGTAAATAATGACTTTCTTTGGTAAAGATTGAATAGCATACTTTTGCTTCAGAATATGCAGTAGGAAATTTGGAGTAACTAATAACAACACACTGACAAGATTTGAAATAATGATAGAAGTTTGCTAAATTATTCTTCCGTTAATGAATTAAGTTTCACACATTTTACGCACACAACTATATATAAACAGAACATTGGAAGAAATGTAAAACAATGCTGTCTTGAAAAATCAATTAAAAATTACTGTAATGTCTTTAAAAATTAATT
This sequence comes from Octonoba sinensis, assembly GCA_038502835.1. Lineage (NCBI taxonomy): Eukaryota > Metazoa > Arthropoda > Arachnida > Araneae > Uloboridae > Octonoba > Octonoba sinensis. The sequence continues at coordinate 26,952,660 of CM076601.1, read as the reverse complement.
TTTTAAACAAAATTAAATTTAAAGAAAAAAATGCTTCGAGATGTATTGTCTGACGTGTTAATTGGCGTACAGAATTGTACAGACGTAAAAGTGTGATAGCTATGCCTGCAGATCATTTCCAACAATGCTAATGTTGCTCCATTTGTATCGCCAAATGAATTAATTTAGGGATATTTGTACTTTTAGTCTCAGAAAGGTAAGAAAGTGTAGAGAATTTAAATAAAGTTGGTGGAAAGTAGGGAAAAAAAAACAAGATATTAAGCACAAAATGTGAAAATACAGAAAAGGTTACAATAGTAAAATATTATTGCAACTTTTTCTCCCTCCCAAAAAGTTAAGATCATCTACATTCACAAATTTAAATTTTATCCCCTGCAAAATAATCAATGATTAGTTTCAGTTTCTTCCAAAAACAAGGTAGTTGTTTAAGTAAAATTTATAGTTGTACTGGTTAAAGAAATGAAGAACAAAAATGAATGCAATTTTTGTTCAAATATTCAATTGCAGTATTGCTTTCAAAAATAATATGTATTCAACCATAAAATCCAATGTGTAAATCTCTTGCGTTTATTCTTTAAAATATGCAATAATTATGCCTATATTTGACATAGTTCCCTAGTAACATCTCTTCCGGTGGCTTCATATCTATTTACGGCATTTTAAATACAGTATTCAGATTTTTGAAGATTTTTACATTATTTGAGAGTAACATGCAGTTTTTGTGATAAATAATTTAATAGCAATTGAGAAAAAAATTACACACTTGCACGAAATTTAGAACAAATTTAATAAAATATAAGTTGTAAAAATATCAAAATGATTAGAAAGTATTTGGCACAAATCGTAACAAAATACTTGCAACAAGCAAATAACATGTATTCCTAAGAAGTACAAAAACAGAATATTTACATAAATCTACAAAATGTTTTAAAAACAATATTTACAATACATTTACAAAGTTTGGAAATGCATTCAACATATTTACATATGGTAAAAATGCTTTTAAAATTATTTAAATATTTTGAATAAATTATATAGTAAATTCTAAAATTAATCACAGGTTATAAAGTATCCACCAGAACTTTTTCTTCGCCATTTTCTTCAATACAAACATCAATGGCTGTTATAATTGTTTTTAATCGTCGATCAAGGGATTCATAATGGGGTTGTGATAAAATTGGAGCTAATTGATCTAAATTTAAAATTTCTTTTAAAGCTATCCCTAAATGATCAACAAATGCCCATAATCGTTCATAGGTCTTCCTACGTATTCTGAAAATGAAATAAAGATTACATAGCATCCTATTATTCAACATTTTACCAAAAACCATTTAAAAAAAAAAAAAAAAGTTTCAAACATACTAATATATCTTCGTTATACATTACTAGCATTTTGGATATTATTGAACCGATAAACATTAATGATAAAATAAGAACAAAAGAAAATAAAATAGCCTCAGTTTTGGAGAATGGCTGATTATCATTACCATTTATGATATAAGAGTTATTCTGCAAATAATAGCAGGAGCTATATGCGCAATTAATGCGCCGAAATATATTCCTTAGCTATGCAAAAGTACTAAATTTTTTTAAGACTGAAATTTATACATTAGTAGATTGTAAAAAATACACATTTGATAAAGTATAGTAGTATCATACCATATTAAATATAGATTAAATGCAAATTAAAATATGGATTCATTTTGTTTAGGGGTGTTGCTTTCAAAGATTCCAGCGGGGGGAGAGGGAGAAAGAAAATAATAATAGTTTATGAGCAGGCTAGGATTTTTCTGTTTCAAATTTGAAAAAAAAAAAATATTATAAAATAAAATAAATATATGGTATTCGGAACAAAAGAAAACTTTTAACTTCAAGAACAAAAAGCAAATGAATATTTACCTGCAGCATTGGTAAAGAGGAGCTAAAATGGTCAATTCATCCCAATACGGATTTCCGAAACTACAATACAAATATAAAATCCAAATGAATATATCTTACTGTGAGGCAATGGATCACATCTACTAAAAACAGTAACATCTACATGCAAATGTATATGATTGCATTAGTCAACCATCATTGGCATTCCTGGCACAAATGTCATTCAGTGCGGTAACTTTCGAGGTTATTACAAGCATCATGAAATGGCTAAATAATTAGTGCTAGGTAAAATAACACATAAAAAAACCAGATTGCTTACATATTTTTCTATTTACTACGCACACAGTGATATTGTGATATTTGAGAGAATTATAGTCATAAACTCAGCATTTCTAACTAATATTAAAGTACAGCTGTAGACTAGACTAAGCTGGAAATTAGATCTTAGAAGAAAATGTCCAATCACAATAGTAAAATAAACAAGGAACAAAAGCAATTTGTTTCATAGAACATTGCTTACAAAAGGCTTAAAGCAGAAATTTACTTCCAATGTTTGTTTATTATGATTTATATTCCCTTCAAACATTGATAAGTTTCATACATACATACATTTATGGGATCCAACCCTAAAACAAGGCTTATCATTAACACAACAGTAAATTGAAATACTTTATACCTATTATGACTAAAATGTTTAATACTCTTAAACATTAATAATTGTTAATTAGCATCCCTCCTTTATGTATGTATTGTTCTTAGACAGGAAATAAAACTTGGCAAAGAAAAATATTTCACATCATAATTAAGTATGATAAGCATGAATGACACATAAAATCTAAACTAACGTATCAGTAAAATGCCCTATTGATCATCTAAAAATTAAGCTTCAGTCAAAAAAAAAAAACAAAACATCTTTAATCAGAATGAATTTACACCATCAATCACAACTCTCTTTTTTTTTTTTTTTTGGGGGGGGGGGGGGGGGCAAATCACCATTGAAATTCAGATGAGGAGCCCAAGCAGAGTTTTTTTTTCCTGGGAAGGGGGGGGGGGGGTGAGGCACAACATCTATTTATACATGTTGAGATTAAGCATTAGTAAGAGGTTTAAGATAATGGTTTCATGGGGATTCGACCCCAAAATAGCCCACTGTGGTTGCATTGTTGTACATAATTCATACTATTCAAAACATAAATGTTTTTTTTTTCACATGGAAAAACCTTAAAAGAGCATTAATAATATATTGATTAAAATAGCACTAAAATTTTAATTTACCTTTTTCCATTATCCAGCAGAATTACAATGCTATCTGGGAAATCAGCAAAAACTTCATAATGATGTCTGTCAGCATTTCCGATTAAGTAGTCGAATACAGCAGCATCTATTAAGTCTAACAGTCTATTTCCCTTCCGGTACATTTTAATTTTTCTAATTTGATCACAGTAGTTAAAGTCTTGCTCCCACCTAAAAAGAAAGAGAAATTTGATGATAACAAATGGATGAAGAACAGCTCGCAAATATTTCACATTATATTTTAGCTACTGAAAAAGATTTTGTCAAACGGAAGGCATCATCCCAGCAGCAAAGCTTCACAACATTATAACATGCACTTAACTCACAGCCTGGGGGCAATGAATTTGGCTTGTACTCTTGTTATTAAGGGATTGTTGTTCTTATTTTAATAAGGATTTTAAATGATTGATGTCATTATTTTACTGGCGGCTTTTAGGGGAGGTTATCATTAATTTAATGCAAATTTTTAGGTGCTGTTAACATTATTCAGGATCTATTCTCATGGGGGCTTTAAAGACTAACTTACTCCCCCGTTTCCTTAATGTAATGGGGATTTTTAGAAGTTGATGTCCTTGTTCTAATAGATGTTATGATTAAATATCTCCTTATATATTTGAGAGAGAATGCTGCACAGGCATCACGCAAACTCACTTGCGTTCTCTGGCAGGGAATGACGCAATTATTGAAGTTAGTCTGTGCAGAAACCAACCATGCAGCTAGTTTATGTTATAGTTGCAGAACTTGCATTTGAACACCCCGCATATTCTTAGCATATTGCAAATAAGAAAGCTCACATATGGAAATTAAATAACAAATCAAAACCATTAACAATTTATTTCTTTAATTCATAAAAATTGAATTACTTTTCTTTTCTATAAGTGAAACCCCTCAAATCCAAACTAATTGGGCTCTATCCTGTTCAGATTTCAATTTGTTTGGATTAGCCGAAAACTTTCCATAAAATAATAACGAACCATTGTCAATTCATTGTTTTTGCAAAGTGATTAACCTTAGTGATAACAATAACCAACTTTCACTGTTTTTTAATAATGCATGACAAGTATGTAGATACATTTACAGTTTGTCAGGTATGATAACTGTACTTCTTTGTTAATTTTTCAACTAATTATATATAAAATAAGGTTATAGTATCATATTAAAATTATTATTATAGTATCATATATAAAATATTTGTGCTTTAAATTAATGTGAAATTATAATTCTATTACTGTTTACTTGCACAAAGTTAAATTATTATTAAGGTTATAGTATACTTATTTATTTTATGACAAAATAAATAAATTTCCCTTTTTTTGCTGGTGTTTTTCAAACTTAAATTTGTTAAGAAAAACTCATTTGGATTTCCTGGAATTTCGGATTTTCAGGGTTAGGATTTGAGGGGTTTCACTGTACTCTTGATTTTTATAATCTGATTACTCTGGTTTTTAAGCTACTTGTAAACATTTATAATTTAGTTTTAAGCTATAAGAAGTTTACTTTTTGAATCACTTGATATGATTAAACTAGCTCATTGTTTGGACGACATTGTATGAAAACTACATATGCAATCAGTGGGCTAAGAAAAGGATGATTGATTAAGAAAAATTTATAATGCATACAATATGCATTCATCTAATGTAGTTACCATTTGAAATCTTTCTTGGATCACAAGCTTTAGTCTGTAAGCACTGTTATCTCTGGAATGTGTTATTTCTGTGCTGATAAAGTGGGAATGTTTAAAAATTAAAATAAATTGAATCAAAAGTTTGCTTTTAAAGTATTATTTACAAAAATACAAAAATTTAAGTATTAACAACCAAGATTATTTAACATTACCTTATATGTTGTTTTCTGTCATAAATATTTAAGATACGTTATCAAATGTTTATTATATTCAACTATATTAACAGCGAAAGTATCAAATTATCATGTTTAACCATTGAACTTAATCAGCTTTACCAGCAGTGACTTTAACAAGCAGTAATACCGTAAAATCTTGTTCCAGTGAATACTGATACACAGGGACGGATTAAGAAGTTCGGCAGTAAAATAAATGCTGGGCCCCTCATCTTATTGTCCTGAATAGTAACTCTTGAAGTTACAGTTAAGAATACTAAAATTTAATTTATTTTAAAAAAATTAAAATTTTCGAATTTAAAATGTTTTGAAACCTTTAAGAAATTTTCAAGATTAAATTCACTGCATTCAAAAATGGCATTCCCAGCCTTAGTTAAACTATGTTACAAAATTTAGATGGAATGTAGCCCTATACAGGCACTCCTGTAGAACACTCAGCAATAAAACAATGAAGAAAAAATTGAAATAAGAAAGGGGCCCCTTATGAGCTTGGGGCCCCTATCGACCGCCAAGTCCACCAACCGTTTAATCGGCCCCTGCTAATACGACGGAATTTCCAATATAACAAAACAAATTTTTAGTTCTGATTTAAATTTAAACCCCAATATAATAATGTATAGCCCATTACAATAAGGTATTTTCTTGGAGTTTGCTGTGACGGGATTACACAGTATTGTTTTTCAGCAAAATTCAACAATAAAATATATATAGCAGAACAGAAAATTCATTATATTTTTTTTTTTGCATAAATAGCAGCATTACATTCTAAAAATAAAATTTGATTTTATTTTAAACTTAAATATCCTGTTGTAGAAGCTTTTAAACAAGCATAATAAAGACATCACAGCTTACATGGTTGAACATTATAATTCCACACAGTCACCATTCTCAGTCTTAAACTAGACTTAGATAACTAAATCATTTTATGTATTTTAATAAATTCACCGAAAACTATGCTACTAAGAATATATAAATTAAATGTTTAATATACTTTGGAAGTGTAAATTTTTTAAAAAAGAATTCAGTGATGGAATTAGGACTTATTTCAACACATAAAAGTGAGATTCAGGAAAACTTTGAAATGATATTTCATACAATATGTTGAAGATACAAATTTATATTAAACTTATAAAAAACATTCATACATCTTCTAATCTAATATTAAAAAAACTGAAGTATGTGAATAAATCTCTTTGAGAACTATGTATTAAGGAAATTTGTTTTTAATTTTTTCCTATCATAGAAAATTTAAAAAAAAAAAAAGTTCAAAAGCAAGTGTGGGGAAAATACGTGTATACAAAAAATAATAATTATACAGGGGAAAGGCTAATTGATCCATTTTATTTGAACTTAATCTTTGACAGAAATATTTTGTGAATACTATTTGAAAAAAGATTATGAACAATTGCTTTAAAAAATAGACACATAAAATTTATACATACCGAGCAGTAACTGTATCTTTATAAGTTCTCTGCCACGGACTGCGATATTTTTTCAATCTATATTTTTCGGGAAACATGAGTATCATAGCACCTTCCATGAAGTCTCCTGATGCACAAGCTGGATCAGCCGGAGAACAATAGTAACAATGACCATAAAAACACGTATCATTTTCTAGATAAAAAAAGTTTAACATGTTGTTACTACTTGAATTTTTTTTTTTAAAGTTTTTTCACAGTTAAATTTCCAATACAAAATAATGGTTATATATATATATAATATATATGTATACTGGGTCTCAGTGGCCGAGCGGTCTTAGTACCAGTTTCCGCCCGCTGCTTGCGCGCAGTAAGGAGGTCGTGGGTTCGATTCCCACCTTGCCCTGGGTGTATTTCCCTTATTTCCTCTCTTTGTGATGTAATAAAAATCTTTCATGTGTTGTCTTGTGCTATCTGTCATATTGGACGACAGTTCATAAGCGAGTCCCGAGACTAAGCACACGAACTGGAAAATAAATGTACTTCAACTAAATCAACTAAAACTAAATATGTGAATACATATGAAAAAGATGTGAAGATATTTTGAACATCTGGAAAACACTTGATATTATAAGACAAATGATCAAAATGCTTTGTGCTAAAATGTAAGTACAAAGATAAAACAACATAAAAAAGCACAAATTCAGAACAAAAAGTAATGCAAATAGCTATTTCGAAACTACAATGGAGCTACAGTGAACAGGAACCCTGTTCACTCTCGGTTTTCTAGCTGCGTGTTGAACGTTTCTTTTTTGCACTGATGAAGAGGCTCCATTGTAGCTTCGAAATAGCTATTTGAGTTACTTTTTGTTCTGAATTTGTGCTTTTTTACATTGTTTTATCTTTGTACTTACAACCCTTGATATTGCTTATCAAAGGTATGGAAACTGTAACCTTTGGTAATAAATAGAAAAATGTTAGGACATGATCATTTTCTACAAAGTGCGAATGATGAAAACCATTTAATTAAGATGAAGCAAGACACTGCAGAAGCAAGTTACTGTATCCAATTCACATTGGCAGCTATGGTGATTGTAAAATTTACACTGGAACTTCACAAGAATTTCTCGAAAACTGCTTTAGATAGCAAATCAGATTTTATTTATCGCCATTTAATCTTAATTTATTTATTCTCTAAAAAAGCAAATGTATTCACGAACATGAATTTTAGAGAAATTGCAATGGGTTGAAAAAGAAACAAAAACATCATCAAAGAGAAGAAAAAAAACCAAAGCAAATTTTACAATAATATTATTTTTTAGATAAAAGCTATACATAGAAAAGTTGAAGATGCTTAATATATGATAGAAATATACAATGAATAGAACAAAATGACAAATGCTAACTAATGATAAAGTGATAAGCATTGTTCATTCAAGCATTAAAAAAACCGCAGGAGAAAAAAATGATAAATAAAGAAATCATTTAGGAGCTGCAATAAAAAATGCATTGCTTAGTTTAAAAGTATCAGAAAGGTGGAAAATGAAATATAAATTTTTTATGCAGCAAATAATTAATTAAAATTCTAGTTAATACATAAGGAAAAATAAATCACTTAGTATTTTCTGCTTATAAACAACCAATATTTTTAATGGTTATCTTAGTTTTTAAAATAAATTTAACATTATTTTAATACATGTATTTATTTCGTTAGTAATGAAACTTTAGATTCTGCATTTTTACTTTTGGTAAACAAATAAGTAAAAATACATAATTTTCCATAGCCGGCAGTAAACTGAAAATTTTGGCTATTTTACATAGATCTTATATAATCTCATATTAATAGGCATCTCCAATAATAACCAGTGTTTATTAATGAAAACCACCTGTTCTTATTATCAATCACCATCAGGTTATTATTAATGATCATCAGTTATTATTATTACTTATGGAACTTATTGCTTTTATTTTAACGAAATGTGTAAATTAATATTATCACTACTTGTAATGTAATAAACAGTGGTAATAATGATATACATTACACTCACTAGAATTTAGTGGCCTTTTAAAAAAAAAAATGAAAATAGGTCAAAAGGATAACATAATTTAATTTTTGTGTAAGTCAGTGGAAATTAATATGCAAATTTGTGATACATAAATGATTTTTAACAAAATGTAAGTAAATGATGCATTTTTGAAAACATTTTAATTAAAAATTAAATTTAAAGGTCAAACCTCGCATGAAAAATGTTTTGGATAAACTTTCAGAAGCAACAGGCAACACTTCTGTCCTAAGATTTATCAGTCGACCAACAGTTAAAGGAGAACGACAAAGGCCAAGAATCCTAGACAAGATAAAAGACAAAAAAATTATTATTATTATAATTGTCATTTGGATTAACAAACAATCACCACTTATTTTATTCTGCATATATAAAATATTGTTTAAAGTTCTCCAAAACAATTGCATCATTAGTTTTGCATTTTCTAGTTTTATTTTAAAACAGAGAAACTTTTATGAAGAGCTTATTATTTTGCTAATTTGTTCTTATTTTCAATGTGAAATACATTGAAAATAAGAACAATGATTTACTTTTGAATGAATAATACTTTTGAACAAACTCTTAACTGATCAAAAATACATTAACTGGCCCACTTTTCCTAAAATCTTAAAAATGAATAATAATTACAAAAAAAAAAAAACCCACTTTTAAATTAATTTTTCAAATTGAAACAGACATTTCCTAGCATTTTAAAAGAATCTCACAGTATTAGATGTCATTTATTGAATAACTTTTTGCATGGAAATCAATAAACAAATTAAAAACAAAGTCTTTAAAAAATACTATCAAGGTGGGCGACAATTTGATTTTGAAGATAATGTTCATAAAATGGGGCCGAGTCTTAAGAATGCTTCAAAAATGTAAATTCGGATGAAGAAGCAGAGTATGGTTTATTAATTGAAGGCAATAAGTTAATTGGACAAGAAATATTGAATAAGGGCAAAAACGCATAATGTATTACCAAGACCATGCAAGAGCTAACCTCAGCAAAAGAAAACAGCCTTATTATGTAAAAAAATGGAGAAATAAATTAGTAGTACTTGAGGCAAAGAAAAAATACCTTTTGAAATTTATTAAAATGAGGTTTAAATATTTTTTTTAAATTATGATTTCTGTATTTTTTATTATATTAATTTTTGGTTTCTCGTCTTAAAGTAAAAGTATAATTTTGCTTTTCAGTGCTGAATGAAATTGGAAACCCTTTTGAAAATCCAGGCAAATGACTCGTATAACTGTATATAAAAAATATTACTTCAGTCATCAACCTGAAGCAGCTATGAAATCTAAATTAATATTTTTTCCATGGAAAATTTTTATTACTAGTCATCTACTTAAAAACACTGAAAAAGGCAGATAGATAGATACCTATTCAGATGAAATGCAGCAATTTCCCCATTATGACGATCTGCACCAGCGTATGGCAACCCAGTAACAACATAGTCTCGATAATATCTGAAATTAAATTGAATAAAAATTGAAATTCAATGTAAAATCAAGCACAAAATTTGCAAAAATTGCAGACACTGTTTTCAAGGTAACAAGGAACTCCTTTTTTAAAGCAAAAAGAGTGAGCTTCTTGATGAAAAACATCCATCTGAAGCCTAAATTCCTTGTAGCCTAAAAATATGTGCCTGCACAAATACTCTGTAGCACAAAGGTATATACCTTATTTCATTAAATTGAATGTTGAATATTTTAAAAATAAGTTCATCTTTTACATAAAATGTTCCAAGTTGAACATTATAGGAAAATTAGATAGAGGGAACAGAAATCAAAGCTTTGAGACAAAGAAAAAAAAAAAAAAAAATGGCATGAAATAACAGCATAAAAATCTCACATTAAAACAACTTACTTCATTGGTTTAAAGATAACTTGTTGCCCACCCTCAAGTGTAAGCATCATTTTCAACTGTGTGCCTTTATAACCAACACCAGCATGAATGATTGGATTTGTAACAAGTGCATCTAAAACTAAACCCAATTCAGGTGTGTTTTCTGCATGAATTTCTCGTGGCTTAACCCAACCAGCAGCCAAACTCCAAGGAGATACTTTCATTTTCAAGTCAATTCCTAAATTTTCTTTAACATATTGCACAATCCTAAGGTAATCACTTTTTAATTTTTCACTTAAAGAAAAATTCATGTTTTGTAGTTTAGTATTAATTTTGATGGCAGCAAGAGCAGCAACACTTGTGATGCTTAGGTTGTTATAAGATTGTTCAACTTGTTGATCAGGTTTCAGCAAAGCTTGAGATGATGATTTTGTAAAATGCTTGGATAACTGATGACTTTCGGCTTTCTGTAATGAAATATAACATTTTTTTTTAGACTATAAGCATAAGACAAATAAGAGGAACATTAATTAAACTTTACTTTGTTTATGCAGGGCTCGGTCCAGCATTTTTAAACAGGATCCGTTTTTTGTGAATTTGAAAAACATTTTTGTGAAAAATCAAATAATTTTGTGAAAATTAGAAATTTAAACATGTTGTGATGAAAAAATTTATTATTATTTGCCACTTTTATGGTGCAAAAATACAATTTGGAAGCTTGAAATGTTGTGAAGGGTCTATTTTGATTGATTTGAATTTTGTGCAGTTTGTTTTGATTGATTTGAATTTTGTGAAGGGTCCATTTTAATTGATTTGAATTTTGTGAAGGGTCCGTTATAATCGACTTGAATTTTGTGATGGGTCTTTTTAAATTGATTTGAATTTTGTGTAGTGTCTTTAAATTGATTTGAATTTTGTGAAGGGTCCATTTTAATTGATTTGAATTTTGTGAAGGGTTCATTTTGATTATTTGGAATTTTGTGAAGGGTCCCAAAAATGGGCCTCCTGTGGCGTGACCCTTGTTACACAATTCCATGATTGAAACCTGATTACTGCTTACTCTATATTTAGTATTTATTTATTATTTTTTTGGAAAAATAAATTTTTAACACACATATTTAGCTTCCGCACATAAGAATAAATGGTAATTCCGCACATAAAAGTACCTTTTATCAGTCTATACGGCCCAAGTCAACAACAGTTTGGTAAATTATTACCAACGAGAAATTAAGTTAGAATCACATATTGCAAATATTATTTGATATGATAAAATCATACATCAAGTACAGGCCCAGCACAAGTATAAGTGGCACCATGGGGCAACAAAATATTTTCCACCCCATTATATGCATTTTGTAGAGTGTAGTAATTAAAGATATTGGCACTAAATGTGTATGCATGTATTTAACTAATAGTAAAAAACCATACAACAGATTTATTATTCATTAGAAATGTTATACTACGTAATAAATAAATTAGGCATTAATAGTTGCCACCCTTAAGAGAATTGCTCCATGAGGCAAGCGCCTCACTACCTGTCTCATGTCAGGCCTGATGAAATATATTTATTTACATCAGATTTGGCAATGTTGACACTGCTTGGTGGGTTCAGTTATATGGATCCTATAGTATGGAATACATGTTTACTATATTTTTTGTTTTAACTGCAATTATCAGTAATTTAACTGCATAACCGTATGTAGCACCTGAACCTATCGTATAGCATAATAAAACAAACTTATTATTATTTTTTAAATTTTCCATAGAATTTGTATGGAAATGCAAATTAAGAAAATGCATGGCAAAGGACTCATGAGCTTAAATTATTAAACAGGATGCTGGAAATTTTATTATTTAAAATTACAAGATACAGCTTATTCGGAAAGCTTGTGTGAAAACAAATATCCCGTTCAAATACTACAATTATAAACCGATTTTTAAATCTTATACGAAATTACTATTGCGAATGAAAATTAGCAGTTCTTTGTAAAATTACCTGGAGATCAAATTGTGAATAACTGAAATATAATGCAAAAACAACAACCATTAGAAGACATAATCCTAAAATTAGAGTTATTCTCAATTTTAACTTCATTTGAATTGGATCACACAAATATGGGTCATTAATAATGAATTAAAGGTATAGCGAAAAGTGCCATTTTATGTTTCTGCGCAAAAATAGTAGTAAAACTCCGCATAAAAGAGCAAAAATATAAACAAAAACCAAGCACAAAGTGCTCGGTTTCTAATGTTTATAAATTTATGATGCCAGTTTGTTTCTGAAGTTATCAATTTGCAACCTGTAAAAAATTTTTGTTTATTTTCTGACCAGAATTAATGTGAAAATGTCGCAATAAAGTTAGATAAAAACTTTTAAAACTGAAAACTCATTCGCAGATATACAAGAATGGGATTTTTCAAGATAAAATGAAAATATATCCTTCCATTCATGAAAAAATGCGAACTGAAAGTAAAACTTTAAACTTCTGCTGGCGATGTGGCCGTGGCGATTTTGGCGACGGTAAACTAGGATGGTTTTTAAAATGATCTTCTGGATTTAAAGAGAGAAATATTCATGTTTACTCATTTATTTTTTGCCTTTACTTGATTAAACATGGAAGTGGAAAGCTTTCATATAAATATTTATAAAATTTCCTTTAGATATTAGAAAACTTAAAAGTTTAATACAGCTGTGGGAGTGACACTTGGCAAAGCTTTTCTTTCTCTTTTTCAGTATGTTTCTGATTATTTGGCGAGTTCAAAAGCATGTGTGCAAGGTTATTTGACCTGTGTTTGTATTTTATATCCGAAACTAAAACTGATGTAGATAGAAGATAGGAAGGAACGATGGAATACTGAAAGTTATTTGGAACTTGGAACTTAAACGGAGGAGCATGAACAGCTTTGTTTGAAAAGTAAGCTGTTTTGACATTCAACAATTTGTTAAACGAATATGTTTAGAAGAATAATTAATTGAAGGTTTAATATTTTTCTTGATTTTAGTGTGATAAAATGCCATGAAAATATATGCAGTATTGTGGCCTAAAATTGTCTTAAAAAATAATTCAAATCTGAAAGTCAACTGCTTCGGAGTGCTTATAAACGTAATTTAAAATTCATTTTAATTTAAAATCTATGTTTCTTTATCATAGTTTTTAAATGGTATCTGTTAGTTTAATGCTAATTTGTATTCTGTTGTCTACTGTTTCCAAGTAATTTACACTTGTAATATTTTGAAAAGGTGCTTTATTTTATCGTAATTTAATTCCGAAGCTTTTGATTGAACTGAATTGATAATAATATTCTTGTTTTATTTAAAAGACATTTTATTGTACATGATTTGGGGCTGCACCCACCTAAAAAGCTGCTAAACCCATGCATTCTGTTTCTCTTTCTTTACTATACTGCACTGCTGACTAAACTTGAAGTCGTAACTAATTAATACTCCTTAATCAGCAATGCTTCTACTTCACTAATAATGGATCCTTGTAAATAATAGCTTGCATGTTTATTCCCATGACCAAAATGATGTGCACTTGACATTTCTATACATTAAAGACATTAACCCACTTAAAGGCCCATCTAGAAACTTGATTTAAATCATCTTGAAGCTGATTGACTTGTTCTTTCGTGTAAGCAATTCCCATGATTTTGACAGCATCAGCAAAAATATTGATGTTCGCAGAAATACTCACAGTAACGTCATTAAAAATAATAATCAATAAGGGCCCTAAAACTGAACATTGTGAAACACCACTTAATGAAACATCAATCCACTGAGAATAATTGCCTTAACTACTACTACCCTCTGTTTCTTCCCAGTCAGACAATTTTTAACCGAAATTAAAGTTTTTCCACCAAATGTGTATATGTATTCTTTAGTATATGTAATCTAAATTCTAAACAATGTTGTCTAAACACTATCATGCTATATTATGTATTTATTTTGTAGTAGTATAATATACTTTTCTCCACCAGACCCCTACCTGTTAGCCGAGGCCTTAGGATTGCTTAGTATTTAGATATATTTAAATGCTATTATTAAAATTAAAAGTACATTATGTGAATCATGATTACCATGAATTACAATATGAATGGTTGAATGAATTTTGCTTTGTGGTTAAGATGTCTTAAGAATAAAAATGATATTGTAAAATTAAAAAAAAAAAAGTAGTAAATTGTTCTAAAGTTAGATATACACAGACCATACAAAAGGACCTATGAAATTTTGCTTAAAATAGAGGTTGCAAATGCAACATATTTTATGTTTAGAACACTTTCTAACATTCAAATCAATGATAAAAAAATCATTTGATTTAAATCAACCAACCTTGCACCAAACCCCATAAAAACCCCCTAAACCTTTTCAATGTGCAGCCTGCACTATCCCCCCCCCCCCCTGCACCCACCTGCATAATTGTTAGTCTATCTAAACTATAGTATTTTGAAGATAGTATTATTCCATCTTCATGAGAAACACTTATATCATTGCACTAAATGTTCTTCATTTTTTTCTCTGCATATTTCCCATAATACTGAAAAGAAAAAGAAAAATGGACAATTAGTTTCTCATCTAAACAAGGTGCTTGTTCTCTTTTATGCTCTTTGCAATTTTGGTAAATTAGGCTCTTTTTATGAGGTAAAATGTTTGAAATAGCAAAAAATGGGTTACAGCTACTGACTGACTACAGTGTGTATAGAGAGTATCTTAGAATAATAAATACTATGCTTCAAGGCCGTAGCCAGAAATTTTTTTCGGGTGGGGGGGGGGGGGAGGAACTTTGAAACACTAGTGTTGAGGAAAGTTTCAGGGAGGAATATATGCTACAATGCGAAATTTTTTGGGGGGGGGGGGGGGTAGGGCCTGTCGCCCCCCCCTCTGGATATGGCCTTGTTATGCATGGCATTATATGTAACATTTGTAAACAAAAATATTTCTGAGGTGTAGTTCATGCAGTATCAGGGGTCGTACCAGAGGAAATTCAGGTCAGTTTTCAGTCCCTTCTGAAAATTCAGAATAAAAATGAACCCTTCAAAAAATTCCACTCAATCAAAATGGATCCTTCACAAAATTCCAAGCTGTCAAACCTTACTTTTTCAAAATTATTTATTAAATAAGCAGCAAAAATAATAATCATTTTTACCACATGTATGTTTAAATTTTCACAGAAATATTGGATTTTGCACAAAAATCTTTTTAAAATTCAGAAAAAGCAGGCCTTGTTAAAAAATGCTGGATCAACCCATGAGTATATACCAGTGGTCCTGGAAAACAAGGTGTGGGAATTAGTACTGGGCGATGTCTAATTTTTGATACCGCGATATATCGTCACAATAATATCGCGATATTTCGATATATCGCGATGTGTCAGTACAGTATGGGACCGAAAATTCGGAATCCCGAAATCCGGAAGAACCAAAATCCGGAACTTTTTCAAAAAAAATGGTAGTTGAAAAAAAAAACAGATTTTGTTTTTTAAAGAAAAACGGGAAATATTTCACACCGTTTTTTTGGAAATAGACATTTTAAAAAGAAGTAAAATAAAATGTAATGAACATGTTTAAGATCGGAAAAGTGCAGTTTTCAAAAAAACTTATTTCGGGATTTTCTGAAAAGGGTTCGTTTTTGCGATTAGAGTTTTTATTAATTGTTTGCTTTAATGCTGAGTTAATATCATCAAATTTTGCTTTTTTGAATTTCTTGTAGTTATATTTATTTTTTAAGATGAACTAATTTTCGCGCGATACAGAACATTCGCGAAATTGAAATTCGGCGTTTCTTGCATTTTCCCGGTAGCCTTATCTTTTACTGCAATTAAGTGACTAGAGAATATAAAATCATATCAGAAAAGTCTAGATTTTTCGATTCAAATGTAAGTCGACTCCAACTTCGTTTTTTGTTTTAAAATTCTGCGACTTATAGGCAAGTATATACGATAATAAAAAATGCTATAAATGAGCAAAATACTAATAAAACTTCCAGAGCAAATTATATGGGCTCTTATGCTACTTACAAAATTTTTTGAATGAGGACCCAAAATTCGGTAATCCGGAAAAATCGCGGCCCCGAGCGTTCCGGATTTGAGGTTCAAAACTGTATGTTAACTTCGCTGTATAGCTAAGCAAATATATAAAAGAAATTCGTTTGTAAAAAATCAAATATAAAACACTAATAATAATATTTTGAAATGATATTTTAATTTATTTCATATAAATTTTGAAAAAAATAAATGCTTCTCTCAAAATGACATAGTACTTCCAAGTATATAGACATCATTTTTATTGAAAACAACTTACATACATTACCAAGTTTAAAACTGAAAATAATTATTTCGGAAATTGAATTACGAGCGAACGAGCGCACGCCCCCCCCCCCCCTCCCCTTTCTTCCCGCGAATTTCCCTTAGGTGAAAATACTGATTAACCTCCCCCCCTTTGTTTGACATTGTAATTATAAAGAAGGAATAATTAGCAAATTAGAAAAAAAAAACCTTTTACAGAAATCGCAATCGCAAAAAGACAGACAATGAGTAAAAAAAAAATGCTTAATTTACTACCTTTAAATATTCCCTAAATTTTATTTTCAGTATTTTAAAAATATTAATTTCAACTTTAAGAGAAGGAAATACAAAAAAGAAATTCTTTTATTAAAAGCCATTTATAGGACACCAATAACAATAATACAGTATCGAGCCCCAACTTCAGTATGCTCGGGGCCGGTGCTATGCCGGATCCTGACCCAAAATGGCAAATTTACAGAACCAAATGTGGCCGACTTACGTAAGTATCAATGCCGCATTTTTACTTCGCATGCAGTGTTTTCTCAAGTGGTAGATAAATAAGTTTTTTTTTTCTTTTTTAGAAAGTAACATAAGTAAATCGATGCTTTAATATATTATATTTTTACAAAACAAAAAATAATTTATTCATGGATTTTGATAAAACGCTCCAAATTATAACACACAATTTAGAGAAAATAAACAATAACTCAGTACTACAGACATAGTAGCTCTCCATTTCGCTTTCAACTGCATGAGAATGAAAATAGAACAATTTCACAGACTATCAGTCTGACAGATTGCATCATTAAGTGATGTGGTACGGCGCCACAATCTTCCGAAGTGTAACCATAATAATAAACGATTATCCACCCCCCCCCCCCAAGCTCAACACAAAAACTGTCCCCTTTGCTATCAATTTACCTAAGAGCCGAAGCAAGCGGAATTTTTTCTCGTCCATCAAACAGTGTAATAAAAACAAATTTCCCATTAAGAAAGCACAATTAAGCATTAAAATGCTGACATGTTTCTGGATTGCTTGGAATCCCTTTTTCAACACGATAGGGAGCTTCTAGATGCAAAAATATAGTCTGTGAAAATACTAGAATGCTGCAGAAGCTCGAAGCTCAAAAACTCCGTCTGGGGAAAAACAACCATTGTTCGTGGACCTAAACATGTGCTAAAAAGATGTTTGCATTAGTCAAGTTGAAAATAAAACGTGAGAGAAAAAGAGCCAACTATTCATATCAATTAGCAAAGATATTTAAATATTTAGTTTTCAACTATATGTATTATATTAGGTTAGGTATTTACGTTTTTAAGGCAATTGCAATCCATTCTTCAATTCGAAAATAAGATTTTTTAAACATCCTTACTATGAAATGGCACTTCAAAAATCTTAGTTCTATACAAGTAAACACGACCTCTGTCAAATTAAACTGTGCAGCATTTTATTTTCCTACGATTTTATTTCGCCCCTCCTCTCCCCGCGTAGATCAACCAAATCAGGGGGTTTACTGAATTTACGGAAAATATATACGTATGTCTATGTACATGTATATATCAGTAACGTTACTACGGGGGGCGGGGGGGGGGGGGGAGCGGAGCTGCATTGGATCCAGAGAAAGTGTCTAGATGTCGGAGCGAAGCAACACAGAAAAAGTAGCTGCTCCAGATTTTTTATATAAACTGCAAAACTACAACTTATTCAACCCAACATTCTTTTTCTTTTTGTGGAAGGGGGGAGTGCTGACACCCATGGCTGGAGTACGCCACTGCTGTAGCTTCACTATTTAAAAGGGGGGGGGGAGATGTTCACGAAAAAATAACACTCTCGGAGAATATTATCGCATTGTACTCAAAAAGACAACAGTTTTCCATCTTCTTCTTTTAATAATAATAGCTAAAACATCTACTTATTTCATGAATTTAGAAGAATCACGCATTAATAACGCATTAAAAAAATACAGACAAATTGGACAAAGTGCCGTTACACAGATATACAAATTTATAATTTTACTATTAGTAAATTGTTTGTGAAAATGTACTATACAAGTGTTTCCTATTTTGTAAAAGGAAATAACTTGTTTTCGGTTGAACTTTTTCAGAAACTGAACAACATTTTTGTTGTAAAAGAGAATGAATGAATTATTTTAAGATTAATTCAAAAACATACATCTTGTTTTTTCAAACTTATTAAATATATTTTTCATGCATTAAGAAAGTCTTAAATACCATTTACAAACTTAAATACAAAAAATAAATAAATAAATAAATCACTTAAGGCTTAAGGCATGTTGCAGATTTTAGCCTATTTTAGTAAAAAGAAAAAAAAACACATTTCATTTTACCGAGCGTTTACTGCTTGTCAATTAATAAAAAACAAAGGAAACGAAATATTTTCCTAATCATAAAGAACCCCATCACTTCCCATTATTGCCGTTAGCAGACCCAAGTCAGAAGTTAGGAATGCACACGCTACGCTAACGTTTCGAAAAAAAGAACCAACACACGAAGGAGCGCCGACAACGATTTCCTGGGCAAAGACTCGAAGGTCACGCAAAGACGCGCCACAATGATTTCATCGGCAAACGCCGGCAGCACATGTTTTCCCCCGCGTCAGGAAAAGCAAAGAACAAGAGCTTACGAAGAATCCGGTATCACCGTCAGTCACGATAAACCGGAATGTATCAGAAACCGGTATCACCGTCAGTCACGATTAACCGTGATGTATCGGAAACCGGTATCACCGTCAGTCACGATACACCTTGATATATCGGACCGCGATATACCGTGATATATCGCCAATCACGATATATCGAAAGATACAGCAATGTGAAATCGAACATCGCGATGAATGTGTATTTTGCGATATATCGATATATCGCCCAGTCCTAATGGGAATGCTTACGTAGACGCACATCCAAAAGTGGGGGGATGCTTCTGTTAAAATTCAAAACAAGTGGGGGGATGCTTATGGGAAAATAAAAAAGTAGGGGGATGCCGTCTCCCTGCGTCCCCCCTAGACTACACCACTGGTATATATGAAAATGAAATGCCTTCTGACTGGTAGAAAAAGAATATATATTTTTAGCAGAGTAATATATTCCAATAAAAAATCTAGCAAACCTATGTGCACGATCTAGCAGGTAAGCTCTTTGTGATGTTGTAAACACAGCAGCACGGTTTTTTTAACATGCTTTCTTCATTCTTTAAAATATTATCTTGTAGACTTCCAGCTAATGAAGCAAAAAAAAAATTAAAATTTGAAATTCATGGCCTTTATGCACAAGTGTTTATTTATATCAGTGGTTCATTTTACAAAATCATTATATCTTGTCTTAGTACTTATAACTATTTGAACTTTTTTCAACTCTTGTTTCAGGAGTATCGAATATGACGGCCAATTCTCTAAAGCTCATCATTACATTTCGAAAGAAGTACATAGAACTTCTCAATGCAAAACTAAATGCAATCAAATTTTTTGATCAGTATAACGATAAACATAAAATTAAATGCAAAGTGCACGTTTCTGATCCCAAAAATGTTGATGTTGATCCAGTTTATAAAGCCGAGTTATATGAAGTAGAAGTGGAAATTGAGTATACTGAAAGCAATTCTCTACATCCTGGTGATCAGTTCAGTAAAATAGGAAATGAGTGGTGCAATCCAAAAAAAAATGTTCTTGCTAATGCTTGGTTGAAGCTGTATGATCGATCTGTGTTAAGAAATAAAGGCAAACAGTTTCATTCTGATGTAGATCTTAAGGAAATAGCATTTGGGACATTTCCAACAATGTTCCATTTCAAACAACATTACCACTATGAGTCAAAGTCAGGTGAACGTGAGATAATGTGCACATTTTTACATACTCAGAAACATTTTATTGTTTATACCTGTTTGGCCCATGATACACATTGTAAAATTCTCAAACAAACTTATAAATTTAGAATTGAATATAAGTCAATATCTAGAGTCATCATTAATGACACACCTAACAAAGAAACTGTGCAGATGTATTTTGTGCTGAAACACATACCGCTAATATATGTTGAAAAAGAAAACAATGAGGAAGAGCCGGAGTTTCAGTCTGGGGAGAGAACAGCCTTTCTAGCTACTGACCAAGAATACCAAGAAAAGAAGTGGGACAGGTCTTTAGAGTTTGGATGCAAATGTAATCGATCCTTCTGTGATGTAAAAAAAGTTGGTAAATGTCCAGTTTTTAAGCTGGTAATATCAGGAAAACGAAGAGCCAATGGAATAATTGAAAGGCTGATACAAAGATGCCCTTCTAAAACCATCTTTCATTATTCTCATATTGAAATTGTGATTATTAAGTTAAGGTTGAAAGATTTTGATCTTTTTCCTTATGATAGTGAAAAGTTTGATTTAA
Source organism: Octonoba sinensis (assembly GCA_038502835.1). Lineage (NCBI taxonomy): Eukaryota > Metazoa > Arthropoda > Arachnida > Araneae > Uloboridae > Octonoba > Octonoba sinensis. Next base: position 26,931,649 of record CM076601.1, on the reverse strand, counting down.
TTGATAAAAATCATGTTGCAGATATCTCCTTTTCTTGTCAGTTTGCATGGCAAGTAGTTTTATCCTATTCTTTGGAAGTACAAGATCAAATTTTAATGAAATATGCTGAGGAAAAGAATTCAGACAATATTCCACCTTGGTCAGTTTTGAAAATGGATTTGATCAAATATTCTAGAAGGAATATTGATGCTCTGTTAAGTGCATTGTATCAAATTGCTGAGATGATCGTGAGAAATGAAATATTTGTTTTTGAAGATGCTTTGAACAAGCTTTTTGAGTATCATTGCCGCCATAAGTCAAAGCTTGACCTTCCCGAAGGAATGTGTTTTGTTCGCCGTTTAATAATTACGCCTTCAAGAGTTATATGTGTTTCACCAACCGAACATTTTGATAACCGTGTCATTAGAAAATATGGTGCTGATAATATGCTTCGAGTATCTATTCAAGATGACAACTTCTCGAAATTAACTTATGCAGTTCAATTCCATACCTACAAAGATCAAATAATTGATAAAATAGCTTTAAATTGCTTGAGAAGAGGTATTAAAATTGGTCCAAGGCATTATGAAATGCTTGCAGCATCTAACAGTCAGTTAAGGGAACACGGATTGTGGATGTTCGCTGCAGATAAACAAGGCAACACTGCAGCGACAATCCGCGGGTGGATGGGGGACTTCAGCCGCATAAGGAATGTTGCAAAATATATGGCTCGTATGGGACAGTGCTTCTCAACATCGGAAGAAGCAGTACAGTTAGAACTTCTAAATGAGAATGTTATTGAACTTGCAGAAGTGAAGTCGGCCGATGGAAAATATGTTTTCTCAGATGGAATTGGGATGATATCTCAAGAATTAGCAGAAGAGGTAATGTTTTGAATGAACATTTATTGTACCTTAGTTTGTTCTTTGTTTTCTTAAAATGTTCTTGTATTCATTTTAACGGGGGTTCAAGTTTTGTATTGTAATACTGTGTCCACAGGTCACGAGAGCTTTTAAAAATTCCACAAATTTGGAAATCAGTCACGAAAGTAATGAAAAAGTCATGAAAATTATGAATAGGTAATGAAAATATGTAAAGTTTCAGACATCAGAGCCATATATCTGATGGGTATACCATACAGGTCATATAGAAGGCATCCGGTATCAGATGCTCGGCAGAATCAATACCTGATATATCACCAAACTATCCCAAAAATGTAACGGAATTTCACTTTTGTGTAACATCTTTGCAATGAGCATAAGGTGAAGAAAAAAAAGCTAGTTGATAGAAAGCAAAGGAATGGAAACATTTTATACTGTGGTTTATCTTAGAGTTTTCGGTCCCAAATAACTATCAAATACCTGTTGCTAATTATATGTATCTGTATTTTGTATTTGTGCATACTATTTATATGTATTTTTATGGATCTATACTATATGGTATTTTTGGAAATATTTGGATAATTTTCTTAGTTTTAAGTCTTGTAATCTGTTATTGTATAATTATTTGATGTTTAAATGACTGATTTTTTAAAAATCAATTAGAATTTTTTTTATATTCTGTTTTGTATTTAAAAAACAGTAACTCAATGAAATTTTTAATTTTAATGCTATTTTGTAGAAAAGGTTGGATCACATTGATAAGTTAATTCTTTCTTATTCTCTCATGTTTCAGTGTAAGTATTTCATTATTTGAGTTTAAAACTATAAAGAAATTCTGGAAGTGGATGAGACATCACATAGAAATCTGATTTTTAAATGTTCGAACCAGAATGTTCCAGGCTCTTATTGTGCTGTTTTCGTTACTCTTACTTGAGAAGTGAAGAGATATATATTAGACAGAGTTGTGACATGCTGTCAGGCTCTTGTGCTTTCTGATGGGAGTTTTCCTGTTTTTCTCTTATTTACTAAAGCAGATTGAGGCAGCCACTCTTTGAAGCCTTTCAGGAAGACAGCTCTATATTCAAAACTGTTTCAGAAATTATGCAAAATATTTTTCATATTTTATTTGAAGTTTTTTTTTAAAATATTTTTACTTTATCATAGGTCAAAAAAGACTTGGAGAAGCATGTGCCTTTAAGAATTATGCAGATTGAACCCATGTACAGACCCACAGCCTTTCAAATTCGCTATCAAGGGTGTAAGGGGATGGTTGCAGAGTCAAGAACCTTATCAGGTCGTAAACTGGCCATACGACCAAGCATGAAAAAGTTCGAATGTGAAAGTTTGAGTTTGCTTGAAATTGTAAAAATTAGTGCTCCACGTAAGTTTGCTTGCTTACCTAATTATCAAAATACTTATTTGAACTAAGTTAAATTTTCATAAGTTAATCATGAATTAATAACTAATTCAGGAAATAATAAATGAAAAAAATAAAATATTGTAACTAAAGCACAAGTTATAAAAAAAATTGCAAACATGTGTTTGTAACCATGAAACTTATGCCTTCAGTATTTTTGCAATTTGTGCTTTAATTTTATTTTTTCTTTATTATTTAAGGGAAAAGTGACAATACTTGTTTTTTAACATTTCTTAACCTTTTTCTTTTTAATAATGAAAATGTTAGTTAAAACAATTTACAATGTGTTTTTTCTCTCTTTGAACACTTTTGCAAAGTAAAAAATCTCACTGCAGGCCAATTTCTTTATATTCATGTCAATAATGAATGAATTCCCCATTTTTAAAAAGCTCTGCTTATATAAAAGGAAATTTCTAGCTGTGTGTGGTATCTAGAGGATATGTTACACTTACAACAGAGGTAACTGTTGAAATTTCATAAATTTGCGAAAATTTGGAAAATTGATGAAATTTCTGCATTGTTTTTAACTTACTCCAAATTTTTATTGATAATTTTTATCTTAATCATCATGTTCCTGCTAAAATGTTTTAAAAGATTTTACTCAAAGAAATTATTGTATTTGCTATTTTTATGGTTTTGATGCCTTCAGTTTGAAAAGTGCAATCTTTTTGCATCTGCTGTGGTAATCAAAGTTTTTTGCTTTGTTAAAACACAAATAAATATTCTTTCTTTTTATTTTTATTTGAATGCTATTTTGAAAATGTTTAACGAAAATTTGTGCTTGTTGAGGGTGAACTTTCATGTGTCAAAAAGCTAAAGAATGCTGAAGCCTTGTTTAATTTTATTTTTCTTTTAAATACAAAAAGTTGTATAGTGTATGTTAATGTCTTCAGTAGGCTTAAATAATTGAAATAGCGAATGAAAGTGATAGAAATAAGGGTTGCATTTGGAAAAGTGAGAAAGCAAAAATTGGTGACTATACACGAGTTACTGTTTCATCATAGTGATAATCACTTTAAAGAAAACGTTTATTGATCCCAATGAATTGATAAGTCATTTAAAGATATTCATTATTTTATGATAATTACAAGTTTCACTTAACACACTTCTATTAATAAGTGAAATCTTAGGCTTGGTTCCTATTTAATAGATTAGGAGATTTGCCTGTTGAATCCGGTTACTTTTATATTGAAAAACGTTTTTTAAATTTCAAAACACGTGTTTGAAACTTTCTTTGCATGTCTGTGTGGTTATGACATTGTTATTATAATAACGTCATATTTCTCATCTCATAACATTAAAAAATTAAAGTGAAATTTTTGGATCCAAGATTTTAATTCTGTTATGTTAGAAAAATTTTAAGGTAGTCATTAAAAATTTCATCCTTATTTAAAACAAGAACAGTCGTAAAATCTGTTCCTATTAATATGGAAGTATTTTCTTTTTATTTGTTGCAACTATAAAATAACATACTGTTTTGTCATGGATTATGTGTAATTTCAAAATGAATCTTTTTAGTTTTTTAATTTGGATATAGCATCTAGTTATTATAGATTTTTTTCTTTTTAGGAAGCTTATTCCTCAATCGCCCTCTTATTTCAATCTTGGAACAACTGGGCGTGAAACCAAGTATATTCCTCAAACTTCAAAAAGAAATGGTCATTGATATGACCGATTCCCTCATTTATGAAAAGAAGGCTTGCAAATTATTGACGAATCTGACTACCTTAGACTACCCATACATGAAACTTTTAAAATCTGGAATTTGCTTAACTGATGAACCTTTTTTTCGTTCTTTACTTCACTCTGTGTACAGAAACTGCATTGGTAAGTTTACATATAATAAATGTCAGGTTGTTAAAAGCAAATATACCTAATTTTAATAATATTTTTTAAAGCTGAAAAATGTATAGTTTTTAAGCAAAAGAATGTTTAACAGTTGCCCACAAAGCTTTTGTTTTTTACACGGTTTTATTTAACTTGATTTGTCACGGAAGTTTGTTACATGGTTTTCCACCACTATTACTGCATAAATTATCTTCAAATTGGAGTCTCTTTTTCCAATTAGTCTCAGTAACTAAATGCTTTCTTGTTGCCACACAACTGTTAAGGCCCATTCCTCGGAGTTCTCGTCTCATTGTACAGGTGGAAATAGTTTTGCTTGCTGTATTGAAGCTTTTTGTAAGTTGTAGGGTTGTTTTTTTTTACGATTACATTTCACTAATCGTTTTAGTGATCTTCGGCCATGATTGTTGAGGATTGTTTTTCGACCACACATTTTCCGCGAGGATGTTTCTTCACCCAGCTCTTTCCATGGTTTAATAATACGCTGGACAGTTTACAATCCGATGCCGGTAATTTCAGCAATCTCCTTGCAGCATTTCAGCCCTTGGCGCAACCCAATGATTTGGCCCTTCTTGAACTCCGAAGCGTCTTTTCCGTGACCGCATGTAACTTCTCCGGACATGATTGCTTTCAAATGATTCGTTGCACACTGCGTCTTCACTATTTAAAGGTAGTCGTGAGTGCTAACATATGCAAATTTTCTGAATACGTCATCTTTCTTTCCTCTTTCACAATTTAAATATAATGTTAATTGACATCACAACTTTTTTTTTTGGCCACTCAATGTAGCTAATGTGCATTATCTGAAAATCAATAATTTTGCACAGTATTATTTGACAATAAAGTTGCAAAATAATTGAAATGGAATCAATGTAAATGATACATAGTTCTTTTTAATTCATAAAATGTGTGCTCACTTTTTTTTTTTTACTTACAGATCAATTACGTAGTAAAGCCCGATTGGCTGTTCCTCCCAAGTATGGTCGGAACATGTTGGGAGTGCTGGATGAGACTTTCACCCTGGAATATGGACAGATATTTGTGCAATACTCTGAGGAAGTGGGGTATGGAATATCCCCCACGAAAATTTTAGAAGGTATAGAATTTTATTCTGTTCAAAAAATATGCATCAGTGCATGCATTTTTATTATAGTCCAATGAATAACAAATCTTGTTTCTGAATGAAAAGCTATAGGTATTCCCTTTAGAAATCTTTTCATTTAATTCAAACTGACATTAAAGCATAATGAACAGGAACTAAGAGGGCTGTTTAAAACTTTTTGCTACAATACTGTATTATCACTTTGAAACTACCTCTTGTTGAGTGGAAGTATGGTTTAAAATATGTCCATTCTTTTTTTCCCATCCATTTAATGCAATTAGAAAGAAAGATAAAAACCATTTAAACAATTTACCTTAATGATTCTGTTATTGTTACAGAGTCCATTGAAAACTACTGCTGAAATGAATTTTGACAGGGTAAATTTCCATGTAGGTTGGGTTAAACATATCATATACAGTCAACTCTCCAAAATCCACACTGCTTAGGACCAAAGGTTGTGCGGATTTTAGAATTTTGCGCATTTCGGGTCATTGATCTGTGTACGCATTTTGGCAGGTTATAATTGTTGCTTCTTTATACTTATTACTTAAAAAATGTTTTGATAAACCACTAATTATACAGGCATGAATATATAAAAGAGATTGATGGAAAAGAAAGAGAATTTATAAAAATTGGATACACTGTATATTTATATCTAACATGTGAACTTTAAATGATTTTTTTTATATACAAATACTTTGTACAGGTGCAGATTGGTGGTAGACACTCGCCAACCCGCTATCAAAAAATTTTTAATGGTGACCAAATATTTCATTGCTGATCGTCACGTAAGCGACCAAAACTGTCTCCATTAACTAAATCAATTAAGAAGAACATTTGTACCACAATATTGATGCGAATACAAATTTATCCTTCAAAATTGTTTAATATTTTTGCTGAATACGATTTGAATTGTTTACTAATGAAAAAATAATAAGAAATATCGCAAACCGAAAACAGATGCAAAAAGATTGATGTCCAATTACAGCGAAACGCTAATATTGCGCACTATCAAAAAAACATAAAAATTCATCGTTTTCAATGTATAATGTCAGTTATTGTGAATATTTCAAGTTGAAGAAATGTGTTTAGCTTTGAAAATTAAGAAATTTCTAGTTTTTTAACTAGTTTTTAAAAACTAAGTTTCACTTTTTCGCATAGGAAATCTGATGCGGATTTTAGATTCTCACGGATTTTGGGTCCGCGGATTTGAGAGAGTTGACTGTATTGTATTTTTATGCAGAATTGACTAATTCTTGTTGCCGAACTTAAGTTCATGTCTGTAATTGCTCTTAAGTTTTTAAGGAGCATTTTGATTGAAAATATTAATTATGATTCTCTTGCTATTGACCCTTTCAGTTCTGAAATTAAGTTGTTGTCCCTCCAATGTGAAAATAGAAGTAAATTGAGATTTAAGTATGTTTTACAAAATTCTTTGTCATATCTAGTGGCAGGTCTTTATTTGCAATGCGACAAGAGAATTTTCACTACTCCAATTCCTGTTCTTTTGCAGTCTAATCAATACTTTTTCCTTTATGTTTTTAAGCTCTTTTTGCGAGAGTAATACCAGGTCATGATATTTTCTGCAAGGTCATTAGATGGTTAAATGATTAAAATTCATTGTAATAAAAAAGTGAAGAAAATGAATGATGCAATAACTAATAATATAATGAATATTTTTTTTCATTTTAATTAGATAATTTCTTCCTATCCTTATGTAAGATTGCTACTCCACTGTTGAGCATACTCATTCTCATTCCTTATTGTATCCTGAAAAACACATGTAAAAAAATTTAATAACTGGTGTGCAAGCTTATATTTATTTATTTTTTAGGAACTGTGGTTGTTACAAAAAATCCTTGCATGCATCCAGGCGATGTGCGAAAATTACAAGCCGTGGATGTACCCGCACTTCATCACTTGAAGGATTGTATTGTGTTTCCAGCTAAGGGAAAGCGACCACATCCCGATGAAATGGCTGGTATTCATGCTTTTGTTTTCTATTTCAATAGATTTACTCTGAACATTTCACTTTTAAAGCTGGTGTATATGTTTTTTTTATTAAAAAAAATTGCAATAACAATGATAACTAATGATGATTAATGCATAATTTTAATTATTTCTCTGTCTCATATTTGAATTTTCAATGTTTTTATTTTTGGCATTGTTTTGTAATAATATACCTGAAAGTGTAGAAAATCTTTTTTGTGTGGCATTTAGGCATTATTCTGACTAGAATCTGAAATATAGGTACTTTTGGGGGGAGGGGGAGCTGGCGATGGTTACATTTTTTTTTTTTGCCAAATCAATTATGCCAATGAAGAAAGCCATGACACTTAATTGAAAAATATTTAAATGTTTCCAATGGCAACCCAAAATGGTATAGTAGTTTGAATTGTGGGGGGGGGGGGGGGGGGGAGGGAATTTAACCATAGCCCCCTGAAACGGGAAAATACTGAAGTATACTATTATTCACAAATGATGTGTTCTAAAAAGCTTTTTGTACTAAAGTTTAAGTAGTTGCCTTTTAAAATTTTGTAAAAACTATATATACCTGAATGGTGTTCCGAAAAGCAAACGTAATTATGGAAAAATGAAAAATTCTATAGTTTTTGCTTTTTTTAATGTCAAAAAACATTATTTTTGTTTATGTTTTGTGACAATTGGTAACTAGAGTGAGTTTTGAGCACCCCATTCTGTTTTAGCTCTGAAATTATACAATTTCAAAATTTAATTTTTACTCACTAACTATAGATGGCATAAATGTTAATTTTTGGTTTTTGTTCACATTTATGTGTTTTAACTACAGTTATGTACATATATATTTTATAGCAAGTGCCAGTGAAGAAAAATGAGTTATATGTAATGTCTATGTGAGGAAAATGAAATCATAGGTATTCAACAATAATAAAATTACACGTTAATTTAAAGCACAAATGAGCAAAAAAATGCAGACATATATTTCGGGATTGCTTGGAATCCCTTTTTCAATGCGACGGGGTGCTTCTAGATGCAAAACATCCAAATGAAGCCCGAAACATATGTCTGCATTTTTTTGCTTATTTGTGTTTTAAATTAACGTGTAATTTTATTATTGTTGTTTACTTGCACAAAGTTAAATTATTTTTATCTTAGGTATTGTTTGGTTAACTATTTAACTAATTTTTGCCTATTGATATTTAGGGTCTGATTTAGATGGTGATGAATATGTTGTAATTTGGATGAAAGATTTAATATTTCCTGCAAATAATTATAAGGCTATGGACTATCCTCCCAATCCAGAAATCATGCACAGTGGATCAATAACGGTAATCAATTGCAATTTCATCATTTGATGTATTTCGCATTACCAAGTGTTTGTTGAGTTTTCCTTATGACCTCTTTTGTCAGATGTTTAATTTATGCCAGAGGGATTCATTTAGTCAAGTACAATTAGAAAATGCTTAACTCAATTATTTTAAATTTAAGCAACCTAAACAAAATGTGTATTTTGCAGATTTTATAAATAGAATAAAAAGTTTGTTCTGCTACGCATTTGACATATACAGGGTGTTTCTAAATGAATATCAGAGTTTTAACACTTTTTAGTATACATAACCTATAACGTAAAATAATAATTAATACATGAAATGAAAGAGCACTTCAAACAGTTTTACGTACAAGCTTACAAGTGTTTAATGGTATCATTTCTCGTCACACTGCACACGTCAAGTCGATAGCCCAGCTAGTTGGTAGGTCAGCTGGTAGTAGAGGCACATATCCTCGATTCTTTATGACCCCCCCCCCCCCCCCCCATAGGTAGAAATTGTTGGATAATTTTTTAGTTTTTAAAAGAAAATTGTTGTTTTTCAGCATCTCCTGGGACAATTAAAATACTTCATTGTAAAGCTACATTTACGATCCGCCATTGATTCGATCGCGTTCACATGTTGCTTTTTTCGTTAGGTATGACGTCATACCTTTTAGCTCTGACGTCATTCCTGACAACCAATGGCGTTTTATCGTGGATGAAGTTCTTTTTTTGTTTTTGGGATGGCAACAGTAGTGACATGCTTTTCTGTGAGTTTAAAATGTACTGCGTGTCGATCGAATGTTCCAAAACAGGTCAAGGATGTTGTTTGGGTGTGTTCTCTCTTTTTCAATGAGTTTTTAATTAGTTCGTAGATGTTTTTGTGTAGGCAGACGTTGAATGTTATAAGGCCTTAATCATGTTAACAATTTAGGGAGAAGCTAGTGTTGCCATTTTTATTTCTAATCGAAGTTACTATGTTGAATGTTGTTTTTAACTAATATGAGCTTACGAGTATACCGCTGGCAGTATACATCACTCATTTTATTGTTTATACTAATCTTTGTTGCTGCTTAATAGGAGTTGAAAATAAATGTTTATGTAACTGTCAATGTATCTGTCTTTAGCAATATGTTTGAAGAATACGGACTTAGTTCCTTTTGCATTCTGGCAAACACAGAAACGTTTGAACGATCCAACAGAAATCACATGGCGTGAGATTGGGTGAGCGTTGAGACCAAGCGAAACAAGCTGGGCCCTTTTCGGCCAATACAGCGTTTGAGTACAGTGATTTTCAACCAATCCGTATTGGCAAACTGATGATACCATCTACAAATGTTATTATGACTTGGGGGTCACATCTGAACTTAATCCGTAATGAACGTTCCACACTAACTTCAGATTCGGTCTTTTCAAGCTGCAGAACACAGAAAAGATTTCTGTTCACTAGTTGCCATAGTTGGTACTAGGGCTTTCTCGCACATGCGCAGAGGCTTTCTAGCGCATGCGCTTACCAACAAACAAAACTGTTTGAGTTGCTCTTTCAATTCATGCTATAATTATGATTGAAAGTTTTATGTAATAAATACTACAAAAAGCGTTAAAACCCCAATATTCTTTTAGAAACATCATGTATATATATAAGAAGACAGGTTTGGAAAAAAGTTAAAATGGAAAAATAAACACTTATCTCCTAAACATGCGCAAAGCAGCAATAATTTAAGTAAAGCAATATGTAACAGAAATGTAGTAAAATATTTTTGAAAGGTTTACAAATCAAAAAATTTTTTTTTAAAGGTTTGAGAATAAAACACGGACACATCAGTGTCGGTTTGTCTCAAAGAATAAGCAATGCATAGCACCTCACAAATCCCAAGCAAAAACACACTAGAGCAATATAGGCCAGAAAATCATCGAAACAAGCATAAAAATTAAAATTGAGATACAAAATGTAGGGTTTCGACTATGTCACAGTCCTGAGACTAAGATAAGTGACACACCATCCTGATCCGCAACCAAAACCATATACGAGGGTCATTTTTTAAGTAAGAACCGTTTTGTAATGGATTAAAAGAACCTTTTTTCAACAACACAAATTATATCAAAATTAAAATATGAACATTTTTTCACTTTTCAACATAGTTGCCATCAACATTGAAGCATTTGTCAAGCCGTGGTACCAGCTTTTGGATTCCTTCAGCAAAGAACTCGCCGCCTGATTATTAAACCAGCTCGTAGCCGTTTCTTTAAGCATGTCATCCTTTTCCAAACGCTTCCCACTGATAAATGCCTTAACTCTTGGAAAGAAATGAAAGTCTGATGGTGCCAAGTCTAGGTTGTAAGGCGGATGATTCAGTATTTTCCAGTGACAATTGTCCAGTTGCGTTTTTGTTCTTGAATTTCTTGAACGTTTTTAGCATTCAAAAACCGAATAACAGCACACATTTCACAATCGTCCTAATTACTGATAGGTATGACGAGAAAATAGGCAGTATAACCACACAACCAGCACTCGTAGACACGCGAAACATAATGGGGGTGTAGTGGGGGACCGGCCAAGAGTTGCTGACCTTGAACTGACGTCACCTGACTGGATGCGCAAACACGATACGCAATCGGTTCTTACTTAAAAGATGACCTTCGTACATGCCAAGTCATCCAGCCAGCGCTGTTGCCAAACATCAAATAAAATTCCCCACATATAATGTGCTTTAAAAAAGTATTTTCATAAGGGCAACAGTTAACTGGTTACAAAAAAGCGAAGTGTTCGTCAAAGGAAATATTTGAAAACTAGTAGTTTAAAAATGCAGGAAGAAAATAATTATTTAGTCCTTTTTTAAGTAACACAATTTTGCGATCAAATGCAGGCTTGGTGTTGCAAATTCTTTTGATCCTAACCGCTTGGGAAGTAATAATTCCAATGAGCACTATTTTACTGAGGCATGAAGAAAAATATTAAAGGCTACTGACAGTGAAATTAAATTCAGGGCGCTTATCGTAGATGGAGGTTCCATCCTATCACAGATTCCTCCATCTATGATAAATGCCTTTTTATTTTTCATGCTTGTTCTTACCGTTTTCTGTCCTATATTGCTGTCGGCCGTAGTGTGTTTTTGCTTGGTATTTGTGAGGTGCTCTGCATCGCTCATTCTTTGAGATAAACCAACACTGACGAGTCCTTGTCTCATTCTCAAACCTTATTATTATTATTTTTTGTAAACCTTTCAAAAATATATATTTCCATCATTATATACTTGTGTTTGATGTAAATGTTTCTTTTTTCCTTTTCAGGTAGATGACATGATAGATTTCATTCGCACTTATATTAAGAATGACAACATTGGTCAATTAGCGAATGCACATTTAGCTTGGGCAGATATCGATCCAAAAGGCATATTTTCACATGTATGTATGAAAATTGCTGAAAAATACCCAATGGTTCTTGATTTTGCAAAATCTGGAACAACATGTCATCTTTCTTACCAAGAGAAACCTAAGCAATATCCCGATTTCATGGAAAAAGGTGCTGCAAACAATAGTTATAAATCAAAAAAGGCTCTTGGGTTACTCTACAGAGTAACCCGAAACTTGGAAGCATGCGTAAGTAAAATCGATAGCGTGGAACAACCCGTTGTGCCTGATAAATTTCTAGAGTATCCTGGCTGGGAAGAATATAAAGATTCTGCAGAGAGTCACAGGAGAGAATATTCGAAACGATTCAAGAACATCTTAAAAAAATATGGCATACAAAGTGAAGCTGAAGCATTGACTAGTTATGTTGGTAAAGTGAACGAGTACAATGAGAATCGGTATGAAAAGGCTAATGCCATTTCTATTTCTAAAACTTACTTAATGGACACGATTAGTCGATTTAGGTTCGAGTTCTTTAAATCTTGTGATAAGGAAGTTCAAATGAGCAGAACATCACGCAGTGATTCTCAGGAAATGAAGTATAAAAGAGCTTCTGCTTGGTATATGGTTACATACCTCAGTCCAGACAAAATTATACTGAGTTTCCCTTGGGTCATTGCTGATGTACTTGCTGAAATGAGACTGAAAACGTGCGGATCGAGGCCGATTCCGAGAAGCTCGTTTATTGAATATTCCGATCATGTTCTGTCGGATAGGTTTGAAGAGCTAAAGATACACCTTGATGGCACTTGCTACTGCGTTGCAACTATGTGTGAAAGCATTAGAGAATGGATGACCAAGTCATCTTTGACCTTGAAGATGACAACAGAAGATGTGTTCTGTTTTCAGTGCTATGAAAGAATCAAGAATCATTTCATGAAAGCTTTGCAAATAACTTGCTGCTCTTCAAAAGAAGATGGCTGTAACTGCTCAAATACATGTTCTCCGATGAAGTTGGTTTTAAAATTTATGAAATTCTACGCTACTGAAGTTTATCCCGACATTGGACAGTGTGATGCCCAGCTTCCAAACGGACCAGACTGCGAGGGCTTCCGTGTGCTGAACCTGCAATCGGTGGCCTTACAGGCGTATGCTTCACTGGCAGTAACAAGAAACAGGAGCTATTTGGGCTTCGCAGATGTCGATACAGTCGGTAGGGGTGATGATGTTGATGAAGAGGGGGATCCCATCCGGGTTCCAGTCACTAAAGAAGTTGCTTTTATCATGACAAATCACATGGATGAGTTTTATAATTTGCTGAAATCACTTACGGGTGTAAAAGAAATATTCATTAGTGGTGATAAAGACAGGAAAGACAATTGGTACATATTGGTCCATTCTATTGGTAAAGCATGGCAAAGATGGAGTCTAGAAGAGCTTATAATGGATGATAACAGTTCTTCATTTTTCCGTTCCCAATTGAAGGTTAACGAATCTTAGAATTTTTTAAACTTTTTATTGAAAAATATTGTGTATGGGACTTTTGTATTTAAATTTTTTTAATGCTTCATGGACAAGTGTACTACCTTCTTAAGCAAGAAAGACACATATCTCACCTTTTTAATGACATTTTTTTTTCACCTATCAACTAACAATAGAGTTATAAACATAGTAGATTTAGCTAAATAAGAATAAATCATGGAAGTAGTATCAATTTTTAGAATCAACCAAGTGTAATTATTGACGAAGTTCAATGCAGCAAGATGCTCATGGCCACATTTTAACTTTCAGAGATAAGTTTTTCTTGCTTTGGAGAGTAGTATAGTCATAGCCCATTGACAAGAGTAATATGAGCTGCTTTTTTAAATGAGTAGTTTGTCTTGTGTGTACAGTACAGTCCTTGAGAAAACAAACTCTCCTGATTGGAATAATATTTACATGGGCATCACACCCCATTTTCAAGAACATGCTCCCTTCAATAATTTGACAGTGTACGGTCGAAAATGAGACAAAAACGGTTGAATCATGTTGCAATGTGTTTTATACAAATACAAAAATTAAGACCAGCAACAAGCACAGGGCCCACCGAGGTTGGTCCTAGTCAATTTAACAATCCCCAATGAACATCAAGTTCCTTCTTAAAAGTTTTTACCCCACTGCAATTAACAGTTTCCTCCGGTAAACTATTCCAACTGCCTACAACCCGATTGAAGTAGTCATTTTTCCTAATTTCAAGATTAGCCTGAGATTTGAAAAGTTTAAACAGTGACCTCTGGTTCTACTTTCCGCACACAGCTATAATCCATCAATGTTTAACATTTTACTGAATTTAAACAACTGAATCATGTCCCCTCTAACTCTCCTTTGCCCGAGACTATACATATTGAGCCTTTTAAGCCTAACCTCATAATCTAAGTCTGAAAGACCACTTACCAATCTTGTAGCCCTTCTTTGAACCCTTTCCAATAAGGTAATATCCTTTTTAGGAACCCTGCGGAGACCAAAACTGACCAGCATACTCCAACTTATCAAAGTTCTGTATAATTGCAATACAACTTCCTTAGACATGTTTGAAATAGCCTTATTGTTAAACCCACGCAACCTGTTAGCTTTGTTACATACTAGGGGTCGTTTGAACATTTTCTAACCAGGTCCGTTTTTTATGAATTTTAAAGAAATATTTGAAAAATTTTATTATTATTTGCCACTTTTAGAATAAATAATGGTGTAAAAAGTACGATTTGGAAGCTTGGAATTTTGTGAAGGGTCCATTTTGATTAATTTGAATGTGTGAAGGGTTCATTTTAATCTGTTTGAATTTTGTGAATTGTCCGTTTTGATTGATTTGAGTTTTGTGAAATGTCTGTTTTGATTGGTTTCAATTATGTGAATGGCCCGTTTTAATGGACTAGAATTTTGTGAAGGGCCCATTTTAATTAACTAGAATTTTGCGAAAGGTCTGTTTTAATTAATTGGAATTTTGTGAAAGGTCTGTTTTAATTAATTGGAATTTTGTGAAAGGTCTATTTTAATTAATTGGAATTTTGTGTAGGGTCCGAAAACAGACTCTAATTTCCTCTGGTTCGACCCCTGCTTACTATGCTACACTTCTGACTAAACTTGAAGTCATGACTAATTAATACTCCTAGATCAGCAACTTTTTCTGCTTCGCTACTGATGGAACCTTGTAAATAATAGCTTGCATTTTTATTCCCATGACGAAAATGAAGCACTTGACATTGTCCAATATTAAAAGACATACCCCACTTAATTGCCCACCTAGAAAAATCCAAATCCTCTTGAAGCTGAATGACTTGTTCATCGGTGTCAACAAGTCTCGTGACTTTGACACCATTAGCAAAAATATTGATGTTCCCAGAAGTACTCTGAGTAATATCATTAATAAAAATAATAAATAATAACTGGCTGAAAACTGAGCCTTTTGGAACACCACTCAAAACATCAATCCACTAAGGATTATTGCCCTTCACTACTACTCTTTGTTTCCTCCCAGTCAGCAAATTTTTAACCCAAATTAAAGTTTTCCCACCAATACCAATATAAGCAAGTTTGCTAAGAAGAGGTTCATGCGGTACTTTATCGAACACTTCCTAAATATCAATACAAATAACATCTACGCACGTTTTATTATCTAATACCATGTAGCCTTGTTATAGAAATGCAACAAATTAGTTGTACAACCCCCAATCAACCTCAAGAGCCTTCTTATAAAAGTTTTTACCCCACTGCAAGTAACAGTCGCTTCCGGTACTCTATTTCAAATGCCTATAATCCTATTGAAGTTGTAATTCTTCCCGATTTCTAGATTAGCTTGAGATTTGAAAAGCTTAAAACAATGACCTCTGGTTCTACCTTCAGCACATAACTGTAGCCCATCAACACTTCCCATTTTAATGAATTTAAACAACTGAATCCCCTAATATAGAATGTCCCCTCTAACTCTCCTTTGCTCTCGACTATACATATCAAGCCTTTTAAGACTAACCTTATAATTTTAAGCCTGAGAGACCACTTACCAACCTAGTAGCTCTCCTTTGAACCCTTTCCTATAAAGGAATATCCTTATTTAATAAAGAAGTCAAGAACTGAACAGCTATACTCCAAATGAGGTCTTACCAAACTATATAATGACAATACAACTTCCTTAGACTTGTTTGAAATAGCATTATTGATAAACCCACACATCCTGTTAGCTTTGTTACTTACTATTCTACACTGCTGACTAAACTTGTAATCGTGACTAATTAACACTCTTAGATCAACAACTGCATCTGCTCCACTAATAACAAAGCCTTGTAATTACTATCTTGTGTGTTTATTCCCTTGACCAAAATGAAGCACTTGACATTGCCCTATATTAAAAGACATACCCCACTTGCTTATCCACCTAGAAATTAAATTTAAATTCTCTTGTTCTTCCATGTCTACAATTCCCAAAACTTTGACATCATCCACAAAAATGTTGATGTTCCCAGAAATATTCTCACTAGTATCATTAATGAAAATAATTAATAATGGCCCTAAAAGAGAACCTTGTAGAATAATGCTTAAAAAAAATCTGTCCACTAAGAATAATTGGCCTTAACTACTACTCTTTGTTTCCAGCAGTCAGCCAGTTTTTAACCCAAATTACAGTTTTCCACCAATACCTATGTAGGCTAGTTTTCTAAGAAGAGTTTCATGGTTACTGTATCAAACACTTTCTGAAAGTCAATATGAGCAACATCTGCACACTTTTTGTAATCTGAAAGCATGGTAACTTTGTCATAGAATGCAACAAATTAGTTATATATGACCTACTGTTCCTAAAACCACACTGCAAACCCATCAACTCTCCATTTGCCTCAAGGGAATTCTGCGTAATTGGCAGAATTATTAGGATTGTTTTTTCCCCCAGGACTGTACAATGTTTTTTATAGAAATGTATCTTTACTGTGAATTTTGGACAAAAGATTCTTTTTGTATTTATGTGTTACACTATCATAATCACAATTTTCCCCTCGGAAAGGGGGTTCTGAGCGGGTTAACCCCCAACCTCTCTTGCTCTTTCCCTGACGTCTTCTCTTTCTTTTACTTCTCCTTAACTGTTTCGTTTTGATGTCTATGCTTTTATAGCTACGCATACAACTGGCTTATAAATTGTCCAGTAGATTCAACTGTTAGTTACATTTATTATCAGTGTTCACATGACCATTTCTTGAATACCCAGCAGAATTTTTCCTCTCTCTCTCTCTCTCTTTTACCATGCATAAAATGTATTTCATTGTTATTTGTCGCATTGTTCAATCAACTTTTAGGAAATTAAATATTTGTTAATTTTTTAAAGCAAACTTGGTTAAAATTATTTAGTGCACTTCTTAAAGTTTTTGATGAAAAACGGTTAGAGGAGGATTTTATGTATGAAAGCAATTTTTCCCACATATAATTTTACATCTCGTTCACATACGCTTGTGAATTGCTGTCATTGAACTGACTGAGCTAGTACAGCAATCTTTTTTTCTTTCAGAGGACATGTGATTCATACTATATAATATAGTCTACTTTTTCCCTTTATTGGTGACAATAACCTGTGTTAGTATAATAAGGAAGTAACTGAGGTAACAAAAAAGCCTAGTTTTTTAAATCCCTAAAAATTTCTCTGGAATGGTTCAAACAATGCGCAACTTTGAGCCATTTTTCGTCTCTCATTGTGCTCTTTGAAACTCCTCCTACTGAAAATTGACGTAAGTTAAAGACTTTATTGGAGAAATATTTACACTATCCTATCATTATCAACTGATTGTTGGAAATGGCCACTGAGACACAAAATTCATATTGAGCTGCCTTGGATTCTCTTTAACGTATTATTTACTGAAATTTAAAAAAGTTTTTAAAATTAATAATAACGTTTTAAATACCTAATTTAGGTTAAAAAAAAATTCTCATAAGTCATTACCAATGGCACTAATGGTACGAAAAGGGACTTGGTGCTCGGAAGTGTAATTATTATTAGTATTTTTTAATTTAATGGGACTGAGAAATCCTGTCAGTATATAAAGGGATAATTTCCTATTTCCTTTTTCCTATTGTTAATTACAAAATTTAGATTTCTTTTCTTGCATTATCCTTCTCTTGTATATTTTGTTTGGTTGCAAAACCTTTCTATAAATTTGTGTTTTGAACATGACAGCTTTAAAATTCTGACATTTGAAAGATTATGATGCTTCATAGAAGAAAATTACAAGTATTGCTTGCTATATGTATTGTGCTAAGAAATTTGAGTGGTATTTTTTATAATTAACTTATAAGAGGTATTTTAAAGACATATTTAATAATTTTTATAGAGATAAATATATATATATATTCGAGAAAAGAAGTGCCTTTTGTATATATGTATATATATTTCACTTGCATAGTTACGAAATATATGTATTGAAGAAATATTTTCTTATGACTTTGCAGAAACATATGCTATTTTTGTTACAAGAAACCAAATGAATTATTTCTGCAAGTCGATCTTTCTCATAGTTTAAAATCTTGTTACAGATGTAAAGTATTTTATGGCTACAAACAAGTAACCTTAAATGAATTTTAATATACATGTATAGTATGTTTGCATTCAACCTGGTAGAACTCAGTTGACTTAGTTGGATAAGACTTTATTTTCTTAACCAAGGAATTCTCTGTAAATTTATATAGTTAGATGAAAGACCTTTCTTAATTTTTTTAACATAAAACCCGAGAGGTTTGTTATGTTTGAGTGGTCTTGTACAAGTCCAATCATTCAGTATAACTTGAACTGTGCAAACTATTTTACAAAGAACAAACATGAAACATGTGCAGATCTAATAGAGCATTTCTGCCTGCATAGCAGCATGTCCTATCTTTAACTACGCCTCTCACATAGGTGTGAAAAAAATCACATGCAGGCACAGTGTGTCTACAGGTCATTGAAGTCCCGAACTCAAAAACTATTCACTAAAGTAATGAAAAAGTCATGAAAATTAAGAATAGGTCTCAAAGGTTTTCCATCCAACTGGAACGGTTACCCCAAAATGCACCAAATATCCGGTATCTAACCGATTTTTAAATATCCGGAACACAATCCGACCATTGCCCGAAATATCCGCCTATCTGCTGTGTCACATTTGGTTTTTAAAATTAAAATTATTAACATGTTTTTGAGAATGTACAAACTTAAACATGTTATTGAGGATGTACAAACTTAAACATGTTTTTGAGGATATGCGAACTTACTACGTATTTGGAATATGTCACATGTGAAAAAGTATGTATAGTTTTTACAGGTTTCAAACTTCAGAGCTGGGTATCCGGTATGGATACATCAAAGGTACTGGATATCCCGCAATTTATATTCAGAATTATGTATTCCTATTAGTTGTGTAAATGAATGCAAAGATACATAATTTGTTTCTTGGTTTTGAAATGCATCTTACTGTATGATTTTTTTAATCCTATTATTTACTTACAATAAGAATCAAATTCATTTGTTTTAATTTTTGAGAGTTAGTGCAAAATAATTTGTTTGTATATTAACATGTGCAAATAATTCAATATTATATTTTTTATGAATGATTTTAATATTTCATATTGAGATTGTGCGTGCAATACAACCATTTTTTTTCTTTAATTTAAAAATTGTTGCTTATTCTTCCTAGCTTACTTTCCTGTAAAGGAAAAATACAGTTGAATTTAAGTTATAGTGACATTAGTAAGTGACACAACTGTTAGCATGTCAAAAAATACTAATCCTTTCATTTGCTGATGAACGGTAATGGCAATCTCCTGTAACGTCACTTGGCTATAGCATCACAGGTTGTCTGCAGGCTATGAAAGACCTGAATTAAGGAAGTGGTCACAAAAGTAACGTAAAAATCATGAAAATTACGAATAGGTCATGACTGGTTCCTTGCAGAAGACGCTGGATATCTGGTATTCAACAGGTTTTTAATTATCTGGAATCCAAACCAGCCACTTCACCAACTACCAGTTTGTCCGGCATGCCAAATTTGATTTTTAAAAGTAAATTAATTTAAAGGTTTTGAAAATATATGTGAATTACAAACTTACTACGAATTTAGTAGCTGTGGTATGATATGAATAAAACTTAAATGGAATTTCTTCATGGACTTATCTTTGATAATGACAATGATTAAAAAGTAATATATATATTTAAAAAAAAAATTATAATTTCATTCTTATTCAGTTTTGAAATTTAATTTATAATTTGTCTCTCCCAACTTTGTATGTGTTTACATCCTGAGAGAAAAATGTGAATATAAAATGTTCCTATTAAAAAAATGTATTAGTAGTATAACATACTAAAACAATAACACCTATCATTTTAATAGAGTGAATTTGATGATACATTGATTTTACAGGGGTCAATTCAGCCTTTTTAACAGGGTCTTGATTTTGTGAATTTTAAAATGATTTTTGCTCAAAATCAAATGATTTTGTGAAAACTTAAGCCAGAGGCGTAGCAAGGGTTTTCAGCGCCTGGGGACAACTGAAGATTTTGCGCCCCCCCCCCCCTTGTGCCCCTGGAGGTCTAGGAGCGCCCCTAAAAGGGAATTGAAAAAAAACTTTTATGCTTCCTAAATGATAAATAGCTCTAAAAAGCAGCCCTTTTAACTTCCATTTTTATTCCTCGACCATTCACTTCTAAGGGAAAAATATTACACTGGTTTCGTAAAATTATTTGTCCTATTTCCCACGCACTCCTGTTCTACATTGATCATTCCCGATATGGTTTGCGGTGCTCCCACGTTTTTGTCGAACACATTCACACCTCTTCAGTTCAAATAATTTTCTTTTCGCATTTAAAAATAAAATAAATTAACATTCATTTGGCGCCCTTTGACGCTGCGCCCGGGGACTAGAGATGAGTTCGGGCTCACTTTTGCAGGCCCGAGCCCGAAGATTTGAAGTCCGAGCCCGAGTGATACAGTTCTGTGTCAAAGCCCGAGCCCGCCCAAGCCCGAAATGATTTTATAAAGTGTTGTTAATTGATGCGGTGCAACATCGATCAAATGTAGGTTTTTTGTTACCATCGCAATTAGTTTTAATGATTTTTCTTTTAATTTAAAATAAAAAAATACATATATTTTTAAACAGTCATGAAATGCCCCAGTTGAGATTAAATTCTGCTCAGCTTAATTGCATGAAAAATCTTCGGTTTGGAAGCAGTTTCGGGAAGTTCTTGATTCGCAGTCGATTTTAAAACTGGAATATATTCAGTGCAACTATTGCAGTTAGGAGACCTAATAAGATGGGTCTCTAGTCTAGAGCAGCGGCGGACTGGCTATGCGGGAATTCGGGCAAATGCCCGGTGGGCCGGTCCAATCTGGGCCGGTCGCAAAATATCTATCTTTTTTTTAATAAAGTATACAGCTTTTACAATATTCATAAAAAAAAATGGGGACCAAAACTATGCCGTAACCCGGGCTTCAGAGAGTGCAATGGGGCAAAATCTCTATGGTCTGGCCGTTGGGCCACAAGGGGGGGGGGGGAGCAGAATTTTTCAGGGCCGGCCAGTCCCTTATAGACAACCTAAACGGCTGCCTGAGGAGCAAAAATGATTATGTTTTATCCTTAAATTTTGAAAATAAATAAATAAAAAACATCAGTTTTGAGCTTTAGGCTACCGCCTAAGTCGTCTATATGGACGAGCTCTCGGGGATGGCTTGAGAAATTCTCAGGGCCGACTCGTCCATATAGAAAATCTAGGCGGCCGTCTATTATGCAATTTTTTGAGAGCCGCAAAATGGATGTTTTTAATTTTGAGCAGTGCAGGAGGAAAAGGCTAAGGCGGTGAGGCAATTGCCTCACGACGCAACGCCCTAAAGGACGGCAGCTATTAACAGCTAATTAACATATTACGTATTATTGCCCTTCTATGGTGAATAAGAAAAATTAATCAATCTTGTAGACATATAATATTATTCAAATACATATCTGCATACTTACTGACAATATTTTTAATCCCTACAAGTTACAAAATACGGCCCTGAGAATATCTCAATCCAGGTGATGCAAATTCTCAGGGGCGGCCCCAGAGAATTTCTCTCCGATTGTCTCACAGCGCAACGCCCTAAAGTGCGGCAGCTATTAACAGCTAATTAACATATTACGTATTATTGCCCTTCTATGGTGAATAAGAAAAATTAATCAATCTTGTAGACATATAATATTATTCAAATACATATCTGCATACTTACTGACAATATTTTTAATCCCTACAAGTTACAAAATACGGCACTGAGAATATCTCAATCCAGGTGATGCAAATTCTCAGGGGCGGCCCCAGAGAATTTCTCTCCGATTGTCTCACAGCGCAACGCCCTAAAGTGCGGCGGCTGTTAACAGCTAATTTATATACAGTATGTGACCGCAAAATCGGAACTCTCGGGGCCGCCATCTTTCCAGATTTCGGAATTTTCTGGATTTTGGGTTCTCATTCAAAAAAAAGTAGTAAGTAGCATCAGAGCTCATATAATTTGCTCTGGAAGTTTTTATTAGCATTTTGCTCATTTATAGTATTTTTGGTCACTGGCGTAGATAAAGAGGGACAACCCCCCCCCCCCCCCCCCGAAATTTTAACTTAGATACTTAGAGACTTAGAGGGACCCCACCGAAATGTTGGTATCCGAAAACTTCTTTTGAGACCTTAACTCTCTTTACGCTTTATACTATTTTAAAAATATGTTTTTTAATAACAATTGAATAGAGTGAACACTGCCAAAAAAAAAGCGCGATAAAATGCAAAAAAAAAGGCAATTTTGGGGCCATTTGGGTTATAGGGTCGTACTAGGTCGCACCTAGTGTTTCAAGTTTGTCGCAGAAAAAAAGAGCCGGAAATTCGCGGCAAAGTGCGCGAAATGTTCGCGAGAACACAAATATAATGTAATAAAAACTAGAATATCTGCAATTAGATTTATTTTCTTAAATAAAAAAAGGAATAATTTTATTTCTTTCAATTTTATGCAATATTTAGGTATTTAACTAAATGTACAGAATTTTGGTACAAAATATTGTACATAAGTAAATTATCTTCTTTAAGGTTTCGGCGTTATCACTTAACACGTTTTTATATGTAGAAAAGGACCGTTCAGCATCTGCGCTATTCGTCGGAACTGACAAACATCGTATTGCCACTTTCGACAGGTTGGGAAAACTTTCTCTCTTGAATTTCCAGAATTGAATTGCCCTCCTTCAACGTGTAACTCATTGGGGGAGGGGGGTATCATAGAGTTATTGTTAACAATGGAACAACTATCAACTTCGTTAAAAACATTTAAATATTTGTATTGATTTGGATCAAAAACTTCCTCTAAACATGAGTGAAATTATCTATAAATAGTTTTATAGTTATTTTTCTATTGAGGAATTCTTCTAAAAGTTTGGTACATCTGTTATACATTTTAAAACTTCAGAACAGAATAAATTGCCGTTAAAGTGTAAGTAAAAAACAAAATAAGTCTCAAATTTTAAAAAAATTGCGCACAAATCGTGGTATTTTTTAAAAAAATCACAGATTTTAGGAAACAGCTTTAAAAATTGAGGGAATTTACGGAGTGACAAACTTGCACCCCTAATCGTACCACTTTCGTAGCGGTTTCTCTCCTAAATACCTCGCAAGCCCGAGCCCGCAAGAACCCGAAGTAATTTTATATAGTACATCGATTAAATGTAGGCTTTTTGTTGCTATCGCAATTGGTTCTAATGATTTTCTTTTAATTTAAGTAAAGTATATTTATATATTTTAAAACTATTATGAAATGCTCCAGTTGAGATTATATTCTGGTGAGCTAAAATGCATGAAAAATGTTGGAAAATCTTTGGTTCGGCAGCATTTTCGGGAAGGTTTTGATTCGCAGTCGAATTTAAAACTAGAATATATTCAGTGCGACTCTTGCAGTTATGAGACCTACTAAGATTAGATATGGGTCTCTAGTCTGGAGAAAATTGAAAATGAAAGTGGACACACACAAGACTAGCAAAAAAACATTATTAGAATAAAAAAAAGGAAGCTGGAAATAGCTTTCAAATGCCAGCAATCCGAACTTTTAACAGTAAATTTATCGAAACTAGAATCTTTCACATGACTGTTCACAATGCTCCTCAGTTTAACAATTTATCAGCAGTCACTTACTACGTTTAATGGCCAGAGCGGAAGAAAGTCCCTTTTATGACTTCTTCCTTTTAAAAAGTTGCTTTCAAACACCACAGGTGATTGCGGTAATTGCTCTCCACTTTCAACTTAACCCCAATCACTACTGACCATTCAATAATAACGCCTCAGCTGCATATACAGAAACAGATGTGCAGAGCACGAAGATGGGAGATAGTGGGAGATAAAATGATCGAGTTTCTTTTCTCAATGTCTCCTCTCCCCTAACAAATGGTACTGTAGGCATAAAAAGGCTATTTTCTCACGTTCTTTAAGCATTAACTATTCTAATTTAAATGGGTTTTTTCCCCAATGGTCGTTTACTTTGCCTGTAGGTTCATGTATGAATATTTTACCATGAGCTCGAGCCCACCCACTTTCCTCTTGTGAAAGCTGTATCCACCACCTCCACCCCTTATGCATCGGTAGGTCGGTCCGTCCTGCGCATTTTTTTCCCCCCAGAATTCCAACCCAATATATTTAGGGAAGTGCATTGAATGAGAGGCAATATTGAAGCGAGCATAAACCTATTACAAGCTTTTTTAATTCGAAAGAGAAAATTGATGATGATTGTTATAAAAAGAGAAAGTTGATGTCCTCTGAAGAAGTACAATCTGCTGAATCAGAATTAGTTTCACTAGACACTTCCTGAAGGTAATTTTGTTTTTGCCGCTTTTAGTACTAATGCATTATTTAACAAGAAGTTCCGCCCAGAACTATACGGGCCTTTCCGTTAAAAACCAACTTCAAACTTATAATCCAACTATCTCTCTTTCTCATTTAGCTTTAGTTCTAATTACTTCAAATACCTTTTTCAACGGTTAATGCATATTCATTCACTCATCATTCATTCTTTCATTTATTCAGTCATTCATTCACTCCCTTCATGTATTTATTCCCTCATTTATTTATTTTTCCATTTGTTCGCTCATTTATTTATTTTAGAATTTATTCACTCATTTATTCATTCCTTAGAAATCCCAATGAAAAAATTCCATATGAAAATAGGCTCCCTTAGTTCCGATTGAACTTCGTATTTGTACATGTTCTACGTCATAAAATTTTTCCGATGAAGTTTGTTCCAAGCAAATCCGTCTGTTAGATCATGATTTATATAAGATTGAAAATTCCCCGTAGGGGTTATGTTTTTTTTTTTTTTTTTTTTTTTGAACTGTTCGAAAATGAATAAAGGTTGTTCAAATCAAAACGCTGATAGCTTCTTCATTGGAGCTCCTTGGATCCTACGCCCAGAGTTCACATAATTTGCCCATAGGCGCTAATGTTAAGATTTTTTGAACTATTCAAAATTAAGCGAAAAAATGGGCAAATCAAAAAGTCAAATGTAGAAATGAGATGCCCACGCCGATGTCTTTCGATTGAAAAATAATCGAATCGGACAAATCCCTCAAAAGTTATTGGGGGGGGGGGGGGGGGCGGACAGACCGACAGACACACATTTTCTCCTTCTCAAAAGCCTACTTTCAAATTTTTCATTTTAAGTCTTTATTTAACTACTTCACTTATTTTAACTACTGCTTTATTAATTTTGTTTAAAACTTTGACGGGAAAGTAGGCTAAAAATGGTAATGGGAAAAAAGTTATCAGTTGAGCTTAAGAATAGTTCTATGTTCTATGTTCTATGGACGAAAAATTTTATTCCTGTAAATTCGTTAAGTTTTATTTTTAATTTTATTTTTTGTTTTTTGTTAAAGGTACTATTGTTTTATTGCATATTTAACTTTCTGTATTAGCAATTTTTTTAAACATTTTGATTAACTTAACAGTTTTATTCTTTCCATTGTATTCACTCAGACTGGAGATTCAGAAATTATCTTGTTCGTTAAATCACCTTCCTTTCCAAGACACGTAAACTTGATCAGTGTTTAATTTTTAACATAATATTGTATTTTTCTCTTGTATTTTCCCCTGAAACAGCTTCAGTTCTAGTTAAATTCTGTCTGAAGCGAAAATTATATAAAAACGTAAATCAGATTGTTTTTTTAAGTCGATAACTATGCTTTTTTCCTTTCAATTTTCACATTAAAACGAGTCAAGTTAGAAACTCCATTTATAATAATTTTTTTAATCATCAATTCGACCAATTGTTTTCGTAAAATTAACTGCGAGAAATCGACCTACCTCCAGAACCCCCCCCCCCCCCCGAAATTCGGGTCTGGCTACGCCACTGCTTTTGGTTATCGTATACACTCGCCTATAAGTCATGAAATTATCGCAAAAAACGAAGTTGGAATTGGCTTACATTCGAAGGCAAAACATCGAAAAACCGAGACTTTTCCCGATATTATTTTAATCTCTTAACAATAAAAGAAAATAATTCCAGTAATTTCTGATATGATTTTATATTCTCTAGTTACTTAATTGCAGTAAAAGATCAGACGATCGGGAAAATGCGAGAAGCGCCGAATTTCAATTTCGCGAATGTTCTGTATCGCGAGAAAATTAGAGCTCATTTTAAAAAAATAAATGTAATAAAACAACAAGAAATAAAAAAATCAAAATTTAAAGATATTAACTCACAATTAAAGCAGCAATTAACACACTCTAATTCTAATCGCAAAAACGAACCCTTTTCAGAAAATCGAGAAAAAACTTTTTTGGAAACTGCACATTTTCGATCTTAAACATGTTCATTGCATTTTATTTTTCTTCTTTTTAATATGACATATTTCAAAAAAAAAAAAAAAAAAAAAAAACGGCGCAAAATATTTCCTGTTTTTTTTTTTTTTTTTTTGAAGTTCCAGATTTTGGGTATTTTGGGATTCCGAATTCGTAGTCCAGGGGTCCTATACAGTATTACGTATCATTACACTTCCATGCTGAATAAGAAAAATAACTGTGGCGTGAACATTTAATATTTTAATACATATCGACATATTTACTGACAATATTTTTAGTTCCTGCAATCTGCAAAATACCTGCCCTTCCAAGGGCCGGTCTGTTTGAAATATGCCCGGGCCGAATTTTCTTCCCAGTCCGCCCCTGGTCTAGAGCAAATTGAAAATGAAAGTGGACACAAGACTAGCAAAAAACAATTGGTATGGACTGTAGGTTGATGTATGAATATTTTACCATGAGCCCGAGCCCGAGAGTAACTTTAAAATGTAGAGCCCCAGCCCGTGTCGGGCTCGGGCTGAGCCCGACATTTTTTGCAAAGATAAAAAAACTAAAATAACTTCTGGACATTTTTATGCTATAATGTTAGACCGGTATTTGTTTAAATGGATGAAACATCAATATAAAGTTTGCCTAAACCTCTTTGTAAGTTAACCATATGGGAAAACTACTATGAGCACTCTTTTATTCTTTAAATAAGTTTCTTCTTTTTTTTCTATCTGATATAGCCATTCTTAATAAAATCTTTACCATCAAATAAGTAACTTACATAATTAATTCGATATTTATCTTTATTTCAACTTAGTACTTTAATTCTATACATTGTGAGTTATTCGGGTTAAATTTCTCTAATGATATTTTAGATAATTGTGAAAAAAAAATTAGCAAATTACTGCTTTAAAATATTGGTAATACATGAAGCTATATTTCAAGTAGTTACAAATGAATAAATGTATAGTGTAAGAAATAACAAGGAAAAAAACTCCATCCTCTATAAGTTGACCACCTGTCTAAGTTGACCACTAAACTGCTGCACCGCATGTGGTCAACTGACACAGATTTCACTGTACTTAATATTTTTCTTTTTACATAATAGAGTCATTTTGTCTTCAGAAATCTGTTTTACTGTTTAAAGGGTATATTTTTAATTATTTGGATCCTCAACCGAGGGAGAGGTGTTGGTACACAGGAAAGTAAGCTTATTTATTTCTGAACAAACTTTTTGTTTATTTGTTCATATGTATTTGATTATATGATACGTTACTTGTTCATTTATATTTGATTATACGATAAGTATTTTGTTAGTTCATTTTTATTAGTTTATATGATAAGTAAGATACAGAGATTGTACTGTTAAATGTCTAAAAGAGAATATGATCGTATATTTATGTTGTAATTTTACAAGTTTAATAAACTTTTTTATGAATTCTTTGAATTTTACTTGATTTGTTTCATTTCATGTGTATTTATCTGTCTCCCCACCAAATGGCATAACCTGAAAATAATCACTTGTGACTGGCCACCTTTTGAGTAAACTGTGTATTTTAGCTATTAATTTAAGCACTCGACCGCTATGTACCCTTTATAGCATAATCATAGAGTTTATTTTTCATATTATATTATTTCTTTCTTTGTGCAATTTTTTAAACTGTCAAATAGATTCTTAGTTTACACATATTTTCCATTTCATTAACTGGTAGGAAAATTCATGATTATTTCCAATTTGCAAATTAATAAGAAATATCATGATTAATAAAACTTGCTTAACTTTAAATATCTACTGGCACTGGCTACTATGTTAAAGTTGTTAATTTTTAAATCTAATAATATGTATAATTTACATTAGGTTGGTTATAGTGAGAAAGTAGAGTTACGTAGTTTTGATATATTGAGATTTCCTCATTTTTTTTATTTTGGTTAGTTTGAGATGCTCCTATAGACCAAAACCTTATCATATCAATTATCTACTTCAAAATAATCAACCTAGTATTCCAAAATTCAATTTTGCTTTATATATCAAGTTTAAAATAATAATTTGCTTTCTTGTTTTTTCTTTTTTTTTCAATGTTGGTTCTTTAAAAAATATAATTTTTTAGATCATCAGCATTAAAGTATCAATTCCACATTCTAGATAGGTTATTTTTGAGTTTACTGGATGGCGACAATGCAAACAGATAAAAAATATTTAAATTTGTTGCAAAAGTTACCTTGTGATTGCGAGTGTTCCATGTGGCAAAAGTAATTTCATGAAGATTACGAAAAATTTTTGAAGCAGAAAATCCTGCAAAGCATTTACGTTTAATTATTTTCTCCAAAGAAGAATGAAAACTTCTTTTCAGAAAGTAGGTACACCTCTAAGATACAGAAGTACTGAAGACGCCTGTATAAAGCAATCTTGCAAGCTATGGCCATGAATTTATAGTTGGTAAGATTACATTATTTCTTTTTAATTTCAATTTTTGCATTGACATTTCACTTGTGTACAATACATTCTGTAAAGAACACTTCATTGAAATTCCATACAAGAATTCTCCGAGAATAACATATGTTTTGAATATGCATAAATGAGTGTCTACAATTAATTGAGGTTTAAACGCACTACATGAGACTTTTGGTTAAAATTATTTTTCATTAGCTAACCCTTTGTTTGATTTTTTCTTTTTATTCATTTGCTTTTCTGTTTTTCATTTTTTCCTAAAATGTCAAAAATGTGTTTCATCACAATCTTAATGTAATAAAACATGAAATTATTGCTTAGAATGTAAAATGCTGTTTCTTTTATTGTGAGCGAAATATTATATTTTATGTTTAAGTACATCTATCTAATAATCTTGGTCATGCTTGATACATTGTTTTGTAAGAGTGAATGTAATTTTTTTGTGGTGTGTTTCAATTATTTTTTGTAAATTATATTCTCTGTTTGTACTTCTTTTGTTTCTTCACAGAGACATAGCTGTTTTTAATTTTTCATTTGAGAAGTTCTGAGTTTTCTAAAAAAAAAAAAAAAACAGCGAAATGTCGTAAAATATTGCCATTTGTTTTGGATTTTTTGAGCTCTTGTGTTTTGTGGCGTTTCAGTTTGAAAATGTTCAATTTTCTTTCACTATTTGTCCATCAAAGATAATGTTTGAATGTTATTTTTTCTCAGTGGTTGGGGTATAGTTAGGCCAAAATGGTGGTTTGAGGCCTTTAATGCAGAAACTATTAAATTTTAATTATTTTATAAATCTTCACTTCCAGAGGGAAAAAAAAGCCTCTATTCTCCTGCTAGTGAATATTATCTTCAAGACATCCCTCCTCCCATGTATTGAGTGTAGTATGTAAAGCAGTGGCATTCCTGGCATGTATGTCGCCCTATCCCCCACTCAAAATAATAATAGTAATAATAAATGTTGTGTTGTATAAACTGGTAGTTTTATAGTTTGTCTGGGATCTTTAGCAGCCACGTTTTTGAGTTGCTCCGCTCGGACTTCTAAATACTTGCTACGCTCCATTCTCCAAATAATTTTAATAAATTCTTTTATTTATTTCAAATTCCTTTGCTCTGACTCTGCTCGAGTTTTGAGCAAAATTTCGTCTTTCCACTGCTCCGTGCTTGTACTCCACACTTGGCTCCTGATCCTTGCTTATTGTATCTTCAGTAGTGTAAAAAACCTTTATTTATTCCTTCTTTAGTTATTACTTCTGTTGTACCTCAAATGACTGAACATCTTGTGCACTTTATTTGGCTAAGCAGCCTGAGGATTAAGTTCCCCAAAACTCTAGTTGCAAATTCTAATTTCAACATACTAGGATAAACGACTCTACAATGAATAGCAGCATCTGTCCAGTCTATCTTAACATTTCTTGCCACTAAACAGATTGGTGCTTCTTCTATAATTTTCACTTAATGTTTACAATTTTTCACTGTTGCCTTCGTTTCTAAGTGCCCGAGTTGAGGTATATATTTCTGTTACGGTAAACTAATGAACATATTTTTTCTTTTATTTTCTATGATTTAACTCAATTTCAAATCGACAAAAAATACTTCTTTCTTTAAGTATTTTAAGTTTAAATTTTCCTTTTTAAATCAATATTTTTTAAAAATATTTTATACGATATTCAAATGTAAACTGTGTGCTACTATGTACTAAAGTTGAAACATTTCCTGTTTAGGAGCCAAAATATTACTTAATTTGGAAAAAAAAAAATCCCTTTACCATATTCAAATTATTCACAAAAAAAGTGTGCCATTAGAGATTTTCATATGTGAGGTTCAAGTAATCTAAGAATAAACTTTGGATAGTAAAAATAGATGGTTTAGGTACTTTGTCCATAAAACTTATGTATTGTTGTATTAACTTATGTATAAGCAGTAATTTTATACATGTTGAAACAAATGCTGCCTTTCAATTTATACTTTACCCTAAATTGACCATGATCAACAAATTTCTACTAAATTTATTTTCTTGTAATAAAATTCTTATTTGTTGCAAATTTATTTACATAATTTTCTATCTCTTAGCTCTGTTTCCTTGCTCTGAAGAAGAGGTTCCTTGGAGCTCCAAAAACACATTTGCTATT
This sequence comes from Octonoba sinensis, assembly GCA_038502835.1. Lineage (NCBI taxonomy): Eukaryota > Metazoa > Arthropoda > Arachnida > Araneae > Uloboridae > Octonoba > Octonoba sinensis. The sequence goes on along the minus strand of CM076601.1, from coordinate 26,900,395 downwards.
TTCACTGCTAGTTGGTGCCTCATCACTTTTGATTTGTTCAAACGTACAATTTTTTAAAGGTAATCGTTTATATTTCAAAGTTCGTTTTTACATTAAGCTTCAACTTTTTATTATGTGTTTTATGTTTGAGTTTTTTTTTTGGAATATATCACCATACTTTATCATATGCAGCATTATATTGTGTCGAGAAAATTTAACTATGCATGACTGTCATAAAATTTATTTTACTAATTAGCATCATAAACTCAATATTTAAATTATTATGACCAAATCTCGGGGAAAAAAGTTTGGACAAGGATTATAATTTTAACATACATAAATGGATTTAAAAATAAGTAGTAGTTAGCAAATCAGAGATTGGGGAGGACTGGGTGTTCTGCAGAGCTGCAGCACCCCCAGTTGTTTTATATCAAGAAGACATTAATAATAAATATAATAAAATAAATAAATAAATCTAATACATTTTTCAGTAATCAAAGCATTTAAAAATGTACCTGATTAATTATAGATTTATACAGATAACTAAACTCTCTCTAATCCCCTCCCCCTTACAGCTTTAAAAGGTTGGTACTTGCAATGTGTACAACTATGCCATGGCAATTAACACATTGCCTGCTCAAAACTATAGATATACCTATAGCTAGGCTTGCCATATTTTTGGTTAATGAAACCGGGACACATTAATATGGGGGGTCTGGGAGATTCTTAAAATATTAAAAGGCAAAATGGTAAGTTTTAAGCCCTTTTTTAAGCCTCGCAAGTAACGGGAATGGAGGAATCTGGAACCCTAAATTGTTAGTCTACCCACCTTTAAAAATAAACAGGGAATTTTTGCTACTAAATTTTCTTAAAAAGATTTTTTTTTTTCCTTTTTAATGAGAATTTTTTCTGGTCTACCATCTAGAAAGAAGTGTTAATAAAATAAAGATTAAATACTTCATAAAATTGTTTAATTGAACAATTTATTACAAAGTCTTACTTTTTTAAACTACAACTTTTTGTCTAATTACAAAAATCATTTCAAAAAAACATTTTTGTCAAACTAAAAAAGCAATTAATAAGTTAACAATGTTATTCTTTGTTTTCAAACCACTCATATTTTTGACTTGAATGTACTTTTTTAAAGATGTTTTTGTTAAGCTTGACTTTTTCATAAAAGTCGGAACAAAGAAAACGCCAAAGTTTATTTTACATACAATCAATGCTCTTGCAGTGGACTCCCTCATTAATGCTCTGTCATCTTAAAGATTCTTAATGTCTTCATAATGGATTCTTAGAAACATAAATTCATTACTTTTTACATCTTACAGCCGTTTCCGGGACATTGATAAAACTGGGCGGGACACCAGGACGAGCAAAATACCGGGACTGTCCCGGTCAAACTGGGACGTATGGCAAGCCTACCTATAGCAGTTAAGGGGTTAAGAACCGGAAAATATAGTGATGGTTGTTGTAGCCCTATTTGATGCCCACTGCTACTACCTCCTATGTCTGCTTGTGAGAAGTTGTTTAGCAACTTGTTTCTCCCTTTCTTTCTCTCCTGAAATTGTAAAAACAGCTAAAAAAATCAACACTTTTTTAAATAGAAATGTGACCAGTTTATTTCTAAGAAGCAAGTGAATCACTCCTAATTGTTAAAGGAACATAACACAATGTAGGTGCAGCACAAATATACATATTAGTCGAAACAAAATGGTCATTAAATATACACAAAGAGCAGTAAGCAAATTGTGTTTTGAGTACACAAGTGATTGACCTATTGGCCAGTAACAATGGTGCTGAATTTTTAAGTTCACTACATTATTTAAAAATGCCCAATACTGTGAAATACAATGTACATCAGAATCAGTATTAAATGAGGCACTTTACGCAAAAGCTAAAGACAAAATTAATCCGATAGGTCATTGAAATGAAAGTTTTAAGACAAGAAATTGGTCCATATAAATGTTTGTGTGTTTTAAAAATTTTAAATGAACATCTAGCTCTTGATCTTAAGAAAATGAATTAGTCCTTCTATAAAATATATTCAGTAAATATTTTGTAGTAAAATTAAAAACAGTATCTTTGTTCTCTGACTTAGAATAACAAAAAGGGAGCCGGCCAAAAGAAAGGTTAAAAACATTTCTACAAATGCTAACAATTAGTTATTAAATGTGAAGATTTTCCAGTTTACTGAATAGCTAAATAGTTTCTGTAGCTTCAATTTATCCCATGTTAAAGAAATGTTGTTAAATACTATTCATTATCGTTAGTTTTTTTATTAATGCATAATAACTATTCACATAATTTATAAATTTCTGAAATTTATTTAGTTACATATCGATTGGTATTTATTTTTCACATAAATATTTTTAGATCATAAATAATTTTTATTTCTATAAATGTCCTCTTTTTCTCAAAAATATGTGCCATTATTTTAATTGAAATATAGTATTTAAAGATTTGAAGGAAAAAAGTTAGGATTTTTTTCAAGATTTATTGAAAATCATTATATATATATATAGGCCAATTTCTTAAATTTGCAAACATGTTTGATTTTATCAGCTTCAGCAAATGTAAAGTAATCACCAATGGGTCTTAGTAAAATAACTGTATAGACAGATGTAGCAAACAGTTTATAACATTTTACTTATTAACTCACAAATTGATTCTTTGCAGTTAGATTATTAAAGTTTTTTTTTTTGCTATTGATCAAATGTTGGTCTCTTATATAATGGCAATATGATCAACTATGATTATGAAACAAAATAACAAAATGTACCCTGTATGTACATAGCATTTCATTAAGTGAATAACACTAGCTCAACAAAGTTTTCTCAAGAGAAAAATGTACAAAACGTATATTCCTACACAATGTTTTTTTATTTTTATTAAGATATTAAGTCACAAAATACAACATACAAAAGAAATGGCATAAGCAACTAAGTCCTAATCAAAACAACTTTCTGAAGTAAAGTTTTTGCACAACTTTGTGCTTTTGGTGTTTCTCTCACCGGTTATCCTTATTGTTCTAAAACAACAGTTTCTTGAAACATTGTGCCATTGTAGTAAAATGTACAAATACAAGTTATAAAAAAGTCATGCGCTGCACAACTGGGCATTGTTTCGTTTTAATTGTTAATTATTATAGAAATGGACAAATAATTTAATTAATTTTTATTAATCACATACCCAAAATTGTTCAAAAACTGAAATCTAGATTTAGCCAACTTTAATTAATCATTCAATCATTAAATTGTTGTGTGGTGATCTCAGACGTTGAATAATGTCACCGTGTTATTCAAAAATATCTATATGACATTAAATTTTATTGTAACAACATTTTTTTACTGATGCATACTTTTAAACGTAACTATACCATAACAGTAAAAAAAACAAATGCTGTCAAACTAGATTAATTAACCCTTTATTTAAATGTGTTGACAGTGCATCTATTAAATATTAGAAACATTAGAATGCCACTTGCTGAAATGCCGTTTAACCTAAACAAATTAAGTGACACACTGATTTCATTCTTTATTTTTAATTCATTATATTGATAAATATTTTTTAAATGTTGAAAGTCGGAACACAGATACTATATTGTTTCAAACAGTTCTAAATTATGTAAAGTAATATCAATATTTTAAAAAGTCAGTTGAATAGAAGTTTTTAAAAGTATATATACATTTTAAAATGCTTAAAAAATACAGTTAATAATATGAATTTTGTAAAAACCTGCTTCAAGTTTTGTTTTAAGAATCTATTAAATGATTCTGTTTCAAGATGCCTTGAAAACTGAAACCTTAGGAAAGTATTTTTTCCCCCTTATTTTTTATTTTTAATATTAAAATCTCGCAATTATGTTTCAGTATGTATTTTAATTGAAAGCATAGTCATTTATATAGTATTATGATTAAGTCAGTATTTAAAAATACTTCAAGTTTTTGTTATATTTCACAGAAAAAATATTTCAATGTGTACAAATACATTATGTAACATATTTTCTATAGCTGTAAGTCATTATTGTGAATTTGACAGGAAGAAAAATTATTTCAATTTTTTGAAGTATTGTGTATATTACATTTGTGTACAAATAATCTCAAACCTATGTTCTTCGATATACTTTTATGTGACTAAGTAGGCCATTTCATATGCAGGCAGTACTGTGAGATATTGATATTTGCCTTTTGCAATCGTTTTGATTTATAACTTAACGGGTCGATCCTGCACTTTTAACAGGGTCCATTTTTTGTGAATTTAAGAAGATCTCTGTGAGAAAATCAAACAATTTTGTGTATATATTTAAAATTTAAACAAATAGTGGATATTTTTTTTTTTTTACACTTACTTAATGAATAGTTCTATGAAAAGTAAGATTTGGTAGCTTGTTTGTGAAAGATTTGTTTGGGTTGGTTGGAATTCTGTACATTAGTGATAGGAATTTTGTGAAGGGTCGGAGAACAGTCCCTGAATTTCCTCTGCCCCATCCCTGCTTGATGCAAAATTGCAACTAAATAAACTACATTAAAATGTAGTAAATGTCACACAAATATAAGAACTTTCTGACTAAACAATTTTTCTGAGATAAAAATAGCTTCTGTATGGGAAAAAAAGATCTATAATCAAAAGAGCAATCAAACACGTTTAAGATACATGAAACCTTATTATGTTTAGTTTTCGTATTATTTACAATGAATTATTTGTCCATCTCTCATTTTATTCCAATCTTGATTACAAAATAAGAATGTAGAGAATTAAATGTCTCCATTCAAGTGAAAATAAAAAACATTCTGGTAAAAAAAAACAGTACTTAATACATAAACATCTTAGTTTTAGAATGAGAAATTATACAAAAAGTATGATTTTGTACAAATATGTAAGCATAAAAAACAAATGCTACTTGATTTACTAGTAGTCTGTTTTATAAAACTCAAAGCAGAAATTAGAAACAAAACATAAAGTTGCTCTTTTTCCCCTGTGTTTTTATGTGCCCCTTTTTGTGCAGCTTGGTTCTACTTCATTGTCCTTGTGCTATGAGTTGATCGGTTATTGAAAATAATTCACTAAGAGGTCATGAATATCTATTGCAAAGATAAATCATTGTAAAATAAATGCCATCAATACAGTTTTGTCCATTGTCACCTGTATCGAATGTCGAGAAATCATAAACATTTACACCATTTCTCACGGAACAAATTCAATAAATTTGAACAGTTTCCAATCCTCATCTTCCTCTGGATCAATCCAGAAAAACATAAAATAAAATATGCATTTGAATTTTGCTTTGTGTTTGATTCTGTGACAGTCATTTTTGAATTATTTTCAAAAGTCGCACATGAATCACATTCAGACGACTATTGTGATGAAACAAGAATAGAATGTTAACATTTTTGAACACATTTACACTTTCTTATGACATCAACTTGTGTTGTATATTTTGTACCATCGGGACAGAGCATGCGCACACTGCGACGTTTCTTCTTCTGAGGCCTGCAGCACTGACATGAGCCGACGCAATTTGCCATTTTGATCATCTTGTTTGAACGACAGCCATTTTCCTCCAGGTATTCTCTGTATTGCTCTTTCTGACAAGTTGGTGCTAGAACAGTAAGTTCTGTACATTAGTGTAGGCTGAACTTAATACTCCTTGAAATCAATATTCAATATTTTAAAAGACCTCATTATCAAGGGGTAAAATTTGATATATAAGTTACGTCACAAATTGCTAATTGCAGAAATGAAACCTGTTATAAAAAGCGAATTTTAGAGGAATAACAATCAACTGTTTTTCAGAACTCCCAAAAGGGCTAATTCTTTTGCATCCTAAGTTTGAAATTAACTGGGCAAGTTTACTTTCTGTTGTTTGAAAAATCTCTTTAGTAAGAAGTAGAGGTTTAAACTTGATATGTAATGTAATTAAATCGCTATGTGTAGTAAGGAAACTTGTGCTGTAATGCAATTTTGCAGGGTTGCAAAGACTATTTTTTAAGACTCCATAAAGTGAAAATTTGTTTATTAAACCATGCACCTTAATCTTAATATTAGCTGGATTACTTTTACCTTATGTTGTAACTGAGTAGTTTGTAGCTACCTAAATAATAATCTTGATAGGAATTCAAAAGTTTTCAGCATTTTGCTTTTCTGCATTTAGCGATTCAATCGAATAAATTATGCACAATATATATCATATAGGGATATATACCTTTTCAGCATAAAAATTTGTATAGTTATATATTTTGTATTTTTATTTGAACTTTCTCTAGATAATTGTATCTGAATCTGAAAAAGTAAAATGTAGGAAAAAGAAATGTAAAGGAGAACCATATCAAGATGAGATAAAAAATGAATAAAAAACAGATTTAAAAAGAAAAATGCCTGGAAAGGTTTGTCTCTTTTTGTTGTGCTAATATTTCATAAAATCGACCCTCTTTTTTTCAACTTTTATCATTTAGTCAAATTATTCTGTGGTTAATGTTCAATTAAAATTTCAAAATTCCCACACTGTTTGCAGGGTTCCTACTTAACTTTATATAAAGAAGAAAAAAATTACAGGGAAAAGATATTTGTCTCAATTTTTAAAGAATTTCTGTGGTTTTGAATGTTATTTGTCAAGGACAATTGGCAAGCAATTAAATGAAATTTTAGAGAAATATATGTGTGACAACAGTGCATACATGGTTGCAGAATTTGCATTAAAAAAACGACAGATGTATATGTAATGTATGAAACCCTCTTCCCTTTCTATTCCTAAATGTTCTGAAGTTCTACAAAGAGTGAGAAGGGGAAGGTATGTTTGTATTTCATATGAATAATTGCATTCTAGTATAGTTTTTAAAATTTATCATTATTTGCCTTCAAATTAATCTTAAAATAATTCTTCATATATGATTCCTCTGAATTAACCGCTTGAAATATTTTGCAGAGTAAAAAGGCTTACCTTTATCACAATGAACTCCAGTCCATCCTTTTCGGCATTGACACTCATAGCTGGCCTTGTCCACGGGAACGCATTTCCCTTTCTTGCACAAGTTGTCTTTGCATGGTTTAGGATCTTCAAGTTCAGCACATCCTGGCGTCACTCGCTGTTGTTTCCTTGCAACCATAAAGTCTAATAATTTCCCACTTAATCTAACGTCTTTAATACAGCCTGAAAATGCAGAAAACAATTATAAATATCATAAATGTTTTGTTTTGAGATGCAAAACTCACACAAATTTTTCCATTAATTTGGACGTTCTACTCTTTTAATAATGTCATGTGAAAGATGTACAGCTTTTTAAAAATCCCCTCTATGGGAGAAGTCGGCCATAAAGCAAACATATATCCTCTTACACAAAGTTCATCTCACTACTCCCAAGGTTTAGTCCTCTTGTCGTCAAAATAGAATTCAAGAAAATAAACTGGTTTACTACAAGGGTCAAAATGAAACAATTCACTTTTATTTTGGTTGGGGGACGAAAAGAGGAATTTTTAGGCAGTCAAATGGCTATGCAGTAGAGAAAGCCGTTATAATGCACACCGGGACTGTGAGACATTTGCATTTTTACTGATTTTGGCATTATGTAGATTTAGTGTTCGACCGCAGTAACTACTTTTGTTTTCAACTAGTTAACTATTAGTTAAACTATTTTTTCCCAACTACTAGTTACAACTACCTTCAAAATTCCAGCTACTTTCGAAAAAAAATATATAATCTAGTTTTTGAAAAACAAAAAAACTTTCCTTTAAATATTAAATTATTTAAATTTTTAGCTTATGAATATTACTCACACAACTGTATTTTTTATATTATGTTATATAATGTAAAAGTACTCATAAAAAATCCTAATATTTATTGCAGTATTTACGCAAACTAAGGAAAAGCTTCCTAAAGTAATCAATAAATGGCGCCTGCACCAGCACATGCACGATGAAGTTTCATTTAAAAACCAAATCTTCATTATGGGGAAGCTTTGCCTTTACTCTAATATCAGGAATTTCTTTTAAATTCTTTTAATGATTAAAAATAATATTGAGTTGAATTATTAAGATTAAATATTTAAGAACTAGCTTAAAAATGGAAATTCAAATGAACTATACTTAAAAGTAGTTAACTAGTAGTTAACTACTTTTGGAGAACAGTTAACTACTAGTTACAACTAGTCTCAGAAAAAGTAGTTAACTGTTAGTTGCAATTTTTTAGTTTAGACTAGTTAGCAGTTGGTAGTTAACTACTTTTTGACAAGTAGTTGCCGAACACTATATAGATTATTTCACATTTATGAAACAATATCAGGAATATATCAATATATTGTTCCATTAAAGCAAGTTAAAAATATGGTGAGTATTGAAGTACGAATTATGTAATTTCATTATCATTCATAAATAAATATGCTTTTCAACCAAAATCAAATCTAAGTTTCTTAGTTTCTGCACTTTTTGCTTTTAATTCATGGTTTGCATTGCTGTATTTGTAAACATAATCTGGTATACTGTGCAATAATATTTTTGATTTAAAGGCTTTGAATATTAAGGTGAAAAGATGTAAAACGTTTAAAAATATAATATAATCTGCTAGAGTTTGCTGTTATTTTTTGAAATTCAAAATATGTTTTTTTTCAACTGCACAACTTACTGCTTACTTCTAATAAATAATCTACCTTGCTAATAAATGATCAATTTTTGCCTTTATTGTGTAATCATTTACTTATACTTATGTTGCAGAAACATGTAAAATTTTGATCTGTTTTGAAAATTCATGCGGTTTACAGATAGAGTTTTTAAGGATTGGCAGTTTGAAGGTATTCTACTGGTAATAGCTAAGAAAGGTCCGACTCGTTGGTTATTTAACTAAGTAAAAGCACTAATTATATCCAGTGTAGCATAACCTCATTTCTTTGTAACACTTTCTGTAAAAAATTGGAGCAATTTAAAAAAAAATAGAATTGAACTTTTGTTACATACCATCGAAACTAGATGTGTTTCTCAAGTGCCATTGTCTCAGAGCCTCAACAGCTGCATCCTCCGACACCCCTCCAATGTACAAAGGTGTTGAGACTTCTAAATATTCCTTAGCTCCTTCATTAACTATTGTCCTTGATGTACCATTATCAACTCGCATTGTAAAGTTTTTCTTTATCAGGGACAACTCTACGGTGTGGGGCTCTCCATCCGATACCGTCTCATAGCTAAACATTGTTGACACAGGATAGTTTCCAACATCGTAGCTAACTCTTATTCTGCCTCTGAATAATTCAACAGCCAAGTGTTGAGATTCTCCATTGTACAGAATCACTCCATATGCTTGTTCTGTTGCAAACGTAATCGAAATTTTTACGTCCGGTTTTGTATGCAAAGGATCAAGTTCCACATAAGAGCCTTCATGGAAACTGATGCTGGTCAGGGATTCACATCTCTTTCCGGTGAAACCTTGCGAGCACTTGCAGATGTAATCTTTGGCATTGCTGGGCATAAAACACACTCCATGTTTGCAGTCGTGTTGCTGGCAAGGACTGGTTTGAGGATAGAGCAAGTCCACCATGTTTTCTAATTCGCAAAATGCTCCAGAGAACCCATCTTGACATTGGCATCTATAGCTGTGTACTCCATCGATGCAGGTTCCACCGTTTTGACAAACATGATCCAAGCAGTCGTTAATATTCACAGTACAGTTTTCACCAGTAAATCCCAAAGAACATGCACAGCTAAAAATAAATAAATGAAACAAATCAATAATTAAAATAAGTAAATGAAAACGTAAAGCAAAATATTAATTTCTTTTCTATTTGAACTTAATGAAAAAGTACCTGTAAGAGAAATTCTCGTCAATACATGTAGCTCCATTTTTGCATGGATTGAACTCTTTTGAACAGAAATTTATTTTCTTTTCACAGTAGTTTCCTAGAAAAAAAAAGTTTAAAACATTCATTGAACTATGAAAATTTTTAAAATGAAAAGCATACTTCAGAAATGAACAAATGTATTTTACAACGGGGGTTAAGATTTAGCATAGAATGACCTCCTTGAAAATAGTTCACGCTGCCGCTGCATTTGTGTTACACTGCTCCAAAGTGCATCAAGACACTTTTTCGCATATTTTGCTTCAATTGTTAGAAATAGTTATTCTCAAAAATGCTTGTGAGGGACTTTTGCTATTTCTTGTTTTAGCCTTAAAAGTAAAAAATAAAATAATCTTTATATTTTGTGCCACGAAATTGGCGTTTAAAGCGAGTTCCACGATGGAGAAAACAGGTTTTCCATTTTGGAGTATTTTCACTAATACAGAAACGGCATCTGAGGCGGTCTATAAGTCTTGAGTTGGTGGCAATCAAATACCCACCTCATTTTGCTGATGTTATACTTCCTATGTATAGGAAATGTTAAAAGAGAAAATAAATATCCAGCTCTGTAGATCCACCCAAAAATGGGCCTGCATTATGTGAAAAGATAGTCTCGGCTTTCCGGAGTTTGTAACAAGTTGTAATGTTTTCAAATATTTATGCTACATAAATAAAAATAATACAGAATCAGAGGCGTAGCTAAGGGGTGGCAAGGAGGGACAGCTGTCCCCGGGCGCATCGTCAAGGAGGCGTCAAATAATTGTTAATTTATTTTATTTTTAAATGCCAAAAGAAGATTATTTGAACTGAAGAGGTGTGAATATGTTCGACAAAAAAGTGGGAGCATCGCAAAGCATATCGGAAATCACCGAAGCACAGGAGTGTGTGGGAAATAAACTAATAAGGCAGAAAAACAACTTTTGAGTTGGACTTAGGGTGTTTTCTGGGGATCGGGACCTGTGATGACACTCTAGGGGCTAAGTACATTTTCTTAGCAGCAGAGATAAAAGAACTGGATGCCCAGAGAACCCAGGAAAGGTCACTTGAAAAAGAAGGAAAACAAATAATTTTGCCAAGCCAAAGTCTAATTTTGCCCTTCAAAGTGAATGGTCGCTAATAAAAATGCAAGCTAAAAGAGCTGCTTTTTAGAGCTATTTATCATTTAGGAAACATAAAAGTTTTTTAAATTCCCTTTCAGTCGCGCGGAGTGGGGGAGGGGCGCAAAATCTTCAGTTGTCCCCGGGCGCTGAAAACCTTAGCTACGCCTCTGTACAGAATAACAACTCTAGTATATCTTGTCTAAAATCCATAGACCCCACTGCCTCGCCCCTGGCGTGAAAAGTATATCTCCTTCTCTATGTATTAGGGTAAGAGTCCATGACATCCACCAAATTCTTGCTGCTATCGGGAATCACCTAAACGAAAACAAACATGGTCTTATGTACCTGTATAACCCGGGCTGCATCTGCAAGTGTATTCTTCAATAAGGTCCACGCAAGTAGCATTATTTTCACATTTGTTGTCAACGCAGTCATCAATGTTCGTTTCACAACGATCGCCTTCATAACCTGAAGGACAATGACAGCTGGAAGAAAAGGTTAAGAATTTTATTTTCCTTTAAAAAGAACTGTACAGAGAACAAATAATTAAAATACAAATAGGCTGGATTGTGTTTTTTAGCTTTCATTTTAACATCCCTTTGACAAAGTGGTATAAACATTTAGCTGCAGTAATATGTAAGCTATCTCATTTTTTTAAATTCACATTTGCTAATCAAATTTTTTCTTTTGATTTTAGCACTTAAATGTTCAACATTGTGTCATGGCATGTTTACAGCAAATCTGGAATGAGAAGATTTAGGACATCCTAAAACGTGGCTATGCCACAAAATGTGGCACTCAATTTATAGCTGACCCAATTGGACCTTGTATTTGTTTATGCATTTTCCTGCAATAAAGGATCAATTTTTGCCTTTATTATGTAATCATTTACTTGTATCAATGTTGCAAAAGCATGTAAAATTTTGAAAATGTATGGCAATTAGTGTATGTCGCTAAATATACTAGTTTTTTACTTTTAATTTCAATTTGCTACCATTAATAAGATGGAGAAAGTAAAATTTGATGCTGTGAAAAGCAAAGTCGCAAAAGAAAGATTAAGGAGTAACCGAAAAAGTCGAATTATATCATTCGATTCATTTAGTAGTCTTTCTAAACCACAAAAAAAATAACAGATCCTGTCAGTGACTAACATCTCTTGCTTCAAAACAGACTAGTGTTTCTCTTAACATTTGCACTAGTTATCTCCAAATTTCTATTTCTTCCACCTCCATTTACCCCTTATTCTTTATAAGTGCCGCAGTTTTCTCATAAAGAGTTAATTAATCCTAACCCTACTGGAGCGGTCAAACCGACCGCTTTTCAAAATGATTGAATTCCAGGTTCCCATTTTATTTAAGGGGGGAAATACGTGTAAAACGGCGTATTAAGAGCAATTTTCATGAATTTTTTTAACGTCTAAAGAATAAATATGTTTTATTGGGATTTTGAGGTTATTTTATAAATATATTGAAGAACTATACTGAAATTTTCAAACATTTTTCTTGAAAATTCCCAGACATATCGGCTGCTGCACACTGTAAGTCGCCGCCCGGGTCGGCAGTTTGCGTACATCCTGGAGGTCACAATTTTTATCTGAAATCAATTTTTTTTTTTAAATCTACTTCTTTTATAAGTGTCTCTTCTAGTTGAACTAAAATCATCACAAAAATTGAAAATTTCTAAATTTTTTAGAATGGGAAAATTAAGTACGATTTTTAACCGTTTTTTCTGCTCTTTTTTTACAATAAAAAAAGACAAAAATAAAGATATGGTTATGTTTTTAGTTCAGCTAAAGCATCTATATACACTGCTTGACAATTGCTAAGGAACAACTGCTTTATGCAAAGTAGCGTTCCCGACAGCCGACCAATAACAGTAACATGAAGTTCAGAGGGCGTGGCAGAGTAGAACCCAGTATCTGTATAAAAGGCAGTGCACACAAGCTCTTCATTCATGCGAAAATTCATGTTGTTACGTGTTTGACAAAAAGAGCGCCGAATGTTGTTGAAGTTATTTCTGTGAAATTCAGTGTGGTGTTGCAATAATCAAGTGCAACATGTCTGCAAGACATCAGTTGAGTGCTTACGATCGTGGACGAGCAGTTGGACGGCTGGAAGCAGGTCAAAGTGTCACCACTGTAGCCACAGCAATGGGAGTGTCAAAAAGTGTCATCTCGCGATTAAAAACGGCCGCTGGAGAGTGGAAATGCTATGCGAAAGCATGCCGGTGGTAGTGGTGGGAGCACCACACCTCAAGAGGATCGATTTGTATCCCTAGTGGCGAAAAAGAACAGAAATGCTACTCCAAGCCAGATAGCTGCAGATCTTGCAGCCGCTACCGGTACACATGTTTCTGCCAGAACCATCTCACGACGATTAAATGCAGTTGGTCTGTGTGCACGGAAGCCTGTTCGATGCATCGCGCTTCAACCACGTCATCGTTGAGAAAGATTACGTCGATGTAAGGAACATATTGGTTGGACAGGACTCTGACTCTCTGACAGGTTGGACTCTGGACCACCAACAGTGGTCCAGAGTGATGTTCTCCGACGAATCCCGTTTCACTATGATAAGCGATTCTGGCCACTAATTAGTGTGGAGATAGAGGGGAACACGTTATGCACAACAGTATGTTCTTGAACGTGATCGTTATGGCTCAGGTGTGCTGGTGTGGGCAGGCATCATGCACAATTCCAGAACACCTCTTCACATCATTGAGCGAGGCAGCGTAACATCGCAGAGGTATTGCACACATATTCTTCTGGGTTATGTTCGTCTTTTTAGGGGTGCGGTAGGTCCAGACTTTCTGTTTATGGACGACAACGGGAGACTTCACAGAAGTGCTGAAGTTTCGGACACACTAGAGAGTGAAGATGTTGTCCGTATGCAATGGCCTGCTAACTCCCCGGACCTAAATCCTATAGAGCATGCTTGGGGTACCCTTGGCAGGCGTGTTTTGCAAAGAACGACCCCTCCCTGAAACGTGCAAGAACTGAAAACCGCCTTGAGAGAAGAGTGGTACAATATCCCTCAAGTACTCCTTGACAGTTAATGTAAAGCTTTTACAACAGATGCAAAATGTGTCCTTGACAGTTAATGGAAAGCTTTCATATAACAGATGCAAAATGTGTATTAGTGTCCGAGGTGATCACACGTCGTACTGAGGTGCACTCATCTGTTCCATTTTGGCAAGGGGACCCATTTTTCGTGGCTGTTTGGAGAGCATCAAAGAGCCATCATTTTTGTTTTTAATTTTCTTATTTTTCGATGTGGCAATATCCGTACCATTTTGCATAATAATAAGTGCACACTGTCTTTACTAAATATGTACTCAGTTTCATTTCTTCAATCAATGTATATTATTAATTATTCCGAAAAATGTAACTGTTCCTTAGCAATTGTCAAGCAGTGTATGAAGAAAATGTGTGCTAAATTTGATAACGATTGATCAAAAACTCTGCGAGCTAGAGTGTACGCAAATTTGAAAAAAGTAGTTTCGAGAAAAACGCATTTGAAAAAAAAAAAGAGTGGTATTGAAGGAAAATTTAAGGCAGTAATGAATCAATTTGTTTTAATACTTATAGATACTAATACTTATAGAAATTTCTATCCGAGGTCTCAATTGGTAAAGGAAATCTTAGGACATCTGCTAACGTTCTCTAATTAACTTCAGGTCATTCATGAGGGACTACCTGCTCAACTGCTCCAAAAGGGGCGCTCTCTCAAATGCTTATAACTTTTAAACGACTTGGAATTTTGCTTTGAAAATTTCAGGGTATGTTATTGAATAGTTATAGAATCGATTTATGAAGAAATTTTTTTAAAAATTTTTTGAGACCTTTACACGTATCTCCCCCCTTAACTTACTGCATGACTTCTCCCATAATAAGTAGCTATGTTTTATAGAAAAATTCATGCAGCTGTAAAATGTTTTTTTACGAATTTTGTAAAATTTGAATGCATTTACGAATTTTGTAAAATTTGAATGCATTTACGAATTTTGTAAAATTTGAATGCATTTACGAATTTTGTAAAATCTCAAAAGTGGTTGTTTCGCCACTTTGATCGGTTTATTATCCAAGACTATTGCTTTGTGTTTTCTTTATAGTTATCGCTATTATAAGAGAATCAAATGTAAAAACATTTTGGTTTTGAGAATGATATACGATCGATCTAAATCAAGTGTATTTCTTTTAATTCTTACCAGGGCCCGATTAGGACAGTCGGGGGCCCAAGGCACAACATTATTTTGGGGCCCCCTATGGTATGAAAAATAAAAATACTGGGTATAATGTATAAAGTCAAATTAGATTGGAGATTATTCTATTAATATTTGGGCCCCCTAAAATTTGGGGGGGGGGGGCCCAAGGCCCCCTAGTTGGCCAGGCCTTTGTGGTAATCAGGCACTGATTCTTACCTGAAACGACCTGCTTCAAGAACTTTGCAGGTGCCTCCATGCTCGCACGGATTTCCATAGCAGGCATCAATGACGTATTCACAGTTTGTTCCATGATATCCAGGAGCACAGATGCACTCATAGTCGCGCAACGGCTTTGGTCTGCATGTTGCTCCATTCTGACAAGGGTATGTATAGCATGCATCACATTTTGCCAAAACTTCCGCTTCTGGTTTACCTAGATAAGAAGACATTTTCGTACACAAAGAATTAGGAAAATTAATGTAAGGAGTTTTAAGTAAACTAGAGTTCGCCCAACAGTCGAAATTCAACTATAATACCAGTGGTTGCGCAAGGGGGGGGGGGGGGGGGTTAGGGGTTTAAACCCCTCCCCTTGAGCCCTAAATAATAGTGCTTTATTACATACTCGAATTTCTTTTAGTAGTTTCAGAACATTATGAACTTGAAAAAATTCTGCGTACGCCACTGTATAATACAGTAAAACCCCGTAATACCTCCACTCTGTATACCACGGAATCGGATATAACGTGGTTACTGTCCTGTCCCCCCGACGTTTAAACCACTCTTTGTCATTGCCATTTAAAGGCGATTCCTTTATTTACCATAGCAAAAAAAATCCAGCCGTCAAAGTCTCTTTCGAGTGGTTATAGCGTTATTTACCTTTGTATTCCAGATTCTTCAAAAATTTTGAAATGAAACATATTCTCTAGTCCGAATGAGTGTATAAATACTCAAAACATTGTTTCTTGGAAAATGCGTTCCTTCCCTTTTACACATCTCCTTGAAAGAAAAATAAGTTTTGCATTTTGGTATGAAAAGAAAAAGCCCCGGTATCTAATATTACTTTAGTAGTGTATATACAGTATAGCCGCCGGTTATCGAAGCCCCGACTAACCAAGTTCCAGTTTAATCGAGGTATATTAGGCTTTTAAAAAACCGCCTTTGGATTGGGCAATTTCTGTTTTCTTTTTTTGGTGGGTCGATGGCGCCCCCACTTAATTAGAATCTTTCCCCTTTCATAATCTCATGTTGATAACTAAATGAGATTTTAAGTCCTCCATTTTCTCAGAACACAATTGTTTTTTTTTTTTTTTTTTTTTCTCGGTTGATATGGTTTTAGCTTAAGAGACCTCAAGGAGCAGAAAACTTTAATCTGAATAACCTACCAAGCGGTAGACATATAACTGCTCAGTTGAGAAGTGTGCTTCTTTGCACAGCAATTACATTACAGCGAATAAAATGGCAGTAAACACGAAAAGATACAATTAAACAATAGAAGCAAAGTTACGAGCAATTGATAAAGTTGAAAGTGGCGTAACAAGAGCGAATTTATTTCGTGAATATGGTTCCGCAGTACCGTTCCACTATACCGCAGTTATGTTATAACGCGTGTGCCAAGCATGTTCCCCGACACCTGTGTTTTAACGGCGTTTTACTGTAATTAAATTCAGCATTGAAAACATTATGCTATTTATATAATTATATGAGCGATATTCATCAAATCCGGCGATTACAGCGTTAAGTTTATTTTGACCATCCTCACTTAAAGCAAACGTATTGTAAATCATTGTCGCCGCAAGGTCAATTGCGCTCATAAATGTAGCCGCTTGTTCTTCTGCCGATTTCGAACTAAGTTCAGTGACAGTTGAATAAAACTAAATGTTTGCTTCCATACACTATTCTCATTTTTCATTCCATTGTTTCAGAGAAGCCTTCACTCAAACTCTTCTTATAATTGCTTTTATATTACTGCTTAAGGGCAACAAACTCATTTTAACAGTGGGTTTTACATGTATTACCTAATAATTTACTCAACAAAGACATGTTGCCATATCTTCTGTAACAATATAACATTACAATTATAAATGAGGCTTGCCTGGCAAAAGAAAAGGGGAAATAATTAACTAATAATAAACTGTTTCTAACATTTCTTAATTGATATCGCTAAAACTCGTCAGTAGCTACTAAACAAAAAAAAGTAAGAAAATTGGTTGAAAAATATCTAATGTTTATTTTCTGTGTACTTAACTTTAATATCTGATGCTCAGTAAACATGACAAATTAAAAGAATGCAACACATATTATGCTAGGCAGGTTCTGAGGCCTCTTTCTTTCTTTTCTAGAGAAATTAAGCTTTTGGTGCAAATTTTGCAACCAATTTTGTTTTCAAGCACCTTACGTAAATTCTTAATGAAAATGCATGAACTCTGTAAAAGTTGTTTTTCTGCCATCACAGTGTAAATGTAGGGAAAACAACCTTTTCACTGAAAAAAGATGAGTTTTGTAAAAGTTTGTTTTTCTGTCATCGCAATGTCAATGCAGAGAAAACAACCTTTTTACCGAAAAAATGATGAGTTTTGTAAAAGTTATTTTTCTGTCATCACAGTGTCAATGCAGAGAAAACAACCTTTTCACTGAAAAATACTTGTACATCAGCTTGAAAAACCGGATCTTTTTGCAAAAAATTGAATTTTCTAAGTTCTCAAATAAAAACAGAAAAACTAAGGGAAAACGGGGCGTTTGGCAACTACGGTGTGTAGGTTTAAGAAGAGGTCGATTCCTTCAATTTATTGCAAATTAAGAAATTTCGCGAGATACAAATTTTGATTAACGCAGCAAATATCCATCACCTCCCACACAACAAAACCCAACAGCGAACGATCGCGAAACCAAATTGGTCGATAAAAAATTACTAAATATTAAAACATTGCCTTTAAAACAAATTTTCGATACAGGAATTTATTTAATCTAAAGAAAAACAATGGGAGAACAAACTGTTTATCGAAAGATCAGCTGAAAAGCGATCGGGAGAGTTGGTATAAAAAAAATATTTTTAATATATTTTTATATAACTCGGCGCTTATTATAGTGTAAGACGTAAGAGGAACGATAATAAAAATAAATTATTCTTTTACCTTGAACAGTATAAATAAGCGATAATCATACATGCGATTGGTCAAATGCAAAAAAACATGAAAGTTTTTTTTGCCTACATATTAGTTAAATAAATGTATCTCTTTTATTGAGCTAGATGTCAACAATATGCCTCTTTGAAGTATTCCCCCCCCCCTTAAATTAAAATAAAAAGTTTCAAAAGCAGTATTTATTTACTGATTACTTGTTAAGAACAGCTCCTACTTGCTTTTTTGATAATTGTCTAGAATGTAGATGATTTAGTAACAATTTTCATGCGAAAAAAAAATATATATATTTATTTATTTTGTTACTAAACTTAATAAATAGTATGGAATCCCAAATTTGAAATCCCGAAATTTGGACCTTTTTCGAAAATTCCCGATTTTTGTTTATTTATTAAATTTTTCCCCTTAATATAATCCCCTAATAGTCCTTAAAAGTCCGTTTTTCAAATTTTATTCCATTTTCTTTCTCTTTTAAAAGCAAAATGAGGAAGCTTGTGTGATTTGTTTTTCTGTGGTCTTAAATGGTGCACAGTTACTGAGCACCATTGCATTTTGTACAAATACTTGGTGTTTTGATTCGACTTCTCTACTAATTTTTTTTTTTTTTTTTTCTAGATGTATCTTGATTTGATTTTCTTTTTCATACAATTACAGGAAATAGCAAATTGGGAGCTGCCATGTGGGTGGGTACAAGTTCATTTTACTGAATTGGGTGTTGTAGTTTGAAGCATTTTATCAAAATCCATGAACATCTTTTTTTTTGTAAAAATATATAACACATCAGTTTACTTATACCTTTTCAAAAAATTTTTTTTAAAAACCAAGAGTTAATTATTTATCTACCAGTTGAGAAAGCACAACAACTTGTTGTGAAAATGCGATGATGTTTATGTAAATCCGCCCTTTTTGGTCCTGTCAATTCGCCGTTTTGGGTCTGTCCGAAAGCCGTGATAGTACCGGTATCGAGCAAACCAAATTTGAGTTTCGATTAAGTAGTTGAAATGAAAGAAGTTTGATTCTTGTGAAGAATACAGAAGATAGCAAAACAAATAGAGCGCATTCTTATTTTAACAAAAAAAAAAAATTAAGTACCTGCAATAAAAAATAAGGACTATTTAAGGACTTTTTAAGGCCTTAAAAATGAAAATGAACATTAAGGATTTTCTAAGGACCTTTAAGGACCGTAGGTACCCTGTTAGATATACAAAGAACAAATCATAAATTATGTCATAATAAAAAAGAAATGAAAATTACAAGATAGTTGAGGAAAATAACTTGCACAATTAGAAAGCAAAAATTTATCTTTTTTATTAACGTAAAAGTTTGGAAAAGTTAAGCTTTAGTCACATTAAAAAAAGGACTTATTTTTAATAAAAAAGCACTTCAAGACATATACCTTATATGAAATGTATTAGTTACATTTTCTGTACTTTTCAGACAAAAGCAGTTTTGGTTTAGAATTTTCTTGTTTTTTTTATGATAAGAATAGTTTTTGTTTTGATCAGACAAAAATTTATTTAGTGAAAAAACAGTTTTGGTGTAGATTTGAAGAAGTTAAAGCTTTAGTTACATTTTTAAAAAATGAAAAAAGCACTTCAAGGCGTCATATATTTTGTATGAAAATATATAATTTTACATTCTTTCTGTACTTTTCAAAAGTAAAATAATTTGGAGGCTCAATTTTCAGTTTGTAAAATGCTAATACCATTTATTTTTCTTAAATATTTCTTTATTAAAATTATGCTTAGATTTGTTGAATCGATTATAATTGTGATAATTAGAAGATGAAAAATATGTGGTATGTATTAACTATACAGAAGAGAAATTTTATGTATATACGTATATATACAATAAATATATGCACATATGTTTTATTTTTTTAAAACTAATTTTTCCCCAACTAAACTCCTCCTGAATAATTTTAAACTATTAAATAATTTACTTAAGATGCTCTGATGATGAATGGATCAATCAGAAAAACGTTTAGAGTAATGTTATTTAATTTTTACTGCGTCACCCATACTGATCACTGAATTTAAAAATGTGCATACATATACATGAAACAAGATCAAATGAAATTAAATGCAACAGTCAAGTAAAGTAGTTGAAAAAAAACTACTTTTGTTTTAATAAAAAGTAAATAAAATTTGATCAAAACTTTTTTAGTGCTTGCTAAATTATGTATATTCTAATATAAAAATATATACATATATCAGGAGTCGGCGCGAGACACTTTTTTCACTAAAAGTCACTTTTTTTTGCATTGGTCACTTTTAGTCACTTTTTCAAAAATTGGTCACTATTTTCACTTTTTTGCCCTTTTTCTGGCAGAGCAACCAAAAAAGTTACTTTGTCTGTCTATGAGTTAAGAAAACATTGCAATTTTGCATAAAAATACGTGTGCCAGGATTGAAGCTTTCGCGTATCCGCCATTTTTGGTCCTGTAAGTCCGCCATTTTTGGTCGTCTTTTGAAATTCGGCGTGGCGCCGGCCCCGGGTTGCAACCAGAAGGGGAGGCCTAGAGAGCCCGTGACCTCTCCCCCCATATAGAATGATGATTTTAATTGTTTTTAAATTTTTTTACTTGAGAAGAGCAAATCCTAAGAAAATAAAATAAAGCGATATTTAAGTTAGAAACGGAAAAAAAATCGGACTAAAAATGTTTAGCAGTTGCAGATTATATCACTCAGAAAATTACCTTAATTTCTCTTTTATTTCATTCCCCCCCCCCCCCCACTCCCGAACTAACTGTCTCAACCACAAAAGAAAATTTTTGGTGGGGATTTCTCAACGAAAAGACAAAACGCATCTCGAGAAAATAAAGTTATATTCTTGTCAAGAAATCATTAAATAATGATGCAGGGGAGGGGAAATCTAAATTCTTAAAAAAAACTTTAGATCTGAAAAATTCTTAGCAGTTGCAGATTATATATATCGCTCAGAAAATTACATTATGACCTCTTTTTATTTCCATCCCCCCCCCCCCCCAATAAAAAGGAATTGCACAAAGTTCAGATAGGAAAAAAATAGTGCACCCTCCCCCCCTCCATAAAGAACTTTTCTGATTGTGCCACTCATACTGTCATTATGTATGACAGTGATACTGTGTAACTATCACAACTAAAATTATAAAATCAGGGAATTTTTTGGAGCTCAATCAGGGAATTTTTCTTGGATTTTGTTACTACCATGAAATTACAAAAACAGTATCGAGCAATCAAACGGCTTGTTTCCTACAATGATACAGAAGATTAAACACAGTAATTTCAATCTGAATAATTTTGATAAAATATCAAATTCAAGTGAAATTTTCTAATCTTTGAACAAGTATAAAAGATATTTAAAAACTAGCATTCGCAAAATAAATTTTATTCGATGTTGAACATAAATTAAAATTTGAAATTTCTGCCGATTTGAATAAATATTTATTCATTTATATTTTAAAATAAGTAACAATTTGAGAAAGAAATTAATTAAAATAAATAACTTTTGTCTCTCTCACTCTTAGCCATTTATGGGTTTTGAAAAAGGTATTTATGAACATAGTTACAGGTATAAAAATTCTTATTTTTGAATAGGCTATGATTTTTTTTTTAAGTTGGGTAAAAGCTCTATTTATTCAGGTTTAGTTTTCAAAAGATGTCGAAAATGCTCTTTTTCAAGTTATATTTAGTTTAAATAATAAAACGAACACACAAGTTTACATTTTAATGGTCACTATTTTGGTCGCTTTTTTTAAAGCTGTGGTCATTTTTTTCACTATTTTGAAGACTCCCAAGTGCGCCGAGCCCTGTATATACCATTCATTATTAACTTTGCTGGGAAAAGAAATTTCATTTTCCCCAAAAAACCTGGGCTTTCTACCCAAAAAGCTCGGTTTTTTACAACCCTGATTAGAGAACGTGCCCGAGGCACGTGAACTCACTCAAGAAGATATTTAGAAAGAATTGTGTGCAAAATTCTCGGAAGAGCCACGCTGGCCCCTTCAGTCTTTCTAGGTATATGGAAATTTTCTGTCTTTCTGGTGTGAAGATCAAATGATTAGTGAGATATAAAATCATGACTGCTATTGACTATGATTTACACAAATAAGTAGAAACTATACCTGTGCAAACAAATCCACTTGAAGCCGCAGTCAGCACCAACTTATCTTTCATTGATCGTGGCTCCGCACATCGAGCGATGCCAGGTTCTATGTAATCTTGTTTAATCCATTCAGACAACCACCTGAGATTGCAGTCACAGTACAATGGATTGGCTCCCAATGCACTGTAAGGAAAAAATTAAGAAACGCTAAAGACTTGCCTAACAGTGAGCCAACGAGTTTTGAAATGTTCTAAAATCCAATGTGCAACACCAATGTAGTTTTTAATCATTCTCATTTTCGGCGGGGGCGGGATATGTTTAATTTAATGACCTTACTTTTGAAACAAAAACTAAATTTATGCTGAATTCACACATGTGATAAGAAAAATTCTGTTGCTCTGGTTTTGTATTTGGGCCGTGTCTGCAAAGATGGCGTGTTGAATGAAGTGTATCATCTCATAACTTAAGCATTTGTAATTCAATCTATGTAAGTTATTTTATGAAAAGCTAATATTCAAATATTATGTTTGAATTCACTATATAGAATTACTTATTTCTGCACTTTGCAATAATTTGCCTAGGCTTCACATGTCGTATTGCAGATAACAGCCTATATTATTTGTTAATTGCAGATAATATTTGTTATTATTTTTGGTTGTAATTGCATGAAGTCATTTAAAAAAATGTATTTTAAACATTAAAAAACAATAAAACAGTAATATTATAAGAACAAAAGGAATACATTATTTGTCTGAATCTCTTGTTTTTAAAACATGGTGTTTTTCTTAATTTTGAAACAAATACCAGTATTTTAAAATAATTTTAGAAATTTTTTTGGAGATTGAAGAAGGGTCGCTCCGGGGGGGGGGGGGGGGGGGGACTTTGTAAAGTAATCGTAAATTATTTATTTTTAGTGGAATGAACTGATGACTATCATATTATGGCTAAAGACCAAATATATGAGGCCTAGCAATTATAAATAAAAGAATTATCCATTGGTGATTCTGACTCGAAATTCTCCGACATTTCCGAAAATTTTCAACCACCGGTTCCGAAAATTAATAAAAAAAGAAAGAAAATCGGTTCTCCGAAAATTTTTTAAGATATTAATCTTAAGATTTCTTTGACAATTAACATCTGTGCGTTTCTTTATACCTTCAGACAAGCAAGATATTTTGTACTACTTTAAAAAACTTTCAATACAATAACTTTTTCAGAAAAAAAAGAAAAAAAAAAAGCCTCCTGATATTAATATTAGACTTTTCATTTAAGCACTTGAAGGATTATTTTTGAGCTTATATATATGCGTATGTGTTGAGGGAGGGGGGGAGGCGCGTTAATCTAAGTACATAATTTTTTATTTTAAATTGGTGGCGCATACTTTTTCCGAAAATTTTATAAAGTTCTGATTTTTTTTTTTCACTTAGAATCACCCATGGAATTATCATCACTAAAAAAGGTTAGATTTAGCACATCTCAAACATCAAATTGTGCAATAAGTATTTTTTAATTTGATACGTGCATCAAAAATTAACAATCTGAAGCTGTTTATTTCAATAAATAAATAAATAAAAATATTCCACTTCTTAATAAACAGTAAGTAACTAAAGTACAAATGCTTTTATGATTGCACAACAAAAAAGAAAATAATTCTACTTACATATGCGTTATTGACACCAATTCACGAAAAGCTCCATCTGGTATCATGGATATATCATTGCCCTGTAAAGACCTAAAAAAAGGAATCAAGTATTTTATTTTTTAAATTCAAAAGCAATAGCTATTAAGTACTCAATAAAAATTTCAAATGCACAGTTCTACCATCCAAAAAAGCGATCTGACTGTCAGAATGCCAAGAAGAATCCACTCACAGGGAGGAATTGCTGGTATAAGGAATCTGCTGTTTCTGTTCTCGTTTTAGTTCGTTTAGCATACTTGATTTATTCCGAACTGATGTTATATGTGAGTTTATAAATTTAGTTGACTTTAACAATCAGAGAAGCAAACATTCTGCTTCGCAACGACCTGCAAAACACTAAGCGAACTTCCCCAAAACTTGAATGGATTCGCCCTTTTCTGCCATGCGCAGAAGCCTCCAAGTGTCAGAACTTTGTGTTTGAACTGTATTTATTGTTTTATTGTAGTTGAAAAAAATCATGATTATACTTCTTATCTGGTAAGAAAATTGATACAATTCTTAACGATCGTAACTTTCTTGACGATTTAAGCGAACACGATATAGCGATTTCTAGTTTATAACTATGATATTCAGCTTTCAAGAATTTTCAAAGCCATACTTACAAAATGCGAAGCGATTTCAGTCCCAGCAAGCTGTCAACTTGAATGCATTGGAGCTTGTTATAGCTTAAAATTCTATAAAAGTAAAATAATTATTCAAATACCACTGCTTTAAAATTAAAAACAAACGCAGTGTTGGAAAAATCATTTAGCATTACGTAATGTCGTACATTGACCTAAAGCTAAGTGTAAAACCTAAGTTGAATATGATGCATATTATTTTCAGTTAAAATAGGTAAGTGTTATTTCAAGTACAACTCTCTTCAAGTAAAATTTAACTTTTGCATTAAAAAAAGGAAAATAAATGAAATATTAATAAAGAAGGAAAAAAAGAAAAAGTTGTAAACGTTCAAGTAAAAATAAATAAATTTTACTATATTAGCTTGCTACCTAAGATCACTTGAGTTTAATGCGGTTGTAGAAAGCTTATTTTTAATACTTTTTAGTGCTTTTATTGTATATTTTTTATGAATACAAAATGTGATATTAATTTAAGAAAGTTTGTAAAAAATATATAGTATAATTTACAAAATATTTATACTTACAGTGTGGAAAGCTTGCTGAGGTTAGAAACAATGTTATTGGGCAGAACTGTAATTTGGTTATTGCTGAGATCTCTGAAATGGGGGAAAAAGAACTAATTTGCTATTATCTAAAGCTTACATCTGCTAACAATAATTTTATTTGCGAAATCATTATATCAATTTGTAAATGCTGTATTGCTAAAAAGGTTTCAATATTTTATGTCAAAAGAAGAAATTTTAACGAAAAAGAATTGGGGAAATCTATAAGAAAAAAAAAAGTCACCAGTCAAGAAGCTTCACTGCAACAAAGCTATCGTTGTAAAATAAAACCATTTAAAGAGAGGGTTTCGCCTCTTCTTTCTTTTCTTTTTCAACTTATTCTAATAATACTTCTGAAAAAACATTGAACAGAAATATGTTGCTTTGAGACATTATTGCGCAAAAATTCTGGAAAACGTTATGGTGAGCTACAGGCGTTGTTGCATAGGCAATTAAGCTCACTGTTAGTATTTTCTGTAAGAAAAGTCAGTAAACTACATTGATTTCTATAAAATATTAATAAAGGTTTATACATATTAATTTATAAGATTATTAACAAGATTATTAGATTATTTTGATGATTTCTTCTTTTTTTTTTAATTCAAAAGTTTGTATTTTCTCAGAATGGAATTTGGCATTGCAACTATGGGTATAAACTGTATTGCAACAAGAACTGAAAGACAGTGTGCCTCGTTCATATCTACATTACTTTACATTCTCTATATTCCAACCATTTCTACTTTATTTGTGTTTAAAAAAATTAAAAATATCATAAGCTCAGATACAAATTTGAAAGTACAAATTTGTGAGCCCATGGCCCGTGCTTAGTCGATGTGTGCTGTGATCAGGTCATGATAAAAGCCTAACAGCGTAGCATATATTTCACTCACTAGTAGTTTTATTCTTAAATCTATATATTTTTTAAATAACAGTTGTACTCTTAGAAAAGTTCAATAGCTTAATTCCATGTTTTTGTAATGTTACAAGAATAACAGAACAGTTAAAGTTATGATTTAATGTAAATTATTCTTACTTAAGAAATTAAGATAAAGGCTTTCTCCTTTCACCCACTCAAATATTTTTCTGCTTAAGTACATAATTTTAGAGCAAGTATTATTTTACTAAATATACTTATATATTATTTTGTAAAACTTTTACTGTTACATACAGACGCTCCAGGTCTTTGAAAATATTTAAATCTTCTGGCATTCTAGAAATATCGTTGACATCAAGATACCTGCAAGAAGAAAAAAGAATGTTAAAAATTTGTCCCAACTTCGGAAAAAAGTACAGAATAATTTTTTCCAAAGTAGTAATTATTCTGCTTAACCTTTTGTACCTTATACGATGAAAGCACCTGTAAAATCTATTCACGAGGCATGATTTGTGAAATAGCTTTCAAAAACAATTTTTTTTCTCAATAGTTCGTTACACAAAAATTTATCATTTTTTAAAAATTTCTCTATTACAAGGCGTATTGTTTAATGTTTTGGGTTAAAAGTATGATTGAATGCCGTCTTGTTAAATTAAATATTTTTGAGCATAAGGGACTTTTAAAGAAAAATCTATTTAAAGAAAATACAAATAGAGCATAGTTCAGAATATGGGGAATTTCCACTTTAATATTTTCTGATGCAAATATCAGTTACCTATAATGCTTTTTATAAAATTTTATTAAGGGTCTGTAAATGAATATTAAACAAGAAATTAAATTATTTTTGAAGACTTTTTCCCAGATAACAGTAGCTGTAGAAATCTTTTTTATAAAAGACAAGACTTTTAGAATTTTTAACTTAAATATTGCCATTCTATTATTATTATTATTAACTTAATAGAACATTTAACATTTTCAATAAATGAATTGCAATAAATGTTGATATAATTAAAAAGTGAACCTTTAAATGTATAATTTGAAAAACTGTAGTTCAATTTTTAAAAACCATGCAACAATATTTATTTGTATGTTAGTATTTCATCGGTTTTTATCAAAAAAGAAAATTTCTCCTTGTAGACATACGTTTCATCTCAGCTCCAACTGTTTTTAGAATTTCGCTCCCTCCCCCCCTCTCACCAAGCTGCATAAAAATGTCTAAGGGCTCATGATTACCTTAAAAGACATCGCACTTTTCGTTAACTAGCTCATTTGTGCTGCTGTCATTGCAGTTGATAGATCAGATACTTTCATTTATATTTTATTTTCTCTGACAGTATCTGCTGACCTTGGTGTTGCCACAAACTCATCAAAAATGTGTCCACCCAGTCGTTGATTAAATAGTAAATAAAATGGAAGCATTTCACTCAGATTTAGGTTCAGTTTTGAGTACTTCGTTGGAATTTCGAATGTTGACATAAATTGATCTGTAACAGCTTCTGCTCAAGAGTCCTTATGAATTCCAAAGTGTCATTGACAAAAAAATGTTGAAGTATTTATTTGAGATTAAGTTCTCAAATTACGTCGTGGCTTCATTAGAAAATCTAAGCGGCTATTGTGGAATAGTCTTATGTCAGAAGTTACAAAGCGCAACGAAATTGGACGCTTCTAAAACTCGATTAATAATTTTAATGCCACATTTAAAATAAGCGCATTTTAGCGATGCAAAAAGAATAAATAACGGTTGTCCTTTGCCGAACTAAAAACATAAGTGTGGTCTTTTCAGAATCCAAAAGAAGAAAGTAGAGTGCGCCTTTTCCTTCAAATCCTATTTTAAAAAAAAGGAAAATGAAAATTTTAGTTTTAAGTTTATTTTGGTGGACCATTCCCGACTTTCCCATTGTCTAAACATGGATGTCAAACGCTTTAGTATTCGAATAATCAGGTGATTTGCTTACATACAAAAAAGTGAGATTCGAATCAATTCTCTGGCCAATAAATGTTGATATTATTATTTTTATTATTGGTCATTTTCCTGCTTTTAAATCCCGTTATAAGCCTATACAGCAACCCAAGCGGCCATTTTTGGGACTTTTTTTTTCCTCGCGATTCCTTCAGCGCACCTCGTGTGTAGTCCATATACCAATTTTGGTGTCAATCCGTTGAACGGTTTCAGGTATAGAATTCGCTAAATAGGGAAAGTTTCATTACAACCACCCTGTATGTTTTACTCACAAAAAAATTCTTTTTCGTGCAAAACGAGATGCCTTTTCTCCTCTCTCCCTTTTGTCTAATGGTTGTTCAACGTCACTTTCATAGCCTGGTTGACAGTATTCAATTGTTGATTGATACTGATAAACCACGTCCTGTCCCGCAGTGGACCAGTCGGTAGAAGCTCGGTTCCCGCAGAACACCGAAAGTGAAGCAACGTGGACTGAGGTCAGTGTTTGGGAGAGTGACAACCTCTTGCTGCTGGTTCCTGTAGGGCCGTGTACGCTAAAGGGAGCTAGTGCACGTTAAATAAGTCGTGGGTCCATTGTCCTCCAAGTGAAACGATACCTCTGGGTGTGCCAATCCCAGGTGAAGGTTTCTCATCTGGGAGCTGGTTCAAAGATTAAGAGACCTTTCAAACGGGCGGAAATCGGACCCCTGCCTATAAGGGCCCCGTTAGACGTAGGAGCAGCGTACCCCCTCTTCCTCGACACGCGCGAGGACACAACAACAAACGACGTCTTCATTCATATGAAAATGGAAACATTTATGCGTTTACTCTGCAACTAAAATAAGTCCGTTTTTCACGTGTCAATGGTGTTGGTGGAGGTTAAATTGTGCTCCTCCTGGGCTTTGAGACATATAATGTTTTACTACATGTAGGTATGTATTTTGTAGATTTTTTTTTTTATGTAATACGTAGCCTTTGACGTTTGGCCTCTTTCTCACCCCCCCCCCCATCTAGAAAATTATAAATGTGGAGAACTGGTCAATTTTGCAAAGTTTCAAATGTCCAATTTTCGTACCATTTTTTTTCATGCGTTAATGATGTTAGTTGTGTAATAACTAGTTTTAACCAGTATCTCTTAAAGCTAATGCTGCAGAACTGTACAATTATAAAAAATTTTCGTTTTACAAATATGGAACCGTTTCAAATGTGTTAATGGCGTTGTAGGAGAAATAATTTTTCTTCAGTGAGCAATATTTGATTGCAAATATTTAATTTGTGAAAAACATAGTAAAAAAAAAGAAAGAATGAATGAAAAGAAAAGAAAGGAAAGTAGAAAACTTTTATTTCTTGAATCCACAATAAAAAAATAAAGAAACAAACAAACCAAGAATACTGGTTAATTGTTATTTACCGTTTAGCGCGTTATTGGTCTATATTTTTCAACAGTTTATTTGTTCTTTATGTACACGAACTCTAAAAGTTAAAACTTTATTTCGTTACTGCAGTTTGATCTCATTTCTTTGTGATCGAGTTCGGACTAATATCTCATTGGATTCTATCGTTCCTTGTTTATTTGTAATGTTAAATAAATTGCCTTTTCCGCAGAAAGAAACTCTTTTTGCCTTCGATCCTACTGAGCGTAATGGCAACAAAATGTCTTCTATACTAAGTTCGTTCATCCTAGATCGCTGATTTTACTGTAAATTAAAAAGCCTACTTAGATGTACCGATAACACACTGCCACAGGCCATATCGAGGCCTGGCCTACCCAATTAAGAAGGCAGAACCGATCTATCAACTTTCCCGCTCAGAGTGGATCCACCCACTCCACCAATGGGCGTCGTTGGCCTTTCGCAACTGGGTTCAGGCAGATAATAATTGCGAATTAAGAGGAATTCGAAAGGTGTCGACAAGCTCGCTGCTTGTGGGTGTATCAATTCATTCCAGTTTCACACACCTGATGATGGAAAAATAACACCTGCAGAATATAAAATGTATTTACGCGAACTAAAAATCGAAAACTGGTAATGGAGAAATTTTGATCCGATAAATTATTTTGTCCTTTTGGTAACTTTAATGGGTGTGAAATACCTCCACTTTGTTTCCAAAGTTTAAAAGGAAATGGTTAATTTTTCAACTATTTCTGAAAAGATATACTTCTGACGCTTGGGCGTGGCTTGTTTTAGTGCCATATGACGTCACACTGAGTAATGTTGGGAAATTAAAGAAATTCGGAAGCAGTTCCACGAGAAGGCAAGTCAAATCTCACAAGACTGTGGCTAGGTAGTGGACGTTTATCTGAACACAAAAAGTTGTGAGTTTCTGAATTTAGCTAATCCGAGTGAAAGGATTCATTTAGGGTAGTGTTTCCCAACTGGTGGTTCGCGAATCCCCAGTGCTTCGCATAGAGCAGGATGAGGGTTTGCTCTCAAACATATTGCAATGGCAGAATTTATAAATTTATATACATATAAAAGAAGAGAAAAAATGACTTTTTTTGAAATTGTTTTCCAGATAATGCAGAAAAGTTGTGGACTGGCATTGAAAGCATACATACAAAATTTTGAAAGGTACTCTTTACTTTTTCCTGATTTCGAAATTTTTTCCTCATCCGAATCACAAAATGGTACTAGATGATATTCATAGATTTATTTAAAATCTTGGGTACGTGTATGTCCTGTAATTGTCCACTATTTCCGCGTTAGCGCAAAGAAAAAAGTCGAAAATCTAAAAGAATGTAAAATTTTACAATATTTTCGGGTAATTTTTCGTATGTAAACCCTAAAACAGAACCGGAGGATATTTATCGATTATTTTCGAATTTTGTATTCGCATTTATCATACTTTCTTTTAACTTATATGTGCTATCCCAATGAGAATATGTATAAACCGTTGAAAAAGGTATACCTCAAGTAATTAAGACCTAAAGCTAAATGAGAGAGAGTGATAGGTAGGTTATATATTTGATATTGGTGCATACGGGAAAGTAGGCTCGTATAGCTCTAGACGAAACTCCTTGTCAAGGCTTATATTAAAAATAAATATGATAATAATGATAACGTTATTTTAAAAGATAATTAATTAGGACATCATTTGCAGTAAAGATGATGGAGAAGTAAGAAGGACATCGAAAATCGTGTGTTTTCGAAGAGAAAAAAATGTACCACAAGTTTGTTTATTATATTTGCAAATGCCCAGTTTACGACGAGAAATGCTCAAGTATTTTTGCGCCCTATTTTAAAGGAACCGTATTCAGAATTATTCAACTTACAATTCAGTAGTCGTCGGGGGAATGTTTCTCGGAGAGGCCTTCAGCTTCCTTCGACTACAGTGAACCACAGTTCCAGTGCACGTGCAGCCGAGAGGGCAAGATGGTGCTAGTCCACAAGTGCCTTCCTCTCCGTCAATGTCATCTGAAAGAAAAGAAGAAAAAAAAGGGAGGGGGATGTGTTAGAAGGAACTTTCAAAAACTAAAATTCCCTGACACTTAAAAACATAAAAATCACAATTTAATGTATATAAATAACTGCACTGCAAAAAAAAAAAAAAAGAAAAAAAGACGAGCCCTGACAGTTTCTATTGATTCTAATGCGTTCTCCTGAATCCAAATATGATCTCTGTTTGACTTCATAAATTACCATTTTCGGCGAAAGGCCCCAAGCATCCTCTATGTTTTCACTTTTCAAGAGAGTTGGGGAAATGATCTGCAGAGGGAGAGAACCATTATTTTAACTGTTGAATTACTTCTGAGGGTCTAAAGAAGGTAAAAGCTCCATATCATGAATAATTAAAGCAAGAAGGGTCATTTGGAGAAAATAGTCCCCTCAAATTGTTAAAAAAAAAAAAAATCAGTAAGGCGAATCATTATCCCCCTCCCCCAAGTAATTTTTAATTTTATTTTCTACTATAAAAACCGAAGCATCGGCAATCACATAAACGCTTGTGCACGTTGAAAAATAAGAATAATAGCTACTTAAATCGCTTAAGTCGACACGCTGGCGTAGTGGTAAGGCGCGGGCCTCACACGCCCAAGTCCAAACCTGGCCCAAGTCGGTGGATTTTCAAGATGCGGAAAATCGTCAGAGACTATGTCGTATAATTATACGGCATGTTAAAGATCCCTTGAGTATGCGTTTGGCATGGATACTCTCAGCTAAATTAAATTCCTAGTGCGGTTTACATCAACGAGAGCTCAGGTGCCGCCACTAAGGGAAACTGAGCGGCAATGGTACCACACTCATTGTGGTGCCACTGAGAGAGGAAAGTATTGGTACCAATCTCTGGGGACGCACTAGGTTTGCAATGGTTGAGAACCAATACTGCAGCCCCATTAGAAAGAAAAATAAATCGTTTAACTAGTAGTTTAAATTGTAAATTGACAGCAATACAAAACTAGAATTTTGGATAGAATTGATATTCTTCGGGTTACAGCCTTATAAATAAATATGCGTGTACGTACTTTACGTTTCTTATTAAAATGGCTATAGTGATAATTATTGTCATTGTATTATCTATTTTCTGATTATAATAACCTTAGTTTAATACAATAAATGAAATTTCAGGGACAGTACAGCTGACGAACTTAGGGATAATACGGTAAATATCGATCAGGTTCAAATAGCATATGGTAATTAAAAGCAGTCAAGCAGAATAGCTAAAATATTGTTCTTTATTGTTCTTATGAGTAATACTTATTGCTATTCGTAAGTACAATCGCAAATAATTACACAAATTATAGCAATGTTGACAAAATCTATATGAGAGAATTACGCTATGATATGACCTATGTCTGAAAAAAAATGATTACTAAAAACTATTTTTTAGGTTTCTTTTTTTTTTTTTCCCTCGAACTTCTCCATGCGTGACAAAAATGATTTATAATTAAACACAAAATTTAATGGTTTCCTTAAACGACAAAAGCTCATTATTTATCAATTCAAATATTAACTCTTTGATTTATCTTATAATCATCTGTACGTTATGTTTTCTGTTTTAGTTCTACAAATCAACACGATCTTCAGTTTCTCAAACGGTTAATTATTGAAGCAGACGTGTGTTTTAAATGGCGTATGTCAGAAAAGTGATAACTAGAAGTTATTTTTCGGGGGTTTTTTTGCAATTTTTTTATGATTTCGTTTTTTTAATTTTTAATTTGTAACGAACTGTGATGTTTTTCATTAAAATCAAAGAGAACAAAAAATAAATTAATTTAAAAAAATTAAAAATATATCAAAAAGGAAGAAATAAATAAACTTATGGAGTCGATTTCAACTACTTATCGAAAATTGGGTATTCACTCACGACATTCTACGTGCCTATTAATATTTGGTAAATTTTCTTGATTTTTTATGGCAATTTGAAATTCAATCCATAACAAATCCGACCGCTCACCAAACTAACAAAATCAAATAATTAGTACTTTTTAAGATAAGAGTCTAGTTCCGGACAAACAGGTGAAATTTATTCATTCTTCATCTGAACATTTGAAGTTTTATAAATATTTACAAGCATTTATTGTCATCTTATTCTTCGAATGAAACACCGTTTATCGTGTAAATAGCAAGATTTATTGCTTAGTTCTTTTCTAGAAGAATTTGAAATTATAGATTTTTAGGGTACTAAAGTTCTGATGGCCTTATTCACCAGCTGATTTAAACTTTCGAACTGCAGATCAAAGGGCTCCTCAGCCAATCAAAACGCTCAAATTGGCGGTTCGAGTGTTTGGCAAAGGTTCGCATCGGTTGGTGAATAACGAT
The DNA here is from genome assembly GCA_038502835.1 of Octonoba sinensis. Taxonomy (NCBI): domain Eukaryota; kingdom Metazoa; phylum Arthropoda; class Arachnida; order Araneae; family Uloboridae; genus Octonoba; species Octonoba sinensis. Next base: position 26,866,642 of record CM076601.1, on the reverse strand, counting down.
GTTAGAATACATTCTGACTCTTTTGTTTTGAACAGAAAATAACAGCCGATGAAAGAACAAGCAACGAAAATTTCACCGAAAATATAAGTAAGAATGACATTCAAAAAAATTGCAAAGAAGCACTTTGAAAAGCAGAAGATGACTGTACTATGTTACTAATAAGTGTAGTAACTTCATCTTTGTGCACATGAAGTAAAACTATCAGGGTAAGTCTAGTATTTACAGTGGAAAAGGCAACAAGTTTCTTCGTTTTTTCCATCAAGCTCGATAAAGAAGTCATTGCCATTAACTTCTCTGAAGAAAATTAATCTTTTGAGCGAGAAGACTAACCACAACGGCGAATAAAAATATGAAAACCCTCCATTATTCTTCCTCTTCAGTGTAGTAACTCTCCTGATGGCAAATGAGTTCATAATGGATGATAATAATGCAATGTGGCGTCTCAAAAAATGTTTTTTCTCCCCAGAAATGTTTTCAATTTTACTGTTTTTCTGCATTTGTAAGCGAATTTTGAGGGCAGAAAAAAAAAAAAAAAGCTGCATGCATCTATATTTATGGTGCAGGACAACCTATGTCTTGTCGTTTCTTTCCCATTCCTTACAGTGCACTTTAGCACACATTCTCTTCAAATTTGTTTTCCGAACTTTTTCGGTTATTACCAGATTTAAATATCACAAATTCGTTACCATCCGCAAAACAATATTAAGATGCAACACGTCGATGTGGTTCAATTGAATAAAAATACTAACTCTTGATCTTTTATAAATCTGTTGGCAATTTAGACGTAGATTTGGTGATGAATCTGTTTTCAATAACAGAAACGTACCTCGTGTTTTATATATCACTCACCGCAGGAAAAGCGACACAATTCGAAAGAGACAACCTTTTGCAAAACGGGATTTATTGGTTCTCCGAATTCCACATTCTTTGATCGAAAAATGGCGAACAGGAAAAAAATTGGGACATTCTGCTTGTAAATAGACAAACATAAATTACTCGTGTCTATCGCAACAGTCTGAAGTTTGATCTTCTTTCACTTGTGTCACTTTTCTTGCGAAAGCGATATTTTGTATTTCGCCGATGAGTATAATTTCTTACCAACTTTTTAAGCAGTTTCTATATCTTAATGGAGGCAATTCAAGCAACGTCATTGGTCACGTGGCACCGATGAAAGCAATGTAAGTGAAGGAAGCCGACAAATCTAATTGAAAACTAGGCCTAAATAAAGTTCTTCTACATTACATAAAATTAACACTAAATAAAACACTATAACTATTCTAATAATGAATAAATTTCTTGAATAATGATTAAATTAAATGTAAATACTGGGTTATAATCAGAAAAAGCTGTGCAAATAGTCTAATTAATTTTAAGATAACTAATTTTGCCTAGTGAACTCCACGTAGAACTCAATTGAAATTGTTAGTAAACAAAGAGCGAATATCAGGTGACAACGGTGATCGTTCATGAGTCCCTCTAGCGGTGAATTGCCTTCATCGACCTAAATTTGGCATTTTCTTTGATTATGTTCGTTGGGTGATCGCAGTCTTCTAATTAGCACCAGCCTCTGCTCGACAATACTCATATTTCTGTCCCGAAGTTTTTGAACGTCTTAAATTTCTTCTTTTTGAATACGTCATTTAAGCTGTAACGTATCACCATTTGTTATCAACCAAGAACTGCAGAACGAATTACAGGAACTACACGTAATTAAACTTCAAACTTAAGTTGGGTTTAAATGCTTTTAAAAATAATACAGTACCACAAGAAAACTGTTGGGTCGGTGAAATCGCATAAATAAATAAGAGGATAATTAAGTCTTGGAACTCGAACTCAAACCCTGTGTAAGTCTAATAAAGTCTCACCACATTTTCTTTGTGTGGTATCGTTTCCAGTCCCAATTTTACAGATCTAAAACATGAAATCACAATTGAATTTATGATTCCACTATTTCATCTAGAACATAGGACATGTTTTCACTTACCATCGCATACAAAATCCTTTTTAGAAACGTCTTGGATAGGAATATCTTTGAGAGACATTGGCGCTTGGCAGCGGGGATTTCCAGTTACTATGTTTGATTTTTTCAGCCACTCGCTGAGCCATCTCAGATGGCAAGAGCATTTCAGAGGATTGGCGAGGAGGTTCCTGTAAACGAAATCACACTGAAATGGTATATATTTTGTGCTATTTTAAATGTATTAGTTGCTCCGATTAGTTTGTCGATACATTTTCCTTGTGTTGAGAATTTCGGTGGGGGACAATACAACTCCAAGTACGAAACTAAGGATTCATTTTTACAAAAACTGACGTTCAAAGATTAATTTTGGTCAGTTAGATTGTGAAAAGCTAAATTATTTTCGATCTTATCATTTTTCAAGAATAAAGGAAAATAATATTTTAAGACATCATTCCCCTTTTAGATTACGAAGGAATAAAAATTACACTAATACGATAACAAAATGCTACTTTTATTAAAGCTAAAATTATTTGTTGCAAAAACAAAATTTCGTTCAACCTATTTATTGCAAACAGGGGAATAATTTTAGTTACGTAGGTTGTGCTAAACTAAATTCTTTTAGATATTATCATTTTTAATAATACTATAACAAAATGTTACTTTTGTTTAAACAAAATTATTTGTTGCCAAAACAAAATTACACTCAACCCATTCATCACAACCGTGGCAATTCCTAACCATTTCTTTCTTTTGGGACAAAGTAAAAAGTATTATGTGTTAAGAACCAGGGGAGTATATAGAAATTTGTTTCGAGAGTGTTCCAAATCAAACGTTAAGAGAAATTTCCAAACTGAAGTTTGAGAGTATTAAAACCCTAATTCAAAATGGAATGCTTTGAATTTACGAGGCAACCTGTCCCTCTCGGTCCCCCTTAGGTACCTATTGTATATATATACTTCTTTAAAACCATTTTTTATTATTGAGAAAAAATATTTACTACCGTAAACAGCATACAAATCGTTGTAACTCACCAAGTCCAATACTCTACTTTTGAAATAATATTGTCAATTTGAACTTTTGCATTTTTATGAGGAATGGTAAAATTTATTTTACAGAACTTAAACTTCTAGAGTAGGTTTACTAGTCTTACTTTTAACGTTGGCTGCCATGCCTGCGCGGGGAATGAAGGGATGTCTCAATAGCCGGTCACGCGCTCGTGCGAAAAAGGTGCGTTTTCATATTTGCTCTTAGTTCCCATCGGCATTATATGTTAGTCGTGTCTGCTGGCACTAGAGAGGCTTAAAAATTAGACGCTAGTTGTAAAGATATATGGTTTCGAACTTGAAGCTTTATTAGTTATGAAAAAAAAAAAAACTTTCAGCATTAGTTGTAGAGTTGATAGTTCTTAGCCTTCACGCCAAAAAAAAAAAAGGGGGCGGGGGGGAATCTTATTTATGTGTATTAACTATCTGTTGATGATAAATTAGTTTTTGAAAAATAATGCATTTTGTTATTTATTTGCATTATTTTCTTTTATTTTCAGACATTAAGGGCCTCTGCGGAATGTGGCACCCAGGCAGGGGGTCAAGCAGGTCAAGTAGGGGTTCCAGCACTTTTAACAGGGTCCAGGTTTTTTTTTTTTTTGTGAATTTAAAAAACATTTCGGTGAAAAATCAAATAATTTTGTGAGCATTCAAAATTCAAACATACAGTGATAAAAATGTTTATTATTTTTTGCCGCTTATTTAAGATATGTCTGTGAACAGCACGATTTGGTAGCGTAGAATTTTGTGAAGGGTTCGTTTTGATTGATTAGAACTTTATGAAGGGTTCGTTTTGATTAATTAGGTTTTCGTGAAGGTTCCGAAAACAGACCTGAATTTCCAATGGCGTGATCACTGATTCAAGAAATAGTAATTTTGCCCCACCAGTACTCATTCACACGTAATCAAAATATTCTATCAGGGTAGAGCTATGCTTAGTAATAAGTATGATACACACAATCAAGCTTTACCACCACTTTTTAAATCATATTTGCTTTAAAATTAATAATTAGTCGGCTTCTGAAAAACCCTATTTCTATGCCAGGCCATTAACTATCGACACATTCCTAGGTGACAGGCAGCAACCATATTAATTGGTTGTGAATATCATACCATGAAAAAAAAATTGAAAGTTTAAATTTACTATAGGCGACTGTCAAGTTTGTTTCAGTGACTTATTAGTAAAAATTTCTTTGAACGTCGAATTTATATAGATTGTTCTTGCACATCTGGATGTTTTTGGTGAATGACTTGGAAGCAATATAGCAAGATGAAATGGAACGAAGCGACAGTTGATTTTACAATTTAAAGTACTTAAAGAACAAAAGCATAGTTTGTATAACATTTTGAAGGGAAAAACTTGAAAACTGAAGCAATTCAATGCTTTAAAAAATTCTTCGTGAAACTTACAAGGTTGTCAATTCTGGCATTTTGTCAAAAGCTCCGTTCATAACATGAGTAATTCGGTTGTCATATAATGATCTGAAAGAGTGGAAAAATGTTATTGCAAATTTACGATAAATAAGGCTATTAAAAAACGCGCATTGCATGAAGGAAAAAAAACATTCTATTTTATCAAATGAATCAAATTTTATTTCTTTTCAGTATATGTATAAAAGTACACAAAGTAATCCAACACCAAAAAAATTTAAAATAATAAGTGTTTTAACAGCTAACTAACTGCATGCCCTATTTTAACAGAAGAAGGTATGATGTTATTTTAAGCATACTTAAAGCTTATAATTATTGCCCGTATTTTGTATCTCGTACACGGAATCGTGTTCTATTTTATCTGAACCCCTTAACTACCACGGGCGTATATATATGTCTCGGTATGGCGATGCGTTAACTGCCTCGGTCGTATACGTACACCTTCCGAAGTTTGATGTCCAAAGCCTCGGCTGTAATTTTACTGGTAGTAACACAAAGCAAAGAATAGCCCTTCGGGAAAGCTTAAAATTTCGTCCAGGAACAGTTAACACATCGGCATCGCAAGACGTATATATACGCCCGTGGCAGTTAAGGGGTTAAATTGTATTGCATTAACGCTTACTTAAAAAAAAACAAAAACATTTTTTTAAAGCTATACATTAAAACGAAAATTTGATATTAATTTGTGTCCAAAATTTATTTTTATCAGGCAACCGTTTAACTGCTACATAATTTAAAACAAGATGATAGAAACTAAAAATAGCACATAATTCCTGGTTTTACATACGCTTTTTTAACAGCATTAAATCGATACAAATATTCTTAAATATCATACATTGATCCTTTCTGGCAACTCGGTACAACTTTGAAAAAAACTGAGCAATCTTACCATGTTTTAATGATTTCAGTAAACATAAGATAGCAATTATTAGTTTAATTCAATAATTATATTATTTTAAGGACACTAACAAGTACTTAATAATTAGAAAATGAATGTGAAACAGAAATATATTCAGCGGAATTTCATTTCGGCATCAATGAATTCCGATTAAAGCCCCCATATTTCTCTATATCACATTTCAACGCTCGAATGCCTTGGCATTCAGGAATAAACCATAATACCTTATTTGGCGATTATTCGCTCAAGTACGCCTCCAACCAAGCGTTCACTTCAAGACAAACGCAACCGACTCATCGCATCACGCGAGCGATCTCAAGACGTGCGCTCATCCGTTCCATCATAATAATAATTCCCCCGCCCACCCATCAGGAAAGAGTAATTAGCGGAACATTGGGCTAATCAACGTGATTTGCGGGTTTCCTCAAGAGTGATTAGCGTGTGCACTTACAATAATTGCAGAGACTCGAAACCGGAGAACGTGTCGTTGGAGATGCACGTCAGTAGATTGGTCCGCAGCATCCTGTAAAGCAGAAAAAGATGTCGTTAGAGATTAATGAAAGCACAAGAGCACATTTGTCAAACTTTGCGACTGGTTGAAAGAACCTATTCACGATGAATTTACATTTATCATTCGCCAGTTTTTCTTTCTTTAACATTTAAAACAATTATCTTCTTTGACTGATAGGCAGTTTAGTCACACATCGAAAGTGGTCAAGGAAAATGAATAATATGCCACTGAGCTGTGCAAATGAATGGAGTGCTATCTGAGCGGCACGTCATCCGTCCGTTCAACCTGAATAACAAGCAAAAAAACTTTCGCTTTTACCAATCAATCAATCTGCTGATTTCTTTATTTATCCCAGCACTTCAGTTACTCACTTAGGGATCTTTCATAAACATGTCACCTTTTTTCCGATATATTTCACTCCCTCCCCCCTTTGTCACAAAATGTCACACTTCAACAGACCCCCTCCCCCCTTTTTCACATGTCACGCTATGTTGTATAAGCCTGATGTCACACTTCTTCTTACCCCCTCCCCTCCCCTTGTCACACTGTCACAATTTCACGAACCTCTACGAACCCGAACGAAATTTTCCCTCCCTCTCGAAGCGCGACATCATTTATGAATGATCCCTTATACTTTATTTGGTGGTCGCAATTTTTGTTTAGAGCGGGAAGACCACAACTTGGGGACACATTTCAGTTCTGTTCTTAAGGGGAGTCGGTATCATGACATTTCTTTCTCTATGGTGTTTTTATTTAAAATTTTTGTCTCATGTCACGTTATATTACCTCATAAAAAATTTAATATCTAAAAAAAAACTGGATTTCTTAAATATAATTTGAAAATTAAAATTTTTAAAACGAAAGTTAGCAATTTTTAAAAGTGCATCTTCTTTTTCAAAAATTGAAGTAAAGTCTCAAAAATATTTTTACTGATTCATTACTCATAAAGCAAAATTTTATGCTTTGAATTTTTTATAAATCAAATACGTTTTGAGGGAAAAAAACTGAAGTAGCGCAGAAGAAACAACGAAAAACTCAAAAAATTTTCAAAAAGAATTTTTTTAAAGAAAAGTACTTAACTTATCATAAAAGTAAAGCATAAATTTGTTATGTTTAGTTTCAGGAACATGTGGGAAAAAATCCACATTATAGATGCAAATTTTAAATTAAATTTTAAAAAGCCTTTACATTTTAATTGAGATGAAACGCGCAAAAAAAACAAAGCGAGAGAAAACAGCAATTTAAGTTTTCGGCTTGCAAAAACTTAAATCCTTTCTTTATCAAAATTTCAAGTAAGGAACTTCTTTTCTCAGTTACAGTCACGAGGAAGTTCCTTCTTCTCGCTTATTTTATTTAAAAAAATAAATATGTGGCTTATTTTCAGCAGTTTCGATCTCGGAATGAAAAGGTGGCAAATCACACCGTAATAAAATCAATGATAAATCAATAAATATTGCTTCAATTTTTCTGAAACTTTCATAGAACATTTTTAAAGATTTATTTTACTACTTATTTTTGCGTGCTGGCTCCCCTTAACGTCAAAAATATCATTTCTGAAACTCATGCCTTTTAACCAATCAAGCCCTCTGCTGACTTCCTTGTTTATGTGATAACTAACCCATCCAGTTAAAAAAATAAATGAGTAAATAAATATATATTTTTATTTTTAGCAGCAGCACTTGAAGAATACAATTTGCTACATTGCCTTTACGCAATCGCCCTTTACAAAGCGTGCAAATTGCTGGCTAGTAGTGAAGGGTCATCTAATAGGAGACCAGCTTTAACCCTAACACGTTGTAATCGGATGACATCAGATGGGCCACCACAACTAAGCCACATCTCCGTTTTCCTACATGAGACTGAAGGGGAGTGAAATTTACTCCAACCTCCACTTACCAGTGCCTCGGAACTTCAGGGTCTACAGGATTTTACATGCACGTAATCGCCAAGTGTACATGGTAGGTGCTCAGTGGATCGGATGAGGACCGCACTGAATTCGAAAATAGGGTTCCATTTGGGGCATTAGTTTCGAAATCTAGAGGTCAAAACATCGCCCTAAATACATTGTGCACCATGCGAAAGTAGAGATTAAATTTTTTTATTTCATTTTAGCTCATTTTTTTGTTGACAAATAAAATTAATTTCTTATTTTAGTTTTATAAAACAAAATAAAATATTAGAAACTAGCCTTTCAAATGATCAAAAAGGGCAGTGAGAAGCATAGGGATGTATTCGACCAAAAAACTATTGCGAGAAAAACGTGTTCAAAGTTTGATTATTATGGGATCTTTAGTGCTATTTTTTTTCTAAATTATGTTGGGGAGGAGCACCTATTAGGGCAACCCTAAACATCTCTTGCCACAATAGAGAATAGTTCTGGGGATATAATAATAGGGAATATCATTTGAAATATTTATCTTCAAACTTTAATTTTTGTCACTTACACCCCTTTGCTTCAAGGTGCCTCATATGTGTTCTGCTGACTTCCGATTTCGATGTTAATCTTGCTGTTGATATCATTCTACCTAACTATTTTGTTCAGTGTATTTTTAAATTATATCTTATTTTCCGTTAAATAATAAATATTTGTTCATAATTTTATCAAAATTTAGATATTGACGGAACCTCTTTTACATAAATGTATTAACATTACTGCATTTTTACCCAAATATATTTCAAATAACAATTCTCACAAAAGAATAATAAATCATCTACATTCTAACCGGAAATTTAAAAATACAGCCTGCCAGCAAGCAAATTAAGACGCGGGTTCCAAGTGCACCCTTTGTGCTGCTGCAAAAAGAAGAAAACATTCGTCTGTCAAGAAAAATACGAACTGAGCTTAGCGTGCAAACAAGTCGCACGAAATGGAGAATTCACATTTAACATAACCTAGATCTTTTACACACGCAATTCATAGATTAAGCGACTCAAATAAGTTGCATATTTTTGTTTCTTGTTATCTTCTGTGACAGAAAAAGTATTACTCACAATGTTTTCAGATTCGGTAGGCCCGAAAACATCTTTGCTCTCACTTCTTTTAGTTTGTTTTCAGTCAGTAACCTGAAAAGAAAAAGTAAAATGCAGGGTTACTATTGTACTTTTTATTCTATTCAGTGATATTTCATTGGCAACATATACAGTGTGTCAAAGAATTTTTAAGACTAATTTTATGAAATAATAAAAACCAGTAATTATATTTTTCAAGTATTTTTATTAAAAATAAGCTCCTTCCGCTTCAATACATTTGTTACAGCGGTTTAACAACGATTCGAATCTTTGTTCTAGCTCACGTTGCTTCCAAAGCTCGCGTCGAAGCTGTTTGTATAGTGTCAATGTCATCAAAGTAATAATAACAAAAAAAAAAAAAAAAGCAAACAAATGAACTGCAATCGTGTTATTAAGCAAAGCATTTGTAATTTAATCAAGTGATGTAAATTTAAAGATTCTCTAGTATTGTCAGCCGTATAAAATAAACTTAAGGCTAGAAAGCTCTGTATAGTGTCAATGTTGTCAAAGTAAAAAAAAAGTAAACAAATGAATTGAGGTTTTGGCAGTGGATCAGCTGATAGTTAAAGAGTTTCACGAATGCTCGATAATAGAGATAGCCGCTACTATAAGCATTGTTGCAGCTGTAGTCTTAAAAATTCTTTGCCGCACTGTGCACAAACAGCTTTGACGCGAGCTTTGAAGGCAGTCCCACAATGTGAGCTGGAACAGGCATTCGAATCGTTGTAAAACCGCTGTAACAAATGTATTGAAGCCGAAAGAGCTTATTTTGAATAAAAACACGCTTTAAAAATATAATTACGAGTTTTTATTTTATTTTATTTTATAAACTTAGTCTTAACAATTCTTTGACACGCTATGTATATGTTTTTAATGTCAAAAGTGGCAACAATCATTTCAGCCTGTTCTATTTAACTGCAGTGAAGATTTGGTTGTGTTAATGTAAGGATGCTGCTCCACCGTTAATTATTCGTCAAAAAATATTTCTTTTGTTTTTAATTACTGCCGCCGTCGATCTCAGATGCAAAATACACAATTAAAATTTTCAATGTAGAATTGAAAGAAAAAACGCATAACAGGTTCTTCTAAACGGTTCTTCCCTCTCCTTCCATTTTGGTTTCGGACAAAATAATTTCCACATGGTGAAATTGTTGGATTAAAGTCAGATCCGTAAATACATAACGAAACACTTCAGAAACGAAATAATTTTCACATGTTAATGCATTTTCATTTTTTAGAAACATCCGGGGCTTTATTTGGCGGTAATAATTTTCGTTATTTAGTTGCGGACATATTTCGCTTCTGTTCTTATCGTCAAAAATTTCATTTGTGGATTTCATGCCCTTTCTGTAATGACAAATTCATTTGTTAAAAGATAAATGAATAAATAAATATATATTTTAATTTTTAGCAGCAGCACTTGAAGAATACATCATTCGCTGCATCATCTCTGCCCAAATGAAAGTTCGCGGGCGCTCAACGCTTGCTCAACTTAAATTTACGTGTTTTTATTAAATTTTTAAAAATTTTATGTGAGTTTGCACAACATTTACGGAATTCAGACTATTTACATATCAGCTCCAAAGATCACAGCGCACTCGCACACCTTTCATTAGAAATTAAGCCCTAGAAAATTCTATATTGCGTTTATTCTTTCTGTATTGAACTCTTAAGAAAAAAATAATAATTCACGAACATAAAATGTTTTTGTGACATCTTATTCTTTCTGTATTGAACTCTTAAGAAAAAAATAATAATTCACGAACATAAAATGTTTTTGTGACATCTTGTCGAATTAAATGATTTATGTAAAAATATCAAGGCTTAGATTTTGCTTAGCATTCTGCAATAAGTAAATAATGGAACTTCAAAGATACGATACAACATTTTAGAAAAATTACACTCTAAAAATAAATAAATAAATAAATAAGAGCATTTGCAACCCATATTTTAAAAGAAAAAGTAAAGGCATTTGCATTTCTAAACTTAACTATAGTTTATGCAAATATTTTAAAACATTTTTTAAATTTTGATAGGCTTGTTTTAATTTTTTGCCCAAAACTCAAGTGAAATTTTTGCTTCAAATTAAATAAGTTAATAAATTCTAACACCTCTTACATAGCGAAGTACTTCATACTTTACTAACACGACTAATATGAGCATTTTTCATTTTACTGACATGAACCAATCATTTATAACGTGTATTTTGTAAAAGCCGAATGGAACAAAAAAATGTTTTCAGTGAGATGCTGTGTAAATCTACAATAAGTTGTCGTTGTCGCTTATTGCATTTGTGTTGTCTGTTAAATGTTTCTTTTATACTTGAGTTGCAAGTAAAATATTTGAATTTTTAATAATCCCTCATATGGCGCAGCCGGCATTTTAAAAGAACTAGCTGGTCAGTATTTTAAAAGAATCTCCATGAAAACAGCAAGAATCGCCATTTTTTTTCTCGCTAATGTTCCAATGCTTATTGAATGTATAATTCTAATAAAACAAGATAGCTAATTGATTTAAAAAAGGCTTCATAATAAACCAAGATAATTGCTTATAAAAAGGCTTTATAATTACCCAGTTGCATTTTATTCAGTTGAAAAATATCTTTGTTGTAACAAAACCTGAAAATTTTATTCCGTGGACCTATTTCTTCTTGCTTACCAAGTTGTTGTCGCTTATCGCATTTGTGTTGTCTACTAAATGTTTCTTTTATATTTGAGTTGCCTTTATTACAGCAAGTAAAATATTTGAAATCTTAATAATCCCTTATACATATAGGCCTTATTTTATTCCCATAAATCTGTTTATTCATTTTGAACCAGATTAATGTAATTCATTCATAAATAGGGATGTAATTATGTAAACAAAATTATTTCCAAGACAGTCAGCCAATCATCATGCCTTTAAACAACCATCTTTCTTTTCTTCCGAGATCGTACCAGCCACTGTAGATGTAGTTTTGTTGTCTGAAGAGCAGCATTGCAGAGAAAACAACATCTACTTGATTACCGAACGATATGGAGAGTGCAAATGAAGCAAAAACGACTTTAAACGGAAGTTTCGAACAATGCATTAAATGTTCATATTAAATGTCAGAATTGAAAAATAGTTAAGCAATAATTCGTTTTTAAATGAATATAGTTACTCAAAATTAGAGTTCGAAATACCGTATCAAAAATACAATACCGGTAAGCGGTATTATTTTAAACGTGATACCAGAATACCAGTATTAATACCGGCATCAGACATTTTTCAAAAAAGGAACAAAATCGTGTTTGTTTCATTGCATATTTTATAGTTTCATACAAAAAATGTATCAAATAAAGTAATATAAACAGTTTTGTTATGGAACAAATCTCTATCTCTGCTAATAATAAAGCGGCAAGTATGTCTGTGTCCGGCGAAGGGCAAGACCGTTCTGCCGATTTTCATGAAATTTGGCGCAATTAGTTTGGAACGTGCACTTGGTGTGCACTGCGAAGAGTTTTTCTGAAATTAGAATTTGTTCCTTTTTTATTCCAATTTAGAATAGAAAATTGCATAAAATGGTTCTTTTCTATAGAAAGAAATTATCGTATCGTTTCGAGCTTAGTATCATTGAAAAGCCCGTAAAAACTGTCTCAGAAAACGAACATGTAATGATTATTGAATAATAAAAAATATTTTAAACAAGAATTTCGCATACTTGACTATGCCATACAAAACTACGCTTGATTATTCGTAAAATTTAATTTTATACATTAAAAAAATCTGTTAAAATGATTTGTCACTGCATTGGTGTCGGAAAAGAAGATTAAAGGACAAATCTAGAATATTTACTGTAAATGTGTTTTTTTGTTCATTCGAAATGCTCTGCAGAGAAAATAAACACAGCGATATGTGGCATCAGTAGAGATTAAAGCTATGATTTAGCACACTTTACGATTTAATAATTTGTGCGAAAACAAATATGGCTACCAATTTGTATTCTGCATGATAATGGAGAGTTAGCAGTCAGAAAAGGCAAAACCCAATAATAATAAATAGTTATTAATATTTGATGAATACACTCTCTTAAACGTACTTCAAAAGCTATAACTACGAAGAGAAAAAAACATAATGCTCTAATTTATATAAACTCGTTCAATCGCTTAATGATTGCATAGTTTATCTAAAAAAAATTTCTTTTAGGGATTATTCATAAATGATGTCACGCTTCAAGGGGGGAGGGGTGGTTTGGGAAATTGTGACAAGTGTGACAAGGGGAGGGGAGGGGGTAACAAGAAATGTGACATCATGCATTATGCAACATAGCGTGACGCGTGAAAAAGGGGCGGGGGTAAGGGGGTCCGCTGAAGTGTGACGTATTGTGACAAAGGGGGGAGGGGATCAAATAAATGGAAAAAAAGCGTGACGTCATTTATGAACGGCCCCTTATGTCTTAGCAACTTGTATTGTTCGTTTTAAGTTGCACGTGTGTGTTTTTTAAATAAAGGTTTATAAACTACCGAAAAATGAATAAAGAAAAATAAAATACATTTGGTAAGTGGGGTTCAGTTTTATGATTAATAAATAAATCTTTAATGAAAATTTAATTGCCACAATTAAAGACTTTAAAATAAATAAGAAATGAATATGGGGAAAGAATTCTACTTACAAATCAGTGAGTTGGTTAGCTCCGTGAAAAGCACCATCTTCGATTTCTGATATTTCATTGTTGCTGAAATCCCTGTAAATACCAGACCAAATAATTCCATTAAAAAATAAAACATATACGTATGCTACATTGATATGAAATTCATAAAAATAAGAATAACAAAATTAATTTAAGAGAATAATTCACCAAATTAAAAGGATTTATTCATAGACATTTGAACATTATTTTTACAATTATTCTTTTGAAATATTTTAAAATTAACTACATCAATATTGAAATTTAATACACAATGTATAATAAATATAATAAGTAGCAATTTTAAGCGAAACTCAAATTTATAATCGAAATTTTTTTAAATAAAATCTGAGTTCGCGGTTATTAAAAGAAAATAGTATTATATATATATATATATATATATATATATACACTATATATAAAATAAATATATATAATAGTATTATTGATTAAAATTTAAATGTTTCATAGCAAACGAAAAACCTTAAGACATAAGTATAAAGAAAAATTATTTTCGGAATGCTTTTTATCGATTAAAACAATTCAAACATTTGGCTTGATTTATCAGTAATTTATTTTTATATGAAGTTTAGGACTGAGATTTTATATTTTGTAATTCATAAGATTGAATGAAACATTTTATATACACTTTGTATTTTTTAGAACATAATTTATACGCACGGATGTTTTTAAAAATAGATATTTTTATGGAAACAAATTTAAATATCTGAACGGCAGCACAGGCTATACAGAGAAAGCTCTTACGTTAAGTCTAGTACGTGAAAGTGAATTATAAGTAACAAAAAAATGGAGAAACAAAAAAAAATTTCACTACTTTCAAAAATTTAGTTTCCGCGCGGAACAAAGTATCGAAATACAATTTTTGATTAAGAATTGCAAAAGCATGTTTGGATTTCGAAGGTATTCCTTCTACAGAAGCTAGGTAGAGAAGAAATTAAATAAAATATATACAAGTAAGAATAATAAAACAAGTGAGGCTTACGAAGAGCAAAAAAGAACAAGAATATGAAATTCTAAGTTCAAAATGAAAAATAAAGATGCTTGTTTCGTTGTCACAGTTTAAAACGCGTCATCCGGTTACAGAGAATTTCTTTTCTAAGTGCGAAAAATGCACCACGAAAAAAAACTCGTGAAATGCATTTTTAGAAACGAAATGAACGAATGGTTTTCTCTTGATAAAGGCATTAAGTCACGTAATTTTAAATAAAGAACACACGCTTATATTATATGGGTCTAAAGATGTCACCTCTGTAAGGATAAATGAAATTATGAAAGTAATATCAAAATGGAAATAAAAATTCTAGATTTAGTGTTGAACAACATGTTAACAAAAGTGCATATTCCAATAAAATAAAATAAAAGTGGCAGAAACCTTTATATTTAGTTTTTAGGTACAATTTTATAAATGCTTAAATTTGAAAAATATCTCAAGTATGCAAAAAAGAAGTGCTACCAGTGCTCATTTTTTAACCATGAATTTAATACTTTTGCACCGAATATTGTGCGCATCTGACGTTCATTGTATTTGCTCATTTACTTTTATCAGTCAGTTCTATTGTTAGTGAATTCAAATTTATTCCCGTTTTAGTTGCTTTTAAAATGCATCGAGTAGCTTAAAAAAAGGATTAGAAATAACTTTTGCAGGTAATAGTTTTGTCTGCAGTAACTCCACACTTTGGATTGGGGGATCTAAAATAACTCATAAATACGTAAAAATGCAGTTTAATGTATATTAAACTTGTAACTTGTTACATTGTATTGGTGAAACATGATAACAGTATTAATGTAGTTTCATATAGTTCACAGCGAACTCGCATTTTTAAATAGAGCATTATAGACACTATACTTACACTTTATTCAAGTTTATTAGTTTCTTAAAGAGTCCATTATTTTTCAATTTAGATATGATGTTGTTATTTAGCCGTCTGAAAGAGAGAAAGTGGTCAATTATATCCGAAGAACACTGTACTTCATATGAGGGATTCGCAATTTGAAATTTTTCTATTTCCAAGTATGACAGATTCCTTCACATTCAGATAATGCATTTAAGTATTAAAACTAATAATCAACCAAAGAAAAAAAGTTTACATTTAAAATGCATGTGAAAATATACTTATTAATATGATAAATAACTGAATAATCTTAAGTAGTTTTTAAATTGAGGGGCTGATATGGGGGGGGGGGGCGGAAGACAGTTAAGTCACAAATTTCGAGTTTTCCGTTTTAATTTATTTAATTCCTTTTTAAGTTAATTCGTTAAATTTATGATTCATAAAATGATTTTACGTTTTATTACCTTTTAAAGAGAATATGTTATTAAATTCTCGTTTTCTACCTTGTAAAACTCGTTTTTTGCTTCCCCTGTAAAATTTACTTTTTCTGACTTATTGTCTTCCCTATGTCATTGCACATAAATACTTATCCATAAATTAACTTTAAAAACAATGATAACAGGGTGTCTACAAATTTTCAAAAGTGGAATTTTGGGATATTTTCGATCGGGTATTGATTCAACCGGATATCGGGTATCCGATTCTCCCTGCATGACGTATATGTAACGGATATCCGGCTCCTGGTGTTTGAAACTTTTAAATCCTATAAATATTTTTGAACATACCACAGCTTCCAAAAGCGTAGTAAATTTGTGATTCACATACATTTTCAATATGCTTTAAATAATTAAATTTTAAAAATCAAATTTGACATGCCGGATAACAGTATTTCGTATAGAGACCAGATCAGAATCCGAATATTTTAAAACCTGTCGGATACTGGATGTCTTCTGGGGAGATCGATTTTTTTGGACAGAAAATTTTCGTGAGCTATTCCAAATTTTCGAGACGTTTTCGTTAAGTTCGTGACCGATTTCAAATTCGTGACTTTTTCGTGACCTGCAGACACCCTGGATAAACTACGTGATTCCTATTAAAGACATTTGGAAAAATAGTTGCTCCAGATCCCTGACTTTCTTGACATTTCCAAAGGTTCAAAAAGGACTCACAGTTCAGTAGTGTAGGAGGGTATATTTTCTGGAAAGTCTCGGAGTCTCTTTCCGGAACAATCGATGATAGTCCCTTCACAGACACAGGGGTCGGGGCAATCATGAATCGCAGAACACTCGCCTGCGCTTCTTGTGCGATACGCTTCAGTACCTGAAAATTAAAAGGAAAAATATATAAGTACATACTGCTACGAAATTAGGGATATCGATGTTATTTATCGCCAAGATTGTCGACTTTCCGATCGTAATAGATAATTCTAGTTTTTGCTAAAATTTTCTGGAATATTCATGTCACGTTTTTTAGTCTTTTGCGAGTGCTTGTCAGTGGGAGCCATTGTGCTGTCAGCTTCGTGCTTGATTCCATTCATAATTGGGAAGTAAATACGAAATTACCGTTGGTTTTACGGTGATGTGTGAACTTTTTGAGACCTTTTGAGCGATTAAAATCTGTACATAACTTAAAAAAAATAACTTAAAATAAATTGATTTATATGTTCAAGGAGTTCATCTGTTTCAAGTCGGAGTAACAATACAGAGCTTCAATCATCCACTGTCTCACATTCTTCCAATGCAAATTTGAACAAGATACTGTTTTTCTACATCACACGTGCTTTAAATAACACGCAAATGCAAAGAAAAAGAAATTGTTATTTTTGAGGAAGTTATTAAATGAAGTAGTAAAAAAGCAACGAGTTTCAACACAAGATTAAAATAAAAAAATAACTCGAGTTTCGGAATTACATGAAATTCCTTTTTCAAAGCAAGCAGGAAGAGAGAAAGATTCCCGCTCAGTTGCGCGTTAATCTTCTTCTTTCTTGCTTGCTTTGAAGAAGGAATTCCATGTAATTCCGAAACGCGTCTGATTTTTGTATTTTAGTTTCGTGCTGAAATTTGTTGTTTTTTTTACTACTTCACTTGTAGCAGAAAAAGTAAACTTTTTGCTTACCCGTTATAAAATGGTTCAAAATTCATTATTTTTTAGGTTATTACTTGTTTAATATTTTCAAGCTTTAAAAACAAACAAGGAAAAATGAAACTAATATCGTGACGAAAGATGCCATTTTGTTATCAAATTACAGAACTTGCTAATCGCATTTTCAAAAGAAAAATTTTCAGTATCTGTTATGAGCTTCATGATATAACCAAAATTTAGAATCACATATCATCTTTCTTTGAAATTTAACAAAAAATCATAGATAGGCCCCAGTTAAAAATAAAAAATATTTTGTGAAATGAAGCTCTTTCATTTACACAGAAAAAGTCGAATTAAAAAGAAGTTTCATAATAGTGGCTGTAAAAATAAAATATGTGTTAAGATGTTGCTTCCAATTCATTTGGCAGCTCACCCAAACTTAGTTTCAAGGTATTTTAATAAATACCAAAAAATAATAGACAAATGATTGATACATTAGTTAACACCAATTATAAGGCAGTGCATAGTGACATTCCAAGCCAGAGGTTGGCAAATTTTAGAAGCTAAGAGACAATTGAAGTTGACCATTAAAGGCGTCGGGAAATTTTTTGTTAGCGCCATACTTTCCGTTCCATAAAGATTTTCAGCATAATTTATTGAAGAATCAAGGCACCACCATTGTAAATCACAATGTCACAATCAGGGGCGTAGTTGGGTCATTTTCCAACAGGGGCAAGACCAGCCTCCCACTCCCACGATATACACACACAAAAAAAATGTATATCTATTTGCATATGTACACACACGTAGTCAATTTAGTGCCCCTAAAGTCTGATGCCCGGGCACAGGAGCCCTATAGTTACGTCATTAAAACTAAATGTAATCATTATGGGAACAAAACCGTTTTCTGTTTTTGGTTTACGATAAATTTAATACCTTCTCTATTTATCTCCTGGAACTCAAGCAGCAAATAAAGCATTTGAACAAGGCAAGTAAGCACTACATTAATAAGACAAGAATGAGAAAAGGAGTAAATAAGGAGGAAGAGAAAGATTTTCCACCACCATAACACTGAAATGTACCTTTACATTTGTACTTAGTCTCTCTCATCTGGCTGATTCTGCGTCTATGCATCCGGCGGGGGGTTTCGCACCGGGCACCGCTCGTTTCAATGGGATTGATGTGCAGGTATTCCGCCAGCCATCGCAGGTTGCAGTCACAAATAAATGGGTTTCGAGCCAAATGCCTAAGAAAAACAAATAAATAAATAAATTATTTTTTTGGCAGTTTTCTGTTAAAGATTTTATCAGCTGTATAAAAATAAACATAAGAATCGAATTGAAAAATCAATGTGCCACAAATTAATGCATTTTTAACTTGGTGTAATTATGTCTTTGCTCGGTAAATGTTACCTTTTCGAGTATTTTGCAATTGGACAAATCCAAATATGCAAGGATTAAATTGCCAATGAAAAATGCCTACATACGTTTCAAAATTACTAGTTAAAAGCTCTTTCTTCAGTGCAAGCAGTGGCAAGTGAGAAACTTTTCATGGGAGGGGGCTACTTTTTAAGGGAAGGGATTTCCCTTATAATACATACATAAATGAGTACGTACGTACACATGTGTGCATATATATGTATAGTTTTATTCTCTCATGCGGGGTTAGGACACCTCAATAATCCTTAACCAGGTCATGGAGTGGAAGGAAATATAATTGCATGACGAAAATAGTAAAAGCAAAATTTATAAATATCCACTATTTTCATATTTTGGTTTTGCTACTTTGTTTGCATCGTGCTATTGACTTCAACTGGAAAAAAGACTTCTTGTAGCTCTGAAATAGTAGATGAGCTCTACGATGTTAATAGATGTTCAGTAAATATCAAAATATCTATATTTCAAAGCTTAACTGTTCATTTGACAGTGATTAGAATTTGAAATCAAACTAAATTCTTCTGGTGTTCAATTTTAAAAAGATATTTTTTGAAAAAATTCTATTGCATCGACTTAAAAGAACATACTTTTGAACTTGTTAAGGAATGTAAAGCGAATACTTTTAGATAGATAAAAAACTAACCTAAGAGTTTTGGATGAAAGTAGTTTAATGAAAGCTTACGAACTGCATACATACTTTAATAAACATCCTATTTTTAGCTAAAATAACTAATTATCCACCGAAAATAGCAAATAAGTGATTGAAACGAACACACAAACAAAATATGGTTCCAAAATGGGAAGATTACTAAATCCACTCTTTCCATCAGTTGGAACTTTGTTAAATCTGTTCCTCTTAACAAGCCTTCCTTTCCCCATTCCATGCTTAATTCCGCTCCTCCGGTCACAGTTAATTATTCCGGTCGTGATAGCAACACCCTCCTCGCTTACCCGTTGCGAAGTGAAACCGTATCTTGACGTCACAGGCGGCCCAAATTATTATAAATTGCCGCTGAAATTGAAACCAAGTTTAAATTTCAGACTTCGCTGACACTGAAACGTCGTTATTTTTAAGGTTGATGCATCTACAGCTTAGAGGTCTCTCATTTCTCAGACACGTTGTATTGCGGAATCTATTCTAAGCAAACGGTTTAGTATGCGATGACACTTTGTTTGGTCTGCAGTTGTTTATCGTGATACGTATACACAGTGTGTCGAAGAATTTTTAAGACTAGGTTTATAAAATAAAATGAAAACTAGTAATTATATATTTTTATTCAAAATAAGTTCCTTCGGCTTCAATACATTTGTTACAGCGGCTTAACAACGGTTCGAATGCCTGTTCCAGCTCACATTGTGGGACTGCCTCCAAAGCTCGCGTCTAGGCTGTTTGTATAGTGTCAATGTCATCAAGGTAAAAAAAGAAAAAAGTAAACAAAGGCACTGAGGTTTTCGCAGTGGATCAGTTGATAGTTAAGGGGTTTCCCAAAGGCTCGATAACACAGATAGCTCTTAAGCTTAGTTCCAGTTGTAGTCAAAAAATTTCCTTGAGACACAGTGTACAAACAGCTTCGACGCGAGCTTTGGAGGCAGTCCCACAATGTGAACTGGAGTAATAATCTGTAAAATAAAAATATTATTTACTATATAATCAAATTGCTTGTGAAAAATATTTATTTATATCCAACATAATCATCGTCAAAACAATAGTTTTAACGAAACTGGAAAAAAGAGCGCTGCCACTTTAATATATATAAAAAGCGCAGACGAAAAATAAATTAAAACAGAGAAAAAAGGATTAAATTAAATTCGCGTTTACATTAATTTTGAACGGAGATTTCAAATCTAGAGATGCCTCACTCAAAATGCTAGAGAAATGTTCTGATTATTAGTATATTTGACATGTGTTACAATAATGGCAACTGCATTACAGTTACGCAAACAACCAATAAGCTATCGGCGACAAACATACACTTAAGCTGCTTATATATAAGGTCTTAATTTAAATCAAGAAATAAACTGAAATTTTATGTTCATGAAGCAGAATTAAGGTATAATATTTTTAAAACCAGCATGATTATTTGAGAAGGTAATACATACACAAATTACAACATTTTATTTAAAATTAATAATTGAAATGATAGGAATTCAAAAACTTTATTCACATTTAGTATGACGTTGGGGCTTACTCTAAAACGTAGTGCAATTGCAGAATGTTTTATTCTCAAATTTTTAGGTGCGAAAATTTAAACCTCAGAGCGAGAGTGGCGCCGCCATGGTCGAGCATTGAATTCAGTATTTGCAAAACGCAGTCCAATGCTTAAAACAAAAGCAACGACTTATTCTATCCATAATAAAAAATACATTCACTAAATAATATTGCATTGCTTTACCAACATAAAAATGCATCAATGAAAAAAAAAATCCCGATTTTCTACAAAATTAAAAAGAAAAAGAGAGGGAGATAAAACAGATTGTCAAACGATTTCACTGCTATGTACATATCCTCCTAAAAAAATCTTATTTCAGGAAACATACGATTTTTTCCCCTAAAAACGTTACCTTAGGGAAACCCAAAAAGAAACGCGACATTTTTGGTTGAATAAGCAATAATAAATATGAAACATACGTATTTCGGTAGAGAGAGAGAAAAAAATGTGGGAAGAAAATTTCATCACTTTTCTCGGTTTGCCTATTTTTGGAGTTGGAAAAAAAAAAGATGTTAGCGTCGTATAAATTCACCTTTTTTTTACCCACCACATATTCTTACTACCACTTTTAATTTATTGCGTCTTTTCCGCTCCCAGGAGTTATATTTATTCCATGTATAAAAATAAGCCCATGCTAAAAAGAACCAGAGATATTTCTTGGAACGAAAATGAAGCATTTGTAAAAATGAGCATTAAATTCTCTAGAGTAAGGGTATTCGGATTTTTTTCCGAGTCTTTACAACCACATATACAAAGCAAAAAAAAAAAAGAAAAGAAAAAGAAAGAAGAAATAAATTTAAGTATAAAAAAAAGTGTATGCATTAAGTTCAAATTTTCGAGCTAGGTTTTTATGATTTCAAATTTAAATGTAAAAGAAAAATATTTAATTTTTGCCTACGAAATTATAAAACATTAAGAATTCCGCAATAAAAGCAATAATAATAATAATAATAATCAATACATAAATAGGCAAAGACAAAATAGTTAAGAGCGATTTTCTTTTCAGTTTTTCAATCGATTTTCTTACTTTTTTTGTTTAGTAGCTATTAACGAGTTTTAGTGATATCAATTGAAAAATTTTGGAGACAGTTTATTATTATAGTTAATTATTTCCCCTGTTCTTTTGTCGAGCAAGCCTCATTTAAGATTGTAATGTTTTATTGTTGTAGATAGCAGATGGCAACATGTCTTCGTTGAGTAAATTATTGGGTAATAAATATATAAAAATCATAAAATTCTTTTTAAAGAACAGATATTGGTTAAGCAGCGTCACATGACCTAGGTTACACAACCCACTGACGATTGAAATAAGAATCATTAAATTCGGTTTAACTAGTAACGGACCCGCTATGGATAGATGAGAAAAGAAAAAAAAAAGGGGGTTGTAAAACAGGGTTCGTACGCTTTTGGCAAAACCAAAAATAAGGACTTTCTAAGGACTTTTTAAGGACCTACAAAAAATTTTAAGGACCTCACAAATTTTTCGAAATATACAAACTGTTATATTTATTTCAAAAGGGAGCATTATTGAAAGAGGAAATTGATTTAACGTCATATTTTTATTAGGAACACAACACAAACTTTTATGGAGCTCTCTTTTTGGCTTGTTGCTTTTCTAATGTCCAATACAGTCAGGGAGTTAAATAATTATTGGAGCTAGTAATAAGAAGTACACAACACAAGCATTGATCATATATAAGCAAATTATCATGATATGAAAAATTATCAAAAATGGTTAGGGCTATAAAATACAAGTTAAATGAAAAAAACAATTTTAAAAAAAGTTGTTAAAGAAAACGCTGCACTTTATCTTGAGAATTTTTGTTTAATTTAGACTTTTTTTTTCATTTTACTTAGTTTATGTTGCCAGCATCTCAATTTAGGTTTACTTTAATTTTTATCTCTGCCATAAATATATTTTTAAAAATTATTTAGAAGAGCTTGCAAAAATTCAGAAAAAACTTTTTGAAAAATATTTCATTTTGGAAACAACATACAAATAAAAAATGGAACTTATTCGCTTAAAACTTTGCACATTACCCTCAAATAGTAACTATCAAAATTTAACTAAAGTATTTTTTAAATAAAAAATAAAACAGGCAGACTACAAGCTGCAAATACTAAAACAACTGTCAACTTTTTAAACAATCGATATATTTACAGGATGCAAAAAGATAGAAGTCTCAAAAGCTGCGTGCGATTATCGGCGAAGCACATGCTAGATGTTAGCAAGTTTCCGAAAAAAAGGTTTATACATTTTCGCGTTATAAGTTATGAAAATTCGTGTAGAATAATACATGTCTTTTTAAAAAGTTTCTTGAAAATTTTTCTTGTTTTGTAGTACAATCAGTTTAGATAAAAATACTT
The DNA here is from genome assembly GCA_038502835.1 of Octonoba sinensis. NCBI lineage: Eukaryota > Metazoa > Arthropoda > Arachnida > Araneae > Uloboridae > Octonoba > Octonoba sinensis. The sequence goes on along the minus strand of CM076601.1, from coordinate 26,843,194 downwards.
GTACATCAGATTGAAAAATCGGATCTTTTTGCAAAAAATCAAATTTTCGAAGTTTACAAATAAAAAGAGAAAAAATAGGGGAAAACGGAGCATTTGGCAACTACGGTGTATAGATTTAAGAAGAGGTCGATTCCTTCAATTTACTGCAAATTAAGAAATTTCACGAGGTACAAATTTTCATTAACGCAGCAAATATCCATCATCTCTCACACAACAAAACCCCACAGCGAACGATCGCGAAGCCAAATTGGTCGATAAAAATTTACTAAATATTAAAACATAGCTTTAAAACAAATTTTCGATACGGGAATATATTTAATCTAAAAAAAAAATAGAAGGACAAACTGTTTAGCGAAAGATTAGCTGAAAAGCGATAGGGAGAGTTTGCAACTCGGCGCTTATTATAGTGTAAGACGTAAGAAAAATGATAATAAAAATAAATCATTCTTTTACCTTTAACAGTATAAATAAGCGATAATCATACAATGCGATTGGTCAAACGCAAAAAAAGCTGCAAGTTCTTTTTTTTTTTGCCTACATATTAGTTAATTGTATCTTTTTTATTGAGCTAAATGTCAGCAACATGCTTCCTTGAAGAACACCCCCACCCCTTAAATTAAAAAAGTTTCAAAAGCAATATTTATTTACTGATTACTTGTTAAGAGCTGCTCCTACTTGCTTTATTGATAATTGTGGTGGTGCCAGTTACTGGGCACCATTGCATTTTGTACAAATGCTTGGTGTTTTGATTCGACTTCTCTACAATTTTTTTTTTAGATGTAGCTCTATTTTTTTTTTCATACAATTGCAGGAAATAGCAAATTGGGAGCTGCCATGTGGGTGGGTACACGTTCATTTTAACTGAATTGGGTGTTGTAGTTTGAAGCATTTTATCAAAATCCATGAACTTTTTTTTTTTTTTTGTAAAAATATATAACACATCAATTTACTTACATCTTTTCAAAAAAATAAAAAATTTAAAAAAACAAGAGTTAATTATTTATCTACCAGTTGAGAAAGCACTGCAATTTAGTAAAAATGCGATGATGTTTATGTATATCCGCCATTTTTGGTCCCGTCAATCCGCCGTTTTGGGTCTGTCCGAAAGACGCGATTGTACCGGACCCGAGCAAACCAAATTTGAGGTTCGATTAAGTAGTTGAAATGAAAGAAGTTTGATTCTTGTGAAGAATACAAAAGATAGCAAAACAAATCGAGCGCATGTGCACCTTATTTTAACAAAAAAAAAAAAATTAAGAACCTGGAATAAAAAAATAAGGACTATTTAAGGACTTTTTAAGGCCTTAAAAATGAAAATGAACATTAAGGACTTTCTAAGGACCTTTAAGGACCGTACGAACCCTGTAAAATTGATTAGAGTTTTGTTTTTGAAGTCTGTTAAAACGTACCATGTGTAAAGGTACCATAGTTTAAAATTTTTTCCCATCAAAAAGATGGAGATTAGCATTCGGAAGTGGATCACTTTCTTTTGGATTCCTTTATCCATTCTTCAGGAAGCAAAAAATAATTTTTTTAAAAAATGCGAAACTATTCACCACAGTTGACAGTTTTGTTTTAACAGTGTAAAGAAATGAGTGGAGCGACGCTGACTCTAATTGCATATGTATCATACGAGCGAGAGGAACTGGCGGGAAAAAAAATGAAATTTTCAACTACAAAGCACGTAAGACGTAAGATAAAGAAAAATATAACTTCGAGTTTTTGTACAGAATACAGAAAGATTCATAGTTGTAAGGGGGCACAGTACCTTCCATTTTTTTTTTTCATGGGAGTGGGGTCACCTTTTCAGAGAAGGGTTTGATACATAAATATGTACAAACAGATTAAAATAATGCATGCCTTTTATTCCAATTATGATTAGAAATGAAATTTGAAAACCTCCTTGTGTAATCGACCATTAATTTAAAATTTAAAAAGAAAAAACTTTTTTTCAATTTTCAAAATTTCTTATAACTTTCTCAATTCTAGCTTTTTCTAAAAGATATTTTCTGGGTAATACTTCCAAATCATTTTAGAATAAAAGTTAGCATGGAATTAAATAGCTTGGGCACAGGTGTCCCTTCAAACTCAATGTGAGGTGTGTCTACTGGCATGCACCCTGCAGGAGACAGGTGGAAATTGTGTTTTTTAACTGTGAGTGCCTTTGCAAATAAAATGTTTTAAAATATATAATAACTATAGCTTTATAAGTATACATCCTACTGTACCGATTTTACCGAAGAACCTTACCATAATCGTTATGTCGGGGTTTATTATATTTATAATTATATAGGGAAGTTTGCGAATTTTTGTTTTTATTTTTATAGAATATAGTCTATAAACATGATGTCTGAAAAGAAAAACTATTCTGCGATAAGTATTTATTTATTTTTTTAAAAAAACTTTTAAAGCTCAAGCGCAGTAAGCGACGCAAAAACTATTTTCTGCGCACGTGTGTCACACTTCAGGTAAAAACGTCATCACTCTAGTGGTGACAAAACGCTTGGCTACAATAAGAGCGAAAGGCTCTGGGTCTGACCGTGGCCACCGAGATTCTCGGTGGCCACGGTCTGACTGACTTTTCTCCACCAGACCCCTACCTGTTAGCCGAGGCCTTAGGATTGCTTACGCACGGGGAGAGGTAGTGGGGTCTACGGAGTTTACATGCACATATCCCCAAGTATACATGGTGGTCTTCAGTGGGTATCGAACGCGCGACCCTCCAGGTGGGGGTCTGACTGACTGGTTTGACTTTCGCGGATGTCCGCCAAGAAAAGCTGCTCGAGCGTGAATCAACTGAATCAAATTTGCCTTTAAAATGTTCTCAAGCGATTAAGAGTCACCAAGTAAGAAATTTCGCTGAATAAAATTGGATAAAATGAAATTACATCATTGATGCCTCTTTTGGAACGTTGCTTGATTGACCTTTTACAAATCAAATCTCCATAATGAAGTAATAACTTCAATGTAAATAAAATAGTGGTGAGAAGAAAGCAAACTAGTTAAGAGCAGTATAAAGCCTACAGGGAAACCTAAAGAGTGACGCCATGGACTGACATTAATTTAAAAATAATCATTCTTTTTTCGAGTCTGGCGTTGTTGAATTTTAGAGTTTCTTTTTCATTATCTTAACCGTATTTAGCTGTAAAAATAGGAATAGTTAATATGTCAAAACTTCCCTACTAAATACATAAAAAAATTCCTCCTAACGGACATTTGTCTTAGGAAAAGAGTTTTTAATTACCCAGCAGCAAAACAGTGAAACTGAAAAACATTCCTCAAATGAGGACACTTCTCTGTTTTATTTATAACAAATATTTTTGTCCCTCTGGTGTCTGCTATAGAGGAGTTATACTGTATACACAAAAAGAGAAAGAGATAGAAAGTAAGAGTTAATGTTCTTTCTCTTCCTCCACTGAATTTCTCACTTTTCGTCCACCCTATCGATAATAATCACGATAGACAACTTAATCCCACAAAACATCCGACTGACTTCAAACTTCAACTTCTCACAGCGCCTCATTCCTCGTTAAGTACACAATCCCTCGCTGCAGCATTATCCGAAACCCATCAACCCGCGCCGAATGTAATAACTTCCCGAGACTTTTCTCGGAAAAGCCGAATTTCTCGGAGAAAACGGGATTTCGAAACAATGCTCGAAAAATCGAAAACGTCGGAATCTGTTTACAGCCCGAAGGATATGTCTCTCCAGAAGAAGAAGCTGAAGAGCAGACGAGAAAGTAACGACTTTAATTATTCCGCTCCACCGAGATTGAAACCACTTTAATAAAGATGTCTCACGCTCTTTGCCGAAGATGGATACCGCTGACTCTCTCTGAGACTGTTATGAATTTTGATGGGTGGACAGTTTTGATAAACTAAGTTAATGTCGAAGGAAAAGAAGATTAACATGGGAAAACTTATCCATCTCGTTGATTTTGTCGCATTACTTATGTGAGAAATTTTAAGTTTTTCAAATAATGAAGTGCATACACAGTGTGTCAAAGAATTTTTAAGACTAGGTTTATAAAATAAAATAAAAACTAGTAATTATATTTTTTTAAGTAAAGTGGAACCTCGATAACTCGATACCCCAAGGGAACACGAAAAGATGTCGAGATAAACGGGTGTCAAGCTTCTAAGATATCTCTACCTTCTAGAGGTCCTGAAGTGATCAGTTCAGGGTCAATATTCACATATTCCTCCCAAATCAAATGGTGAGGCTCCCCATGGTACAAGAGGAATAGGGGAATCTTCCAGGAACACTTTCCAGAAAAGAATTGATTTATTGACGAGGAAACATCGCTGTAAAATTCTCAGCAATGTACACCGTAAAATATACCGGAAGAAAAAGTAACAAGAATACAAAATGGAGGTCGACTTACAGGGGTTTCCTGGAAATTGTGTGTTAAATAAGAGTTTTTCGCCAATTGAAATTAGCATTGGGCCAACCGTTTGGGGAGTGAAATGTCGACTTATCGAGGTAGTTGACTTATCCACATGTCGAGCTACCGGGGTTACGCTATAATTTTATTCAAAACAAGCTCCTTTGGCTTCAATACATTTGTTACAGCAGTTTAACAAAGATTCGAATACCTCTTCCAACTCAAATTGTGGGACTACATCCAAAGCTCGCGCCGAAGCTATTTGTAGTGCCAATGTCATCAAAGTAATAAAAAAAAGTAAACAAATGAAATCGGTACTACAAATCTTTTCATTAAGTAAAGCATTTGAAATTCAATCAAGTGATATAAAAATAAAGATTTTCTAGTATTGACAGCCTTATAAAATAAACTTAAAGCTAGAAAACTTAAATTTCATCAAGTGTCATGGCTAATTTTCTGATTTGATTTTTTCACAATATAATGTAAATCGCGTTAATGATGTAAAACTTTGATAGCCGTTACATGAAAATATGGTGAAAAAGGGGATCAAAGCGTCACAAGATTTTTTGTACACACACACATATGTTGTCACATATGTATACAGTACAGTTAAGCCCGCTTAATGCAATAGCCAATTTGCCATGGAAACTTATTCTAATAAAAGGGGGATTTCATTATCCGGGAGCACAGGAACAATATAGAATGGTTTGGCTTGAAATTTTTTTACCTTGAAAATTTTTTATATTAAGCAGAATATACTTTTAACTGCTGCTCCAATAAGTGGGTTCGACTGCATATGTATTTGGGTTTCTATGGAATCGCAACACTAAAAGGGTTGCGATATGACAGAGTTTTGGAGTTTCAAGGAATCTCTTTTACAGTGCAAGAAAATGAAGCTACGGAAAGGAATAAAAATCCCTTTTCTTTCATTCAAACAAATTTGTCCATCTTAGTAAACACGATTGATATTTTCATTGCAAATTTGTACCAAAAAGCGTTGAATTTATCACTTGCATTAATTTTACAATCAAGCTATTTATAACTACCTACTGACCAATTTGTATTTAAAAATTAAGATTTTTAAATTAAGAATTTGACATTTTTTCAATATCATAATTCGCATTTCGGTCTTCAGAAAAGTAAAAAGCATTTTACTATTTTAGTAGCGAGAGCTATAAAGAAGTTATAAAATTCTGTTTACAATAAATTAAGTAAGAATAAATGCCTTAGAATACAACTTTAAGTAGCTGCATAACTTCAGCCTTCTCTTTCGCCGTGAATGGCAACTTCCACAGTTTCTTTGACAGCCTTAAAATTTGCGCAGTAAATGTATTTTGTTTGACCTGGAATTACATTCAGTCGCTGTACGATTTGACGATATATGTTTCGTGACAGCTATGGAAATCAAAAGAACATTTCCACGCCATAACTTCATGCGCCGCTCCCTAAAATCAAATTTGTATATGACACCCAAAGTCTTAGCAAAAAGGCATTACGTTGATGACCGGCTTGGCAAATAGAAAAAAAAAAAAAAAAAAACATGGAAGAAAAGAACGCGTGACCAGTAACTAATTGTTTGGCTTATCTTTTGTGAGATCGGTTCTTTGTTGGATGCTTGAGTGATGGCGGCTGCTGTTCTGCTGTCGAGATTATTTTTTCTTTCACATAAGACATTAATAATCTCGCTTGTAAAGAAAGATGGCGCTGCCACACAAATTTCCTTCTTTTAGATTAAAGAATGCGAAATGAGGCAATATAATTTGCATTTTTAAAACTTTTTTTAAGTAGGGGAATGAACACTATATAAAAACAGCAATTCAAAAGAATTAACGTTTTCATTCCATATACTCCTAATATTTTTCTAATAATATCTCTCTAATTTCCTCGTCTTTCTAAGTCATGTCATCAAAAACACTGTGACTCCAAAATAACATTTTCAAAGTAACAAAATCATTCAAACACTACAATCGGTTCTTAGAATGCAACATATATTTTCTGAACGAAAAAGTAGTTTTAGAATTCAATTCCGGCAGTTAATTTAGGCATAATTCATGAGTAAATCGCTCTTCTCCATTGCAGGAGGGCCACAACTCCACATCGACTAATTTCTCAGAAAAGACATGTAAAAATTTTAACCATAACTGTAGAATCCAGTTTTCTTTCTAATTCATATTTATCTGAGGCTAAATGAAATTCTGGATTAATATGATCTTACGAGTGCGTTATTGTTTTCAAATGTATGTACAATTTTGTGGAATATTTATAGAATTACCTTACAATTCAGTTTTAGACATAATTTGAAGTACCTCGAATAACGTAAAAGGTAATGAAAAAAAAGAAGAAAAAGAAATGTCATTAGGTCACGAACAAGAGCTCGGTGAAACATACTTAAATCTGACTTTATTGTGTCATTTTCACTTTTTGTATTGAGCTGTGGACTACACTGAAGATGCAAAATAAAAAACCAGTCAACGTTACAAAACAAAACGTGGACTTTATTATCATTAATTTGCCCTGCACCATGCCCGTCATTTAGCGGATCAGGAGAGGGCAATAAATAGTTTAATAATTTAAATGGTTTAATGTATAACTTATTAGTCAATAATGAATAAAAGTTTAAGACACCATAGATTAAGCTACAAATTGAAAGGGATTAAAATGGTTTCATTGTGTATAATTATTAGTATTTTAAGCTACAAGTTCAATAGGATTAATATGGTTCCTTTACGTATAATTTTTAAGATTTTAAGTTACAAATTTAAAGGGATTAAAATGGTTCCTTTATGTATAATTATTAACTTTTTAAGTTACAAATTTAAAGGGATTAAAATTTTTCCTTTATCTAGAATTATTAGTATTATAAGTTACAAATTAAAAGGGATTAAAATCCTTCCTTTATGTATAATTATTAACTTTTTTAGCTTCAAATTAAAAGGGATTAATATGGTTCCTTTATGTATAATTATTAACATTTTAAGTTACAAATTAAAAGGGGATTAAAACGGTTCTTTTATGTATAATTATTAACATTTTAAGTTAAATTTAAAGGAGATTAAAATGGGTCCTTTATGCATAATTATTAATATCTTGTCAAGCTATAACACAGGTTTGTATATAAAACAAAACACTGCAAGATTTTTAATGCAAACAAAAAATAAACAGAATAATGGTTTGTGCTGAAGGAATGCATAAATGACGTATTATAGTAAAATGCTTGACTGTGCAACAAAAAACTGAAAGCCAATAAAAAACAAAACATCACTTTTCAGATTACAGACGATTTTCTAAAAATTAAGGAGTAAATTTAAACCAAAGGCAACTTTATTTTGATACGAAGTATAATTTCATTTTGTGGGGGATTACCAAAATTAAAACGCTTAAACTGACGTCCAAAGCTGAAGCATTTTTAAAACTTCAACAATGAGAAATAAAGTAGATAAGGAAAATCGTAATCAACTTAGTTACATCTAGCTTACAGCAAGTGAAAAATTTACGGCTAAACTTAAGCGAGGAAAAATGTGTTTTAAGACCTTAAGAAAATAGTGAACGTTCCGAAAGTTTAAAACTGCCAGGAAAAGAACGAGAGAAAAAAAAAGTTAGGAAGTTTGTTTGGAATACTTCATCAAACCACTTAAATTTTATGCCCTGGGAGGAAAGTACCTTCAACAACCGTTATCAGCAGGTCGTAAAAAAACTTATTTCTACGAGAATAAAGGACCACTTCTATCATCAGGAGTTACTAATTATCCCTCCTAATTACAGAGGTTCCATGAAGAACTTCGGCATGTTAGAAAAGTCTTGAGAGGGTCGAAAAACTCATTGACCGAGTCAAAAGAAAAGGGGAAAAAAAGAATGTTTTTGTTATGTTTTTTCAAATCAGAGTCATCTTAAGATGAGCATGATTTAAAATTTTAATGCTAAACATAAATTAAGGAATGGATTTTTTAAATTAAATATATTTCTCCGACTTCAATTAATATTATGTTCAGAATATAAACGTCTTTCTTAATATTAGCTAAATAAGAAATACACGTTTTTATCTTTGCATTTTTAAAAAAAATAAAAAAAAGACACTGTCGTTTAAAACGACACTGTCAATCTCGAACTTGCAAAAACATTCCATGCATGTGTTTCGAGTTTATAAGAAATGCCTCTTTCAATATATAAATATGGGATCTTCGGAGCATCATTTCGCGTCTACCCTAATAGACTTTTGTTCATGGTTTTCAAACTAACAGCGAAGAGCCATTAGTTGTAAGTGACATCATAGCGCACTGAACAGAACTCGATGTTATGGGTGAAAGTCACTTTTAATTTCGCAACAAAAATCGTTAATGAGTCAATACCTATTATTATTAGGCGTGGTATCATCATTTTAATCGCTCATTACACACTATTTTCGCATTAATTTAATGGAGGGCCAACACAGCGATGCCTAAAAAAATGCTAGAAACGTTGAATAGAATTTGATTGGTTACACTGGCAACTGCATTGATTTTTTTAAAACGTCAACTGTATTGTGGAAATGGCAACAATGCAAATAAAATAAAGCGGCTGTAAAACTTTAAAGATTTCTGCCGTTTTTAGTTAATATCTCCCCTAATTATCCGCTCCGATGAGAATTGACCAAATGGCTTCCTTGGAAAATTGAATTTTTAATACCTCACTCGGCTGTGAGCTCCCAGCCGTTCGTGAGGAGATAGCGCGACATAGATACATAAATAGATATTTTGTTACTTTTGAATTGTAATTTATAAGGCTAGCTGCGTCGCCCGGCGTTGCACGGGTTATCTAAAATATTGCGTCATTCTCGAATAAAGAATTTGTTGTCCTTCATTACAATTCCTAAAAATATCGTCTGCGCTTCAAATTTACCAGGAATAAGATTTAACCTCTTTGGCTACACACGCATCAATATTTTCGCAGGCGAAAAATTGGATGCTACCAGCGATTTCTCAAAATTCACGTACATTAATTTAATGGAAGGCAAATACAACGATCCCTCAAAATTCTAGAAACGTTGATAAGTATTTGATTTGTTACAATTTGGCAACTGCATTGATTTTTTTAAACGGCAACTGTATTGTTGAAATGGCAACGATGCAAATAGAATAAAACGGTTCTAATTTTAAAGATTTGTGCGTTTTAAATAATTATCTCTGCTGATTAAACTCCTTCAGCAATGACAATAGGCAAAAGGACTTCTTTGGAAATTCATGAATTGTTTAATACCTCACTAGTTAGCTTCTAGCAGTTCGCGTGGAAATAGCGTGACTTAGAAAGATACGTTTGTTTACTCTCGGATTTTAATATGTAAGCTTCCAAAATATGTATTGTAACCCTAAGAAGCGACATTGGGTTATAAACAAAAGCCGGTAACAAAATGTCCGATGCGACACTTTGAATTACAGCAGCCTCAATTTGCACACAATCCCCGAGCGCATGAAATAACAAATTTGCTTTCAACAGACTTCACGACTCGGCGACACTTAATAGTCATAAACAAAAGACCGAAATGTCGTCGTCTCCATAATTTGGGGTTGATGGGCAGGAAAAAGAGGCAGAAACAAAAAAAAAGTGATGCCAAACAACGAAACAAAATTTAATTTAGAAGTATCACTTTCTATTTACACAGTGGCATTCCGTGTGCAGATAACAACGGGGGCCAAAGAAATGGAGACGGCGTTTATATGCAGCTGCGAAAATTGAATGGGTGTCGGTGCTGGTAATTAAATTCGCGCTGATGCGTAAATTAATTATGTACTTCATTACTCGCAATTAACATCGGAGTCAAACGATTAATTTGATAAAATATGCGAGGAGCGGGAAGATGGCGAGAAAAAATGGCTTCCCATAAATCTCTTTGTCTTGATGATTGGTGTTGTTTACAATTAAAGCGGAGACGGTGTGTATTTGTCGCAATAATTATCAACTCCTACCACCTCATTAAACTTTTAGTAAACATGTTTTTTTTGTGTGTGATTTAAATAATCAGAATGCAAGGTGTTGAGTTGTTGCACGTCCTGTTCAGAATGGGTTTCCCGCAAAATTAAAATTTGGCAAACGATGGATTGCTGCATTTGGCTCGTTATCGCAAATGAACCTAATTTAAAGTATTGCAATTTAGAACATAATATATAAGACTAATCATTGTCTAGTTTTCACGGATAACTACATTTGCAATATTGTAGAACTAGTTAGTATCAACTATCAATGCAAATGTTCTAATTTATTTATCCGATAGTTTAAGATTGAAGTAGAAAATAAAGAAATGGCGATTTCACTTTATCCTGACTTTGAATAGAAGTAATTAGTTTCGCTTCTTAATGAGGAAAATAATTATTTATTTTAATGATATGGACTCTTTCAATCTAGATATGTTTGACATTACCAAGTTAGAAGTTGAAAATGGAGAACAATCTATTCTAAAATAAATTGAAATGTAGGAAGGAATACAAAAGAAAAAATTTGTAAAGCAGCAGTAACAAAACATGAACCGAAAGAACAATTTATATTAAATATAGACTTCAAACGCATTTAATTCCTTTATAAGCCGTTTATTTAAAGGGGTTTTAGCAAAATATTAAATATTATTTGGCTCGAAAAAATATATAAGTACTTAATCCGCCATTTCTTATATTATTAAGAGGACCTTTGCTTAGATTTTTGCTTAGGAATACTCCTTTCATTAAAAGTTAAAATTCAATTATATATTTTTCCATATTAATGGCATCACGATCTTTTTTTTTCACTGTTTCTTAACACTTAATATTAGTCACATCATGACCTATATTTTAGTATTTCTTTGTACGGCGAAAGAATAAATAAAGTCAGTAAAAATTTAAATAAAACCAAAACGAAAAATTGCACAGAAGTGCGTAAATTACCTAGTCAGAAAGACAAAAATATATTTGGGGGGAGGGAAATTTGCCGTTTGAAGATAAAATGTAGAAAGACCTGATGAGGCATTTTATTAAAAGGCCACATCATAAAACGGCATTTTAATTAAAAGAAATATATAAATTTTCCTTAAATTAGCATTTATTCAAAGAAATTCTTAAAATTTTGTCTGAAATCTAAAATTTAACTAAATCTAAAAATTTAAAAAGTACTCTTCAAAAACAATTTCTTTTATTTTGTTCACAGATCAATTAAAAATGTGTTTTCCAGTATAAATTAACATTATTTAAAATATTTTGTTTGTACACTCTTTGCACAAAAACTATAGGGAAACACCATGGATTTTCATTAGTTTCGAACATTCAAAAATAACCATTGTACTTTTAAGGCAAAACCCCCTTTTCTAAACGAGAACTATAAACGCAGATAAATTTGTCAAGTTCACTGAAATTGTACGATTTAATTATTCTCTCTTTTAATAAGTTTATTGCCTTGTGGTTCCATGAACTTTTAAGTACCAAGCAAGAGACATGCCCCGATAAAAACGGAAGACGTTTTGACAAGCCATTTCAACGCCATCACTTTCAACACTCTGAATTTTGAAAACAAACAGCAAACCGGAAACAGCTCAACACGAGCATCGAACCTATTAAAAAATGACGCATCGGAGGAAGTTCTTACAAAAAAGCAGCTTCTTTGCTAAAAATTTTTGCCCTTAAAAAAAGAATTGAGTTATTGCTTAGCTCATTCAAAAGTTTCATTCAGGGGAACTCATTAGAAAATTAAGTTTCTACATAAATATTGACGTTAAAATAACGAAAAGGCTAGTAAATGATTCTTTAAAAAGAGAGAGAGACAGCACAAAGGTTTTGGTCATAAAATACTTTGCAAGCTTTTGCGTGAAATGGCGAGACGTTTTCGAAGGCCTGAACATACAAAATAAAGGTTAAAACGTTCCTATTTGTGAAACATTCGGCTAAAAATAACATGTAGCTGAATACTAAAAATATTTTGTAGTAGAATAAATTAACTGACAAAGCTACAAACAAAAAATACTATATCGCCTGCGCAAAAGAAAATAGTTGTTCTACACCGTTAGATGATGTCAGGTGACTTCAGAAATGTAGTTTTTATTGTTGGTTGTTCCTCTACTCGTTGACTAGGGACTGTTCATAAATGATGTCACACTTTTTTCAATGTATTTGACACCCCACCCCCCTTCGTCCCAAAGTGTCACACTTCAACATACCCCCTAGCCCCCTTTGTCACATGTCACACTGTATTACATATGCATACAATAAGTTTACTTTGCTGATTTTAAATGTTTTTATAGAAATCAAAATGAACGATGTCACACTTTCTTCCTCCCTCGAAGCGTGACATAATTTATGAATGGCCCCCTAGGAAAGACCTTTACCTTAAGGGCTTAATTTGGGCGGGGACTAAGTTCCTGCACTTATTTTCAATTTTATATGAATTTTTACATGTTAAATGAAATTCGGACTATTTACGCATTAAAATGAGTTAGGGGGACTGACTACAAGACCCCTGACACCTTTTTCGTTAGAAATTTCATTAGATGATTTAAAATGCAATCCTGCTCGCAGCACACTGCTCATTATGTTTTTTGTTCCTCACACACATGATGCCCAATAGCCGTACATCAGTATGGGATACAAAATGCGAAAACCTCGATTAATTATGTATCAAGTTTTCTTACATACATGAAATCAAATTAAAATCACTTTCAAAAATGATATTTCATTTTTCTATGCTCAAATAATGAATGGTTAACCATGTAATATATGCACTCTAACTGCGGTTACAAGTTAACAATGCCAGTATTTAAATTAGCAGAATTGTCGTATTTGAGGCTTACTCCATACCCACCCACGGTCGTAACTAATTTAGAAAAATAATTGATAAGTACAATTGGCAGCTCGTGTGAATGTTAATCCCCCCCCCCCTCAGGAACGGTTATTTTCCTATTTCTTTATAATCAAGCTGCCACAAGTCACTTCTGAAACCTTATGAAATAGTATGCACGCAAGAATGTTTGCTGGAATATTTTTAGAATTTATGAAAATTTGCTATCTTCCAGAAACGAAGCAAACAAATTTCTGAACAAGCAGAGGCGATAGGATTTCAAAATATGGTGAGAATCAAGAAAACAACACTGTAACAAACTTTTTACAATGAGAATACACTGGAAATAGTCATAATATAAGGTAGCACAATATTTGAGCCTCGATAAATATCCAAACATTTATTTGCAACCTTTTTTTTTGGAGGGGGGGGGGGGGAGTTCAGGTGGTAGATCATATGGTAAGTATTATGAATATTATTATAAAATGTTGAAAAGAATAACTTCTTTTATCTCTAGTTACTGGAGATGTATATGTCTTAAGAATCTCATAAAATTCCCTTTTGTATCACGCACATGCCTTTAGGACAATATAAAAATGCTGAAAGTAATAGTTTCTTTTACTTCGGGTTATTACCGGAATGATAATAAATTAAAGTACTTACCTTTAAAATATTATAAAATCTTGAAGAATAATTTTTTTAATTCATGTTATTGAGAATGTACATATCTCTAAGAACATATTGAAAGTAATAACTTTTCTTGGTCTCTAGTTATTAAAAATGCAAAATGGTTTTGAAATAATATAAAATATTGAAAGCAATAACAGTTCTTTTTCTCGAGCTACTGAAAATGTATATTCCTTAGGAAGATTACAAAAATATTGAAAGTAATGACGCCTTTTATCTATAGTTACTGGAAATGCATTAGTGTATGGAATATTTTTAAAGTATTGAAATCAATATTAAGTTTTTCACATCGAGTTATTGTAAATGTACATGTCTTTAGAATATGATGAAAATATTGAAAATAAGAACCTCTACTATACCTCAAGCTATTCGAACTGAAATATGTCATTGGAATATTATAAAATATTGAGAACAATAACATCATTTATTTCGAGCTATTGGAAATGATGTGTTACCATATTATCCTATTTTTTTTGCTAAGGAAAGAAGAAGAAAAAACCCGATGCATAAAACTTTCTGAAGAAAAAAATATCTTTTTCCTTCATAAACAGACGACTAATTATCTTCTTTCCGGCGAAGGATACCTGAATGGGATAGCAGAAGCATGAAGGAAGAATCCTTCAGCATGGAGCGAGTTCTAAAAAGAAGTTAAGGGCTTGTTTCGGGTCGTTTTAGAACGGATGCAATTTCCAGGAAGTTACTCATGTATGAAAAAATAAGCCTTAAATATAAGCAAACTGACTAAAAAATCCCATAAATCTGTAAGGGCAAAGATATAAACGAGGAGTACGCATGTTAAGTGAAGGACTTAAACAATAATGGGGATTTTCTAATTGGCTGGAAAATGGCGGATGTCTACAAGATTTACGAACGAAACTGATGATAACAATGTAGTTTCTCAACAAACAGAAATAAGCAAATGATATGCAGAAATTTTGCCTTGATTTTCCAAGCGAAATAAAAATCTTTCTATCCTAAATTGCTTTGAATTGGAACAATTAATTATTTATCTAATCATTTCCAGTTAAGACACTAAACATTAAAAGTTGAGGAGTACACATGTTAAGTGAAGGACTTAACAATAATGGGAATCTTCCTATTGGCTGGAAAATCTCGTATTTCTGAAACGATTTTTGAGCAAAACTGATGATAACAATGTAGTTTCTCAACAAACAAAAATAAGTAAATCACATGCAGAAATTTGGCCTTGATTTTCGATAAGAAAAAAAATCTTTCTATCCTAAATTGCTTTGAATTGGGATAGTTAATTATTTCTCTAATCATTTCCAGTTAAGAAACTAAAAATTAAAAACTGCTGCCTTAAGAACTAGTTTCGCACCCTTCATTCTAAGGAGTTCAAGTTCTCATCTTCGCAATTATGAATCTTTCAAACAATTCAAAGTAGTCAAAGTACTGCTTTAATGGTTTTATTAAAAATCAGAAGCTTTCTTGAAAATTTTTAACAGCGAGGGAAAACATTTCCAATTTATGTGGGAATACTTCTAGCAGTAAAAATTTAAACTGGATGATTTTTTTTTCTGTTAAAGAAACATATCATGATCAAA
Source organism: Octonoba sinensis (assembly GCA_038502835.1). Lineage (NCBI taxonomy): Eukaryota > Metazoa > Arthropoda > Arachnida > Araneae > Uloboridae > Octonoba > Octonoba sinensis. The sequence goes on along the minus strand of CM076601.1, from coordinate 26,827,791 downwards.
ACTATTGAAGTTATAAAATAATTCACAATTGTTCATTTAAGTAAACAATGTATACTATATTTAGACACATTGACAGTTCAAAATAGTTAAAAATTAATGTTTATCTTTAAACAATAAGTCAAGTTTAAAAGTTTTCACATGACAATCATACACATTATTAAAAAAATTTTATATTTAAAATATGCACTATTCAAAAATATTTATTTACTTCTTGCAAATATTAGTAAATATACCATTATTTAATACATAATTGATCTTGAACTTTCAGCCTAGCTATAAAGAGTTATTCTCCTTTTACATTATCTTATCCTCAAACAAATACAATTGTCACACTGTAAGTTAGCGAACTTACTGAATAGATTTATACTTCAGTGGCTAATTTAACGCTTTCATACTTTGAATAATTTTATATTTAAGAGAATAATTTAACATTTTCCATACCTTTATATTCAGACTTGAAGAATACATATACATTAAAAATATATTCTACATTTTTCCTGCGTTATTGAATGGCTTAGTTTATTAAATAGTTTTTCAACTGGTGACTTAGATATGTATGTACGCTTCACAACACAATGGTATTTTCACAATTCTAAAACTTCGCATAATTTTCTAATACATATTTCAGATTTCTAGATTTATAAACCCTTTTAGTAGATTTATATAATGAAGCAAATTTTTAAAATTTATCCGACATCAAAACTTTATTACAGAAAAATGAATGTTTGCAATTGAAAATTAAAATAAAAATTCTCAGTTTCCTAGCTCGAAGGATTTCAAAGTTGATCTGAATTATTACGACGGGCTTATTAAAATCATAAAATAAGAACATTTATTTACTAAAAGGGGGAAATGATTTCTGAAAACATTCCTCTTTTTAAACATATCCCTTGCTAACAGGCGATAAATTTATATTGACTCATGATTCAAACATTAAAATGTAAAAATAATTATTTCTAGGAATACGAACACTGTTTTAATTGAATAAACATAATTAAACTGAATAAACATAATTAAATGAGCTCCAAAAATATTTTTAATTCTACAAAAAAGACTTATTAAAATATATTGCAAAATTATTCGAAACAATTGGAGAATAAATATTTTGTATTTTTTTCCTTCTAAGAATTCATTTAAGATCAACACACCAAATGCTTTCGAACTTTATACATTTGGATGAATGTTTTTCTTTTCATATATGTGGAAATGAATTAGTTTTAAATATGAGATTCTAACTTGCTGGCGGAATGGAAATATTTATTACTATCTCGTTGAGAAAGTTGAAAGTAGTTACCACAGTGTTTTCTTACTTTGTGCTAACGACCTGCGGCCCATCTTTAGTGGCCCGGTAAAAATTTGGAAACTTGACAAGCTGTAATAAAAACTTATTTTTTAACTTAGTACAGTGAAACCTGTGTAGGTTGACCACTTGCGGTGCAGCATTTTAGTGGTCAACTTAGGAAAAACAAAAATCAGATTTTGTTTCTTTTTTTAAGCAACTTTCTAAACTATCATTAGAGAAGTATAACCTGAATTTCTTACCAATGTATCTTATCTACTTGCAATGTATCCTAAAATAAATATCGTAATAATTATGTAAGTTACTTATATAATAGTAAAGATTTCCTAAAAATTCATAATTTTTCAAAATGGATACAACAGATAGAAGAAAAAAGAAGAAACTTATTTAAAGAATAAAAGAGTGCTCATGGTAGCTTTCCCATTAGGCTAACTTACAAAGAAGTTTAAACAGGCTTATATGTTTCATCCATCCAGACAAATACTGGTCTAATATTATGGCATAAAAAGTATTCTGGGTCATGCTTTTTTCCCATATATTTGACCCTTTGTCACAAATTGTCACAGATCAACGGACCCCCCTCCCCCCTTTGTCACATGTCACAGTTCTTGTTACCCCTCCCCTCCCCTTGTCACACTATGTCACAATCTCACGAACCCCCCTCCCCCCTCGAAGCGTCACGTCATTTATGAATGACCCCTTACACAGGTTTCACTGACTAATTTATTGATTTCCGACTAAATTCCCTCAAAATTTTACCAACAACAAATGAAACGAATACATATTAAGTGCCAAGAAAAAGAAACGCCACGCACTCTACTCCACTTGGTCCCTCAACAATGAAATAACTTTCCCTCCAATCACAACCCATCATGAGTGACATGATTTGCTAGACTGGTCAATATCAATTCTTCGGAGCCTTGCGCAACAAAAGAAATCCCTTCCTTCTAAATCTCGTTACGATATTCCCCCTTTATTGCATTATCAAGGTGCTCCACGTTATTATATGAGGCAAAAGACCGAAGGAATACCTACATAATATTGAAGGGAATCAAGGGTTGCCATGATATGATAAAAGAACCAACCAGAGAATCACTGCAAGTATGTTCGGAGAATGTTGTCTATTATATATTATTTATCTAGCCTGTTTTTCTGTCGCTCAGTGATATCTTCCTTATCTATATTCTTTTATAAAGTTCCATTATTTACCCCTCATTTTAAAGCTTATCGTGCCGGCTAATGACGAAAAATAGACCCACGGTCCAAAAATGTACCGCTTCTCTTAAATTTGAGATTTAAAATCATCTATCAAGAGGTCTTTTAATGGATGCCAAATAGGTGTTGGGTATGCTGGTGCCCTCTCTTATCAAGTAAACAAAAAACGGTCTTATGTTTTTATCGTGTAGAAAATTGGACAGTTTTAGCTGCGTCTGTGTTAAAATTACACTAAAAATAATCTCCTGAAAATAACGGAAAAAGTCGGCAGCAGAGTTGCCGGAAATATTCCGTTTCTGAAAATATTTCCACAAGATTTGACAGAAGTTCCGTTTCTTTTTTCTCCGTTAATACAAATCAGGTTGTAAAAATACAGCAACCGTAAAACGGAAAACTTCCGTTCTCGTATTTTCAGGCCGTGATATTGCCGTTTTTGGAAGGAAAAACCATGTATTGAAGCACTACGGAAATCTTCCCTTAAAATCAGTCAAAAAACACTCTGAAAATTCAGGTTTTTTTAACAGTGTGTTCAACCGTTAGGCTCTACATATTCATTTATATTATGAACGTGTAGAACCTAACCAAACGACAGTAACTGTATTTTAAGTAATGGAACTGTTTCGTTGTTGTATTTTAATGCTATGTAAGCTAATATTGAAAATAATTATGATTATTATTGCAATTATATTATTGTTTTGAACTTTAGAATAATAGTGGGGAAGGAAAATTGTAACAGCTATTTGTACTGATGGGTTCAATGACATGTCTTCTTTTGTACCAACACCAGTTTACTTTTTTCTATTCTTGTTCATAATGCCCTTTCTCTCAAATTACCGTGGAATTCCGCACAGATCGACTAGTATATATATATTGTTGAACTCGTTTAATACGAAATGTCAAAAATTCGCAAATTTGTTCGTATTAGCACAGTTATACATAACAACCGTGAATAAATAAAATTGTGTAAAAAAAGGTATTAGAAATGCACGTTTATATTTTTAAAATATTTACTACTATTTAAGAATGATTCGAAGATAGAGGGCTTGATCCCTGAGCAGACTGAACCTGTCCGAAGCCAACACCTGCATGAGCTTTATTCTCTATCCAGAAAGATTCAACGTCTGATACGAAATACGTACTTGGTGGTTCACAGTGACTGAAAACAACCAACAATTGGTTAAAAAAGAGTTAATTATAAGCAATCGAGAAAATTTTTCGTGAATAGGTCAGAAATTTTGTTCGACTTAGCCGAAATTCGTATTTTAACTTCCCTAATATAAGTGAGATATTTAGTGTATATAAATAGCAAACCGAACTTAACGAGCAAACCGTGTTCGTATTAAGAAAGTTCAACTGTATGTATAAAACATATAAGATCTGCAACTGAAAAGGGTCTTTCAGCTCCATCTATTGTGTTGTGTAACAAAAAATTCACCCACTGTTACTTAAAGATCAAAGATTAACAATGACGAATCCTGTTTATTGTTGATTGAGAAACTTATTTTTTAATTTTCTTGTATCACAATGATATAAGAAATCTCTACTATTAACAGTTGTCCAGCTTGGTGGCGTGTTCTGTAGAGCAAAAGAATATAATGGCGCATGTTCTATTCCCGGCAAGGACTGCGAGCGGCTCGAAGCATTCGTAGTCTTTTGGACTGGTCAGTCAGGGAGTATCAGGATTGATGACGGAACCCTTGTTGAACAATGTGGTCGAGATCGGTGACAGATTCTGCTACTGCGGGGCGTACCTGACTGGTCAGAGGGGCTGTGTCCACGACTGCACGTCGGAACCTTGGACTCATAACATGCGTCTATAAAGGTTAAATACTGGGTACTGTCAGTCGCCACCACTCGGTGTCGGGATTGTTACCTGGCAGCACCTGTCAAGGTAGTCTCATGTGCGGCCTTTCCCCATACCAGAGAGATGAGAATGTGGTGTGAGTCGCTCCTTTTTTACTTCACTGTTAAAAAAAACCCTAATTTTCAGAGTGTTTTTTGACTGATTTTAACGGAAGATTTCAGTAGTGCTTCAATACATGGTTTTTCTTTCCAAAAACGGAAATATCACGTCCTGAAAATACGAGAACGGAACTTTTCCGTTTTACGGTTGCTGTATTTTCACAATGCCGTACATTTTCCGTTATTTTCAGGATTTTTTTTACAGTGTATGAATATAGAAGAACACTGTAAAAAGATCTCCTGAAAATAACGGAAAAAGTACGGCAGCAGAGTTGACGGAACTATTCCGTTTCTGATAATATTTTCCCGAGATTTGTCAGAAGTTTCATTTGTTTTTTTCTCCGTAAATCCAAATGAGGTTGTGAAAATACAGCAACCGTAAAACGGAAAAGTTCCTTCTCGTATTTTCAGGACGTGATATTTCCGTTTTTAGAAGGAAAAACCATGTACGGAAATACTCCGTTAAAATCAGTCAAAAAACAACCTGAAAATTCAGATTTATTTTTACAGTGTAGCATATAAAAGAAGTATCAGAATCGAATCTACTGATGAACTGACAACACGCTTTTGGAGGAGCAGTAGGCGATAACGAAGCATCGGAGGATGTCTCAAAATATAGGATTTTAATTTTTTTTTAACCCCTATGTATATTTATGATCTTTAAAAACGCTGACTTAAAACGCTACTTTAAAATCTTTTTGTGGTATCTTTTTTCCAGAGAAACTAATTCTAGTTAACTCAGGAATTTCATGCAAGATATAATTTTGTGGCTTAACACATCGTAACCTTTTCACTCTTGTGAAGGAGAAGGAAATCAGAATAAGGGTAAAATTGTTAGAATAAAAATTTATAGTCTGCTTTATCTCTACTAATAATAAAGCAGCAAGTATGTGTGTGTGTGTGTGTCTGTTTGTGTCCGGCGTATAGCCCAGACCGTCCAACGGATTTTCATGAAATTTGGCACGAAATTAGTTTGGAACATGGGGATGTGCACCTCGGAGAGTTTTTTCCGAAATTCGAATAATTTGTTCTTCTTTAATTCCAATTTATAGCCGAAAGTTTCATAAAATAGTCATTTTCTATGGGAAGGAATTATCGCATCGCTTCGAGCTTGAAACCGTTGAAAAGCGTGTGAAAAACTACCCCGGTAAGCGTTTCGCTCTGCGTGCGAAAATTCGAAGCCTCTAAATTACATAGAAAAGAAGTTATAAGCATTTTTCTCTGCAGTTCGAAATTATTTTTTCACGCTAATTAACTTTAATTTTAATTGTTACCATGCCGACTGACTATTAATCCTTTTTTCTTTCAACGAATTAAAATTTATTGCTAGCGGTTTTTAGCATTTTGAGGAGCAGCCGATTTTTAGCCTACTTTCCCGTAAAAGTAAAAAAAAAAAATAATAAAGCATGAAAGAAGGCTTAATGTATCATGAAAATATCGTTAGAAATCAAGAAAAGTCAAAAATAAGTTAAGTAATTAAATAAAGATTGAAAAATAAAAAATTTGAAAGTAGGGTTTTGAGATGGGGAAAAAGTGTCTGTCGGTCTGTCGGTCTGTCTGTCTGTCGGTCTGTCTGTCTGTCTGTCGGTCTGTCTGTCTGTCGGTCTGTCCCCCCCTAATAACTTTTGAACGAATTGTCCGATTCGAAAAATTCTTTTTGCATTCGAAAGATCTCGGCGAGGACATGTGATTTCCATATTTTATTTTTTGATTTGAACAATATTTTGTTCAATTTTGAACAGTTCAAAAAATTTTAACATTAGCGCCTATGGGTGAAGATGAAGCAAATTATGTAAACTCTGGGTACAAGACCTATGTTCCCATGAACAAGCTCACTGGAAGAAGTTCTTGGCGTGAAATATTGATTTGAACAGTTTTTGTTCATTTTTGAACAGTTCAAAAAATATTAACATACCGCCTACGGGGAAAGTTCAATCCTATATAATTCCTGATCAAACTGACCGATTTGCTTGGAACAAACTTTATCGGAAAGCTCTTATGACGCAGAACATGTACAAATAGAAAGTTCATCCAGAACTAACGAGCCTATTTTCCTATGAAATTTTTTGATCGGGATTTTCAAGAATATTTTTGAATTAATGTATGATTAAATGAATAAGCAAAGGAATGAATGAATAAATGAGTGAATAAGTACATGAAGGACTTAATAAGTGAATGATTGAATGAATATGTATTAACCGTTGAAAACGATATATTTGAAGCAATTAAGAACTAAAGCTAAACGAGAAAGACAGAGAGAAAGATAGCTAGATTATAAATTTGAATTCGCTGTATACGGGAAAGTAGGCTCGTATAGTTCTAGACGGAACTTCTTGTTAATTTATTTATTTCTTTTTTTTGGATTTTGATTATTATTTTTTAAAAGCGAATTGAAATTTATTTCCTGCGGCTCACAGGCGATGGATAGTTTTATTTTGATTTCCTTATTTTGACATGCATTTTACGGACCATTTTCCATACTGCAAATGGGTTTTTAAAAGAAATGTTATTCTTTATAGCGATTTTTGTTATTCCAGCTTATTACTATTTATACTTTCATTTATTTTATTTTTTTTTTCGCCTGTGAATTTGCACATATGGTATTTTCCTATTTGAGCTCAGATGAAAGGTTCATTCCGCTTTCAAAGCTTTGCTTGCTGCTGTTTGTTTCTGCAAGCTACAAAATTTCGTCTTTCTGTTTTAAGCCGGGTCCCGAAGCTACGTTTTGCACAACTTTTTGTCTCCGCAGCTCAACACGCTGCAAATAAAACGTTGCGTATAGATTAGAAAAGTGCGCAGTTTTGAGTCCGATGCGAAGACTGTACAGTTGTAGTGATAACTGAGCTAGAAAGCATAGATGTCTTTGAACTGTGCAGACACATCGGCACATGTAGACGGTAGCACCCTTTTCCGATTCATTTTGTTTCTCAGTTTCAATTCGTCAGGTGACAATGGCCGACTTTCGGCAATGTTCTCAGGAGTTTGTCACAAAATTTATGGCATTATGCGAAAGTTTCCCATGCATTTGGCGTGTCAAATCCAAGGAGTATAGTGACACGGATAAAAAGGGGGACGCTTACGAGAGTTTAGTGGAAAAATTCAAAGAAATTGATGCAACCACAAACAGAGAAACAGTTGTAAATAATTAATTCTTTGAGAAGTGTTTACCGTAAAGAATTGGCAAAAGTTAATAAATCGATTCGATCTGGGGCTGGAGACGAAATCTACAAGCCATCTCTCTGGTATTTTGATTTGTCACATTTCCTAAATGATGAAGAGACTCCAAGGCAGTCTAGGAATACCATCGATGAAAATAAAGAGATTGCAGTTGTCGAACCACCAGAACAGGCTACAAAAAATATTTATTTTATTTAATCATTTGACCACTTTAAACGCCGGGTACTTCTGAGACGTTCCAGTCTTTTTTTTTTTAACTTGACACCATGCCAAAATTGACCAGAGTAGTACCTCCTTCATGACGATATAGCACAAAACTGAGTGAAATATACAGATATCTGTGCACCATGTAGACGCATAAAAACTGCAACGTTTTCATTCAGTATCAAGACTGCGTAGACAAAAGATTATACAAAACGTAGCGTCTGCACCCGGCTTTAATGTCAATAAATAATAAATAAAAATTAATTATACTAAAAATTTATTAATTAAAAATATTATAATTTATTATAATCGTCCTTTTTGTGTGGGTACTTCAACTAAACAAACAAAATGCGTTTTCTTTCAAATATTTTCTTTTTTGTTTTGTTTCGTTTCTTTCTTTCCTTTTTAATTGTGCGTGTTTTGTAAAAAAAAAAAATGCTTCGATGTGTAGGATCTCCGGCTGATTGCCGTGGGCAACTAATTTTTAATTATGTGGAATGCTAAACATTTTAATAAAATAACATAATTTACACCTAAAAAAGTTATCACTAGATACACAATGGCAAACCGACTGGTCTTTCCATTTTTTAACACGGGCATAGCCGTGCGGGTACCGCTAGTTATCTATATATATAATACGCTTTTGTGTGTTTGTGTTCCGCGTACAGGGAAAGTGGTAATGCTGGAAATATGAAATTTTTTGGTATCAGTAGTGGTTTTTGTTGCTGTTATGCCCTCGGAATCTAGTTTTAGATAAACTATTTGAAAAAAAAAAGTAAACAAACAAGAAAATCTTCCATTTTTACTGTGTAGAAATTGGAGTTTTAGCTGAGTCTGTTTGTTAAACTTATTCAATCGTTAGGCGCACATTCATTAGAGTCTAACCAATCACCGTAACTATATATTACGTAGGAGCTGTTCCGTTTTTGTATTTTAATGCTATGTATACTAATAATAAAAAGAATTATCATTATTTTTGTGATTATTTTATTATTTTGAATATCTAAGTAATAGTGGAAAAAGATTGTAACAGTTATTTGTACTGATGTGTTCAATTACAAGCTTTCTCTTGTACCAACACCCGCTTACTTTTTTCTACTCTTCTTCATAATGTCCTTTCTCCCAAATTAGTGCGGAACTTCGCACGGGGGGGGGGGGGGTAGTAATACAAATAAAGAGTGACGTAAAAGTGTCATAATTTTTAGAAGATACTTTTTTCTGATGATTAATGAAATTAACTGCCGTAACTATTTACTGAATATTTTAGTGAAACTGGATTGAATTTAAAAATAAAAATGGCGTATAATTTGTCATATATTTTAGAACAACTTAATGTTCGTGCATTGCAATTAAATGGCATGAATGCTTGATATTGTGTTTTAATTCTTCTGTTGCTCTGAGAAACGAGAAACTGAGGTGGTTGCTGTTACACTTTGTATCACCCTTATCAGGTTACCTGATGAGAAATTTTTCTTGGTTTTCCCCAATTCAATATGTTCCAACGTTTCTGAACCAATAAACAACAAAACAAAACAAAAAAAAAAAAAAAAAATTCTTAAACAAACGAGTGCATTACAGAAACTTTTATCCGGTATCCAGAAAACCGGGCCATTTCCCGCCAATTTTGACGCATCTTGCATTTTCGCAATAAAAAGAAATCTTAAACAAGTGCAGTACTGACCTTTGATCCGGTATCCAGAAAACGGGGATTATTTTCCGGCCATTTTTGATATCTTGTCCTTTTTACAAAAAAAAAAAAAAAAAAAAAAACATTCTTAAACAAACAAGTGCAGTACAGATTCTTTTATCCGGTTACCAGAAAATCGGGCCATTTTTAATGCATCTTGTCATTTTCACGAAAAAAAAAAAAAAAAACTTTTTGCAATACTCATCTTTGATGCAATACTCATTTATTTAAAATAAAAAAAAAAAAAAAAAAAAAAAAAAGAAGAAAGAAATTCTTAATTTTACCGCTTGCAAAACATACATCATAATACATTAAAAAAATCTACTTAAAAATTAGAACCCGAATATACTTGTTTTTTTTTTTCTTTTTAAAGTACTATTGTTTCAAGAACGAGTGCATACAAAACCAAATACAAGTATACATGCATAATAGTGAATACGTGTGTTTTTCAAAAGTGAAACTTCCTTCTACGGAAATATTCTAAGATAAATAAGAAGACGGATGGAACGGCGAACTGGTAGACAGAAAAAGACGGGGCAGTTATAAATTAACCCCTTCCCTCCCGCTCCCATGAAAATTACGGGCTGAGGTTTCACCTTCTACACTGTTAGAAATTTCATCATGCAATTACAGTTAAATAACCGGCAGCAGTCTGTCCATCTAATTCACCATTAAATTTACGCTTTGGAACACTTTTTTATCTTTACGGGACCTAAACCATTCCCAATCAGCTTGGTTGAAAAGCCGTAAATACACAAGTTTACGGTTTTATAACCATTTAAAAATGGTTTCAAAACAAAATTTTTACCGTTTTTGAACCATTTCGAGGCGTAGAATCTTCGAGGCGTAGAAACCGTAAACGAAGCGTACGGGAATCGAACCCGGGTGTATGGTATACCAGCTTTGCGTTCTAGTCATTCGGCCATCTACACCACGTAAAGCGGCCGTTTATTTATCAATAAATCTTCTTTTCCAATAGGCAGACTGCCTTAAAACGGAGATTTCAGTTTTTGATTGGATCCAAAGTAATTTTTGGTCTAAATTTACTGCATATTGACGAAAATCATTTTATTTGCTGCAAAAATTAAAATACAAACAAGCTTCAGCAGCTCAAATGATGGGTGCGCTCGTTCGCAAACAGTTCGGGAATCCGATGTCTCCAATTTTTGATTTACGTGTGTATGTGTTTCTATTTAGTAAAAACTACTTAAGCCACTTTTTTTTCTTCTTCTTTTTTTATATATACATAACTGATGAACTGACATGAACTGATAAATCTTTATTCATATTTTAACAACAACGTACTACCGGTAAGGTTTCGCAACCAAGATGGACGCAAGATTCTTAGTGAGCGCTTGAACATTACGGTTAGTTAAACGTTCTCTAGGATAAACGGAGAATAAAGGATTTTTTTCACAATCCGCGGTTTGAGTACCATCTTTTTAATGGTTATTCAATTTTGTAATTAATATTTTGTAATTAAATGTGGTAAAATAACAATCAAAAAAATGGTTATTTTACTATTTCCTTACGGAAATTTTTAACAGTGTATTTCTCGCTCCCGTGAAAATGACGGGCTGAGGTTTCGCCTTTAAATTCTCGCTCCCGTGAAAATGACGGGCTGAGGTTTCGCCTTTAAATTCCGGCTCCCGTGAAAATGACGGGCTGGAGTGTTTAAAATTTCAAAATAATAACAAAGCAAAAATTAAAAATGATTTTTATATAATTTTCAGGGATAAAAAAAATAGGCACTTTTATTACCGTTTTCTTGAAAATTACCAGACTGTTTAGGGGTTAAAACGATGTACTAAAGTGCTAGCTGAAATTGTACGTTTCCTGTTTCGATTTAATGATGCATAATTAATTATCGATTCTTTTCCCACACATAAACCAAATAATTCTTGCGCTAATGTTTTAGCAATTTTCTTCAAATTCCTAATTTCAACAAAACAACTTCAGGCATTTTTCTTAAACTAAATGCATAAACATTTAAGCGAAACATTTCTTTGTGAATCAAACAGGAATCGTAGAAATTTTCTTGGAAAGAAAATTAAGCCTCTGAAACCGGCTGAAAATGCATATTAAGCTGCTAATTAACAAGTGCCGAACGACGTAATTAAGTGTAAAAATTCGGGCTGCATTCTATTAACCTCTAGTTAAGGACATTAGCAACGCAATAAGGACATTTAACCCAAAAAGTAATGGTATAGTAATTACTTTACAGAAATTACTCGAAAATCATACATTTTGCATGATTTTCGAGTTGTTATTGCAAGCTGAAAGTCTTATATTAATATAAGACACTACAATTGATCGCTTTTGGAATTAAAAAATACATGGGGTTTCAAATAAGTTAAAAAAATAATAATCAAGTTAAATGGGTTTTGCATGCCCGAAAATTACAGGATTGTTTTGATCTTTTCAGTTAAGCATTAATTAATTAAATTTGTTATATTTTCCCTAACGAACAACCCCTCAAAAAACTTTATTATTTTTTTCATGACGTCCTAAAATAGAATATCTGTTTCGTCAGATTAGAACAGAATACGATGCAATTTAGGCAGAAAGCATTGGGGGAAAATATTAAAAATGGCGTTGAGTATGCACAAACCTGTTTCTATGCGGTTTTGTTCTATGCGATATATAATTTAAATTTTTTCGTGTGATTTTTTTCATCAATATTTTATTTCTTAATTATTATTATTTTTAATGCGGCACCAGAATTCCAATGGTGGCATTATAACATCGTTGTAATATATTTTACCAATGTATAATACACATATGTACGCTATGTATCCAGAAATAATCACCGACTTCATAGCAAAGAAAAAAACTAATATATTCAAGTGACTAAAAGCATTCTTGAACCAGCTTACCATACACAGAGTAATTGAGAAATATGTGCCTTTAAAAAATTTCTTCATATTGAAATTGAGAATTTGAAAACATTTTTTTTTTCACACATCATTTAATTATTTAATTTGTTTGGAAAACATTTTATTACCATTTCGTTATTCTTGGACAGATTTTATAAGTGAAACTTTTTTTTCTGCCCTCCTCTCCACTTCGGAAAATACAAATCTTCAACATGTTGCACAAAAGTATTTGATAGAGCTACTTATAAAGTTTCTGAATGTATATACATTTTTTTCCGTGAGTGAGAATTTTTTATGCGGTCCTTATCCACCACACAAAAACAGGTTCGCTTGTATATGACATTGTACTTAAAATGACAGAATTAGTTAACATGCGTCTAAGAAGTATGGAAGCATTAAGTCACTTATGAAATTAGCATTATCGCCTTTGCATAAAATTACTAATATAGTCAATTTAAAGAAATCTCCATTTTTATACATTACGAGCGTTTACAGTTTCGCATCGCTAGAGCCCAGGTCCCGCCATCTAGGGGGAAACTGAGCGTCAAAATTTTCAAGTGGTAATGGTCCGCCGATTGTAGTGCCACGTGAAAGAATGGTTACCAGTCCCTGGGGAATGCACTAGGTCTGCAAATGATAAGGAACCAATCCGTAGTCCCATTTAAAAAAGAGTAAGAGCTTTTAAAAGAAAACATGATTCCAGTTTTATCAATTCCAGCAAATATTTCATTGATTCTGTAATAAATAATGCTCCCATTATGATATGACAAAGTTATGTTTCACAAACCAATACGAGATTCTATACGTCCCTATTGTTCCAAAAACCGGAATAGACACCACTGGAACAGACAACAAAAAGAAGTAATTGTCAGAAGTGGAAGAAGTTTCCATCTTTTCCTGAGCATACAACACATAAATCGCCCAACTATACGGATAGTTTTGGAAGATCGTCTGGAGCGGGAAAAGAATAGGTGAATCGTTGCGGATCCTTCTTCATTTGGACAGCTCCGAATGTTGCATCATTAAGACACAAAGCGGTGTAGGTTGCTACAGTGCGCTTTAACGCTGCAAGTCAATGGCTACTTCCAACGGAATGTCGCCAAATGTTGTGTGTTTGTTTTCAAGACAAGTCTTGTTTATATTTTGGATTAATTCACAGTGCCTAATTAATGAGGAGAGTCAGATGTTTTCATTTTTAAGTACATTCTACGAAATAATAAGTAGTTCAAGTTGCCAGACGATATTTTTTTTTAATTTAAATTATTTTTATTTAATGTAAATAATTATTTATTAATTAATATTTAGTGTTCATTTACTTGAAGTAATACGTGAGTAATAGCAATGCAATAGTTCATACATTTTTAGAAATGTTCACATCAATTTTTAGCTTACTGTAGTTGATTATACTGTAATAGCTCAGCTTATAGCAAAAAAAAAAAAAAAAAAAAAAAAAAAAAAAAAAAGAAAGAAAGAAAGAGAGAAAATCGAAAAGAAAAAAAAAAGTTCGAACGGTCAAACATTTACATTTTTAACGCATTATTTCTTTCATAAGCATAAAAATATTTAATTTTTCGCAGACGACTTTTTTTTTTTTCATTTCACGATGGCTGTTGAATATCACTGAGATATAATAAAAATATGTGTCATTATACTTGTGTTTTTTCTTCACATATAAATTTAATTACTTTTCTTCTGTTGAAACAGCATGTTTTATAATTGAAGATAGGATTTGATCGGTCTGGGGGGGTTTTTCTTCCCTCCAATATTATAAGTAGATTCATCAGTTTTCAAGTTTTTTTTCTTCATGTGTTATGTTACGGCAGCAGCAAGCTTTATTACGACTTTCATCATGCATTTATACAAAAACAAAATTCTCTTATAATATATATATATTTTTTGATAACATTCGCTTCTACGCTCACTTTTACTGTAAACCCTTATATAGCCAGTGTACAATATTACGTACGTATTTGCTACAACCTAAAAATTAATAATTATAGGAATTGAAGATGACTAAAATAAATAATAACTATAACAATTAACAGTAAAATATATTAATGTTAATAATACTAAACTATAATAATAATTAATTATAAGCACAGCTTTAAAAAATCTATCATAACAAACAATAAGCATAAAATTCTAATTATGAAATTTCAGTAAACATACTTGTGAGCTCATGAATTTCTGGAATTTTTGTTGAAACACAAATATAAAATAGTAACATCGAAATTAAAAGCGATGGATTAAATTAATTAATCATGCATGAACCCAAGTTTAAATTCGCAATCGGTTGCATGCCACTTCAACAATTAATATCTCGAAGTTTGTCTTAGTTATTCATAATCCCAACGAAATAATAAATGTGAAAAAAGGGCCAAGTTCGATAGAACAAACGACCTTCGGAATAGTTGGTGTCAACGATAAAATAATTGATATCTAACGGGTACTAAGTTCCATAGCAGATCCTTTAATCATATCTGTAAGATTGTGTATTGTTTTCTAATAAATTGAAAAACAATTTGTTACTTTTTTGTATCGGATTTCTTACTTGGGAAGCTTTAAGGTAAATTATATCTAAACTTTGCTAGATACAAGAAGCCTTTTAATCCAAAATGAAAAAAAAAAAAAATATATTTAAAAAATATGATAGTCATTTCCATTTTTCTTCTACCGTAATGGATTACATAAATATATTTCAAACATAAATCTGTTGTGAAGGTGAAAATGCATTCATCAAACAGTTTATTAAGTTAAACTTTTAATACCGTTAAAAAGTTGCCAGATTTTATTTAACCCAGTATAATGAAAAGCACTTCCTTTTATCTATTTTACGACGAAGCCTCTTCCTGAATAATAATATTATTTCAACGGCGCAAGCGGCGTTGGGAAAATAAAGCTGAGCTGAAACATTCGCTTTTAATGAACTTTAGCTCGAAAACTCAAAATTAAATTAACCTTACGCACGAAAACATAAACACTCTTCCAACACATTAAAAAAAAAAAATCGCTTTCTTCAGTTCACTTCTTTCTACAAGCTAAGATGTCAATTATTAAACCATCATTAAAATGCGGTGTGTAACCCGGAAGTTTAGAACAGCATGTAAGAGGGGAAAAAAACTTCTGTTACATTGCAGATATATTTTTTTTTTCTCCCTAAGCAACACAGGAAAAGAAGTTTTGTTTAAAATGTAAGAAGGGGAAAAAAAGGTAATGTGTAAAAAAGTTAACCTTTGATGCTGAGTTCTTTTTTGAGATGAATTTTTCTTTCCTTTATTTTTAAAACGTGCAATTTATGTGCTATACCTGTGGAATAGACTCGAAAATTCATGTCTTAATCATTGGCGCCAAGCTAGGGAAGGAGGAAGGGTTAAGTGTGTGTTATCAGACGAAACATTTTCGGAAGGGTAATGATCCTGGGAGAACTTTTATACGTATTATTTTTAAACAAGAAATTCAAGTTTTGCGCAAACCATATGCAAATGTTTGGTTATCAGTTGCAGGCAACTGTTTCGAAAAATAACAATCTGTTTTGATGCCACAAAAAAAAAAAAAAAATACATAAAATAAGTAAGTAATAATAAAATAAAAAAAAAAGGGGAGGGAAAGTTCAAGAACTTTTTTACTCCAAGGGACCGTTCATAAATGATGTCACGCTTTTTTACAATATATTTGACACCTCCCCCTTTTGTCACAAAGTGTCACACTTCATCACACCCTCCTACCCCCCTCCGTCACATGTCAAGATGTATTACATAAGCATATGTACTTTCAGTCCAGCAACAAAGCACTGCATTATTGAAGCAATCGGCGTTTCATTAAAGAACAACGTTTCATTATGAACAGCCAGTGGAATTAAAAAAAAAAAAAAAACAGGTATTTAACCACTTAGAATGATTAATACTTAATGTTTTTACTTTGGGGAAAACTAGTTCACTCTATACAAATAAAGCGTAAAAGAATATAAAAAACGGAGACTCGTTTCTATTAGTGGAGTTTTTTTCCCCTCTATACTGCGCTAAAGTGTTGTCTGGCGACACTTTAGAACGGACCGTTCAAATGTCGCTCCAGAGGTCACAGTACCTCAAAATTGCTTAAAATATCGAAAAAAAAAAGTTTTGGGGGGTATTTCAATAGATAAAACTGTTTTAAAGCTTCATGCAAAATTTCAAACCTAAGTGAGCAACACTTTAAAAGATATTCCGGTTTTTGTAAATGAGTTTAGCTGCTTTCCTTCAGCATTTAAGACCTTTTACACACTTTTTTTCTCTGCGTTGTATTTTTGACCAATTACGTGTAGTAAATTCCGTAAGGCTTTCTTTCAGTTACAGATACAGCTTTGAAACTTTGTATATGCATTCCAAGGAGTATGTTTAACAAAAATAGGTTTGACTCGAAGGTTGTAGTTTGTTTTTATTTATGTGTTGAATTTGAATTTTTAAATTTTTTGTCCTTTTTTCTGAGTTTTTAACGAAAAAACATCTTTAAAATTCAACCAAACTCCAGACAGTTAATTCCATGTTAACTTTTATTCTATAATATTTGGGAAGTATTATTGTAAAAAAGGTATAACTGAGAAAGTTATAAGAAATTTTAAAAACTGAAAAAAAGAAAATTTTTATCAAATTTTAAATTAATGGGTGATCACAATAAGGTTCTACTTTCAAATTTTATTTTTAATTATAATTCATTTCGTTTAACAATAAGATAAAAATAATGCTTTTAAACAACTACAAGCATTATTTTTTATCTGATTGTTAAACGAAAAAAATTGGAACGAGGCACTTCGCCCCTTTAATGAGTATAACTGAGAAGTATATACCCATTATAACCCAATATTATTTCATTGAATATGCCTTTTACCACGACCATACTTTTCTTTTCTACTTCACCCCACTACCCTGTTAGCACGTAGCCATAGGGTTGCCCTCCCCTGGGCACGGGTAAGTGAAGTTTATCGACGGCTTATGCCCACCGGGAGATTGATTAGCTGGGCGCCAGCCCAGTCTTACTACATTGCTGTGTGGACCTGGCCTTCCTCGATACCCCTATGCTTGAAGAGTATCATTGGTGGGCTGTGGTTCCCTACCACGACCATACTAGAACAAATTAATAAAATCCCATAAGGCATCACTGTGATACTTGTATTCAAGTATTCTTCGAAGTCTATACGTTTTTTTTTTTTACACGGTTTTATTTAACTTGAATTGTCAGGGAAGTTTGTTACGCGGTTTTCGACCGCTATTACTGCATAAATTATCTTCAAACTTTGCACATAAGCTTATCTTCTGATGACAATACAATATTCCATCCATTATTTTATTTACTATAACGTTAATTAGGGGAAAAATTAATAATTTTGGCGCTGAGGAAATTATCAGAATTATTATTTGTGGAATGGCAACGATAGCTTTGTTTAGATAATGCAGCTATGTTATTCAACTAGATTTGTCACGGAAGTTTGTTACGCGGCTTTTGACCACTATAATTGCATTTTAGTTTTTTTTTAATAAAACCGTGTAATTTGAAACATTTTTTATATATTTCATGAAGCTTGTTTATGCTTAAAATATGTGTTCCACGTAATTAAAAAATGATTTGAGGTTTCTTTATTTTAAGAACATGGACAACGAACAACGCATTCATAACCGACACTCATTTTCGTATAACCCTTGAAAGCGAAAATTCGTCAAAAGTCGTTCATCAAACCTAATGCAATTCTTTTCGAAGCTTTTATAGAAACAGCATGACGCTAAGACTTTCTCCACTGGCTTCTAGCGGGTCGGCGATTATTGATTCCCTCTCATCCTTTCACTTTATTTCTTCTCTCTCCCCAACATGATGATTTTCCCGCGATTTTTTTTTTTCTTCTTTCGTTTATTATTTATCGCATATACATTTTTTGATAGTTTGTTTTTCTAGAATTTTCGCTATTCTTTGTCTAGTGACAGATGTCCCTGTGCGGCCATGTGTTCTTCTTTGGAGCAAAACGAACGAGTAGGGTGGAGATAATATCGAAAAAATTGTTTCTAAGAAATATTTGTTTTCGCCGCGTTTTTCTCGCTGGAGGAATATTATGTTTAAGTATGTCATAGCTTTGTGTGTCTTTTTCAACTTCGCTTTTTATCATTGAACCATGCAGAGAGCATTTCTTTTTCATTCGCATAAAATATCGAGCAGTGTGTGGGAGGAGGGGGGGGGGGGGATAGAAAAACGAGTTGAAATTCGACATTTCTGACTTGAACAGATATGTCATGCTTTCATATTATTTTTATTCTCTTTTATTCGAAGACACAAGCAAAGAAATTTATTTATTTTATTTATTATTTTTTTTTACAGTATGCGGAACTAACTTTTGGTTGTGCTGAAAATGAAATGATTTGCAACATGTCCTCCCTTCCCTTAGGACTTTATTTCATGTATTTATTCATTTATATTTATTTTTCTTTGCATCCATTATATTGCTATTTCCTTTTTTTTTTCACGCGTGAGCTCGTTTTACTTGTCAATTTTCGAAAATGAAAAAGCCGCTCAAATGACTTAGAGCAAATTTGTAGGAACTTTTTGTTTCTTTTTCTTTTTTGCCTCTCAACAGCTAAAAACGAGAATAACAATGCATTTTTTTTTTTCGTTTTATTAATTCAGAATTGGGTGTTTTTTATCAATAATATATATATATATATATTAAGGCTCGACCGATGCATCGGCGCCGATTGTTCAACAAAGTTGCCATCGGCCATCGGCATCGGCGGCAGATGTTAACTTTAGAAAAACATCGGCCCATCGGCCTTAAAAAAACATCTAAAAGCCGATGCAAGGCCGATGTTTATCGCAGGGACAACTTTCCAGAAAACATTCTGTCTTTCACTTTCTTTTTTTTTTCCATAGCTCAATTTCAATTTCCATACAATAACAGGCAGCACATAAGTTTAAAAAAAAAACACATACAAATAATGTCATTTCACAAAGTATTTGATAAAAAATTCGGGAAACTAGTTTAAGCGATCGCTGCCTGAAAATCTTCATTATTAAAATAGTTCTCTTTGAGCAGAATGCTCGCGAAATAGAATATGTTAAAGTAAAAGTCGTAGAAGCGTCTTATGAGTGCTATTTGTTTTTCGCACTAGGCTAGTTGCCTCATTTTTGTCCATTTTTCTTTTAATAATGACTTAGTGCATTAGATCCTAGGCGTAACTAGGGTTGGTGAAAGGGGGGGGGGGGGGTCACTCTAAAAATGTACAGACTGAACACCAATAAAAAGTGTAAAAGAGTTGAAAATTTACTAGCTATAAATACTTGTCTCTAAAGATATACAGTTCATCAGTTTTCCAATCGGCTCATCTACAAAAAAGATTTTACCAAAAGGGGTGTTTGGACAGGAAGGTCATAAATAAATACAAACTGCTCTTTTTGTTTCTTGGTGATCATCCTTCCTGGCTTGAGGGTTTAACCCATTAGGACAATTGTTGGCTAGGGGTCCTTCATTTTCAGACCCCAGCACCTACAGCACCGGCTTATCAGAAAACACAACTCCATCACAGTAGAGAATATTTCAAACGAAACTTATTACTTGTGCGATTGTATTCCCAAATTGCTGCCTTTGGGTAAAAAAGACATCAAGAATTAAAGAAAACCCTTTGGAGTGATTGAAAGGATCTCTGTTTGTCTGTGTGTGGTACGGTGATTGAAGCCACCTTTCGCTGTAAACCCCCCCCCCCCCCCCCCCCCCCCAAAGGGGATAAGGGTATTGAT
The DNA here is from genome assembly GCA_038502835.1 of Octonoba sinensis. Lineage (NCBI taxonomy): Eukaryota > Metazoa > Arthropoda > Arachnida > Araneae > Uloboridae > Octonoba > Octonoba sinensis. The sequence goes on along the minus strand of CM076601.1, from coordinate 26,807,618 downwards.
TATAACCAGATGAAAAGTCCTCTTTATTATGAGCTGCATACTATGGTCATGATCTCAACCCTTCAGAGAAAGAGGAAATAAAATCATATGAATACGTGTTTAATTTTCTTAGGAAAAAAAAAATATGTGCTTTTCAAGGCCGTAGCCAGAAATTTTTTTGTGTGCCTAAATGTACCTAAATAAGTAAATACCCAATGGGGGGGGGGGGGGGTTGAACCCCCAACCCCCCTGGTTATACCTATGCATTAGATGTCATTGTGCAATAATATTATACCAGCTGTTTCTAGTTTGTCATGTTTCTTTTTTTCCTGAAATTGTAAACAATAAAAAGTCAACTCAATCAAAGTGCGATCATAATTTTAATTTTTACCAGTGTAAACTTTTTTCTCTTTGCGTTTTTTTATTTTTTTTTTTATTTATTTTTTTTTTTTTGCTTTTTCGATCCCACGTGTTACAGTTTTTCTGCAATTGTGCATTAATCTTGTTGCATCTGCTTTTAGTGTGCGGTTGTTCTCATTATATCATTTTTAGTTTACAACATAGAAAAGATTGGTCAAAAATAAGAAAAAAAATTCTAGTTTTTTTTTATTGATCGAAATTTTATGTGTCCAAGTTCGACTTGAAATTTTTAAAAATTGAATTCTCAAAGTGCGAGTTAGCGCGACAGGATTTAATAACATCTGAATAAAAATGCTAAAATTTCTTTATTTTCAAAGATTGATCAATGCATATATTTTTTTTTTTTTCAAAATACATCTTAACATTTTTTATACGATAATTATTTTAATTTTTCCCCGTTAGTACTTCGTTTTTTAGCGCATTGTTTTGGCTTCTTTGATGCCACGTGTTAGACAGTTGACAGTTTTTTTGCTATTGTACAACAATCTCGTTGCATCTGCTTTCAGTTTAGAATATTTCTTGTACAACATAGAACATATTAATGAAAAATATGAATAAATTTTTCATTATAGATGTTTATTGATCGAAATTTTATGTGTCCAACTTCGACTTGCAATTTTCAAAAATTTAATTCTTTAAAAACGAGTTTGGGATACAGGGTCGAACAATACCTTAATAAAAATGCTACAATTTCATTAATTTCAAAAATTGTCAACATATATAAAAAAATTTTTTTTTTTTTTCAAAATACATCTTAATTTTTATAAACGATCACGTGTTTTCAGAAGATTATTTGTCAACAGAAAACTGCTGGTGTTCAAAATATTGGTTTATTTCGGTGACCTTTCCTTTCATTGTGCTCATGAAAATATAAAGAACATGTCAAGTATTTCAGTGCATTTTTCAATTCACAAGAAAGAAAAATTTACTTCTTAAGACCCAGCATTCATTTGTAATGACAAAAAAATCTCACCTCTATGTTTTTAAAGCAATATTCAGTATTTCTTGGTTATTAACAAAGGATATACTATCCAAGGGATAATACTACCAGAAATTTTTTTAAATATTTTATTTTTATTTCAGAAAAAGAGCTTAAAATAATTTTTAAATGAAAAATAAACATGTAATCATTCCCTCTTCTTGTTTAAAAAGCGTGGGGGGGGGGGGGGGGCGGGGCGGATCATGAAAAAAATCTGAGAGGAGGGGGTTAATAGTTTTGTTAAAAATACAAATCCACATTATTTGTTAGTCTTTGTCATAGCATCTGCATTCCTCTCCATGAAAAAAAATAAGAAAATAAAGGCAGCTGCACTTGGCATTTGCAGTGCAGGTGTTATAAAGAGAAAATGTTGAAGGAAAGGGAATTAGACCCGAGCCCATCCAATAGTTGTTCAGTTTTTTTTTTGCAAAGATAAGAAAAATGAATTGAAAATCCTCTGATATAGCATTTTTTATTTTTTTTAACCTTCTTTTATTTTTTTTAAAGTAATTAATAGTTTAATTACTTTACTAGAATCGCGAGTGATTCTTTCAGTTTTAATTATTATGTAAACTTCCCCCAAACAGTTTTACGATGCTTGAGTAATGCATTTATGCTTTTATAAACATAAAAATAAATAGTAAGGGATTTAAATGACATTTTTGACAAGCATTCTACACGTGTTAATGGTTTAAAGCGACTTTTTTTTCCATCGGCCATCGGCCGATGGAAGAGGAGAATAATCGGCAATCGGCCATCGGCCGATCTCGGAACAATCGGCCAACAATCGGCATCGGCCCATCGGCCAAAAAATGCCATCGGTCGAGCCCTAATATATATATATATATAAGCTCTGGTCCGCAATGAATGAATGTATTCATCTTAAAAGAATAAGTCTAAAAACTTCGATAATGTGAAAAGAACGTAGAAACTGATCAGGGGTCGATCCAGCATTTTTACCAAGGTCCAGTTTTTGAGAATTTTAAAAAGATTTTCGGGAAAAATTTTTTTTGTGAAAATTGAAAAATTTGACATACAGAGATAAAAAAAATTATTATTTTTTCCGCTTATTTCAATAAATAATTTTGTAAAAAGTTCAATTGGCAGCTTGGAGTTTTGTGAAGATTGTCTTGTTTAATTGGAATTTTCTGAAGGGTCCTTTTTGATTGATTGGAATTTTGTGAAGGGTCCGTTTTGATTACCTGGAATTTTGTGAAGAGTCCGTTTTGATTACCTGGAATTTTGGGAAGGGTCCGTTTTGATTAATTAGAATTTTGTGTACGGTCCTTTTTTTTTGGAATTTTATGAAGGGTCCATTTTTATTAATTTTAATATTTTATTATTTTTTACCTCTTATTTCGTAAATAATTCTGTGAAAAGCACGATTTAGTAGCACAGAATTTTGCGAAAAGTCCGTTTGTATTGATTGGAATTTTGTGAAGGGTTCGCTTTGATTGACTGGAATTTCGTAAAGGGTCCGTTTTGATTACTTGGAATTTTGTGAAGGGCCCCCTTTTAACTAATTGGGATTTTGTGAAGGGTCCGCTTTGATTATTGGAATTTTGTGAAAGGTCCGTTTTCATTAATTGGAATTTTGTGAAGGTTCCGAAAACGAACCTGAATTTCATCTGGCACGACTCATCCCGAAGTAATAAAAATATATTAATTTTACTAGGTCATTCATTTTTATGGGATGAACATATTTTAATATTAAGTAAATAATTTTGATCGGACTTTTCACAACCCCTTTAAAGTATCCAACATAGGAAAGAACTTTTAAGAGAAGTTTCCACTCAGACACCTTTTTTGACTCTTCATACTTCTTAAAGCTACCACATTGCAAAGATCATATTTGTACGTGAGTCAGGAAGAAAATAATAATAATAAAAATAATAATAATAATAAAGATTTTTTGTGAAGTTTTTGCTGTGTGATTCACCACCAGTATTTTACCTACTTTTTGGTCAGCTTAAAATAATAATAATAATAATTTTTTATATCGTGAATATTTTTGGTTAAAAGTCAAAAATGGGTCATTTAAAAAATATTTCGTTGAATGTGGACGACTGTTTGACCAACATGTCAGAAATATAATTTTAATAGCTTTTTAATATTCTAACTTGTGTATCGTTTTGCTGTCGTTTAATAGCTGTAGGTTCTTATTGTCCTCTTTTTCCTAATAACTCTTGCTTTTGCAACTAAGTCTTTAGAATTAGCTTTTTAGTAACAAATCCATTAATATAAAAAATATTTAGAAAAAAATATATAATAGAGAGATATCTTCTATGATACATTATAATAACGATCAAAGAGCACGTCAAAATGATAATCGAATACACGCAATTTCGCAATTGACGTAAAAATAATTCATGGGGGAGGGGGGGGGGAACCTCTTTAAAATGACGAGTTAAAATGTAGCCAGGTTCTAAAATGTCAGCCACTACAATAAATCAAAAAATAATTAAATATAAATGTTAATTACTAAAATGCATAAGATGAATAGAAGTAGCGAGGAATATGTAGCGTTTTAAAATATTGGTATAAAAAATAAATGGGAATATTGCAGTTAGTTAATTTATTCGCAAATGCTTTATAACAAATAACGGACATTATCTGTAATAATGTAAGAACGGTACTCTTCTAAGCAAGTCTCGAGGTTTTCAGGATGCTTTTTTCTTTGGAATTAAGGAATAGGTAAATAAGATTCAATGATGGAATTATCAATACTATTAGGATTTTATAAAAAATTCAATGTACGAAAAAATTATTTTAAAATACACTCAATGTCAAAAATAACTTTTTGAGTACGCCTGTCATGTTTGTGGTGCAAAAATGTTTGGTACAAAATAAAGCAACTAATTACTTTTCTAACAAATAAAATCAATGTTTAAAATGACTCATCAGGGTTTTTTCATCGAATAAAAGTGACGTCATTTTTCATTACTGATATTATTAATGTTCAACCACTGTTCGTTATCAAAAAGCCCCCAAAATGGAGCAGGGTTCAATAGAAATCGAAATCAAGTGTTAAAAACTACACCCAATTTAAAAGCCTCTTTCAATTGCTTCCATAATAACTTTCTTTTCCCAAAAATCAATTTCAGTCAGTTACGGCTGCCAACGCTATACTACATAAGCGCAGACGATTTGCCAATAAAACTATCTCAGCCAACGCCTACTTCCCACTATCTCAATAGCGCGCTATTAAATCGTTCTGCCTCAAAAACTTCCATCACTTCCATCTTCAACCACAAGCGCGATAACTCCCCCCTTGCATTCCTTCCATTTTCCGTTTTATCTTTTTGGAGCATGAGGTAACACGCCGAGCTAGATCTCAGCCTTAGATTTCCGACTTGCCTATAACCGTAACTGCCCCGAGGAGAAGGGGAGCCGAGGTCAAAGGAATGGGCCGTTATTTATACTATTTCTTAAAAGTTCATGGGCTAAACTGGGGGGACTAAACTGTATAATCAAATATATATTGAATGCTGAAAGAAAAAAAAAAAGAAGGGTCCTTTTTAAGGGGATTAGCAGATGATGAAAAATTTGTTTGGTTTGGTGACCTCATTTTGTGTAGGTTGGACCGTGTAAACAATACGTGGGGGCTTAAGCTGCAACGCAATCAAAAATGCTTTCTGAAAGAAAAGGCTTCTTTTTTTCTTCTTCACCTTTCATGGTTTTATAGTGTGGTAAATGCTAACATCCTGGTTTTATGGTAGGTTTAAGCTGGCAGTAATGTTGCAATTGTTGGTAATATTTATGGTTGCTGGGCTCTGTGTTAGAGCCCTAGAGAACCAAAGTTCATCTCGGACATAGTTGCTGCTAATATTACTCTTCATATAAAGGTTGAAGAAAAGTATCGTTTTTTTTCCTCCCAAAGACTTGGGGAAAAAAAGGTTTGATTCACGTTATGAATTCTAATATTCAATTTTGCTAAGAAAGTCAATACCCTAGCAAGGGCTTTCAAGAATACCAAGGTTTACTGAGACGAAAAAAATAAATCCTATGCGAAGAATTTGATTTTAATTTGTGAGTCATAGATTACAATAATTCATGTTTAAGTGCAGATTGTGCAGCCAAAACCTTCACCGACTCTACTTAAACTAATTAATGTGCCTCTGTTACTAATCGCTTGGTCATTAGATGTTATTTATTCCATGATTAAAAAGCTATAGTCTTTATTTTATTATATTTTATATTTCTTATGTAAATAGCATAAATTCCATCTAATATGTAAAAATTCGCATGAAATTGAAAGCAGTGGCTTACATAACATGGGTGTCACTCCCCCCCCCCCCCAAAAGAAAAAGAAACGTTGATGTCTGGTATTAACTTGCAATTTTGTAGTTTATATTATTTTCAGTAGTGCCAAAAATAAAAAAAACTCCTAAGAAATTTTATTTATTTGGTGTAACTTATAGTAAACTGCATTTATTCATTTTCAGTTATATGTTGAAACAAAAGCAGTAAAATTGTTGTATAATTCAGATATATGTATTTTCCAAAAACTCTTTATCTTATTTTGAGTGTCACTCTCCAACACCCCCATAAGGATATCACCCAGGGCGAACCACCCCTTTAGCCCCGGTAGTCTCGCTACTGTTGAAAGAAATATAGCTTAGAGCATAATAGCTTCAGTGAGCTCTCATGGAAATTTAAGCTCTGCTTTGCTCTCAAAGACGACATAAATCTGTAACATTATTTCTAGAATTAAGTTATTATAAGTATTTCATTCTTGGTATCAAAATTTTTTCATTGTTCAAAATTTCCAATTAGATTACGATGAGTGCTTTTCCCTTACGAATTTCCCGCGGTTTAAAAAAATATTTTCGATGCAAAAATATAGCCGATAAAAGACTGGGTGCTCTGAAAACCTAGCAGCCAATTTTAGTAAAGAATAAAGCGAAACCGACATCAGAATATAATGAGCGTCTATAATTTGTATTCAAGTGGTTTCCATAAAACATCTTGTTCTACCAAACGCATTTGTGATTTCATTACATGCCAATAAAATGGAACCCAAATATTTTGCTTTACCAGCTAGATGTTCATGTTACTTTACGATTTGTTATGCTAGCCAGCATCACACGTTAGCAAGCTAGCTTAGCAGCAATAGCATAGTTAGCTATATGCAAGAATCTTATGCTTATTTTCTGTTCAAGCTTGTATAAAAGCATGGAGAGGTATACACCTTAATGAGCTATCATATGCTTGTATTTGGTTATATGCTTAATATGCTAGGTAAGCAGCTTAGGTAGAAATAGCATGACATGCTATATGAAAGCGAGAAGTGCTAGTTTGCTGTACAAGGTTCTTCCAATCATGGGGAGGTACGAACCTTAATGAGCTTTTAAATGCTCAAAATACTAAAGAATATCTCTTCATTAATTTCATTAAGCTATGTGCCAGCGAGAAGGGCTAGTTTGCTGTACAAGATTCTTCCAATCATGGGGAGGTACGTACCTTAATGAGCTTTTAAATGCTCAAAATACTAAAGCATATCTCTTCATTAATTTTATTAAACGAAATAAGGGTGACATGAAGGATTTTTTTCATTTTTCTTGCCTCAAATTATAATGCAAGAGTCTTAAATTTCTTCAGACTGGCGACATCAGAAGAAATAATATCGCTCGGTCTCTGATGTTTCGAACAGTACGAAGGCACAGAATTTGAGCGATGGTACTTCTGCTGCCGTTGTTCCCGCTCTGAAGACAACGTTAGAATAAAACGAGCGAAAATCACTCTGAATGCTTATGCTGGACCACTCCTGATGCATGCATTCCTGGTGGTCTTGAAATCGGAGCATTAAATCTGAATTTTTGTCTGAAACGAGGCCGGATTAGATAATCCGATAGAATATTTAAGCCTCAAGTTATTACAAACGTTAAATCTCACTTGTAAAGCCCAGGAATTCGGACATTCCAAGTGAAGATATATCTCCAAAAAATGGCGCAATATCTTCTTTCAACAAATTCCTCCAGAAAAACTAGAGACGACACCACATAATTAAATTTCATCCACGATAAAAACCATCTTTAGAGGGAAAGGAGACTGCCCGAGCGGCACATCTGGAGGGCAGGTTTTAATCTGTCAACGGAAAACTAAGTGACGCAAAACTTTATCTAATCGGCGAGTTTTGTTCGCAAAGTCATAAAGTCCTTCCGATGTGCTGCTGCATTTCAACGAGAGATAACAGTTTTTCAGCTTCTAATGATTTAGAAGATGACTGTGGAATAAAAAGCTGGCGGAAGGACATTTTTTTCCGTTAGATTTCAGACCAGATATTCGTTTGGCAAAGCCAGGTCTCTAAAGTATTTCCGCATGTTCCAAATGGTTTTGGCAACATGTAATGGTTTTTACACCTTGGTACACGAAATGGAATGTTCACCTAACCAACTTTATAAAAAAATATCTCGTTTTATCTTCCTAATGGTTTTTAAAATCACAATCTCTTTTTCCGTGCGTGGGAAAATATAAATCATTAAAAATGGATGCCATGCAAACTAACGCTTTCAAATAACTTTCACGTAAGCTATTTTGCTTGATAGCATATCATTTTAAATTCCTGTGATAGTGTACCAACATAGAATAATTTTCTTAAAAATCTGGTCAGCGAAGTTTAATTATCGGAAGCAAACTGTGAGACAACCATGTACGGGTGAGTGTCGATAGCTTATTCTAACTGCGTCCTACACAGCCAACTATGTTTTAGAGCAGTTTCTGAGAGGCAGCTCTACAAACCATATTCGATTTAAAAAAGAAAGAAAAACAGAACTAAGTAATTTTCCCTTGCTATAACCGGACGAGGACACAGAGGAAAAGGATTTATTTCCTTTTTCTGTGAGTCAAGCATTATTTAATATTATAAGCAGGGGTACATCCTTCATTTTTAACCGGTTCCGTTTTTTGTGAATTTGAACGAGATTTTTGTGAAAAATCAAGAAGTTTTGCGAAAATTGAAAATTTAAACATATAGTGATGAGAAAATTCATTATTATTTCCTGCTTTAATAATAAATAGTGGTGTGAAAAGTGCAATTTGGAAGCTTGGAATTTTGTGAAGGTCCGTTTTGATAGATTTAAATTTTGTGAAGGATCCATTTTGATTAATTGAAATTTTGTGAATTGCTTATTTTAATTAATTGAAATTTTGTGAAAGGTCCATTTTGATTAATTGAAATTTTGTGAAGGGCTTATTTTAATTAATTGAAACTTTGTGAAAGGTCCATTTCGATTAATTGAAATTTTGTGAAGGGTTCATTTTGATTAATTGAAATTTTGTGAAGGGTCCATTTTGATTAATTGAGATTTTGTGAAGGGTCCATTTTGATGAATTGAAATTTTGTGAAGGGTCCGAAAGCGGACCCGAATTTCCTTTGGTGCGACCCTGATAAGACTAAAGAACTAAAGCGTTACAGTCACCCCTCCCCTTTTAGAATAAATATCCGGGACCAAATTCAGTTATATAAACTCATAAAGAAGCAAAGCCCTCTTTAGCAAAGTCCTTCGGAAACGGTTCAAAGGAGGACTAGGTTAGTAAGTGGACTTTTAAGATCTAGATTATGATGTTCGACTTAAAAAGCTCAATATGCTTTGTTTCTAGCAAAGGAAAGTTAAAGAGGACACAACTCAGTTGTTGAAATTTATTAAAATAGAGATGTTATTGGACTTTATTTTGGCACAGAAGGCAGAACCCGACCGTCATTGTTTTAAGCTTTCAACCACCGAACTAATCTTGAAATTAGGCAAAATTACTTTTACTTTGGGGTTGTAGACAATTGAAATAGTTTATCAGAAGCAACTGTTACTTGCAACGGGGAGAATAGTTTTAAGAGGGCTCCTGGTTTTCCCAGAGGATTGATCATTTGAACAGTACCAGGCTAGCCGGACCCAGAGCCACTTTGGTCGTCACTTTTGTATTTGTCTTTAAGCAATATATAAGATTAAATAATTACGCTTTAAAATTAATTATGCTAATTATGTAATGATTGTTGTTACTTTAGCAGTTTTTTTTTTAAAACTTTATCAAAGAAACGATGGTAAGGTCTGTCCATGTGTTCTGAGTGATTGAACCTTACAACACCTGCTCCAATTGTACAGACAAAAATTGAATATTCTCCTTTAGAAACGTTAAGAAATATTCTTGCGATACTCTTGAAAATTATTCAAAGTGTCACATACTCACGACACGCGTTTCAAAACAAGAATAAATAGGAGCGTTAATTTTTTCCACACAAAAAGAAGCGATTAAAAAAAGGAATTTCTCCTCTTTCGCCTAAGTATTCGCGCGTGTCAAAAGCAGGCGGGATAAAATATGCATAACATTTTTTGAGGAGGAGGAAGTGTTGATAGTTCGTGGGTGGTGCATAAATTAGGCAAAGCGGTTAAAACATAATGAAGATTGAATGACATCCGCACTCCAAATGACAATTTTTTAAATTTTTGCGTCTTTAAAGAGGCAATGTTTTAACTATGAACGAGTTCTATTACTTGGAAGACAAAAGCACCTTGCCTGAAAATGAAAAATTATGTCAACAAAATGATGACGGAAAAAATATTTATGTGAATTTTAAAACAGTAAAATAAATAAATTATAAAGTAAGTGTGTATATATACACAAAATTCATAGTAAAAATAACGGAGATTGTCATACTTATTATTCTTCTAGTTCAATTCAAACAGTATGAGAGTAGTTCAAAATCCTATACTTTATTACCTTTTCCCTCTCGCAGTTTGCGTACTTCTACTGATAGTACGAAATGTCTTATCTTCAACAGTTGTGTCACAAGACTTTCGTTGAATTCAAAAAAAAATTTCTGAGGTACAATTTTTGATTAACAAATTCCAAGTAGACTTTCACGCACTAGACTCACGACCTGGGAAACGCACTAGGTCTGCAATTGGCAGATACTAACAGCAGCCCATTACAAATATGAATCGAACAGGCAAAACATAATTCTACCTTCATAGCTGGAGCGTTTAACTGACCTGCATTACCTTGGATTAAGACTACTATACATACGAGCCAGCGCATCAGACAGTTTAGATTAAATTTTTCATTGTTGAAAAGCTAGGGTTGCCAGAAAGAAGTTTCGGTCAAATTACCACGTCTCATCACATTGGGAAAAGTTTAATCGCAGAGAGAATGAAACATCGCCAAAAGCCAATGCATGCCAGAAAGGACAACCAAGCAGAACACGTGACTGATCCAAAATGGCGGATGGATCGGCCTGTCTATATAGGGATTCTACCTTGAACCTTAGATATGGAAAAAAATCGGTAAATCATGCATTTCCGAAATAGCCCATGTATTTACAGAAGCGAAATTCGCATGTTTAAATTACTTAGGACATTCCATGTCAACGAAATTCCAGAGCGATTATATTTATCGCATTGATATGGAATCAAAAACATTTCTATTATTGATAAAAGAGAGCAAACTAGAGTTTTAATTCATCTGTATTTAGAGTTTGATTTCAAACGTAAACAAACAAAGAAGTTGAGAATCAAACAACCGCTCATAAAAATTCACAGCTCATCAGTTTGTTGTGTCCGAATTGGAATTCATTTCGTGCAACTTCCGCAAAGAATAGGTAATCCTTATCTGCAGATACTTTCACACAATTAAGAGTGATTCTCAGTAATAATTTCACGTAAGAGCAAATGTGCAAATTTATCCAAACGTCAAGAATATATCTACTTACAGAGTCTGTATATTATGAAGAGAGTTGAAAGTTCCGTTGGCCAAAGACTGAATGTTATTGTCGTACAAGGACCTGAAATTAAAATGTATGTAAAATATCATTAACATATGTGGTAATAACGTTTTTTGAAAACTTATTAGGGTAGTTTGAATTATGTTAAATAAACAAAATTTTGATTTGCAGGGCCATAAAGCTTTTTTCACTTTCGGATACATTTTCTGTAGATGCAACTACATTTCCAAAAAACGGCATAATTTTTAAATATTCGAGTTTGAATTTCTAATAGTTTTTCAGCACTAAAAGATCAAGACAGCGAGAGAGATGACAATTTTCAGTATCCTTTTATTTGGCACGGATGCTCAGAAGTAGGATGTGTTTTTTTTTTTTTTGGTTCTGATGGGAAATTTACAACTCTAAAGTGATTTTATTTAGCAGTCACTGAATTTTTGTGAAATATTAAAATAAGCTTTTAAGAGTTTCCTTCTCTAATCAATTAAAATTTACAAATTTTATAGAACACACAAATATATTATGTAGTTAGGGTGTAATCTGCAGGCAAACATTTTTTAATTTTAACTTTTCACCACTTATTAATTACAGGGTTGAGCAAATTAAAATTTAATCATAAACGCTCTTTTTATCATAGAATAACCGATTTGGAGTTGTACAAATGAACGAGGTTTAGCTTTACGGGATAGTAGGCTAAAACCAACCTTTTGACCATCGCCTGCTATATATTTCACAAATTCATTTCATGATATCTATTTTACAAATTAAGTTAGTTTACGCGAAATTAGTTACAAAACAATCCTCCAACTACAAAACTAAACAGATTATTCTTAGGTCGTGATTCATACTGTGAAAAACGCTGATTTAATTTAAACAGAAGGAGAATAATTTCAGTAATTACTAATATATCCACCGGATAATTTAATGTTGATATTGATTCAGTTTGAAAATTATATTGTAAAAAATGACCTTATTCTAAAAATTGAAGAATGCTTCTATAAAGTAATTTGAAATATTAAAATAGAAAATTTCGTACTTACAGCAAGTTGAGGTTGTGGAGATCACTGAATGTATCTTTCCTGATGCAGGATATTTTGTTGGCATTCAATAGTCTGAAATAAAAATGAAACAAACTAAGCACATAAATCAGTTAAATGCTCACAGAAAAAACAAACTTAGAAGCATAGCAATTTAAAAGTACCAATATATCGTCCATAAAATCACTGAAATAATAGTCAGGAATTTTTTCTAATTTTCTCCATTAATGGATAATACAAATACTGACAACATGTTAGACATCTAAACAAGTCTACAATGACACAATTACGAAATAAAAATCTACATAGAAACAGAAAATTTACATCCAAACTACAATGCATAGAAACATTCGTATAAAACCGAGATAATGCGAGTTGAATCATAACGAATTTTGTTTCTCTTTTTTGATGACTTATCATTTCTAATGTTGGTTTTACCGCGGCTGAGACAGCAACGAAGGCATCATCGTCGCTTTTCTGCGCATTGTTATTAAATAAACAATACACTCATATTTAAAGTTGTCAGTATACATATTAAAAACATGAGTTAATCCAGCCGCAAATTTGAAATGTGAAAAAGGAAAACCCCACAAAACTGTAAACCTTCGCATTTTTTTTTTTTGGTCCATTAACGGCTTAAAAGCCACAACGGGTAACTATGAAGAACACGATGTTTATCTCGTGATTTTTGTTTTCGATGCCAAGTATTTTTAGAAAAACCAACCTTCCTGGAATAGGTAATGCTCTACATTTGTGTACTGAATCGAAGAAAACCTGGAAAACTCTAATAAGGTAACTCGATGAGGGTTAGGCGTCTTAACCACCACCTCATCTTCACGCTCTGAAAGCAGGGACTACAACGTGGAGATGTGAGCCCGGAACCTTCAGTTTCCGACCCAAATGGGTTACGGCTAGACACAGTTCGCTTTCAAAATGATTCTAAATGCACAAAAAATGTTTTTAATTTTTATTTTTAACTTTTGCCTTTTTATTTCGTAGTGCTATTCAATTTGTGTTTTAAAATGTAACAATAAGTCCAACGCACATTCAAAACAGTTTTAAATGCCCATCAATCTTTTTAACTTCGCAAGGTTATCCAATCAATGTTTTTGTCCCCATTACTCATGGTATCACAAATTAAAAATACAAGACAAGACAACTTAATGAACATTTTTGTCATATTTAAATTGCATAGCGGAGTATCAATTGCTTTCAATTTGTTATGATAAGGAAAGTAATGAGATAGTTTTCTCACTCCCAGCGACAGGGGAATTGTTGAATTAAACGATTTTCAATTAACTTCAAGGAGTGCAAGTACGTAAAAAGAAAACTTTCAATTAAAGCTATGTAAAAATAATTTCAAATATAATTAAAGTTTGAAAAGATTAGGGGATTTTTTTTGTCATGTTTTTTGATAGAAATACGTACTATCTATCTTCAATAAATCATTAAAGTTAAAACTGAGAAAGGATGGGAAGGAAAATATTTAAATCTTTTTACAATGACAAAAAAAAAAAAAAAAACTAAGCAACAATTTTCTGGCGGATACTTTTGTTGAATTCATTAAACTTAGTAGGATTTTTTAAATTTTTTTATTGATAAAATTTGTATCCGTGCATCTTTTTAAGAAGTCCTTGTTCAAAATTGGGATTGGTTTAAAATTGTAGTTCGCTTTGTTTGTTATTGACTGCAGGTTTTCATGAATTTAATTCGTTCATTTTGTTTTCTGCCAACTGAGGGAACTATGTAAAATTTCATAAAATAAAATCGTATAAATTGTAATTATAATGCAACAATTATAATATTGTTTTCTACGAAAAGCTGTCAATATGTTTCAAGCTGGTTTATATTAAACATGTATACAGTAGGATTGTACGGTCATGGGACAAACTTTAACAAATGGCACAGCTTAATAAAACAATTTTTTTTTTCTACATGAGATTGAATTATGGGATACAAAAAAAAAAAAAAAAAAAAGAAAGATAAAGAGAAAACATTGTTAATTTTCAATGTTTCCCTTTCCAAAAAGGCTAGCCATTACACGCAATTTGCAATAGCTGTGGACACACCAGTAACTTTGGAGCTGTTCGCTAATTTCTTTTTCGCCGCTGCTAAGCAGCTATTGCTGTTGATAATCGAAATTCTAAGCATTAATTGAAAATTTACTTTATTGCTGTTGATACAATTATTGCTGTTGATAATTGAAATTCTAAGCATCAATAGAATATATTCTAATTTACAGTTCTACCATCAGAAAAAGAGCTCTGACTGGCAGAATGCCAAGAAGAATCCATTATTGTCCAAGGGAGGAACTGCTGGTATGAGGAATGTGCCGATTCTGTTCTCGTTTAACTTCGTTTAGCATACTTGATACCTTCTGAACTAAGGCTATATGCCAGTTTATTTGAATTGCTTTCAACTAACAAACAAGCAACTATTCTGGTTTGCCATGCTAATAAATACACCTGCAAAACGAACTTCCCTATAACTCGAATGGATTCGTCCTTTTCTGCCATGCGCAGAAGCGACCAAGTGTCAGAAATTCGTGGTTGAATTGTATATAGACTCGTTGAAATTTATTTTGAATACAAAATACAAACTCTAATTTAACGATTTAAATCTTATTCAACCCTATCACGAACAGTAATGTAAGACACACATATAAAAAAAAGCCCCACATAAATTTTTGCTTCAAAATGTTATGCAGAAGCTGCAAATTCCATGTAGTCCTCAGCTGGAGACTCCAAACAGTTTTTCGAAACCAGAGAAAGTTTCGCAGGCTATTGGAGATAGTTAAAAGAATGATATCTTCACAAGTCCAGGGGTAATTCAAGAAAGGAGTAAAAACCTCATTTTCAAAGCAAATTTTGCTTATTCATTTTTGATAGCATATTACATTACTGGGAAGTTTACTATTATTTTATATCTTCTTATACCTTTTAAATGAAGCTTGAATATTCAATTTTTCCATGCTTATTATCACATCGATTAAATATGTCAGAAATGCCCTCATATGAAGACACCAATTTTTGATTATACAGTACAGACTTTTCAAAACCTATTACCACAATCCTGAGATTTTTTATAACTCGAATAAATAAATGCATGCACGATGGAATTGAGATCAAGCATTAAGACACTTAGGATAATTCGCATAAACAAAGCTTATTGCTCAAAAATGTTGAAAAATATTTTGTTCTTTTCAACCATAACCTTCCTACTCAATAATGGTTTTTAGCATTATTAAATGAGAAGGTTCAGGATAATAAGATTGTCAGTTCAAAGCACAATATAAATTATTTCGTTCCCAGCTTTCAAATCTTTTGGAAGTAGGAAATTGGCACCATTTATTAATCATAAACTCAACTTAAAAGGTTTTTCTTGCCTGTCGTCTGCAACTCACGAAAGTTAGCATTAGACCTCGAAGAAACTAAATTGATCCTGACGGGGAAGTTGCAGTTAATAAATGGAGTGAAATCCTCTTACGTCATATTTGACAAAAAGAACGAAGTGAAATATTTTTCAATTGCCACGGTTGGCAGGCGCAGAAACTTAGAGAGTTATTCAGCCGTATTTTTCACGTTGACAATTCATTTTTGCGCAATGAAGTCGGTTTCTTTTGAGGTAAGGTACAGAGACTGGACAGACACACCACGAAAATCGAATACGGATACAGTTGAACTTGGTTATAGTGACCTCGTTTATAGTGCAACCTCTTATAACGTCAAAAAATCTGTTCCCTTAATTCGCACATACACTTAAATGTATATTGCCAAACATTAGTCACTTTGCTATTTTTTTTCCTTTCTAATGAGGCTGCGTATGGTCATTAACCTTTGCAGGCCTAGTGCGTACCCGGTAATCGGCATCCATTTTTTCAAGTAGCACCACTGCCGGTGGATGCCGCTGAGAATTTGGACGCTCAGTTTCCCCCAGATGCAGGCTCCTGAGCTCTCATTTGATGCGAATTGCACTAGGTATTTAGCCGAGAGTATCCAAGCCAACCGGATACGCAAGGGATCTATAACATGCCGCACAATCATGCGACATGGGTTCAGGCGATTTTCTGCATCTTGAAAATCCATCTACTTGGGCCAGGTTCGAACCTGCGATCTTGGACGTACGAGACTGCTCCATACCACTACGCCACCCGGTCGACCCTGTCACTTAGCTACAGTGTCAAAGATATTCCGATTCCTTGAATGACGTCATCACGGAGTTCGAGTAATCATCATCATTATAAGGGATCTGTAACGGAGCGTGTAGCAGTGGAGCAACGGGATTTTGCTGAAGAGGTTTCGGAGCAAATTTTGAAGAATTTGTTGCGCTCCACTGCTCCGCTTTTTCTTTTTTTCTTTACTTTACTTTTTAAATTTTTATCATAAAAATAATAATAAATTAACTTTAAAAACAAGAACTGTTGTCTGGAACTATATGAGCCTACTTACCACATTACACCCAATTTCAAATTCATAATCTAGCTATCTCTCTCTCTCTCTTCTTCATTTAGCTTTAGTCCTTAATAACTTTAACCGTACCTTTTCCAACGATCGATACATATTCATTCACTCATTCATTCATTTATTTACTCATTAATGTACTTATTTCTTCATTTACACTTAAATGTGTATTGGTATTGCCACACATTCATTTATTTACTCATTCATGTACTTATTTATTCATTTATTTACTCATTCATGTATTTACTTATTCATTTTTTCACTCATTTATTCACACATTCTTTCACTCAGTCATTCAGAAATATCCTTAAAAAGCCAGATCAAAAGATTTCCTACGAAAATAGGTTCGCTTAGTTCTGGTTGAATTTCGTATCTGTACATGCTCTACGCTAAAGTTCCTTTCGATAAAAATTGTTTCAATCCAGTCCGTCAGTTAGATCAGGATTTATATAGGATTGAAATTTTCCCGTAGAAGCTAATGCTAATTTTTTTTTGAGCTGTTCAAAATTGAGCAAAAATTATTCAAATCAAGAAATATTTTAGGTCGAGAGGTTCATAGGATCGAGCCGGTAGATCTTCAAGATGCTGAAAATCGTCTGGGCCCGTATCGTATAATTCTGTAGCTTGTAACAGACCCCTTGAGTAGACATTTGGTTTGGATACTCTTGGCTGAATTAAATTCCTAGTGCAATTTCGCATCAACTGAGTCCGGGTGTTCACCCCTTCAGGTAAAAAAACTGGACGTCAAAATTCTTATGCGGCAATGGCGCCACACTCATTGTGGTGCCGCTGAAAGGGATGGAGCCACTCTCTGGGAACGCACTAGGTCTGCAATGGTTAAGAACCAATACAGTAAAACCTCGTTATACCGCGGTGACTATCATGTCCTTCGATGTTTAAACGACCCTTTATCATTGCCATTTAAAGGTGATTCATTATTTACCTTTGTAAATAAAGCCAGCCCGAGCACACAATTATTCTAACCAAAGAGCTCCCATGACCCCGCCACACACACACTAACATTTAAAGCCCTACTGTAATAGGCCTGATGTACACCTTTTGGTTTATAACCTATCGTTCGATGGACTGATTGCGCAGTTGAGATATGTGCTTCTTGCACTGAAATTACACTGAATAAAATGTCAGCAAAGAAGAAAAGAAAAATATTATGCTATAGAAGAAAAGTCACGAGTAATTGATAAAGTTAAAAATGATGCAACAAAAGCGAGTATTGCTTGGATAATGTCGTCCTGTGGGTATAGTTTTACTATACCGCGGTTATGTTATAACGCGGGTGCCAAACATGTCCCCCAACACCCGCGTTTTAACGGGGTTTTACTGTATATGCGCAGCCCATTAGAAATAAAAAGGTAAACTAGACTTAAAAACGTACACATGTTCCATTTTCGGGGGGAAAAAAGAGAAAAAAAGGTAGAGAGAATAAAGTATTTTCTGAATAGCGGCACATTACTAGTTTCATGCTATTAAAATCATTTTCAAATGTTCCTGTTTTAATATTCACAATTTTGCATTTTGCTAGCACGTAAAGGATCTTCTTGCTTCTTTTTAAAACAACCTGTTTATTTTAAATCCAAACGAACACTACAGGTTTTCTAATGATCCAAATGGTGTTCTGTAGTAGCGAAAGCATAGTTTTTACTATGTTTTACGCTCAGTTGCGGTTGAAAATGTATGTTCTAAATTCAAAAAGGGCGAAAAATTGAAAAGTTGCTAGTGTTATTAACCCATAGCTAAACACTGAGCTCTTCGCTAAAAGAAGGGCGGCAGTCGGCAGCAAATTACAGACTACAACCGACAAACTGGCGTCGTCGTCTTAGACCACATACAAACACAATCACCCAATGTTTTTGGTACAATTTTTGAAAAAAATTTGATTCCCAAAGGATTCTTTATTCTATTTCTTTAGGTAAAGATTTTGCATTTTGTTCCTTAAGGGGTAGTGTAGTGCAGCAATTACTGTAGTTCAAAATATGCAGTAAACAAATTCAATGTTTGTCTATTTTTTTCTTTCTTTCATTTTAACGAGAATATGTAGAATAATATTTTTGGCGTCATTTTCTGAAGTTCATAATAAATACTTTAACAATTTATTGCTTTTATAGAAGAATGCAGGGAGTTGCATGTGTCCGTGTTTTTCGGCATAGTTGTGAACAGCAAATTCAGAAATTTTATTTCATATGATATAATGATAGAAAGAAAAATAAGCGTTTGTGACACACTATGGAAATTTTTACAAGAACCTTTAGATGGTATTTTAGTTTATAATAATGTAAACTGAAATTTTCATATTCTTTTTAAAGTTTAATATTCTTTTTAAGTTTTTATAACACATTGAAATGGGAATTTTTTCGAGAAACTTTCAGAAACTGATGGTTTACATCCTTTAAGTATTAAGCTTCATTTCACTTTATGTAGATTGATGTGTTTATATAGAGAAATGGTTTTACGACACACACAGAAATATCATATTTTTCTACGATCCCTTTAAGAATCTCATATTTCATATTCTTTGAGTGATGTTTTAGTTCATAACTGTTGGAACTGAAACTTTCATATAGAAACAAGGAAGTTCCGTCTAGAGCTATACGAACCTACTCTCCCGTTTACACCTAAGATCAATGGAGGCAATTCAAGCAACGTCATTGGTCACGTGGCACCGATGAAAGCAATGTAAACAAAGGAAGCCGTAGCATCGCTTTAATCGAGTTCGACAAATCTAATTAAAAACTAGGCTTAAATAAAGTTCTACTACATTACATAAAATTAACACTAAATACAACACTATAACTATTGTAATAATTAATAAATTTCATTTATAATAATTAAATGTAAATACTGGGTTATAATCGGAAAAAGCTGTGACAATAGTTTAATTAATTTTAAGAAAACTAATTTTGCCTAGTAAACTCCACGTAGAACTCAGTTGAAAATCTTACTAAACAAAGAGCGGATATCACGTGACAACGATGATCACTCATGAGTCCCTCTAGGAGTGAATTGCCTCCATTTTATAATCTAGCTATTTTTCTCTCTATCTCTTTCTCTCATTTAGCTTTAGTTCGCAATAATACATTATTAAAATTCAAATACACATTTTTTAACCGTTAATATACATTCATTTACTCAATCATCGGTTTCCACTTTTTGTTCTAATCCTGATGCAGGCGTGTATTTTAGGCCTAAATCAATTATAAAAATATTATGATTTAATTAATACTAAAATTTATAAACTATCTCTCTCTCTCTCTCGCATTTAGTTTTAGTTCTTAATTGCTTCAAATACTGTTTTCAACCGTTAATACATATTCATTGAGTCATTTATCAGTCTACTTTTTGTTCTAACCCTGATGCACGCGTGCATTTTAGGCTTAAATCAATTATGAAAAAAATTATGATTTAATTGATACTAAAATTTATAAACTCTCTCTCTCGCTCGCATTTAGTTTTAGTTCTTAATTGCATCAAATACTGTTTTCAACCTTTAATACATGCATATTCATTGAGTCATTTATCAGTTTCAACTTTTTGTTCTAACCCTGATGCACGCGTGTATTTTAGGCTTAAATCATAATAAATGTCTTGGTAAATAAATCAACTTTAAGTGGGCATACTTTTAGCTCCATATCATTTAACACTAAATATTCCCTAAATGCAAACAGCCTCAGATTTACCATAATTAATTATTCACGCACAGATCCATACATACACACATAAATTTGTTTGTTTGTTTGGTTGGTTGGTTGGTTGGTGGGGTGTCGTGTCGTGTCCGCGAGCGAAGCGAGGAAGAATGGGTGCGCTGCTTCTGAGTCTAACGGGCCCTTATAGGCAAGAGTCCGATTTCTGCCCCTTTAAAAGGTCTCTTCATTTTTTGACCAGCTCCCAGATGACAGACCGTCACCTGGTGTTGGCAGGTCCAGAGGTATTGTTTCACATGGAGGACACTGGAGCCACGACCTATTTAACGCGCACCAGCTCCCTTTAGCGTACACGGACACCACAGCAACCAGCCGCGAGAGGTGGTCACCCTCCCAAACCACTAACCTCAGTAAATGCTGCTTCACTTTTGGTGTTCTTCGGGAACCGAGCTTTTACCGACTGGTTAGTCCACTGTGGGACAGATGCATGAATTTCCTACATGCATTTAATTTAAATCCGTTCAAAAAACACTCAGACGAAAATAAGACAAATTATTTACATATCCTTTTCATAACACTGATACAAATTCAGTTGAATGACTTTATCATCAGTTAAAATCTCGAACACCTAAGCATCAACAAGACATCGAATCTCGCGAAACCCGCGATCTCTTTCGCGATTAAATCTCGCAACTATTAAAAGCATCTGTCAAAGCAAAACTCAGATTTGAACATTAAATCTCGCTTTGATGCGATAAAATCAATATTTCCTTTCACGATCAATTTATCAAGGGATTGTTTCTACAAGCTGATTTAGATCATTATCATCTGGCGGTGTAGGCTGCCATTACATTTGACACGGACTTAATTCTCCTTTAACTCTTTGTTGCTACACAGTTGCGCATAGTAACGACATACAAACTTTCCGTTTCACGTTGAAAAGGTGTTTTAAAGAACTGTTATTTAAGCAGTAACAAACATTGTGTGTGATCAGTTTACGTACGATAAATTCATTAATTGCTACACTTCTGGAATTGAGATACCACCCCCCAAATATTTAATTAATTAATTTATTTTTTGACATAAAGAACCCCAGACAAAGCGTTTCAAATGGTAAATTAGTTTGTTTTCCCGTTGGAATTTTCTATTTGGAATGTTGCTCTGGCGTAGGGAAAGAAAAATGACAACCATCATTTAAAAGAAATTGACAATCCTTCTTACAGTAAATGGAATATCCCCCTTCACCCACCCTCTCGCGGTCCATTTCCTACGTTTACATTGAAGACCTAAAGCCAAATGAGAAAGAGATAGCTGGATTATCGATTTGATATTGGTGTATACAGGAAAGTAGGCTCGTATAGTTCTAGACGGAATTTCTTGTTATTGTTTGTTTTTTAAATGTAAGGGCTTGAATTTTCATTACTGTTCCTCTGATTTTCATTGTGATGTGAGTATAGTCATTCAGGGTAGCTTTGAACCACGTTATATGTTTTAGTATATTTGACTAAAAAAAGAAACTAGAAGGTCTAGTGCTTCTCTCAGCTAAATGTAAAACCAGTTTTCTACTGTAGTTTTTTAAATTAAGTCAACTATTCTAAAAACTATGACGTGGTTCAAAGTTACCCCTCCCCCCACACTTTCAAAAATAGAATCCTCATTTTCGAAGATTCTTCATTCGTCAAGAAAATTTCGTCATTTACAACGATTCTTTCCTCGCGCGATCACGTGACTTAAAAAAGTGACCACCCAAATTTCGGCAATTTGACGAAAGGTTTACTCGGAACATTTTTCACGAAGCCATTTCGCCAAATACGACGAAAGTTTCGTGAGATTTGAGCGTGCGTTTCTGAGAGTGCATGGTTCTAAGTTGTCCTGAATTACTGTACTATATGATACTTTTAAGCAAGTGCTTGTTTAGTCATTTTGACAATTTACTTGCAGTCATTACTAATATAATCTACTTATTATCGAAAGCCACTTCCCATGCGTGCGAACCACCCATGTGCGCAATCTCACCCGCCCTACAAGGAGAGAAGGGAAAATTAGGTATCTTGGCATTATACCTGCTGTCATTTTAAATTACAGCATAAAAATGAAATTTTGATGGAAATGCATACAGAAGGAATGCAGTCTACGATATTCATTAAAATTTTGGCAAAAAATTAACGTTTTCCTTTTTTTTAATTATAGTTTCCAATTGTGGGCCAACTCTATCGGCTTTATCTTAGTGCAGTGGTTCCCAAAGTATGCGCCGCGGCAGGCTTCTGCCACAAAACAATTTATGTACGGTATGCATACTTTTCTCCACCAGACCCCTACCTGATAGCCGAGGCCTTAGGATTGCTTACGCACGGGGAGAGGTAGTGGGGTCTACGGATTTTACATGCACATATCCCCAAGTATACATGGTGGTCTTCAGTGGGTATCGAACGCGCGACCTTCCAGGTGGAAGTCCGACGTGCTAACCACTAGGCTACCACGGCCCACGGTATGCATACTTGTTGCATAAATTACCTACTTGTACATTACTGTGTTAGTAAAAAAAAAAGAAAACAAAAACGAATTTAAATAGGTATTAATTAAAAAAACAAATTTAAACAGGTAATAATTAAAATTTT
Source organism: Octonoba sinensis (assembly GCA_038502835.1). Taxonomy (NCBI): domain Eukaryota; kingdom Metazoa; phylum Arthropoda; class Arachnida; order Araneae; family Uloboridae; genus Octonoba; species Octonoba sinensis. Next base: position 26,784,757 of record CM076601.1, on the reverse strand, counting down.
ATTATAACCAAAAATAGCCAATTTAGAATGGGAAGCAGCCTTATTTTTTCTTCAAGGGCGGAATTAGGTTCAAAAAGTTTAGAAACCTCTGCCTTAGTGTATGCTTCAACTTTGCAATAATATTATTCTAGCGGGAAGAAAATTTACATTTCCACGTCGAACGGTAGAAAAATAAAAAGGCGGTACGAATAAAAATATGACGCTTTAATTACCGAGGATAGCTTATATGTGTCGAAATAATTAAAACATCGCCTCTGCCTAATATTCCATTCGTGCTACCTTCCAGGTTTTGCTGAAGGTCCAAGGAAAAATCCGCCGGAAGCGGTTTCCAGACGCTGTCGACAGGCATTAAAAGCATGTTAATGAAAATCGTCTTCTAATTGAGCAGAGGAAATGTTTACACACGCAAGATTTTAAGAAATTTATCGGTTATTAATGCTGATGGCTGGCAACATTATTAGAGGTGATAAATCAAAGTATTCCATGATACATTGTTGCGTATTCTGCATCGGAAATCTTACTTTTTCATCTATTATTAATGAGCAATTTTCTTGAGGGTTTTGCATTCAGTATTTTGCGAAATGTATTGATGAGTTATTTGAAGCGGTGGTTCCCAACTCGCAGATGTATGCGGACCACTCAGCCTGAAATAGAATTACCACGGACCGCCCATTGCATTACGTAAATCTTATCAGTTCTAACTAACTTCAATGGTGATTAAATGCAATAATATTTCAACAACTTTCATTATTAATGACGAAACTATTGTAATTAACAGTATTAAAAAACTCTTCAACGGTAATTTTCAGGACATAGACTACACTGTACGGCACAAAAAATAAAACACACCCTCATTATATCTCTCATTCGGATATATCGCGCTTTTTCCTTGTCTCCCAAAATTTTAAGTTTGAGCTCTCGAAAGTTGAAATGCATTTCTCACTATACAGTGAAACCTGTGTAAGTTCACCACTTGCGGTGCAGCACTTTAGTGGTTAACTTAGACAGGTGGTCAACTTACAAAGGTGGTCAACTTTACAGCTTTTACTGTACATCAAAACCTGTGTAAGTTGACCACTTGCGGTGCAGCACTTTAGTGGTCAACTTAGACAGGTTGTCAACTTACAAAGGTGGTCAACTTTGCAGGTTTTACTGTACATCAAAACCTGTGTAAGTTGACCACTTGCGGTGCATCACTTTACTGGTCAACTTAGACAGGTAGTCAACTTACAAAGATGGTCAACTTTACAGGTTTTACTGTACATCAAAACCTGTGTAAGTTGACTACTTGCGGTGCAGCACTTTAGTGGTCAACTTAGACAGGTTGTCAACTTACAAAGGTGGTCAACTTTACAGGTTTTACTGTACATGAAAACCTGTGTAAGTTGACCACTTGCGGTGCAGCACTTTAGTGGTTAACTTAAAGGTGGTCAACTTTACAGGTTTTACTGTACATCAAAACCTGTGTAAGTTGACACTTGCGGTGCATCACTTTACTGGTCAACTTAGACAGGGGTGGTCAACTTTACAGGTTTTACTGTACATCAAAACCTGTGCAAGTTGACACTTGCGGTGCAGCACTTTAGTGGTCAACTTAGACAGGTTGTCAACTTACAAAGGTGGTCAACTTTACAGGTTTTACTGTACATCAAAACCTGTGAAGTTGATACTTGCGGTGCAGCACTTTAGTGGTCAACTTAGACAGGTGGTCAACTTACAAAGGTGGTCAACTTTACAGGTTTTACTGTATCCCTTTTTCCTACATTAAACAAAGCAATCAATCAGGAATTTTCTCATTCTTCTGAATTTGCTGCAGTTAAAAGCTCCCACTCCCCGACTTACATGCCTGCAGAATGATGCTACTCGAACCAGTTGACGTTTTAGTTGTCATTTCTTCTTGTATTGATCCTAACGCCCACCGAATGAAAGAGACAGATTCTTAATAACAATAGCAAATAAAACAGTTTAGTTTTACTTGCTATTATTATTAAGAAAGTTGTCATTATGTAAGATTAAACTAAATTTTTAAAGTTGATACTCAATTTGCTTGTACTTTTTGAGTTCTTTCTAAAGGCATCGATTATATCGCGTATTCGGATACATCGCGCTTTTTTGCTGTCCCCCAACGAGCGCGATATAGCGAAGTGCTACTGTATTTTAATTGTAAATTGTCTTTTGATGGAATAAAGAGATATTTTGATCCCGGAAACCAGCTGATCCTCAATGCCAGTGGACATGGTATATATCGTACATTAGGGATGTAACGAATAGTGATTTGGACGAATAGCCGAATACCGAATATTCGGCCATTTCTTCCAGGCCGAAGCCAAATATTCGGACAATATCATAGGCCGAATACCGAATACTAAAACTTCTAGAAAATCGTTGTAATAGAAAGTATTTGTCAAATTTAAAATTCAAATGAAAGAACTGCTATTACTTAGTGATCTTGCCTTGCTCAAAATTGTTTTATGAAGATATTTTAAAAGTTATAAAAGTTAATATTTTTATTTTATGGGGTTTTTACATACATATATTTAAAAGATCTATTAAAATTAGTACATTTAACTGGAATATATTTTTATTTTCAAAAACCCTAATAACTTATGCTATCTAAATATTCATGATATATTATAGGCTTTTCCCATTTCTCTCTTACCCAATATTCACAATAAAGCAGTCTAATCAAACAAAGAGTGACTTCCACTTTATTAATAATAACAAAATAAATTTCTCATATTCCCCATCATAATTAACTATTTCCAGTTTTTGGGAGCAAATGCTAAATATAAACTACAATATTACTTTAAAATCTGTGTTTGCTCCGTCAAGCCTAAAACAAGGTTTAAAAAAAGTATTTTTTTTCTAAATTATTTTTATTTATTAAAACTATATATTAATGTATTCTTTTGCAATAATTATAATGCAATTTTAAATGTTTAAAATCTACTAATTTCTTCATTTTTTAATATTTCTACTGCAGTTCTTCTAGAACTGTTCGGCCGAATAGTCCATCAATATTCGGCCAGGCCGAATTTGACTTTACCCAGTATTTGGCCAGGCCGAATATTCAGCTAGGTGAAGAAATGACTATTCGGCCAGGCCGAATACCGGCGGAATATTCGTTACATCCCTACTGTACCTGGTATTTTACTGTACTGTTGGACACGAAAATATCTGTTATTTTCTTAGAAGCTTATGATCGTGTTACGGTATGTTCTAATGATTATTATATTAAAGATAATTCAATAAACATGTGATACACATCAGGACGAATGTATTTACTTAATCTATATCAACGAAATTCATTACTTTGATTTAATCACTGAAAAATGTTACTGTTTTTATAAGCAGTCACCGGACTCTCCCCCGGACCACCCGAGGGTCTTACGGAGCACCTTTGGTCCGGGAACCACCAGTTGGGGAACATTGTTTTAAAGGAAAAGGAAAAGGAAACGCCACCCTCCCCTCTCCTACTCAAGCAAAATGTTTGTCGTATATTTTCATTAAATTTCCCTCCATTTATATTCAATGGAAATTTCCACCTGTTATTAAATTTAGTCAATCAATGATGCAGTACTGGTTTTTTAGCAGTAAAATAATACGAGATCAACATCGATAAGCAAGCTGTCGTAATATTTCGCTATCCTAAATGCAAAACAGATGAAATTCACATTTATTTTCATAAGTTCGGGGGAATTAGTGAAACAGTGCGCAACTGCAAGTTTTGAACAACAGAATTTCTGTTGTTGTTGCGCCTGGTTTGAAGCCAGTTTAAATAAGAGTGAATGTCAGTAAAATTTCAATGAAATTTGACGTAAGCTTCATAATGATGCGAAATAACGTTTTCTAAAACGCGATTCATCTTTTGTTTTCTTTAACGACGTAAATTTAATTTTAAAAAGTACAAATATAGAATTTAAAATATATCGTTTATGCTTTTAAAATGACTGAATAGTTTTATTTTCCCCGAAACTAAGATTGATGTATAACATTTATGGAACATTCGGCTAATTAACAGAACGAGCACAAAGAAGCAACCATAAATCACTCCACAAGATTTTGATACATTTTTCAATAACAAGAATCTAGATAAAGTTCATCCTTATTTAAAGAAAGACCAAACAAATATTAAAAGGATTAGAAAAATGCGGAAAACAGTATTTCACTACATCGATTTAATATGACAAATAAGTCTCGCATCTCATGCAAAAATGATACGGGTCGTTTGTAACTGTCACTTCAGAACAACGACACAGTTTGTCATATGTTTCATCAGCGTGTTTGCATTTTTATTTTTCAAGACCTCCCAGAAAACCATTTGCTAAAGGAACGACAGGACACAGGAAGCGTATTTCAGATCTGTTATGTAACATGCATTCTTTGGTAACATTATTCTCTTAAAGAATTTCTTGTGTATTTTTATTAAAAAAATATACATTGAAACCTGTGTGAGTTGATCCACATGCGGTGCAGCAATTTAGTGGTCAACTTATAGAGGATGGAGAATTTTTTTTGTTATTTCTTACACAATGCGTTTATAACTATTTAAAATACAGCTTCATGTAATGACGTCACTTTAAAATAGTGATTAGCTTTCCCACCCCACAATTATCTAAAACATCACTAAAGAAATTTAACCCGAATGTCTTACCGCGTATTGTAACTTCAAAATTAAAGTACTTTGTTAAAAGTAAGATAAATATCATATTAATTATGTCAGTAACTTATATGATGCTAAAGATTTTCTAGAAATATATATTTTTCAAAATGGCTATATCAGATCAAAGAAGAAACTTATTTAAAGAATAAAAGAGCACGCATGCTCATAGTAGTTTTTTCTTTCGGTTAATTTACAAAAAGGTTTAGGAAAATTTTATACTGATGTTTCATCCATCCAGACAAATACTGGTCTATCATTATAACATAAAAATATCCTGAAGAAGCTATTTTATTATTTTTTTTAATCTTTCCAAACATAAACAAATAAATATAGTAATAGTTAGGCAGCCAAGTTACAAAGGGTTTTTTATAATACTCCCACCCAAATTTTTCGTACATAAGTGGTCAACATAGACAGGTGGTCAACTTAGGTGGTCAAGTTACAAAGGTTTCTCTACATTATATACTATAGGGCTAATTCCGTCCCTGACAAAAGCGGTCAACTTAGGCAGGTGGTCAGCTTACAAAGGTCGTCAACTTTACAGGTTTTACCGTACTAGTTTCGAATTAGTTATGGGACGAAGTAGTTTTGATATGAATAAATCGAAATGCCATATTTTTAGCCTACCTTCCCGTAAAAGGCAAAAAAAGGAAAAAAAAGGAAAAAAAAGAGGAAAAACTATGAAAGAAGGACTAATGTATTATAACAGTATCGTGAAAAAGTATTAAATTTTTTTTAAAAAGTAATTAAATAAAGATTGAAAAGTAAAAAAAAAATATATCAGTAGGAGAAGGAAAAAATGTGTGTCTGTCGGTCTTTCCCCCGCCCCCAATAACTTTTAAAGAAATCGTCCGATTCAAAAGTTTTTTTTTTTTTTAATTCAAAAGATTTTGAAGAAGATATCTTATTTCCATATTTTGTTTTATGATTTGAACATTTTTTATTCAGTTTTGAACAGTTCAAAAAAAAAAAAGAAAAGAAATTAACATTAACGCCTACGGGGAAATTTGAATTCCTATAGGAACCCTTATCTAACTGACGGATTTGCTCGGAACAAACGCTATCGAAAGGAGCTTAAAACGTCGAACATGTACAAATACAAAGTTCATCCAGAGCTAAACTAGCCAGTTTTTCCAGGAAACGTTTTGATCTGGGCTTTTTAAAGATATTTCTGAATGAAAGAATGAATAAATGAATTTAGTAAAAGAAGGAATGACTAAATGAATGAATACATTTGTATAAACCACTGAAAAAGGTATATTTGAAGTAATTAAGAACAAAAGCTAAATGGGAAAGAGATAAATAGATTATCAATTCACAATTATTCAGAGGCCAATCATAATAGTAACTATTACAGTTCAATGTCACAATTCCAAAGTAACGACGATACTTTGCTCAATTACATTAAGACAAGACCTAATATGATAAAGTTAACCGCTTGCCTGATTATCCTGGTTATATCGGGTTTGTATATATTGCAGTAAACTATTATCCCGAGAAAACTCGGGAGAAGAAGAATTTGTCAGTGTGATTTGTTTTATCTCAGTTTTACTCGGCCTGGAGAAAATGAAAGGACGTATTCAGCTTTGACAGGCAGTTTTCCAAGTTTTGTGGGTTTGCTGTGTTGCTCCTGTGTTTCAAAAATATTAAACTTTTTCGATTTACCCGAGATAACTCGGGATAGTAAAATAATATTAAAATGTAATGCAAGGTAATTCTTTTACACCTGCAAAAAATGAAAAATTCAACTTAAAACCTAGATGTTTTGCTTTGTTTCGTTTCCTTGTATTTATTGATAAAATACAAAGATGATTTTTTGCATTTTATTTCAAAAAAAATTTGTAAGGGAAGCGGTTAAGAATAGACACTCAAAATGGGGGAGAAAAGAGAAAAAAAGAAAAAGAAAAAACATATTTTCCCACCATCACATCGAATTAGTGCCTGGAAGATTAAATTTCTCTTCAAAAGCAAACGCGTTCTACCTAACAAAGCAAACTTCCAGAAGCAATTCCGTCTTTAAAATGCTCACAGTTGCAGTCTCAAAAGCGAGGAACCTCGCTTTCAGAAGCAAACAAACAATCAGATCCGGCACTCAAATCATTTGAGCATTCATTCCTTTCATTCCGCGACTGCTTCTCGCGCATTTCGAACACAATCCATAGTAAGAATCAGTCGCAGAACGATTCGAACGAGGCACACAACTCGAAAAATTGGATTCTTAACATCTTTTTTTTCTTCCCCCTCTCCAGAAAAGGAATTCATTTGAAGTTATTAATGAATTTCCTTCTGTTTGATGTTGAAGTGAGGTGTTCGAAAGTTAAATATTAGGCTTTTAAGTCGTAACGAGAAGGTGAAAATTTTCTAGCCGTTTTCTGATGAACAACTTAATTAAGAAGGAGAGTTACAATTTATTTCCTTTCCGCATTATAAAATGTACTACTAACTAGTTTAAAACATTCTAAACAGTTAATTTCTTTTAGTCGTACGGAGCATGTGTATTAAATTTTGTTGCGTTCTTTTAATGTAGATTAAATAAGACACGTAGCTAATTTAATATTTAAATATGATTTGTGAAATAAAGCATTTATAAATAATTGTATTGTTGTAAAGTGAGTTCAAAATAGACTATCACGTTACTGGTGTGGCCAAAGCAAATTGTTCACATTATCGTTTGTACATTGAATCCTATATTATATTTGGAGGGACATCTGTCGTATTGTTAAGAGGGAGTGCGGTGAAGCGGGCGTTCAAGAGAATATACCCTCTCAATCCGAAACTAAATGAAGAGAGAGAGGAAAGAGGGTTTTGAGGTACAAACTGTAAGTCTCCACAGGCTAGTAAAATATGTTCTGCACACATTTTTCTTAGCCTTTCAAACCGCAAAATCAAAGCTAGAATTTCACCGGAAAGACATTTTTCTTACCGCAGAACTAAGTGTTGCCACCTAAATGAAAGAATTTCTTCCTTTATAGCATTTTTCATCAAAATGTAAAACAAATTCGTCTTTTTTAACATTTCATGTGCAACTTGTAAGGGTTTTATTCTTAAAATAAATCGTAATAGAAGTTACACAATGGGGGGATTCGTTTCTGTTCGCGGAGTTTCTTTTTCTTCTCAGCTGAAGTGTTATCCGGTTCTAGCCGGACACTTACTTCCAAACGGAACGCTCAGACATCACTCCAGATATTATGTAGAATTCAATACGTTTGTATTAATGTATAGCTGAGTAAACTTTTAGCGTAAATATTGGCAATCCTGAACTAACCTAGAAGTCTCACGTGATAGCTAATAAGAACATCTCGTCCTTGGCGTCAATGAAACAAGTTACTTTAACTTTAAATGCAAGTAGCTAGTAACACTAAATTTAAAATGTGTCACGTGATTGCAGGAACAAAAACATTCCACAACATTATTAACGTTAATGAACCAGATATTGAATAAACTTGGAATGTAAATTCATTAAACCGTAAAACTAAATCATAGTATACTGCGATTTTAAGATTTAGAATTTCCGAAAGCGAAGTTTGTTGACATTTTTTTCATTTTCTAAAGCACATGTTCTGAAAAGCGTGACAACACTATATGAAAGCGAAAGGCTCCTTCCTGTCTCCTAAAGATCCAAATCAAATCCACATAAAACAGAATCTTTGGAATTAAAAATTCACGTAAAAAGTCGATTTAAAAGAAAATCCGACGAATCCGATGATTTATAACTCGCGGTACATTCCAAAAGCAGAGTTCACCATAAAGAACTTGAATTGCCAGATTTCGGCACCGCTAAATCATGGCCTTTCTCTTTTTTGACTAACTTCACATATGATTTATGGAAAGCACCTTTCCTCAAGTTCAGAACAGCGTTATTTATTGGCGGCCTTTATCATAAAAAATCATTCTTCATGGCAAAAAAGTCGCGAACAATGTGTGGTATTTAAAGAAAAAAAAAGACTTTAAACATAATAGTTTTGAAGGGCTTAAAGCCAAGAGGGGAAAAAATGGAAAACATCCCTTAAAGATTTTCCCCTAAAAAACTGTCTGCTGTATCCTCCGGAACAAAGGGCACTAATTTGGAAAATTTTAGCCGCAACATAAATAGAAGTCGCTTCGCCTTGCATTGTTCTATCGATTTCAGTAAAAGAGAAAGGGACAGAGAATTAGGATTATAAAAACCTAATACAGTGAGGGGGGAGGGTAACGAGAGAGAATATAGGAAAATGTTTTTATGGAGAAAAAAAATGTGTTTGAAATTTTTTTTTATTAACGCCAACAACCAGATGAATGTTTTTACAACCTATCACGTGAGACATTTTGGGTTAGTTCAGGATTGCCAATATTTAAGCTAAAAGTTTACTCAGTTTAGCTATGCATTAATACAAATGTATTGAGTTCTATATAATATCTGGGGTGATATCTGAGTGTTCCGTTTTGAAGTGTCCCCAACTAGAACGAAATAACACTTCAGCGAAAGAGAAAAAAAGAAACTCCGCTAAAAGTAATGAATCCTCCATTATTTAGATTCCTTTGCGCTTTATATTGAAGATAAAAGACTCTTACAAGCTACACATAAAACAGATTAAAAAAGACGAATTTGTCATACATTTGATAAGAAATATTATAAGGGAAGAAATTCTTTTATTCAGGTGGCAGCACTAAATCAAAGATGGATGCTCCTCTATTGGCACTGTGATGTTTGTAGAACATTCCAAATCAACAAAAAGGCCCAATACAAAGAATTCGAATTAAAAATTCCTTTTGAACGGGCTCTTTTAACCGCCATATTGAATGTTCCTGACTATTAGCAATATAAAGTTAAAAAATGCTTTGAAAGAGCGATTCCAAGTAATCCCGAAACATACGCCTGCATTTTAATGCTTATTTGTGCGATAAATTACGTGCAAAACTTTACTTGCCCACAAAGTTCCTTTTATTAATTTATTAGCAACATGAAGATTACGGTCTCATAGCAGCTACATGATTGAATCACCACAGAACAACAAAAACAAATAAAACTAAACTAAAAGCAAATACACAAAAATTGATACTGTCCTCTAGTGAAATATACTTAAATTATTGCTAATAGTCAAGAACACTGCATCTTCATGGCATGAATACATTCTTTTTTAATGATTTTGACATTACTAGCAAAAAATTATTCTAGAAACATTTTTCAAAAATATCGTTATAGGGTCAGTTGGGGTAATTGTAAACGCTTTTTCAATGTTTTAACTTTTGATCCTTCCCTACCTCTTGAATGAATTCAGAGATAAAACTGTGAGCATTGCAGCGACTACTGTACTTGTTGTAAGTAAATGTGTGCGAAAATTTTGACTTTATGACTATTTGTTAGCAAATGAGCTCGTGTTTACAATTCCCCCCAGTGTGTTTACAATTACCCCAGAGATCTGCGGTAATTGGAAACAGTGATTTATTTACGAATAAGGTTGATACAAATGGAAAATTGTTTCATACACAGTGTGCTTGAGGGCTTAAGAAGTTCCGGAGCAAAGGCTCTCAATCTGCGCCCAACAGGCCGTCTGTGGTCCGCTGAGTTATGTTATGAGTCGGTTGAGATCATTTAACGAGAAATATCTTGCAAAAAATAAAGTAATGCGACAAATTTATGTAAAATTTGTCCCGCAGTGGATCAGTCGGTTAAGCTTGGATAACACAGAACACCGAAAGTGAAGCACAACTGGCCGGGGTCAACGCTTGGGAGGGTGGCCACCTCCCGCGACTGATTATTCTGAGACCGAGTGCGCTAAAGGGAGCTGTGCACGTAAAATACATCGCCGCTTTAAATGTCCACCAAGTAAGAAATAATTTCCGCTGAGGGACCAACCTAGGTGACGATCTCTAATCTGGGAGCTGGTTCAAAATCATTAGCCCCTCTGAACCAGGTGTACATCATTCTAGCGGAGCTCATTAATAATCAGTAGGAGTTTACTTAATTCATGGTCGCCCTGCAAGGGGGGCTTGGGTTTCCACGTGGCATTAGCAACAACAACAACAGTTATGTAAAATAGACACAAAAGTGTAATTTGCGTCAAATTATAATACTTATTGTCCCCCCAGAATATTGGAAATAGGATAAATTTAAGTGTTTACAATTACCCCAGAGTGCGAAATATATGGGATAATTGTAAACACCTGACTTGCACATGAAAAATAACAGGGATAATGAAATTCATGACTAAATACTTTTAGCAACATTCCATATGACAAATAAAAATGGTTGAAACCACTTACATCGCTTTTGCAGATGAGCTGGAGACGAAAATGTAAGATCATTAAATTTATTAAACAACTTTTTTCACTGTGTCATTTTCAAACAGTGGTGACGACTCCACAAATGTTTCGAAACTTACAAAACTCTTTCAGTGTCTTCCCTATGTTGCCAATTCATCACACACCAGCAGTTAAGTTTTCAAAACCACCACAAGTGTAGTTATGAAGCTTGTTTACAATTACCCCATGTTTACAATTACCCCAACTGACATTACTTAGCAAATTAATACTCACAAAAGCTGAAGAGAAGAAAGTCCTTTAAATGTTCCAGTAGTTATATCAGTAATTTTGTTGCCATATAACACTCTGAAATAAAGCAAAAGAGAAAAAGCTCTTACTCTAATGATAAACATTGAAAACAAGAGCTTATGATCTATATTTTAAAATATTTAGCACTTACAATGAGGTTAATGTTTTTAGGCCACTGAATGCATCTCCAGCTATTTTAGCTATTTCGTTGTTACTGAAGTCACTGAAAGAAAAGGAAATTAATAATATCAATAATGATAGTAATACAGAAGATCAGTGTGTAAAACCATTTAGTCTTTTAAAGTTGTAACTTAAAAGATTGTTACGATAGTAGTTCGATTATAGTCTTGAAATTTTGAATAATTAAATTTATATTTTATGCATGGCGTACTCCAAGGTGTCATGCTCATACTAAACTCATGTTTGTGAAAATTGCAACACCATGAAGGACTTACGCGAGTGAGCTGAAATTTTCAGGAAATGCAAAGTAACGCATGATATGCAAATGATTAGAATTTCAAACCCGTAGCGCATGCGTATGCTGAGCAGCGCCCTCTGAACGGCGGATGGATCCGAATAAATAGACGGCTGTAGCGAGGCGTGTATGGTTATCGGTGTTGTGGCCTGCGTATTCCCCGGATACGTCGCCAATTGAACATGTGTAGGATTTCGTTGGTCGGCGTCTCGCTCGTGATCCTCGTCCTGTTGCTTCTGTAGACGAACTTTGGGTACGCATACAAACGATATGGAATGTTCTTCCTCAGGCAGACATTCAAAATTTGTTTGACTCCATTCCACGTCGTGTAGCAGCACTTATTGCGGCGCGTGGTGGCTACACAAAATACTGATTCCGATCTCTTGTTATTGTTTGTTTGCTTTGAAAATTTAATCATTTATTTGTACTCCTACCACTCAACTGTGTCTTAGATTTCATTCAATTATGACGATTCCTTCATGGTGTTGCAATTTTCACAAACATGAGTTTAATAAAAAATGTCAGCGAAATATATGGAAAATTTATGCAAGATGTGCCTTGAGCATATGAAGAATCCATAAGTTTATGCAAAATATCTGCAGAACATGAAGAATCTGTAAAATATATGTAGAATGTTGCAATGCAAAATGGTGAAGAATCCGTAAAATTCATACAAAATATTTATAGAGTGTATGGATGATTCCAGAGAACTTAATAAAAGAATATAAATGTATTTTAAAAAAAATAATTCTGTGCGATGTAGATAAAAAAAACTACACAGTAAACTGCAAATGGACGTGCAATTTATCACAATCATTTAGTATGTAATTCATTCAAAATATATATTTAGTTCGTAGAAAATCTTTAAAAATATGCAGCCTCCTGAAGAACTAATGTGTAAAATTTACATAAGGTGTCAACACAATCTGTGCAGAACCTAAAATGTATACAAAATACCTGTAGGATCGGTGGAGAATATAAATTTACACAAAAAAATTCCCCAAAACACCTGGGGAATTAGTGGAGAATCTTTAACTTTATGCAAATTCTGTATAATCCAAAAATTTATGAAAAATCCCTGTAAAGACTATAGCAAATTAATAAAACTTATACAAAATGTCCGCAAAGACTATAAAAAAATCGATAAAATTCATATGAACGCTCTGAGGATTTTTTCATACCTTGTATAGAAAATCTTAGTGTATATGTGCATAGACATTTAGTACGAAAAGTCTTTTTTTCAATGCAAATATTGGGTAAGGTCACTTAAAAAAATTAAAGATGAAAGTTTCGTTATCTCTGCACGACTGGCTTTTGCTAACGAAAAATGACTAAATAAATTTTATTAGTTCTAGTTTCAATTAACAAACAAAATATTAATAGCAACTAATAAATAATAATAAAAATAAGAGCTATATGTTTAATAAATACACTGCATACTGGGTAGTGCAGGGATTGGCTATTATGGTTAACAAATTCACTGCATACAAGGCTCTTAATTTCTTACAAAAGAATTGCGGGAGATCTATATCTTCAGAACTTATTTCAATGCGTAAATAGTCTTTATTCCTTCCACTATCTAAAGAATCGCATAAAGTTCAAAATAGGCGCACGAACTGAAGTACCTTGCGATCTATTCAAATTAAGCACCGACTACATGTGAGTTGCCCCAAGTCACCTCACTATATGTTGGGGCGAGGGGGATTTTATTCAATATTGGGCCTTTAAAATTTGGGGAGCCGAATGCAACCAAGCAATGGGTGTCAGGTGCAAAGTGTGTCATAAATGTACCAACAAAGCTACAAAATTGCAAAATCTACAAAAATTGCAAAATCTATAAAAATCTACAAAACAATACGAAATTGCCAAATCTACAAAAATCGACAAAATTGCAAAATCTACGAAAATGCGAAAATAAAAAGGAAGTATTGTTTGAAGAGTCCTGGAATGAACCTCCATCACTTAATTCATGCACATTTGGCGAGAAGAACAGTAAATTTTCGCGCGCGAGACCTCTAGGCGCGGAATATCCACCCCTGAAAGGAGGCGAAAAAAGAGGAAGAGAGATCCATCATCGACAACGACGGGAAGAAAAAAAAAAGAAATAAAAGAAGGAAAACGAAGAAACGTAAAAAAAAAAAAAAAAAAAACAAACCGAGGAAGAAGACGTGCCACCCAAAACGCTGCACCCACAATCATACGTCACTTGTCAAAGTTAAGCATGCTCTTCAGAATTACAAAATTCGAAAGGGAAATACTGCAGATGCCGTGGTTTCGGCACTGTTCAGGACGGGAAACTTAAGTCTGCTACTAGAAGCCTTTCGAATATGTTGTGGTAAATCTTTTATTTATTAGTTTTCTCGTATTTAGCTACCGTGTTCCGCCAGCAGAAATCATTTGGAATTCCACATCGTCAGTTATTCTTTCCGATTTGTCTCTTCCGTGCGGATACACATGGTGAGCTTTTCGTCTCTGAACTTGGCGGAATAAAATAAATAATAAGGATGTAGGTTAAGGCTTGAAACGCTGAATAATACTTAATTTTATAGAATTTAAAGTACGTTATATGATTTCGCCTAGATCATTAGCAAGCAAAGAGAGAAAAAAATGTTACGAACTTAAGGGAATAGATGTTGTTTCTTGCCAAACTTGGCGATGCAGATAGATAATCCTAGTTTTTGCTAGAATTTTCTATCATGATTGGAAAGTCGCCAAGTTTGGCGAGAAACAGCATCTATACCGCTAATTTCGTAATGATATCATGTTATTTGATATGACATATATTATACAGATTTTACTGATAGTAAATAGTACAAGAGCGTGGAGATAGCATTGGACGCATCCAACGAGGAAAACACGCGAGGTTGTTAAACCTACATAGTTCTCAAAGCTTTTTTATACCAAAGAAACAAAAAGGTTCGGAACGGCTGGATTACTGGTTCAAGGTACAGTACTGTGACATTTTAAAAAACGTTTTTTAAGTAGGGATGTAACGAATATTCGGCCGCTATTCGGTATTCGGCCTATTCGGCCCTTTGGCCGAACACTTGGTAAGATCAAATTCGGCCGAATAGTTCTGTTGCAGTAGAAAAAATAAAGAAATTAGTAGATTTTAAACATTTAAAATTGTATGATAATTATTGCAATGAAAACATTAGTATATAGTTTTAATAAAGAAAAATGATTCAGAAAAAAAAAAAAAAATTTTATTGTTTTAGGCTTGACTGAGCATAAACAGATTTTAAAGTTGTAATATAGTATTTTATATTTAGCATTTGCTCCCAAAATCTGGCAATGGTTTATTAATGACGGAGAGGCTTTTATGCTTTCATTTTTAACATAGTGGAAGTCAGACTTTCTTTGGATAGACAGATTTATTGTGAATATTGGGTAAGAGAGAAATGTGAAAAGACTAGAATATATCATGAGCATTAAGATAGGATAAGTTATTGGGGTTTTTGAAAATAAAAATATATTCCAGTTAAATGCATTAAATTTTGATAGATCTTTTAAAAATAGGTACGTAAAAAAAAAACCTATAAAATAAAAATAGTTACTTTTATAACTTTAAAAATAGCTTCCTAAAACTATTTTGAGCAAGGTAAAAATTCACTGAGCAATAGTATTTTTTTCATTTGAATTAAATAATTAGTAAAATAATGCTAATGCTTACATTAAAACCTGTCATTTCTATTCCGCTTGTGGGTGAAATTCTCTGTTTTATTGCATTTGAAACAATACGGAAAATAATTTAATTTTAGATACTTTTGGATTTTTCACAAACAATATTAAATCACACATGATAGATTAATGTATGGAATTGATCTTTGACTTAGGGAACACTTTTAAATTAAACAAATATTTTCTATTACAATGATTTTCTAAAAAAATTAATATTCGGCTTCGGCCTAGAAGAAATGACCGAATGTTCGGCTTCGGCCTGGAAGAAATGGTCGAATTTTCAGCTTCGGCCTGGAAGAAATAGCCGAATATTCGGTATTCGGCTAATTTGGCCAAATCACAATTCGTTACATCCCTACTTTTAAGTGCTTCATTTCGTTTTTTAACTAAATTCTAATCACATATTTTAAAACAATAGGGTCAGGCAAGCATGATGCCTAAACTTCATTTTTTTAAAATTTTCTGAGCAGTACAGAAAATAAATATTTAAAGCGTTTATCTTAAAACATCCAGTTTACAGTAGCGTAGTCTGGATTTTTTTCAGAGGAGCTGACTTTGCCTGAATTTTATCCTGGGAGGGGGAATTTATATCTCTCAGAATAAAAGAAATAAATTATTTCACTTCCTCCAATTGTCTTTAAGGAAAGTTTTTACTTCGATTAGCATCTGAAACGCAGAATAGGAGGATATTGCGATATGCTCTGATTTGTGCGTTGAGGGAACTTTAAACTATGCGATAAATTGGACAACTATGCAATGAGCCCGTCTCGCGTTATCATTTCTTGAGTAACGGAGGAAAAGTTGAAAAAAAAAAAAGAAATATTGCTATGCTAATTTATTTTTTGCATGAAGTCATTTCTTTGTAAATTTCATTCACCACTGGAATTTTCGGATCTAACTTGAAAAAAGACACGACTTTTATAAAACAATATAATATGCTTACAAAAAATTTCAGGCTTTAACAATGGAGCTGGAATATCAATTTATATTTGCGAGTTGTATTTTGCTCTTTGGCGTCAAAGAAAAGTCAAAATGTTGATTTTAGATTTTTAAAAATTGTTTTTATCATTTAAATGGATTCGGAGCAAAATATACGAGCATTAATTTTCAACCAATAAAAAAGTTGAAATACTTACATTCTCTTAAGCCTTTTGAAAGAGGCAAAAGCTTTCGAAGGGATCTCACGAATCTGATTCTGTTCCAAGCGCCTAAAACAGAAGGGAAAATATATATATATATACACACACACAGACATATATATATACAAAAACAAAGTCCGGTCTTCCGTAGGAGCTCAGTTTATTTAAAACATTCGTTCGTTGCACAGGAAAGGGGGAATAACCATAAAACAAAAGTTTGTGAAATGCTGAAAATTCCGCTTGTTTGGAATATGAAAAACGCAGCAGTATACATTCTGTTTTTCCCCCTACGAAGCGAGTTTCTACTGTTCCAACTATGCCCCCCGTATCACTACTGCTAATTCTGTGTGACACATTTTGACATTATTTTGAAATTGATACTCAAATTATATTTTGATCAAAATTTACGTGAAATTCTCTAAAAACACTATTCAACTTTTTTCTTGGAAATGTGAAGACTTAAGTGTCCCTTTATTAAACTAATTTGAATATTACTTTTAAAAAAATTCATAAAATTACTTGAAACTGCTCATTTTTCCACTAAAAAATTGGTATTTAAAGGATTCTTTTTCTCCTGTGATCAGATGGTTCGAGATAATTAACTCACCATAGATTGCATTAAAGAAGTAAAACATTAAACGCCAAAGCTTATGATAGATTGTTAAATACATCAATGTATTTCGTTCTAAATTTTAATATGTAGCAAAGACAATTAATGCAAAAGATGTGTTAATAATGTTGATTCAAATTTGATGGACATAAAAATGCATATGTAAAAACATTTAATTGCGTAGGTGAACAATAACATGTTTAAACAATAGTACAACATTTTCTTACATCAATAATTCTTACATATAAGCGACTTGAGTGCCTGTTTGTCGATTATTTATTATTGATTGCTTGCTTAACTGTAAGGCAGTTGCAATTGATGTAACACATGTCAAATGTACTAATAATCAAAACATTTCTCTAGCATTTTGAGTGAGGCATCGCTAGATTTGCAATCTCCCTTAAAAATAAAGGAAAACGCGAATTTAATTTAATCCTTCTTTCTTTGCTTCCATGTATTTATCGTCTGCGCTTTTTATATATATTAAAGTAGCAGCGCTCTTTTTTCCTGTTTCGTTAAAACTATTGTTTTGACGATGATTATGTTGGATATAAATAAACATTTTTGACAAACAATTTGATTAGATAGTAAATAATATTTTTATTTTACAGATTATTATAACTTAGATGTTTTTTTTTCGGTAAGAATATTTTTTCCCGAAATTATTATATGTTTATTATTTATTCATTAAACTTTACTGCTCTACCTGATAAATATCTCTTTGACTTGATGTGCATTTCCGGTTACTGGGAGAATTGTATATTTATATTATCTAGAACAGCGATCATTTCGTATGACCGCCGGGCGTACTAGTATAATAATAAGTGTGGGAATTCACAAAAATACATTGCATAAATTACGCAAATTACATGCTCTCAAACTGAAGCATAAAATTCTAATTGGTCGAATTGAGGACTGCCCGTTTTCCAAGAGCTAACCATAAATATTTCTTCGTGTAAAACAGCGTTCTTTTACAAGCACTTAATATTCTTTGGGTTTGAATAGAGTGAAAATGGAGCTCTACACATCCTGGTACGGAGTCTTTATAAAAGAATTATGAAGTTAGCATTTTGCCTTTAGACAAGCACCCTGACGTTTTGCGCCTCAACCCCTGGTTAGTCGGACCACCTGTGGATATTCGTCTGCAATACATAATGCAGCGCATGACGTGCACTATGTTAACGACTGGAAGCATTGTTTTTCTTTCTAGATTGTAAAGCAGGGGGTCTTCGGGGCAAAAATAAGAGGTTGATAAGACCAAAAATGCGATTCCGGAATTGTACACTAAAAATGTTTGGTATTACTGAACAACATTTTTGGTGTTCAGTCGGTGTAAAGTCGAAAATTATTCATTTTTTGATGTACAGGGTGGTTATAATTCAACTTCCCCTATTCAGGGCATCCTACAGCTAAAACCGTTCAACGGATTGACACCAAAATTGGTATGTGGACTATACACGAGATGCGCTCAAGGAATCATGAAGAAAACAAAGTTCTAAATATGGCCGCTAGGGGCGCTGTTTAGCCTTATAACAGGATTTCAAAATAGGAAATGACCAGTTATGAACATTTATTGCACACTTTTTCGTCCATATACATCATCTTGCCATTTAAAATGAAAGTAAAGAAAGAGCTATATCAGTTCATCTGTGGCAAAAAAAAAAAAAAAAAAAACAAGTTTAGGTTATCATGAAATGAATACTTTTCTCCTTTCATAAACACTGATATCATTATCTTTATGCAGTAAGGGTCATTTCCTACGTTAAAATCCTGTTATAACGCTAAACAGCGCCCCTAGCGGCCATTTTTAGAACTTTTTTTTCTCTTCATGATTCCTTGAGCGCATTTCGTGTATAGTCCACATACCCATTTTGGTGTCAATCCGTTGAACGGTTTTAGCTGTAGGATGCCCTGAATGAGGGAAGTTTAATTATAACCACCCGGTGTTTTAAATTCTTTTAAGTGTCTGTCTAAAAAAATACTGACAGCAGAATGTTGTTACGATGTTTGTTAACTCATCTATCAAAAATTCATGACGATTGTTCACTTATCCTATTTTCATAGATGAGCAATCACAATGAAATTTCGATAAGTAACGGATTAATAAATTTCATGTTGGTAAGAAACGTTAATACTATCTGTACTTTTTTAGACAACCACATAAAAAAATTAAATTAAATCAAAAAGGAATAATTTTCAACTTTACTCCAACTGAACACCAAAAGTCGTGTTCAGTAAAACCGAAAAGGGTGCAAGCCAACGCAAAATTTTCAGTGTAGGAAATGTTTCTCTACAAATGCACGAAAAACTGAAAAAAAAAGCTCCTAGAAAAAAAAGTGTTATTAATGCAGCCGAATTATCAAGTGAAACGCCACGGTCTAATTTTATTAAGCTAAACTCCAACTTAAACAGCCCGACCCTTTTCACAACGGTGAGGCAGGTCCATCGTCAGCTGTTCTAAAATTATATATCTTCTTAAAATGTAGCCAAATAGAAACAAGATTTAGTAGAAATTAAAAAAGCGGTTTTTTTTTCATGATTTTAGAAGGGAAAAAAACCTTTAAGGCTCTTAGCAATTCTATTAATCTTCAGAGGCATTTTCTTTCTTTCTTTCTTTACTTTTCTGATATTAACTTCATGAAAATAGAGGCTAGCACAGGTGTCACATATTTCGTTCGTTGTCTGAACGAGACGAGACACTACAAGAACAAAAGTGGCGTGTAATTTTATTTTCCGTTTGGGATCATTCATAAATGATGTCACGCCTCGAGGGGGGAAGGGTTCGCGAAATTGTGACAAAGTGTGACAAGGGTAGGGGACGGGGTTACAAGAAGTGTGACATCATGCATTATGCAACATAGAGTGACATGTGACAAAGGGGGAGGGGGTCCGCTGAAGTGTGACATATTGTGACAAAAAGGGGTGTCAAATATATGGGGAAAAAGCGTGACATCATTTATGAGCGGCCCCTTTGTACAAAATTTATACACTGTCATAAATTCTACGATTATCTGTAGCGTATAATAAAAGAAATTTTAAAGGTAATTAGGAAAACTAGCAACAAAATGAAAGATAATTCGGGCTTATTTGTTGCCATCCCAAACAAGTAATTCGAAATTATTTTTAACAGCAAAACAAGAAGAAGATTGAAAACTGAATAATTGATCGAATTGACTTTTTCAAAATTAACTCTGATAATACTAGTTTAATTTTTACCAGCTTCCAATTTATTTATTTTCGTTTAATATGACCAAAGTAGAATTTGCATAATCATCTTGTTGGTTTTTAATAACTTCCCTACTTATTTATTAATCCTTTGAGAATGCCCCTACTTTTCTAGATGGTTCTTACGAACTTCCCTGCTTTTCTTATCAGTCCTTAAGAAGGTTCCGTACTATCTTGTTGGCTCTTAAGTATGTTCCTACTTATCTTATTGGTTCTTGAGAACTTCCCTACTTGTAAATCTTTAAGAATCCCCCTACTTATTCTGTATTTCTCAAGAATTTCCCTACTTTTCCTGTATTCCTGAAGAATTAGCCTACTTATCTTGCTGCCTTCTTAGAACTTCAAAACTTCTCTTGTTGGTTTTCACGAACTTTTCTAGAAGGAAGTAAATTCAATAAAGTGTATTTCTTTAACCTGAGGAAGACTAAATACAACGTCATAAATTTTCAGCAGTTAAATATTCTGTTTAGAATGTTACGGAAGTATAACTACATTAGTGAGAACATATCGTCAGTTGGCCACTTACAACTCGGTTGCTGTTTCCGGTATGTGGTCAGGAATCCTGCTGAGTCCTTTGTCTCTGCAATCAACGACGCCATCATAGCAGGAACAAGGATGTGGACACATAGGCTCCCGAGAACAACCAGCTGGAGGATCTTCCTCGGTACCTACATTTAAAAACAACGATGTACACTTTAGAACTTTTACACACAAAAGACAACAAAACTCAAATGCAGTAAAATTCCTCTAACCAACACCCCCAAATGCGGACATTTTTTAATTCCCCGTTACCAAAGCATTCAGCCTAAAACACCCTCTTCAATGAGTAGTTTCGCATCATTAGTGCTCAGATGCCGCCTTCTAGGGGGAACTGAGTGTCAAAATTCACAAGTGGTAATAGCTCCCGCCGATAGGGGTGCAACATGAACGGATGGTTGCTAGTTCCTGGAGAATGCCCTACGTCTGCAAACAGTAAGGAACCAATATGCAGCCCCATTACAAACAACAACCCTCTTTAAAGAACTACCCTCAATTACGGACAAATTTTTCTCGTTGGTGTTCGCTATAGAGGGGTTTTACTAGTATATTCAGGAAAAGTGAAACGATGGTTGCCAGTAAATTCGATTGTTTGATTACCAAAAGTAACTTCAGTTACTGCATTGAAGTACTGATTATCCAAGTTTGGATTATACGGTTTTCGGATAATCTTTGCAGTTTGAAGGTCCCCTACTGGTTAGGTTTTCTCTGAATTTTCCGGACATCTAAAATTACTTCTACTTAAAAATTAAAATGCTTACATGCTGAAGTATAACAAAGGGAAAAAATGTAAAAATTATAATTGCTCTTCTAATCGACAGAACATTAAAATAGCATATAGATAGTAACGAATTTATTGGTAGCTCTGAATGACATGTTTTAGTACCCATTTATTGCTTATTTCCTTCTCTACTTCCAAGAAATTACTAATTCCGCGGTTTTTATGTTCACAAAACGAGACGGAAATTTCTTTTGTTTTTAAAACTTATTGTAAGCTTCCTTGCAATTGATTGTACTGGTAATTCTTAGATTATCTGTGTCCTCCAGTTTTCTGTACAAATCCAAGCTTTAATTAGAACAGATCGGGAATACAGAGTACTGTCTGTCTAAAGATCAGAAATTATTCGTAGTTTTGCTTATGCTGAAATGAAGCCCTTCAAATGTATAGGTTTGATGTTGAAAAATTAAGAGATGAGGCAGATACTTTTCAAAGTAATCCACACAAGTGTAATTGGGAATGCAGCGCATAAATAAAACGGATCACCCAACCTTTTAAAGAACCCCCCTTTTTATTTGGTTACTGGACATGATGCTACACTGCTGGACATAACCCTACTACAGTTCTTCTAGTCCCACCCCTCCAGTTCTGGGTTCGGAAAAACATAGGAGATAATTTCTTTATGTTATGGCAAAAGAACAATGAGCTGTACTCTAAAAAGTGACCAAACGTCAACTATAGTACGTGGAAATGAATTAGAAATCCTTGCCTGCGCAATAGTACATAATGATTTGATTTATCAATGATATTTACTAGCGAAACAACAAATATTTCACGCTCCATAAAAATGTATCTCCCGTTAATCACATAAGTATATTATCCCAAATCAAGAGCATTTCCGCCAAACGGCGCCAACTCCTCAAGCCAAATTGATATCGGCATGTCCAGCGAACTTTCGGAAGAAATAATAAGGCAAGAAACCTTCCACAACAAAAGGAGCATCTGGAAGAATAGAACTAAAGGAATACTGGGCGGGGGATGGGGAGAAGGGTGCTCCCTATTGGGATGATAGAAAAGTAAATAACAAGGTTAGCAGTGTGGGTAAAGGCGGATGCAATCTCTAATGGTGTTCTTTTGTACACGAAGGAATTCGACGAAGAAACATGGCCGACTGTGATAAGTCAAAGACATGATCCAGAACCGAATTTCTTACTCATTTTCTTATTCTTTTTCCTTTTCTTCTCAGTTACATTAACTTTTCCTAAGTAGCAAAGGGTTTTTGAAGCAAGGAGATGTACCCTGTGACTTCCATTAGATGAGTAAAGACGAAAACTTTTGAGGCATGTTTCAAACTTCTTTTAATTTCGCCTTCTGACGTAATGCTCTTTCATTAAAAACATTTTAAAACTAAAAAGTTACTCATTTTGTTTGATTATGAAACTATCCAATCGGGTTTCATTTTAAAGAATTACGAAAAATTGCTTATCGTTAGGGATCATGATAATTCCATAGCTGTTTAAAAATAATTTCAAGTACATAGCAAATCTTCTACGAGAGTTTCCTAACCAAATTTTAACGGAACAATGCAAGAGTTTCGTAGAAAACAATAGTAAACAAATGCTGTTGTTACTAATCCCCCTGGAACAGGAAATCCTACTACCATGTCCAGAAGATCAATAATCCACATAGTAAACAAATAAATGTTATAAATAAATTTTTTCTGAAAGATTTTTTTTAAAGTTAATAGTGCATCAGTGAGTAACGGCAGCAACCTTAGCATTAATTTCTCAACTATTTTTCTTTTCTGTTTAAAAATACTTTGTTTTGTTGTAATTATAAACTTCCACAGAATCATCTCTAAAACAGAGCGTTTTCAATCTTTGGCAGTTAAAATACAAATTAAAAAATATGTACAATAAAGTACAGTTCGGATGAAGAGGAAAAGATAATGCTACTTGAAGTTTACGAATAGGGGAAGGAAGGGGTAAATTTTATGCAAAGCAAAAATTCAAGTTAAAAATGAAAAAAAAAAATTTTTTTTGAGATCAAAAATTCATTAAAATGAAGTGTTTTGAACTAATGAGAGCGTGAATTATCAGTAAATTACATGCACTAGCCACTAGCTAAAAAACTTTTTTAAAAAAATGTATTCGGTTAAACAACTTTAGCTTTATATAGTATAGATCAGGGGTCTCCAAACTACGGCCCGAGGGCCACATCCGGCCCGCGGACAGATTTTGTCCGGCCCGCGGAGAGCTAGCATACTTGAAAGAAAACTCCTTCTAGAGAACATATATATTTTTTATAGCAAATTAAATTAAGTTTACTGAAGTAATCTATTTTTATGTTGAATAATTATTAATATGACATCTACATTGATATGGTCATGGGCTAACTAGTCATAACATTGTTGTAGGTTATTATTTACTAACTAACAAATTATTGAAATGAATCCAACTAACATTTTATACATTTTAAATGAAAAGATAACTTATAACAAGCATAACGACATATGAAATACTAATGAGATTTATGTAATTGAGATTTTCCACTGACAATAGTTTGTAGTTGTGGACTAATTTTACTTGTACCAATTATTAAAAGAGATTTAAGATGCTCATCAGTTAATTTAGATCTGTAAACATTTTTTGTGTACTTCATTTTGGAAAAGGTCTTCTCACACAAATAAGTAGTACCAAAAACAGAAAACAGCCCACGAGCAAATTTATGCAAATTATCAAATTGTGTCAGTGGAAGACACTTATAAAATTCCAACAAAGATAAGTTTTGATATTTGTTCTTAATTATATCACTGCACTGTAGATCAATCATTTCCATTTGAAGTTCCGGGGCTAGGGTTTCAATGTCAGTATCAAAAGGATTCTGAAAAATCTTAATTTGATTCGCAATGGCATCAAAGTCCGAGAAACGAGTATCAAAATTTATTTTCAAAGCACTCAAAGTTTCGATTGCAAAATCGATAGGAAACTCGGTCTCAGTGGTGTGGCTAAATATTTCACATGTTTTAAAATGTGAAAAACATTTACTTCGTAGTTGTGATTGAAACAGTATCAATTTCTTCCGGAATGATTTGATATTATTGTATAAATCAGGAAGATGCTGGTTTTCTCCTTGCAATCTCAAATTCAGTTCGTTCACATGTTTTGTCAAATCAACATAGAATGCTAACTTCCACAGCCATGCGTTGTTTTGCAATTCAGTAAGAGGGCGATGCTTTTCATTCAAAAAAAATTCGATCACTGCTCGAAGTTCAAAAAAGCGCTGAAGGACTTTCCCACAACTAAGCCAACGTACGGCAGTATGATAAGGTAAGTCATTTTCTCCAATCTCTTTAATAAATTGTACGAATTGTCGGTGATTCAGCTCAAAAGATCTGATAAAATTAACAGTTGATATGACTGGTTTCAGAACTTCAGACATATCCAAACATTTTCCGCACAAAGACTGTTGATGAATGATACAATGTAAGACTATTGGTTTTGAACCACCGTCATTTTCTACAGCCTTTGACACAAGAGCGACCACTCCTTTATCTTTCCCACTCATGTTTTTGCCTCCATCAGTTGTAATACATTTCAAGTTTTTCCATCGAAGGTTCTTTTGCTTAATGGCCATTTCAACTCCTTTAAAAATATCTGAACCAGTAGTTGTGCCATGAATACTATACATATCAAGAAGTTCTTCATGCACTTCATAGCTTTTATCTACTCCTCGAATATAAATCAACACCTGAGCAGTATCTGACACATCCGTTGACTCATCCAAGGCCAAAGAGAACCACTCAACATGTCCATTTTTGTTGAACAGTTGAGAGGATATATTTTCAGCGATGTCTTCTACCCTTCGAGCCACAGTGTTTGCTGACATACTGACAGTTTTTAATAAATTTACCTTTTCAGGGCACATTTCTTCGGCTACTGCGATTATGCATTCTTTGACCATTTCTCCATCGGTGAATGGTTTTCCACGTTTTGCAATTTCAAGAGCCACACGAAAGCTGGCACGAGTTGCAGCCTCTTGTTCAGTTTTGAGTTTTGTAAATAAAGATTTCTGCGAGTTCAATCCGCGCTTCATAGCTTCGAATTTTTCTGTCCGCAAACTTCCTGTATATTTTGAGTAATTATGAAAATGTTTTGCTTCATAATGACGTTTAATGTTATATTCTTTGAGAACGGCTATGCTTTCATTGCAAATCAAACATAGCGCCTTGTTACTGGACTCAATTACGAAATACTGAATGTTCCACTGATCTTTGAATTTTCTGCATTCACTATCAATTTTTCGCTTCTTTTCCATTCTACTAAATCACACACAAAAGCAACAATTCAAATAAAAATATTGTTACAAAGATGTCTTAAACTTAAACACGCACAAACACGTTTTAAGGAGGTACGCACTATTTTATTTCACAGCAGTGTCATAGGAACTGACTTGTGGTTGCGCCACTAGCCTTCTTATATATTTCACTTACTGCCATCTAGAAGTGAGTGGAAGACACCAGAACTTTATCGAACCAACGAGATTATTCTGTAAGTGCTATTAGCGCCATCTGTTAGGGATAGAAGGTACTACCTATTTCTGCTTGTGTCCACCAGATGTCCTGTCACGTTACTCCTCCTGGCTCGCTCGTACTCTACGACTAATCTAGAAATTACAGATAATGACAGGAAAATTAATAATATGCAGTGTTGCCGTTTTGCGGACTTTAGTTCGATTTGCAGCCTTTTTTAAACGTGGCGTACTTTTTCGGACTTTTTTTTTCATGTAAAAAAATACTCATTCGTTACTTGAGTACTCGTTAGGAACCGAAGTAACGATTACTGAAGAAAAAAGTAATCAATGATTACTTGTGTATTTCATTACTTTTGTAATCAATGATTACTATGGCGATACGATGCGGGTACCCCATTATAACGGATACCCATACGATACAGAAAATACATCAGCTTCCCCGTCGCTAATGGCATCTGGCAAAAAAGTAATCATATTTTACACCACTAGTGGACTGATTCAACTTTTTACCACCGGCAACAATTAATGATAATATGGTTTTGGCCCTTGGAATTTACTGGAGTAATCAATATGGCCCTAAGGCTGGAAAGTTTGGAGACCCCTGGTATAGATGAAACTTTATAGAGCTATTCAGACGTGAAAATAGAAAATTACACAGACGTAACAATTTGCAAGAAACAATGCTTTCAATATCTTCAGATGCGTCCACAGGAATTTTATTTCCCGATATTGTTATTTCTTTTCAACTTTTCTTCTATAAATTTATCAGTGTTTACAAATTGAAATTGTTATTGATAATGGTTTTTGAGACTGTAGCTCAATAACCATCATAAGGTTCTTGAGATACATTAACACTGCCAGTTTATAAAGTCTTTGCAAGCGACTTTCACTTTGCTACATAAGACGACAACAATTTAGGATTAAAATTAAGTTGAAACAGTCATCAGGACAATCGCAGTTATGAACTTGCAATCATTAATAAGTAAATAAGTAGTAACATAATAGAGTAAATAAGTTAATAAGATGGACATTGGCAACCTCTTATTTTTATTAGCAATAAATTCTTATTAAAAACTTGCGTGGCGTTCAATTTACCTATTAAGAAAACTATTCAAAAATGATCGTTTTCCATTTGCTGTAAGGTTAGTTTTCCAGCAAGTGTAATTTTAACACTGTGCATACATTTCAGAGTTTCATTAAAGAAATTTAAAACCAGAAGCTTTTTAGGTATCGGATTCATTTGCCATCGCCGGCCAAATGCACAAAAAGAAAAAAATCATTTTCTTTTGATGACGTTTGGAATTTACACCCGCTGCTCTAAAAGACGAGGAGGGAAGGCGGTTATTGTCAGTTGTATTTAATCCTTATGGAGCACCTTGATGAAGTTTTCGTTGTTTTTTCTTTTCAATGCGCAAATCGAGACATCACCTTTAAAAGTTCTCTAGGACAGCGGTTCCCAATCTTTTGTTTTCGCGTACCACCATTTTTCTTGAAAACCATTTTGCGTACCACTGCTAATATAACTTTGTTACATAGAATAGAACACTAATAGATTATATATACATTTTTTTGCTTGCACGCGTATGTTTGGGAACCGCTGCTCTACAAAAAAAGTTTTCCTCCAAGATGCTCTAAACTTCCGTGAAAATATATCTAAAAAAACTTTGGTACAATATTATCTGTTCAGGTTCTGGAGGGATTAAACACGAAATTCTAACTAAAGCCCATGTGATGTTCCAAAAAGGGGTTAAAAACCAAAACCGCAATTTATTCATTGAATTCAAGAAAGGATTTTTGTGGCTTATATTCTCATTTCTTTTCCACCGTATTATAATACCTAAGAAAGCTTTCCAGCGCGGCTTTCTTTCCGATTACCAAAAAACCTTTTACCCTTTCCCAGCCTTCAGGAATCCGTTTTGAATTCTTTTTCCTCTAACCCTTTACGGAACACATGGCAGCAGCAACTCCATTAAAATCGTGAATTCACGGCACTAAACAAAACAAACCTAATGCAGCAGAGAGGGAAACCATTGCGCATCAACCCCAATCCGTTTAGAAGCTCCCCACGCGTTCCATTCCCTCCCGCCGAGAGAACAAGTAGATGGTCTCCACAACAAGGAATGCAACAGCAATAAGACGATAAGGGCAAAAAAAAAAAAGCAGCAGAGACAAGAGAGCAGATATAAAAAACAATCCGGGGGTCAGCGCCTAACAAGGTTGGGTCTCTTAACTTAATCTCTGAGGACGTCTATTGCAGGGGAGATGGGTTGTCGTGAGGATGTTCCATGTCTTGTCTCGGCTTTGACATCCGGAGAAGAGGAAGCTATTTCAATAGCTCCGGGCCATTTTGAGGGAAATATTTATTCTTCAGCACAAGGATAGTTCGAATATGATTTGAAAGCATTATAGTAAACAAAAACATATGAAAGAAAATTCTATTGAAAGATCAATAAATTGGGTATTGCAGTCGATTCTGTTTGGTGAGCAAGAAAAGATAATAATTAAAAGAAAAAAAGATAATGGAAAGAACAGAGAAAAAGAAGTAAGATGACTTTTGATTTGCTTTTCTTTCATATGAATAAAAATATATTCAAACCCTTTATTATTATTATTATTATTAACCAATAAGATGGCAACAAGTTGGTTAACAATCTTCTTTTCTGATTTGTGAGTAAGAATATGCCAACATTTTCGTATGACACACGCACACAAAAGAAGCTTAACATGAGCATTTCTTTCTTTAGTGTGAATAGGAAAATATACAAAATGCTTTTTTTTTATCAATACGTTTCAACTAGTTGGATATTAATCATTTTCTTTGATTTGTGAATAAAAAAAACATTTTTCAAAACAAAAAACGAAAAAGAAAAGGGAAGGTAGAGCAATTAAGTATGGACATTTGAGATTTCTTGTTTTAAAAATGTCAATAAATTGTACGTTAATTGCCAATTTTGCTTTGTATATAAGAAATTATCGAATCAAAAACCAAATAAATAATTGTAGCTTACAAAGGTGTAAAGTTAGATCTTGGCTATTGAGAATTATTAAATGGCTAATCTGCTTTACCAAAAATAAAAGAGAGAGGGTGAGTAATAAAGGGGGGCAATTATTTAAAAGTTGGGTTTGACTCAATTTTGCTTTGTAAATGAGGAAATGAAAATAAAAGAACATTTAATTTTCAAAAATGTGGACATCAATTGCTACGTATTCTGTTTTGAATGATATGTGAGTAGAAAAATTAATTTAAAGATAGAAATATGATTGGTAATAATTTGGTTTTCTTCCTAGTGAATGAGAAAATAAACTTCTATTGGTAAAAAGTCGAGTATTAACTGAGCTCAATATGGGGAAGCGGGAATTGTTGTCATTATGCTTTGTAAATAAGAAAATATAGAAATGAAAAGTTTTTAAACACCCTCTCTCTTTATAAAAGGTTTCTGTCAGGAAGTACATTAAATGACCAGCCAATTTTGAAAAACAATTCGGCAGTCATTGAGAATTAGTTTGAAATAACCCATATAAATAAAAAAAATAAGAGAAAATATAACTGCCAAAAAATTTTTCTTAATTATTCTACTTTAACAATTTTTAAAAAATAGTTATAATTTTAATGGGAATAAGTACACTATAAAGAATTCTAGCTCCACCTTTTACCAAAAAATAAAAAAAAAATGGCGAAATTTAACTGCAACCAACATTTGATACTAAAGTTGCACCACTACAACGGTTCCTAATTTCACATTCATAAAGGCACTACACCATTATAATGGTTCGACTTAGAACCAAATGATGGTTGCAGCTAAATTTTATTTTCATTTTTTGGTGCAAGGTTGAACTAGAATTTTTTTTACAGTGTAGCAAATTAGTTGCATATTTTGGAATAAATTGCTATTTCGTTTTGTGATTGAAAAATATCATAAATTATTTAAAAAAAATGACAGTAAATGTGACGGTATATCCAACCCATGTCCACAGCAGATGTTTGATGGTTCCTCCATAACCAACACGTCGGCTACGTAAAAAAAGAAGCCCTTTTCTCTTAAGATAAAGTAAAGTGTCGATGCCTGTGTGCCTAAAACCGACAGACCACGTGGCCTCTGAAAGCCAGCATCCGGCGCCTCTACAGACGCTCGTCACAAGACAAGAAGACTTTCTTGAGAGATATCAATCCCTCTGCTTCAAGCGTTTTGCTGATAGATGTTTTTCTGGAATAACAGTTTGGAAGCATCAACTTCTCAGGGACAGCACTTGAAGCGATCTGTTAGATTTTTATTGCAAGCAACAACGAACCTTGAGCTAATACCTGTCCATCACAATTTCGCAACTTGAACTTGACAACCCTGAATATCGCGTCCGATTGCACCAATCGTGTTGCTTTAAGTATATTTATTTAAATAAGAAAACTTCCAATACGATTTTCAGACTATAGATTCAAGGAGATATCTTGTTTAAAATGTCCAAAATTCTTGAAGGGGAAAAAAACCTTTAAAGGGATAAAGTTGGTAGTGGAAAAGAGATCCGAACTGCACGTTGGAATTCTAATAATTTTAAACAGCTCCTTCTAAATTCACATTGATGACGAAACTCAAGTTACTCATTTAATGAGAGTAAGGTTGAGATTAATGATTGTCTGTTAATTTTAAACTGCAAAATACAGTTTCTTTATGAACACAACTGACAGATGACGTGAAATTCAAGTTAGTCCTTTAACGTAGAATAATGTTTTGAATGATAAACTGCGGTTTAGATCTTGTTTAATCCAAATCCAGCAATATATTCTTTTCGTAAATTTAGAAGACTGCTGGTAAAAAATTCCAGATATCCGTAGGAAGCAATGTATTTATAATGAATTGCGAACATATTTTTTTCTACCTAAGAAAAATGCGAAATTTAATGGAAAAACACTGCAAGATGTTTTTGAAAATCATCATTAATTAAGGTGGATGCAAAGTGCTTATGACCATAATTTAAGCTTATAAGCGAAGAACGCGGTTCTTTAATAAGGAACAAATGATTAGAGGTAAAACTGAGATGTGCCCTTCTTGCCTTAGGAGGACAAAAATATTTCTTTACTTATAACATGAACTGTTCGTTTCATAGAATTAGTGTTCTGTTTCAGTCAAGGGTGCTTTCACACCAAAGGCGACAAAGTCATGCCTTTTCCACATCTGCGCAAGCGACGAACATATTTTCGCCTTCAAAAATAGGCTCTGGGGTTGCGCAGATGAGAAAAGGCATGTTATTTGTTTTTGTCGCCTTAATAACCCTAAGAGTTATATGATGTCGTTTGGGTTACAGCAAAAGAGCCACTTACCTACAGGATGATTAATATATTTGCATTTTTTAATTTCATTATTTAAATAATTTTGTTTCAACTGCATTTCCATACGTTCGCATGAGTATATACATCTAGACAAATATATATAACATCCTTTTACTTACCTGTACACCTAAAATCGAATTCATGCAGCTCGGCAATGGCTTTGTTCTTCAAATAAAGGGGAAGATTGCACTTTGAAAAAAGCCCCAATCGAGGATTACGTCGCAGCCAGCTTGCCAGCCATGACACGTGACAATCGCAGGTAAATGGGTTGTCTGATATCCTCCTGGTAAGGGTAGACACATAATGAAACCCGTTAGGGAGTGGTTCAATACAAGGAAATTCGTAGTAACAAACTATTGATTCTACAGAAAAAGAACATCTCTACAAAATACGTATACTGCATTGGGCAAATAAGCAGTAGTATCTACAAATTTTTAGTTTTTCTGTTTTTTTTTTTGCATTTTTGCATCTGCCTTACTTCATAGGCGGCAAGAATGCAGAAAAACAGAAAGACCAACAATTTGTAGACACTACCGTTTACCTGTCCAGGGTAGTTTGGCCATACATGTGAGTTTTAAAGTATAGTAATTACAAAAAATGGCACTTCGAAACTCTAAAAAAATTTAAAGGTTTTTCTTGGCAATTGAAATTACAATAACTATATGGAATATAAATAATAAGAGCTAAAAAATGTTTTAAATTACAGGGTTTTACTCGTTTTTCATGGTATAATTTCCTTTTTTCAGACTCGGCTACAAATCAAGTTAAATAACATCGCCGCATTATCCAAACAAAGCTACCGCTGCCATCCGACAAATAATAATTCTGATAATTTACTCAGAGCCAAAGTTATTAATTGTTTCCAAATTAACGTTATAATAAATTATAAAATGGATGGAATATTGTACTCTCATTGAAGAAAAGCTTGCGCGCAAAGTTTGGAGATAATTTATGCAGCAATCGTGGTCGAAAACCGCGAAACAAACTTCCGTGACAAATCGTTGAATAAAACCGTGCAAAAAGAAACAACAATACAACATAAAATGCTCCAGAGAAAAGACAGGAACATATTTGAAGAATACACCGTCAAGTATGCATCTATAGTTATTGCTGTAACGCAGAATAGTTTTTCAGAACTTCAAGAAAGTAATGCATCCCAGCGATAAATGACTACGATTGTTGACGACTTTAACAATTATCCCGACGTCAACAATTATCGAACTACTTTGTAGTAACGTCAACTTGACGTTAATCCAAAGTACTTCCGTCGTATATTGTAATTTTACTTTCATCACGTCGAAAGAAAACAATTTCAAAAATGTGTCCTTTTTGCCATGACCAGTCTGGTCCAAAACTCTTTATCTCTTTGTTGGTGAAAACTCTTTGAAATGAATGTACGATTACATGAAAAATCCCCAATTTCATTAATGAAGAAACGTGAGCGGATGAGCATCACCAAACAAAATTGGGCTAGATGTCAGGTTCGTTTTTCTGACTTTCATTCTCTTGAAAATTATATCGAACAGAAACGTTCTGAAGCATAGGAAGTTCGTTAGTGAGGTAAAGCCAATTTTTTCTTGATTTAGAGAACAAACCCAATCTCAGATTGCCGAACTTGCAAAAAGATACTTTAAAAACATCTTTTCTTTCCAGATTTTCTGTTACAAAATGATCACCGAAATAAATCTTCCTTTAAAAGGCCATCAAAAACTATTAGTTCCTCATTTAGGAAGACAAACTCAAATAAATCCAAATTTCGTACGTTCTATAAATCAAGCCCCAGCATGAATCAAGATTTCATCTACGGCGCAGCAGGATATTTTAGGAGATTTAGTGAATGGCTCCGATAAAACAAAACCAACCGTTAACCTACGATAACCTTCGAGAGAGAAATTCTCTACTCTAACTTATCCTTTAAAAAATAACCCACCAGGAAAAAACAACCGAAGATTGGTTAACTTTCCCGTTGGGTATCATGTGATTGGACATTGACAGATAGGACCATTTGAGCAGCTTGAAAAAATAAATATACGGGTCCATTTGTCGCAATTATGGGACCACACGAGTCAGTGTCTCACCCCATTTTCAAATGGAGTCATAAAGATTGCAGGGGATGGTGCGCAAGTAGACTATTTTTTTCCCGCCAAGTCCTGTTTGTTTGATTTTTTCTTCTTCTCTTCTTAAATATCGTATAGTGATAACGTAAGAGTAATGCTTATACCAAGAGCCATCTCAACTTATACTCGGCCGAGAGTTGAGTATGCCAAGTAGTTGTAAAAACTAAATAAATGTCCTTGAGTACAAAAAAAAATTTTGATTGGTGGAAAAAAAAAAGTATTTTCAGATATATTCAACTAAAACTTTACAACATGCAATCATTTACTACTACTAAATTTCTAAAATGTAATTATATTGTATCTATAAAAGTTTGAAATTCGAATTTTTGGCATTGTGGTACCAAAGTATAAAAATAAAATTAAGTCGTTTTAATAACTAGGAAAAAAGGTTATGACTAACTAAAAAAATAAAGTTTAATTGGTATACACACAAAGCTGGCAAAACTTTTTCTTTTAAGTGGGCTTATGCAAAAGCAATTTTGTTGGACGAAAATATGACTCGAAAACTTATACACGGGTCAAGAAATTTTAAAATTTCTTCCGCGCAATACAGATTTAACAAATTAAGTTTGTGTATTTAAAAGGAAAAAATGTAAAGAAAATCATATACAAAGAAGATACAAACATCATTCCATTGTATATACGGTACCTATATCTAAAACAAATAAGATATTTATTTATACTTAGTTTCGTATTCCAATAAATAGTTATTTTTTTTACATTTTAGTTACAGGGACAGTAAATGATGAAAAAAATATGTACATCTATAAATAATTTAAAATGTATATGAAATCAAATAAATGATTTTGTTAATGCACCCTCTTTGAGATTTTCTGATGCAGAAATATTTGCTTAAGTATACAAGAATTCGAAAAACAGTATAGATGGATTAATGCAAATTATATTACACCGCAAGTAGAATTTTAACTGAATTTTCGAGGAAATCTGTTTTTGAAAAACTTTTCTGATGTTTATTAGGTTGGAAGTTTATAATTGAATTTCATGTATCTTTATTTTATTTTAAATTTATTCACGTTTTAAAATTTTGAAATAGCATTTGAAAGAAAAATATTAAATTAAATTTTATTTTCAGTATGTTTAAAAATTTAGAATATTTATTAAAAACTAATTTTATGCCATGTTAAATATGTAAGTTAAGAAAATATAAGTAAAATAACGCTAGGGGAAAAATTAACATTAGGGAGTTTATATTCAAATGATGGTTTTTCTAATTTATATTTGAGTTACTTGAATGATTTAAGGTAGATATCCAAAATTACGTCCCGTACATTATACTTCAAAAACAACTTTTTCTCAACTGCTATTTGGTGATTTAAGTAGGTGATTTAAAGTTTAAAATCAAAATGATGTCAGTACATCATATTTTATGCAGTATAAACGATTTTCCTTAGCTGTGATTTAGTAATTTACGTATGGGATGAATGGTAAACATCAGAGTAATGTCAGTACATTACATTCAAAAACAAAAAGATTTTCCTCAACTGCAGTTAGTGATTTATGTATGGGATTTATGGTAAGTGTCAAAATGGTATCTGAATATCTTATTTCGAAGACTTTTTTTCTCATTGGCAAGTAAAGTAGAAAGTCTGTTTTCTTAATGGCAAGTAAAGACCATATCATGTTGAATGCTATCGAACGATTTTCGAAAAAGGTGGAATTCTATGATTTGCTTTAAGGTTCATCAGAATTCATGAAATTATAGGAGACCAATATGGATTTAATCTGCGGATTTCTTTATTCAATTTTTACGGAACAGGATTCAAAACTTTTTTCTTTTGATTTCTGAATGTGCAAATCCGTTCAAACAACCTATCGCAGTAATTTTCAAAGCAGCATTTTCCTGGTGAATTAGACGCTTCAGTGTGTAAGACATATTAATTTAATCTTCTCTCTATAATTAAGAATTCTGCATTCTCTCTTTTTTCCCCAACATTTCTCTATTTCAATGATCGTGATTATGAATGAATTATACTGATTTTTCACTTTGAGCACAACCTTGAACACATTTTGTTAATTTTATGTCTGTACTAATAATATAAACTCCGGAAAAATATAAACAGACTTCCATTATCTTGTTTTGTTTATGTTACCACAGAAAAAAAAAGGAAAAAAGAAAAATAAAATAAAATACTTACAACGTTCGCAATTTTTTCATTCCATCAAATAAATCCTTGCCTAGCGTCGTTATGTTGTTCTTGTTGAATGTCCTAAAAAGGAAAAATATATAAATCAGATTGAATAAACGTTCCGAGGATACATGTTCGCACTTCAAATGTATTTCAATCGACATTTCAAAAAATTTAATATTTTAAAAGTGTTTCCTTCACATAATTGTGTTTAACTTTTCCATTTTTCATCTAGATACATTTTGTGATGAAGACAACTCAACAGTGGAAAACTTTGGCGGAGAGAGAGATTTCATGCAACAATTCTGCCCTTTTTAGCAACAAGAGAGTTATCTTTTTTTTTTTTAAATTTACTTTTATATATATATGTGAGGTTTATAATAAATTAAATATATTATAATTATTCTATTCTTTGTCTTAATAAAAAGCAAACTTTAGTTGGGACCTTTTAATATAACTTTTTATAAACCTGAACTAAAACCTATTGGGTCCTTTTTACGTGTCTACCCTAAAACGTGAACCAAAACTTATACCTTGAGCTCTGATTGGCTAAGAGACCCCAAGAAGGGTCTCGAAAACTAAAGCTAAGCGTCACTTGGTGAGCTGATGCTAAAAGGATAACGCAGAGTAAATTGTGCTCCTGAGAAATGTTCCCTATGGGGACCGCTTTTGTAAATATTATCTTCAATTGTAAATATTCATGTCATTCATCATTGTAAATACCTGATGAGTAAAAAATAAATGAAAGAAACAAAATGAATGCTGTTATGTACTGTCATGAAACTTAGCCCGACTGCTGATACGGGACGTGACATATATATATATATATAAAGATTATATACTAAATTCATAATTTACTAGTTTTAAACATGTTAGATTTAGCTAAATAAAGAAACGTAATTGAAACATTAATTGCTAAGACCAAAAATATTAATTATGGGAATGATGCTAAACCAGCATTAACACTAGATTTACCAAGCCGTTTTCAACCGATTCTAAACTCTCATTTTGCACCAAGTTGCTACCAATTATAATAAAACTTTCAGTCACAGTAACTTGTCCCACTTACCGTGTATTAGGAAAAGCCAATGCAATTGAAAGTTGCACAATAATTAGTAACAAATTATGCAAAAATTGAAGCTTCGAAACAGTCAGGATGACACGTCTGGCAAATCTAGTGTTAGGAAAGATGCTGTTGTGGTTGTCCAGTTCTTGCGCGCGCGCGCTTAGCGAGGAAGAATGGGTACGCTGATCCTGAGTCTAGCGGGCCCCTTATAGGCGGGAGTCCGATTTACGCCCCTTTGAAAGATCTCTTACTTTTTTGAACCAGCTCCCAGATGAGAGACCGTCACCTGGGATTTGGCACCCCCAGAGATATCGTTTCACTTGGAGGACATTGGGGCCACGACCTATTTAACGCGCACCAGCTCCCTTTAGCGTACACGGACCACAGCAACCAGCCGCGTAAGGTTGTCACCCTCCCAAACACTGACCTTAGTCGATGTTGCTTCACTTTCGGTGTTCTGCGGGAACCGAGCTTCTATCGACTGGTCCACTGCAAGACAGGAAAGATGCTAACAGCGAAAAATAAACTTTTGGAAACACACTTTTCTCGCTTAACAGCAAAGAACTGATACCAGACCAAAAGTACTGCCATGTGTGTTGTGTTGGGGGTGGGGGAAGTGGAAGTAAAATATTGCGTAGAAACGAATGTACATTTTCCGAATCAATTAGAATTAAACCCTTTGAACCTGATCACGAAAAATCAATTTATTTAAGCAAAAGTTACAAAAAAGTAAAAATCCATCATACATCCTGACATCTATTAATCAACTCAAACTCATCAGCCACTCCAAGAATAACTCTAAAGTTAAAAATGATCCTCAGAGCCTATAAAAAAACAATAACCACAACTTTCACCTCAGTTTCCCTGTCGTAATGGAAGCGCAAAAGACGGTGTAATCTACAAATTAAAGGCCTTAAGTAGCACAACGGCACGCAAACTGATATTAATAATTCATGGCTCGAAGCCAGAGTTGGACGTGATCTCACTATTTGAAACAAAACACGGAACGGGAAAAAAGGGGAGGATTTAGAGAAAGTTTTCCGAGCACGTGTGTTTGAGGCTTTTGTTTGCTGTCGGTCTTGTATCCACTGCTGGGGCATTTGGAAGGCACAGAATTCAATCCAATGTTTTTTAAGGTTTCGGGAGGCCTTTGAGTTCGCGGAGTGTTTTTGTGATCCTTGATGTAGTTCGTAGTTGAATTAACATAAAATGTCGATGGTGCTGGGAAGAGTAAAATAGTATTTATATCTTGGTAGGGGCCGAGTTTTTATTGTGTGTCTTCACTTCACTTTGGAAAAGCACATTTCATAATATAAAAATTAGGGAATTTTAATCCCTAAAATCTAAAATGAATAAGAATCTATGAAAGTAAAACGGAAATCAGTTATAAAATAACTAAATAAATTGAGGATTTTTTTAGTTTTAATATTTTTAAGCAATTAGGATTACTAATGCAAAACAAATAGAGAGAAAATAAGAACCCTTTTGTAGAAAAAAATCGTACCATTGTATTAAAATATTTCAATACCTCATTTTTTAACAGGGTACGCAAGTTGTAGCTTCTTGTATTACGGATAGCCAATAGTGAAACTTAAGGAGTTACGTTTCACAATTGGGAATCCGTAACACACTGTACAAAATTCTAGATCAACCTTTCACCAAAAAAAAGGGAACAAATGATGTACTTTAGCTGCAACCATTATTTGGTACTAAGTTGCACCATTATGTTGTTGTAGTTCCTAGTTTCACCATGATGTGAAATTAGGAACCCTTATAATGGTTCAACTTTAGTACCAAATGTTGGTTACAGTTAAATTTCAGCATTTTTTCCAATTTTTGGGTGAAATGTTGAACTAGAATTTATTACAGTCCACATTATTTCTGATAGCATTTTTACATTTTAGCAGGTTATTAATAATATATTGAATTTTAGTGATTAAGTATAGAAGTCATTGTCCCAATTCATATTCTTAATCTTGCGTGGTTAATAAAAATAATAGAAGTTTTTTCGAACAAAATGAACATATCTACAAGGCTGAAATGCATATGAAGTATGTTACAAAAAGAAGAGGGAAATATCCTTCCGTGAGCTTTGAGACATTTTAAAGCTCACTCTCTCAAAAGCACAGAATTACAGAATTTGGATGAACATTTTTTAAATTGAGATTTTAACGAAAATAGAAGGACATATTATTTATTTGCGTTTTAACGAAGTCTTCCCATAGCGAATGCATCAAGATCGTATCTTTCAAAGCGAAGGTATCGTAACTATAAAAAAGGCAAGTAAAATTTCTTTGAGTCAAATGTAACTTTAGAACTGCATTTTAACAGGACTACGATGATCAACCAACACTAATAATTACCAACTATAACCGAACTACAATCAAACATTGAGCATATTCCTCTAATATGTGTACGGCAGTGGTACGATTCTGCTAGGACAGGAACGGCTAGGAGGGGCAATCCCCCCTGACTTAGAGAATGTGATGTATTTTTAGGAATGTGCACGCATGTTGCTGTTTTTTAATATATGTAAGGATTATATGTCCTTTGCTACCCCTTCCTCTTCAGCAAATTTCGAAAGGACGGGCCTGAAATTGTGTTTATCAAAAAAAAAAATAAATAAAAACTTTCCCAATCGAAAAAATGCAATGAATTACACCGAATCTTGAAACTTAATATTCCAAAGGATTAAGGAACGATACATGATTCCGAAGTGTGTGAAAAAATAAATACCACTTACAATATTTCCATATCTTTTAACATTCGAATCGAACTGTCATCCACACAGGTAATTTCATTATTATCCATCTGTCTGAAAAAGAAAAGAACAGAAAATGCAATTTAATCACCCGTATTTACTTCTGATTTTCTGTGATACATCAGAAACTCTACAATTTGTTTCTTTTGAAGTTTCCAGTTTAAACTTCAATCTTCTATAATACCCGTATTGGGAATAAAAGCGAAGTTTCTCATTCCTCACACAAGAAAAAAAATGTAGCTAACAAATGAAGAAAATTGTAAAGGAATTAATCTCTTTACATTAAAGAAAATTATAAATATAAGTTTATAGATCATTGAAAATTAATTTTAATGCATTTCTTTTTGTCTGTTTGTAAGGAAAAATGACTGAAGTGATAGAGATTTGTACTGGATTAAGTGTTTAAAAAATGGCTCCCGCCAACCTGTGAGTCACGAACCCAAATGAAGTCGCGAGGTATTTCCCATTGGTCGCGACCAGGGGTAGATCCAACAGTTTTTAACATGGTCCGTTTTTTTGTGAGTTTTAAAGAGATTTTTGTGAAAAAAAAAAAACAATTTTGTGAAAATTGAAAATTGAAACGTATAGTCATGAAGAATTTTATTAGCATTTGCCGCTTTTATGATAAACAATGGTGTGAAAAGTACGATTTGGAAGCTTGGAATTTTGTGAAGGGTCCGTCCGTTTCGATAGACTTAAATCTTGTGAAGGGTCCGTTTCGATAGATTTGAATTTTGTGAAGGGTCCGTTTAGATAGATTTGAAATTAGTGGAGGGTCAGTTTCGATAGATTTGAATTTTTTGAAGGGTCCCCTTTGATTAATTTTAATTTTGTGATGGGTTCGTTTTGACTAATCGGAATTTTGTGAAGGGTCCGTTTCGATAGATTTGAATTTTTTGAAGGGTCCCTTTTGATTAATTTTAATTTTGTGAAGGGTCCCAAAAAGAATCCGAATTTCCTCTGGCGCGACCCCTGGTGACATTATTTTTAGCTTTCAAAATACATAACACCATTAAGTTCTAAAAACATTACGTGAGTCAAATTTTTCAGTCTGATTTTTAATGTCCATTATTAAGATGTTAGTTACGGCTACTATGCAAAACTGATAACAATAATGAGAGTTTTAATTCAGCACTTATGTCGTAAAGAATAACGAACTCGTATTTCAGTTAGAATATTAAATTATTTTTCAAAAAAAATAAATTAATAAACATAATGAGAATTTGTTTGATTCCTAGAGTTTTATTAGTTTGCAGGTAATGTAGAGCTTATTTCGCGCCATTTTACAGCGGATATGAACACATAATTTTGGCAGTTTGAGTCAATAAAGTTCAAACCCACGTTTCCTAATGAGGAACGGAAAGATACAGATGCAAATAAAATCGCCTAAATGAAGGGGTATAAATGTTCCAAACTTAGTTTTCCGTCAGCAATTTCACCAATAACCGCATTAACACGGTAGTTTGTCACAGTCGTAAAATATCCAGATAGAGTGCGGAAGTCACTCAGTAATAAACAATAAAAATAAATAAATAAAACGTAAACAGCACGAGCCTGTCGAGTGACAACCGCGACAGTAAACGGCTAACACAACTATCAGCGTTGTCCTTCCACGACAGCCATTTTGTTTCTTTTTATTTGTAACTCTCCGACTCGGAACCTGGCAACTTGCTCGTGTCGACGCCATGTTTGATGTGCCTAAATGTCCTTTTATTTGATGTGCTAAAGATTTATAACGGCATTATTCATTTTTCTTTTTAGGTTACTTCGCCAGGAGAGGGAAATAATAGTTTTCGACCCGCTCGGAATGAGGAAAAGTTAAAACTTGACGTGAGGCTGGATATATTTTGATGATTTTCTGTTTCACCCTGCGGTGCTAGAACGCACTTTTAAAACTTTTATGGGACTTCCATTGGATGATTTATGTCCATTGAAAGTTTTTTAGCAATCGAATTATTTGACCTGAAGATATCATTAATTCTAAAGCTGTAAGGATTTAAGTTTTCAGATCTGGCAGAACCTAAACACAATTTCGCGATTCTGAATCCAAATAATGTTTTAGTTCAAAAAGAAATGCAAAGATACTATGTTCAAACCCATTTTTCTACACAATACACAAAATTTTGTATTAAATGAGCGCGAGTGTTTGCTCTACTTGACTAATCAAAATGAGATGCAGCACAGATTTGAGGTCTAGCTGTAGGGTTTGATCCTAATTAGGCGTTATTACGATTTGTTGGTAGATTTATGAATTTATAAGCTTGTGCCAAGTGAAAAGAAAAAATATCATTGACGTATTTTGATCACATTATATCACCCACAAGAAAAAAAAATAACTCACATTGATAAGCATAATAAACATTATCACAACTTTTACATTTATTAAAAATGATTTTAATAGCTTTTAAAGGGTAATAACTCAGTCAAGAAGACGTTCGAATTTTTAACTTCGGTAATTATTTCAATGTATCTTTATTAAACCTTAAATTTTTACACCTCTGTTTAAACACCTTTCTTTTATTTTTTCTTTAAGAATTATTCTAATTCTTGGATGAATTTGCATACTGCTTGCAGTAAAATTGTTTATTTCTTTCACTTGAACTGTTATTTTATTTTTATAGCTCACATGAACAGATTTTTTTGCTTTCAATGGCATCATTCTCACGTTTTCCATGCAGAAAAAAATCAAGCATGAAATTTAAAAAACAGCCAAAACGCACGTACAACAACATGCTTTAACATACATATAAAACTGAAATTGCTGTTTTTTTTTCTCTCGAGATCGATTTATTTTACATCAAGGTGGTTATATTAATCTGTGTACAAACAACAAGTTATCAGAATGTCAACATATATCGTCAAAAATGAGATACCTGTAGTGACGATATCTGGATGAAACCAGAAAAAGGGCCTTTATTCCTCATTCACAAAATGTAGCACAAAAATAGTAGCACCAGTTTCATTTTCACCACAAAGAAAGTAAATTTTGAGGGGATTTTTTTTTCTTTTTGTTTGCATATGCTTGTCGATTAAAAATTTAAGCAATCACATCATTAAAAATTTAAGCTATCATATTATCATTTAGCATTTCC
Source organism: Octonoba sinensis (assembly GCA_038502835.1). Taxonomy (NCBI): domain Eukaryota; kingdom Metazoa; phylum Arthropoda; class Arachnida; order Araneae; family Uloboridae; genus Octonoba; species Octonoba sinensis. Next base: position 26,742,139 of record CM076601.1, on the reverse strand, counting down.
AAAGAACAAAATATCTACTTTTTGAAGTTTGGTAAATACAGCCACCGAAAAGCTAAGTTAATTGAGACAGCCCTCGATATAAAGTCAGCCGCATATAAGGTCATTTTCAGGAAGTCCCGAGGGCTGACCTTATATCGAGGTCTGACTTTTTATTTTCACACCTTCATTTGTGTATTTCACGCCAGGTGCTAAAAGTCATATAAAAACGAGGTGTGAGAATATTTTTGAAAGGCTATCAGACTACAAACTACGCATAAAAATCCTGATAAAGATTAGACTAATACTTTGAAGAACAATAAGTGTACAATCACAGAGCAGTATCTTTTCGGATATTTAAGGATAATTTGGAAAACATGTTTGCACGAGCAATAATATTGTGATCATTGCAGCAAGAAGAAAGTTTTCGTAAACCTCTAAGACTCTTTCATAGGGAAATGCATATGTTACGGCGTATGTCCGACATTGGAGAATGTCGACAATCACCGGTCTGATAGATGGTGATGTCGACATTCACCATCTATCAGACCGGTGATTGTCGATATTCTCTACTTGGTGTATGTCGACATCCACCGGTGATTGTCGACATTCTCCGATTTTGGAGATTCACCGTAACACATAAACATTATCAATGGTAATAAACAGATAAAAATTTAAATTTTCTTAGCTTTGCATAAAACTGAAATTGATAATGATCACATTAATGAATTAATGCCTCTCAGTCGTATTGAAAAAAAAAGTTCGCAGGAAGAGCAGATCACACGTAATTTTTTCGAATTTTGTAGTTACACTGAACGATTAAATTTTACGTTACATTAAAATTACTCATCTGATCCACAAAAATGGAATTTACATTGACGAATAAATTCCAATTTAATATACCGATACACTTAATAATTTATGCTTGACTCTTGTTAATCGCACAAATTTTAGTGAAGCAAGTTGTTTACCCAGCATTTACACTGTGCTAGCAGAGAAATACTTCTACAGAATTCTCCTGTCTTTATTGAGAGTTTTCGTGCATAATCACAAAATTGGTCGCCAAATTGGCGATGGGGACATTTGGAGACAACCTAACTTTAGAAAAAAACCTGGAGACTATATAACAGGCCTCGGTAACTTATGACTCGAGTTTTATTGAGCAGCCAGTTTCATAATTTGAAGTTACCCACTTGAGTCCCAAAGACGCAATGCATAAAATTTGAATGATTGAGCATAACTACATATGCAAATAAACTGAAAATAAATAATAATATTACAAAGATTCAGTAACGAACGACTATCTTCACTAGATTGCAGCATAATTATAAGGAGAAATCAATAAGTTTCGATAGTGAAAATACCATTGATACAAAATATCGGATATTAAAACTAGGGGTGTAACGAATAGTGAATTGGTCGAATAGCCGAATACCGAATATTCGGCCATTCCTTCCAGGCCGAAGCCGAATAGTAGGCCATTTCTTCTAGGACGTATAGGCCTAAGCCGAATATTCGGCCAATATCTTAGGCCGAATACCGAATATTAAAATTTCTAGAAAATCATTGTAATAGAAAGTATTTGTCAAATTTAAAATTATTCGCAAGGTCAAACACCAATTACGCATAATCTATGATGTATGATTTAATTCCGTTTGTTAAGAATTTAAAACTAATTAAAATTAATCCATTTTCTCTATTGTTTTGAATGTAATAAAACTAATAATTTCACCTACAAGCGGAATAGAAATGACAGGTTATATAGTAGAAAGCATTAGCATTACTGTACTAATTATTTAATTCAAATGAAAGAACTACTATTGCTTAGTGAACTTTTCCCTTGCTCAAAACTGTTTTATGAACATATTTTATAAGTTATAAAAGTTAATATTTTTATTTTATGGGGTTTTTTACATACCTATTTTAAAAAGATCTATTAAAATTTAATACACTTAACTGGAATATACTTTCATTTTCAAAAACCCTAATAACTTCTGCTATCTAAATATTCATGATATATTCTACGCTTTTCACATTTCTCTCATACCCAATATTCACAATAAACCAGTCTACCCAAATAAAGTCAGACTTCCACGTTGTTAATAATAACAAAATTAATTCATATTATCCATTATAATTAACTATTGCCAGCTTTTAGGAACAAGTGCTAAATATAAAATACAATATTACAACTTTAAAATCTGTTTTCGCTCAGTCAAACCTAAAGCAAGGTTTAAAAAAAGTACTTTTTTCTAAATTATTTTTATTTATTAAAACTATATACTAATGTTATTCTTTTGCAATAATTATAATGCATTTTCAAATGTTTAAAATCTACTAATTTCTTTATTTTTTTACATTTCTACTGCAGCAGAATTATTCGGCCGAATAGTCCATCAATATTCGGACAGGCCGAATTTGACCTTACCCATTGTTCGGCCAAGCCGAATATTCGGTCAAAGGGCCGAATAGGCCAAATACCGAATAGTGGCCGAATATTCGTTACATCCCTAATTAAAACTACACCCACAACGTCTTTTTAATTTTCACACAAATTTAGGTTGATTTTGAATTGTAGCCAAGAAAAGGTTGCCAACGCTTGCTCTTGTCCAAGATACGGACAACTCTGTGGTAATTTCCAAGCTTTTTGCCATTCAAGAGCATAAAAACGAAGTACAAGAAAATAAACTGAGCTACGAGAAGCTTCAACTTGACTACGATAGTATTCTGCACGTTTTTGAGTAAATTTTGTAAATAATTGCGAGTAACTATTCGTTCTTGTAAATATTTTTTACTTATTTTATAGTGTGTTAAATTTGTTCGAAATTGGACATAGTTCATCGTTGTTGCAACGATACAGTAATATTAAAGGCAAGGAAAAAATAACAAATTCATTTTACGATGGTTTTAGTTATTTCAAAAAATCATGGCACCGACAATTCATCTGAACTAGCAACAAATTCTTTGATTACTCTAACATTCACAAATTCACTCGGAGTTAGAAATTAAGTAATTCATGTTTTGTAACCTGAAAAAAGAAAGGTTTCAAAAAAATCAACTTTGTCCCGATGGTTAAATCGCATAAACCCCTACGCAGCAATTGAAGAAACTAGTGTGGAAAAACAATTTATAATCCTGACTTAACACGATGACAATACAGATTTCTTAAAATTTACTTAAATTATGGCATAATAACATTATTGTTTAGCACGGATAGTTTAAATCAGCCATTCAGCCCAAACCTTGACTGTAACCGTACGTTTTTGAATTTCATTTTTCTATTCTTGACACGGGGGGATAACGTCAAATTTAAACACGAAAAACATATGCAGTTACGGAGGAACAAGTGAATAGCTGTTTCAAAATAGGCACAAAATAAGTCTAAAAGAAACAAAATCGTTAAATAGGACTAAAAGGGGAGGGGAGTCTCAAAATGAGGCTAAAAGTTACAAGGGGAAATAATAGGGTCAGGTGGGATAAAGTGGTCAATAGGGTAAAGTGGTCGTATAGCAAATAAAAAGCTATTGATTTGAAATAAATAAAGGAACTTTTTAAAGTTTTGCTAATTAAGTGTAAAGTTTCTATTTTAGCTTTTTATAATTAAAAGTAAAATTTTACATTCAAAATTACCTTACGGTTAATTTGTTTGTTTATGCTACACTATTTGTTCGTTTATACGTCTTTTTATCAATTGTGAACTTTACCCCATGTACTCACTTTACCCCACCCCATGGTGTAAAGCGGTCATAAATGCATCCCGAAAAGAAAGAATCATAAAGTTACTTCACTCAACATTTCCTATCCAAAATTCAATGCAAGTGCCTTTTAACAATGCAATGTAAAATATCAAGCAAAAAAGGTTTTGAACAAATTCTTATACTTTTTGTCGACGAAATTTTAAAAGCGCGGATTTTATGAACTATTTGCCTCACCTGACCCAATGTACTGACATAAACATTTTTTAAAAAACTCACCATGATGATAATGAATAAAAAAAAGTAACTTACAAATTCTTCAGCAGAGGTGCTCCTCTTAAAGTCTTCTTGCCAATCATTATCAGACGATTATTACTTAGATCCCTGCAAGAAATATAAAAAGTAATTAACTGAGAAATATGTTATAGTCATACGAAAAACAAGTGAGATCAATATAATTAATAAAAAGATAACGATAAAAAAATAACGGCCTTGATATGTGTCAAACAAAATAATCCTCAAACAAAGTTAATGAGTATATGAAGGGTGCACTGGAAAAACGACTTAAGTCAGATACTTGCTTTATGTTTTATTCAATTATTTTATAACATAAATGTTAATTTCAACTATACGAGCCTACTTTTCCGTCACACCCAAATTCAAATTTATTATACATATGTTTATGATACATAATTTATTTTTATTTATAATACATAATTTATAATAAAAAAAAAGCAAAGTTCATCAAGTAGTATGTGACTTAGGTCGTTTTTCCAGTGGACCCTTCATATTTATTCGTAAACAAAATCACATTTTCACGTTATTTTATTATGAATGCATTAAAAATATCTTTTGTAGTTATATTTTAAGGATAATTTCAAGCATAATATGTTTAAATAGGTATTAATTCATTTCTTTTCACAATTTTTTTTTTTGGAGCATCATAAAAACGATATTATATGACTAGGTACCATGAAAAAAATTAATTCGACCGACGGTGCCACGAGTTTTAACATTTTTGGACCCCCTGTCGTAGAATATTTTTTGCCTATCACTATGACAAGTTATTTTTTAAACCTGTACCTGGGAGGTAAGAGGCACTAAGGCACAAAAACAAAACTTTCCAGGAGATGTGTTTGAAGTTTTTTTTTTTTTTTTGTGATTATTTATTAACTGGATTGTCGTTTATGGGGTTTTTAAAACTAAAAATTGCTTATTTTAATCTTTTGACTTTAATCACTTAACGATTGCAGTTTTTAAAATTACTTATCTAAAAGCACAGCCTTTTTTTCTTTCAAAAGTTATATCTTTGAAATAAATAAAGGAAATTCATTAATTTTTGCTTGTTAAGTGTAAAGATTTTATTTTAGCTTTTTGTAATTAAAAGTTAAATTTTACATTCAAAATTAATTTAGTGGCAACTGTTTAGGTGAAAAAAACAGTCAATTTGTTTCTTATACTACGTCAAAATGAACGTAGTTTCCTTTACCTCCCAGGAACAGAAATATATTTTTAAATGTTGGCAAATGGCTATAAAGTGCAATGTAAGGTTAACAATCTCGTTCCCATTATGGAATAAATTTGAAAAGATATTTTTTACAACCTTTTTCTACATCTTACGACAAAAAAGGAGGGGAAAAAAGTAACAAAAAAAAAAATTTGACGTCTCCACCATTTTCCTACCCAAATGCGTAAAGTTCCCTAAATGGTAACCGCATTAAACGTCGACTGTTGCCTCAAACAGCATAACCGCACATAAATCCCCCCTCATCGTTTCGTTTTCCTGGACATAACCGCGTCTCAACAAATTAGCCATGAGCCTCTTTATAATACCCAGTCCCATTTCCATACGAAATTCGGAAGACAAATGCACCGCCGTTAGTGGCTAATCTCGTTAGTCGGCACACCAAAAGACCCTGTGCATTCTAATGCGTGCGATGCCCATTATCTGGCAACGTCCACCTTGCCTCGCTCTGATCAGGAGGACCACGGTGGCTGTGCTAATTTGATGGATTTCCTATTCAAAGGATGGGCCGAAGTCTTATTGTGGTGAGACATAATCGTTTGAAAGTGTTTGATGAAGCAATCGAACACTTCATAAATGTAGTAACTTGAACTGACCCTAATTCATCAAGCCTTCAAAGTCAGTTATGATTTATATTTTCTTCATTTTAAGCAAAGGTGATAGAAAATAAAACATTTAATATGACCTATATCATGTACATAAGCAAATTATTCTATTTTAAATTATTGATTTAAAGCATTATTACATTTCTTGTGTACTCCATGTAAAAAAGTTGTGCCTAAATCATTTTCAAAGTGCGCAATTTCATTCTTAGTCGCTTATAACGTATTTTAGAAATATTTTCCAATCGAAGTTACCTTTAAACTCTGTTTATGAACCATATTGTTAATGTAAATTAGTGTGCGCTTCTTCGATAATATCGCTGAATGCATCCAACAGACGATCCTTTTCGGAACTTAACAAACTGCAACTGCTTGCGAAGAGGAACCATAAATGCTTTCCGTTTATATATTTTCTCTATTTTTTTATTTATTTATTAATAAATTTTGTACCACTACAAAAATAAGTTTATCTCATGGCTTGTGAAGTTTTTTGAAAGCTTTAAACAGTCCACTGTCCACGGACAAAAGGTCAACTGCACGCATGCGGCACATGCTCAGCGGGCTAAACATAGCTGTTCTAACGCGATACAAAGCTAACGCAATTTTTCATGTGAAGATAAAATACACCTACCATACTTGAATGTTTAAAAGTTCTCGTTTTAAAATTTTCCCTTCCTCTAAATAATTTAAAACATCTGTAAAAGTTTTTTCATTACATAATTCGTGATGTAAAAACTCAGCATTTTAATGACCCATGTTGAAGACATTAAGAACCCATATGATCATACTTCAAAGCGGAAAAAAGTTTTGAAAAGAAAACTTGAATTTGAAAAACATTGAAGCGTCTTCTAAGATGTATATTTTAAACTGATCAGTAATTGATATAGAATCGCCCTTGGTTTATGAAATTGTTACCGTAGTTAAAGACTATTAAGCAATTGTAATAGAAATAAAATTTCACGTTAATTTAAAGCACAAATGAGCATTAAAACGCAGACATATGTTTCGGGATTGCTTGGAACCACTACAAAATTATTATTATTAAGGTTCTTATTAATAATTATTATTTACTAAATTATTATTATTAAGCAATTATTTTTTCTTCATTTTTTTTATTCTTATTTATTTATTATTTATTTTCAAAGTAAAATTTTCATATGAGGCCATTAATTAGTGTTCGTATAAAAGCACTTCACATTTTAATTACCTGTAAATTAAGTTTTCTAACAGACCTAAATGGGCTTGAAATAATTAAGTAAAATTAACAGAGCATTGTTGCTAACTTTCTATTCTCGACAGTTCTAAAAACTGCCCGAACAAGTAAGTTAAAAAGGAGGGTTAAACAAGGGTGAAAGGTCTTTTAACCATATTTTGAAACTTGATCAATACCGTAGTTTCATACTAGCAACAGAAAATATTATTGTCGTTTTTGTTACAATAGACTGGCTATCACACAAACAGAGACTCTCCGTCCTATCTCATAGCGAAATCAAAAAATCATAGCTCTCTGGAGTTGTTAAATGACTGTAATTTTTAATGGTGGAATAAATTAATGAGAAACCGACTGGCGACCGCAGAGATTATTAACACTCGACTGCCAAGGCCGTTTAGAACCATTTCTAAACTTTTATTTTACACCAAGTTTCTAATAATTATAATAAAATTTTCAGTCACATTAACTTGTCCTACTTATCGTGTGTCCGGAGAAACCAATGTAATTGAAAGTCGCACTGTAATTAGTAACAAATTATGCAAAATGGAAGCTTCGAAACAGTCAAAATGACTGGCCTGGGCAATTTCGTGTTAACAATATGAAGAACCATTAAAATTCACATACAAATGCCGACAGATTTCGTCAAGCTTTCAATAAGATTTCGTCACCGTCCTAATTGGTAAGATAATAGCTTGGTTAAAATAATTAAAGATAGCTTCAGTACACCAACTGAAAATTATATTTCATAAAGAATTTTCAACTGTAAAAGAGCTTTTTTAAAAAATCTATTGGAATATTATCTTTTCTGTAATCTAAAAACGAAGCTATGATCAAGCAAAATATTTCGCAACGGCTTTTAAATAATGACTACAAAAAATAGTCCTTATCACCACCACAAATGTCCGTTACTAATCCTTAAACAGTATTAGAGTAATATAACCGGAAATAACAAAAAAAAAAAAAAAATCCAGATTTTGAACACATCATATTAAATGTGTACATCTTGAAAATATCCCTTTTCATGCCTCTTTAAGTTCATTAAAAGTTCTATAACATTTCACTTCAAATCTTCTTCAACCGCAGATGTATATTTTTTAACGACGACTTTACAGCAATTTATCATCAGAGAGCTTCCGGAGAACCTTGCTAACCCTTCTCACGGGAAGGAATTCCTGAGAAACTGATGGCAACACAGATACAAAATGCAGTACCATGTTGTAGAACGAATTTTTAAAAGCCATTTAAAGATCAAAATATTTAAGAACAGAGAATCAAGCAGTTGACAGAATTTCTTTTTTCATGTCCATGACAGAACTTGTAGTTTTTAACTATATGAAAATGATGCTTATTAATATAAATAACACAGTAATGAAATTTCTTTTCAGCACTTTATTTTGTACATAATGTCTGGAATACTTATTAAACGTGCCGCATTATTCCATAACTCAAAGACGTTGCCAAAGAAACAGCTTTTGCGGATTTTGCATAGTTTAGAGAAAAAAATTAATATGTGATGGCATTTAAAAATATAGCGTAGTTGTCAGATTAGATTTTTGTTAAATATTTTCTTTTCCATTATTGTTTTACTTATTGCTTCAAAATTTATTGCCCCGCATTCTTTTTAAAATGTTACCAATATTTAAATTCTGAATACATTTGATTTTGATAGGTGGCGGAAATATGGTCGACGCACCCGATAATGCTAGAAAGATTTAAGACATACATTGGGTAAATTCGTTTTCGCTTTTGTGTAGTAATTTTTATCCAAAAAAAAAAAATCCGAAACTAATTAATTGAACCTCTTCAGACCCCAGAACTAAGCACAAACAATTTTGACGGAATTTTTTGGTTGTCTGATTTAAAAAATGATTACAAAACAAAATAACTAAAAAAAAATTTTTATTAATAATTAGTTTAAGTAATAATTAATGCCAATTTCCATGTTTTCCATGTTTAAAATGAAGTAAACTATCTGTTGATTAATTTCAAAAGCAATTGGGTGTTTTGGCTTTCAAACTGCACAAACAGTAGTTAATAATCATTATTTTAAAATGTTCCCAATTGGGTACATTTGGAATGAAGAGATTTACTCATTGCCTCGTTTTTAAAACAGGGATGCTTTTCTCTTTAAAAACTAACATTTATTTTACTTTTAAACTTCATACAGAAAAATCAAAACTTTGGTGGTTTGTCTTTAACTTACTAATAATCTTATTTACAAATATCATTTATGAATGAATGAAGAGAAAGGCTCAAAAACAATTGCTATTCACTTATTTTCGAGTAAATCCGGAATGCGAGCAAGTTAAATCCGTGGATCCGAAAGTACAACGGTCGGTCGTTCGTAGAAGCCATGGATGCAGTGCAACTGGAAAAGCTTTACCATTCCTTCAGCACCATGTCTAAACTGTGATGGTGGACGAAAGACTCTACCAGCTATCGCTTGGGGGTGGAAGTCACATGAGCAGCACCCACTCCTCCTCGATTTGTGAGTACACAAAAACAACACATTCACTTATTCCCGGGAAAACAACGCACACGAGCAAGAAGTTCATAACAAACTATAGTGAATTCATAGAGAAGTGGTAGCTTCTGTAAACAAAGCAGCGTGACACTTGGCGATAAAATTGCCTGCTTGGCGATGGGGAAGACTGGAAACAGAGCCAATCAGACAAGCGAATCGGCCGGTTTTTCCGAATTCAGCAAGTAAACCATAAAAGTGGCAAATGCTGGCAGCAAAACAGCAACCCTCTATCTTTACTTCTCCTATCACTTCTAATTGAATGCATTAGAGTTGATGAAACAGCACCAGGGGCGCAACCAAGGGGTACGTAACTGAGAACATAATTGCATGTGTTTCGTTACGCACTTGTTACGTCACGCTTTTGTAGCGCCCTCTGCCACCACTGAAAAGCTCATGCAGAGGCATTATGAGCTAGTAGAGGTGTTCTACGTTTTATCTGCCACACCTTCATCCTATATGTAGGAGACGCAGGAGAAAAGCGGAACTATGATAGAAACATTGGTTTTAAAAATAAACATTTTAGAATTTTACCATGTCTACATTTTACACAGAATTTACAACCCACTACTTGTTTTAATTGAAAAACTTTCATCAGCATTTTTTTTAAAATCGAAAGTAAAAATAATAAAAAATAACTTTAGAAGCAAAATAGTAAAATATTTAGGAAAAGACACACATAAACGAACAGCATTTAAAAATAAATAAATAAATAACTATAGAAACGAAAAAATAAAATATTTAAGAAAAGCCAGACATGAACGAAATGTTAAAAGAAAAGAATGAAACAAAAAAATACATACATAAAACATTTTATTGTTTAGGAGACATAAAATTTTGAAAATCCATTTAATATTTTTTCGTTGTCGTTATTCGAGAAGAATTTTTCAAGAAAGCACTTAGTACACATGGAAGTTATAAGATATAAACTTCTGAGAAGTCCTCGAATTACTCGAAAATCAAACATTTTTACTTAAAAAAGCATCTATAAAATTTTGTTTCAAGTACTGGCAACAGTAAACTCAAAAAACGATCAAATGTTCTTTACTTTCGCACTGCTTTTTCAATGCTATATTTTTTTAAATTCGATTAGAAGAAGATTTTTCGTCGAGTTCATAAACCTGTGTTATATTTCTTAGACTGGTAGGAATAAAGCACCTGTCACATAAAATGTTCTAGTTTCGAAAATTGGTTTTGTTTGATTTGCTAGGAATCGCATTACATTTCATATATTTTACGACCTGCACCTTCGTTCTTTCACTCTTCGCTTCCATTCATTTTTCTACCGTGACTTAGAAGCAACCGATAGTATTACATCCTATTAATTTTTATAACGTCATCGGAATTCTTATAAAAATCACCAAATCTTTCTTTTAACAAGAAGTTCCGTCTAGAACTATACGAACCTACTTTCCCGTATACACCAAATTCAAATTTATAATCCAGCTATCTCTTTCTCTCTCTCTTTCTCCTTTAGCTTTAGTTCTTATTTTTTTCATATATACCTTTTCCAATGGATAATACATAGTCATTCACTCAGCCATTCATTCTTTCATTTATTCAGCCATTCATTTATTCATTCATTCGTTTACTCATTCATGCGTTTATTCATTCATTTACTCATTCATGTATTTATTCACCCATTTATTTATTTTTTTCATTTATTCACTCATTTATTCATTCTTTCACTCTGTCATTGATTCATTGAGAAATATCCTTAAAAATCCCGGTAAAAACCTTTCATAGGAAAATAGGCTCGTTAGTTCCGAATGAACTTTCTATTTGTTCATGTTCAACGTTATAAGAGCTTTCCAATAAAACTCGTTCCAAGCAAATCGGTCCATTAGATCAGGATTTATATAGTATTGAAGTTTCCCCGTAAGCGCTATGTTATTTTTTTGAACTGTTTAAATTAATATTTCACGCCAAGAGCTTCCTCCAGTAAGCTTGTTCATTGGAACGTGGATCTTGCACCCAGAGTTTACATCTTTTGCTTCATTTTCGTCCATAGGCGCTAATGTTAAATTTTTTTGAACTGTTCAAAATTGAACGAAAAATTGTTCGGATCAAAAAGTAAAATATGAAAAAAGGATGTCCTCGCCAAGATCTTTCGAATGCAAAAAGAATTTTTCGAATCCGACAGACTGACCGACACACATCCCCCCCCCCCCCCCCCATCTCAAAACTCTACTTTCAATTTTTTTATTTTTCAATCTTTATTTAATTACGTCACTTTTTCGTGACTTTTCTTTATTTTTAACGATATTTTCACGATACATTAAGCCTTACTTCATGCTTTATTCTTCTTATTTTTACTTTTACAGGAAAGTAGGCTAAAAAGGACTATTGCGTTTTTTACAGCGATTTGAAAATATAAATTAACTATATCTTTAACTGAAGCTATGGAGTTTGGCTTTCAACAGAGCACAGACAATATGATGCTTTCACATAATTTTAAAAACAATAATAAATATAAATTCCTTAATTGCCATTTCCCGTTGTATAATACCATCATTTAGTTCAAAATTACTTAAAAAATAAGTTATTTACAATAAGACATACATAGAAATCCTTTCAAATTTTAAATTTTACTGAATTCTTAGTTTAATAACTTATACTTCTTGTCGCAATACATTTACTCAAAATTATATTTCGTTTTCAATAGACCACTATTTTGATTAATAGATGCTATTTTTCGGTAGCAACTTCATTTGATAAGATATTACGTTACTCATATCAAGGAGACAGATTTCTGTAATTGCAATACTATAACAATATAAAAACTTAAGCTCCTTATAATGAGGTTAAATGATATAATAATCCATTTTTTTCTATCACTTCATTATATAACAATCTATAATCATTAAGGGAATTACGAAAATTACATAAAAATCTATAATCGTAATGAGAAATTCGAAAATTATATGAGAACCTATAATCATTGTCAGCATTTATAGTGCAAATCCTTATGATGAGGTTTAAATGGTACACAATCCTCCATTCTTTCTCTCAGCTTATTATATAAGGTTCTATAACTATTACGGGAATTACGAAATTTACATAGGACTCTATAAATCATTAGAAGAAATTTGAAAATTATATAAGAATCTATAATCGTACTAAGAATTTATAGTATAAATCCTTATCAAGAGGTTAAATGATACACAATCCTCCATTCTTTCTCTCACCTCATTATATGAGAATATAGAATCATTAGGGAAATTACGAAATTTACATAAGAATATATAATCATTTTGAGAAATTCGAAAATTATATAAGAAATTATAATCATTAACAGACATTATAGTGCAAATCCTTATAATGAGGTTAAATGATACACAATCCTCCATTCTTTCCCTCACCTCATTATATAACCATTACGTGAATTATGAAATTTACCTAGAAATCTATAATCATTAGAAGAAATTCGAAAATTATATAAGAATTCATAACCGCAATAAGAATTTATAGTATAAATCCTTATAATTAAGGCTAAATGATACACAATCCTGCATTCTTTCTCTCCCCTCATTACATAAGAAACTATAATCATTAGGGGAATTGCAAAACTTACATAAGAATCTATAACCATCATGAGAAATTCGAATATTATATAAGAATCTGTAATCGTTATAAGAATTTAGAGTAAAAATCCTTATAATGAGGTTAAATGATACACAATCCTCCATTCTTTCTCTCACCTCATTATATAAGAATCTATAACTATTACGGGAATTACGAAATTTACCTAGAAATCTATAATCATTAGGAGAAATTCGAAAATTATATAAGAATTTATAGTATAAATCCTTATAGTTAAGGTTAAATGATACACAATCCTCCATTCTTTCTCTCACCTCATTACATAAGAAACTATAATCATTAGGGGAATTACGAAACTTACGTAAGAATCTATAACCATCTTGAGAAATTCGAATATTATATAAGGATCTATAATCGATATAAGAATTTAGAGTAAAAATCCTTATAATGAGGTTAAATGATACAAAATCCTCCATTTTTTCACTTCCCTAATTATACAAGAATCTATAATATTAGGGGAATTACGATAAATACATAAGAATCTACAATCATTATGACAAATTCGAAAATTATTTACAAGAATCTGTTTATTATAAAATTTAGTGTACAAATCCTTATAATGAGGTTAAATGATACACAATCCTCCATTCTTTTATTCTATCGCCTCTTTTTGCTGTTTTTTTTTATTTAACTCTTATGTGGGAAATATTTCTTTTCTTTTTTCCAAAAAAAAACCTCGAACTTATAACTTTTCCTAAAATTGATTTCCTTTGAATTTCAAAAGCAAACAAAACAAGATTTCAAAACGACTTGTTTTTAACTTTTATCGACAATCAAAATTCCAGGATAATGGGGGTAAACAACATTATATATCTTAATGATTTGACGCAAAGACTCGAGATTTCTCCTTTTGTTCTAAGCAAATCCATCATGATCCAAAGCATATTTTAACAATATCGCAACACTTCCTTTCCCATTTGCATAATACGAACTACAATAAAGAAACAAAATATCAATTTGCAGCGTTACAGACTTTTATCCCCGGGCATCTAAGTAGTTTCTGGCTCTGTTTACAAAAGCAGAAAGTTCCGCGTAAAATATTCAAATTAGATTCCTCGCGAGCTCCTGAAAATAAGTAAACTGAAGTGAAGAAATCTATTTATTGCAAGTTCCCAGTGAAGATAATCCGAAGGCTGCATCAAAAGATGGAGGCAGGTTTTTCTTTATGAAATCGAAAGATAATGGAATTTGCATGTAAAACAATAGTCATTTACATTTAAGATTAACTAACAGTATAGTCGGAATGGAATTTCGGAAACGCTGTATTTTGTTTCTTAACTTTGTATCCCTCGAGATAGTAAATAGTTGTAGGGAGATTTAATTCAATTTGCTTCGTTAACCGAAGAACTTGACATGATCTTTTAATCGAATATATCACAACGTTAACTTCCAACCAAGTACGTCTGCAGTTTAGCAAATTGTTCTTGCATATAAAAAGAATTAAATTACATTACACATTTGCTTAATTGTTGATTTCGTCTTATGCGTGGCGTCAATTATATGAAGAAGTAAAATGTTACATCTGGGGGGGGGGGGGGAGTAATACTTTTGGTAATTGAAGACACGTTCTGTATCTGATACTGTTAAAAGCAGGCTCTCCGGAGCTAATCAAGAGCACTTGTTTTAGTCCCAACCCCCGGAAGACCAACCACGTACACTTTGGGACACGTGCAGGTAAAATCCGCGGACCCTGGAGTCCCGAGGCAGTTCCGAGGGTACCCGGTGGGTGGATAATTTCCCTTACCTTCACTCTTAGGACAAAAAAGGAAAGTGGCGTATTTGTGTCTCATGTCATCCAAATACATAATGAGCCAAGTCGCACTTCCACCATCGTGATGCTCAACTATAAACGGAAGGCGATTCTTACTGCCTTAATTCCTGGTCGCTCTGCGAAGGGAAGCTTGGATACCCAAGTGTAGAAACAACAACAATTTTTTTTTTTTGCAGTACGTACTATATAATTGTCGTACACAAACAACTTTCTCATATATCTTCGGCTTCCTATATAGCATTTCCTTTGTTTTCGATAAAAATAAATTTTAAAAAAAGAAAAAGAAAAAGAAAAGAAATGAAGAAAAAGAAAGAATATCTTCTTAATAAAAGTAAAAAATAAATAAAGCTCTTCTTAAGCTTGCTCACTCGAGAATTCTAAGGATTCTAATTCAATAAATTATTGTCGCGAACACAATAATTAATTAACACAAAAATTTATAAGAACGACAAAAATAGTAACGGAAATAAAAGAAAAAAAAAAAAAAAAGTTCAATACAAGAAATCCGCTCAAAACTAAAATAGTTCATTTTTTGACAAGTACAATATATACTTTATAAGTTCGCTAAGGGGGGCAGTTTCCCTACATGTTAAAATCTCTGAACGTTTATTAATAGAGCAAAATATGGAAAATATATTCCGAATATTATTATTTCAGGAATTATAAAGGATTAAATTTCGCCCCTAACACCCACTTTAAGGTCTTCAAAAAAAAAAAAAAAAAAAGAAAAAGAATCAAAGTAAAAAGAACGAAACATGGGACTAAAATGCCCTGGCATTGTTCTTTCTAATGAAAAAAGTTTTGCTCAAATTGGACAATTCCTTCAAATATTATCAAATGGGACTAGAGAGAAACTCATAAAACAAACCGTTGACTAACTGTGAACTTTTCTGCGAACTAAAAGCTCGCTTTCATTTTTTAATTTCAATTTTATTTTTTTAATTTGTCTTTATTGTAACATGTGAGGATATTTTTACAGCAATCTTTCTTTCATATTAGAATTGCTATTATTTTCTTTTTGTTTATTTTTTCTTGCTAAATTTAATTTATATACCTTTAAAATAACTTTAAAAAGGGGGAAAAAAGCTCTACACCGAAATCTTTTTACTTCGGTTTGTACTAACGAAAATAGCATTTTCAATTCCACATTTTTCCTCAGCAAAAAGTATCTTCATAACAAAAGTAAGAACTTTCATGCGGTTTCAGAAATATATCAATAAATCTGTCAGCACGGCTGTTATGCGTGTGCTCACACCGAACAAAAGAAAGAAAGAAAAGAAAAAGGAAGAATTTCATCATGTAAAATGGGGTAGAAGGGCGTAATTTTCGTATTATCCATAAATCTGCACTGGCAAAACAAAACCAAGAGCGTTGTAAACCAGCGGTAACGGACTTTCTTCGAAATCATAAGGGACGGTGTTCGAATCTCGGCTTTTCGCTCGTTGCTTTGAAAAACAAGGCGGTGAATGGGACACGTTGTTTATGTCATCCAGCCTGCTTGGAGCTTTCCTGGTTTTCTCCTACGCAGTACATAAATGTGAGGCTTTCACCATTAGGAAGTACTCTCAAGGATACCTAAACATTACAAGAGAATTAACACGCGCAAAAAAATAATTGTTCAAAGCACTCATCAACTCATACGGCTAACTACGTTGCCTTGAAAGAAATAAAAGTTAAGGGCGGATCATAATTAGCAACTGATTGGTTGCCAGATTCTGTTGGACTGAATCATAGACCTTGTAAACTCGTAGACATCGCTTGGGAAGTAACAGTGGCACAAGGGCGGATATCGGTCTGGCTTACGTGCTCAAGAAGAAAAGCCAATCTCTGTTTAGAAGGCGTTGCTCTCGCTGATAAGCGAACGTTTCAAATTCCACTCGAGTCCTCTCGTTCGGTGCAGTTGAGCGCGCAGCTGAATCCCATCTTGAAAACTTCATGCCGTGGGAAGAAACTAATGCAAAAGCAGATAAGGCGAAGCGAGGTAAGACAAGAGACGCTAATTGGCCGAAACTGTATCGTCTACTTCACGTGACCTGTTCACCCCTCAGACACTCGCAAATTCAAAGTAAGCTGGCGTTGCTCCGTCTATGCTAATATGTCTACGGATTGAATAAGGAAAAATCCTCAGCAATGCATAAAAAATATATAATTTTAATTTTGAAAAGTATCATTCCTTCAGCTAAATCAAATAAAAATTGAAAAGTCATAGAAATAATTTTTTTTTTGTCACAAAAAGTCATCGATTCAAAAGAAAAATAAATCCCAATTCGTCAGAAACAACATTTACAAAGTATACAGTCCCCTCACCAAGAGGTAATCCCAAACGATAGGATGCATGGACCATTACTTGCTCCTTTCTTAGTTTAACTCAACAACATGTCCACCAAACTTAGCCGCGAAACCGGGGTCAATACATTCCTAGTCGTCACCATGGAAACCAAGCAGATAACCACACAGTTTCGGCTGAACTTGTATTAAATTTGTCACCGGGCCGAAACAAAAGCAGATGAACCCCCAATCCTGTTTACAGCTATCGGGGGCATAATGGGCATTTAGGGGGAATACTCCACTGTGTAAACATCAATAGAACGATTAGAATCACGAGTGGGGTCTCATGTCTTCGAACAATTATCTGGAATACTGAGACAATTAATTACACGAGCGAGCTATGCAGATGAATGAATAATCGAAGTTGGAGAATGCACTGGAGTTATCTATTTAAATTTGTAGTTATACGTGAAATAGCGAATAAACAGCGAATTCAAGAACTTATTGGTCATATATGGTCGAACAGCAGCTTTACCTTTGCCCTGATGGAATTTAGAAAAAATAAATGAATTCAATTTTTTTTAAACATAAAAGGAGAATAAATGGATTTGAATAAATGAAACGTTACTAAAGCAGAAATTGCAAGGAAAATTGGACACACTTGTTTTGAAGAGACAAGGGTCACATTATTCAGTGCAAATCAATGAAGCTATGAAAGAAAAATAGCAATGCATATTAGTACCGTAACCCTCTGACTGCTTTTTTTTTTTTAGCGAATTCGATTCGCTAATCGTTTAAAATGTTTTAATTATGTTAAGTTATGTTTTAAGTTAGGTTTTAAGTTATATTTTAAAATGTTTTAAGTTTAATTTAAATCGTTTTAAAATGTTTTAAGTTATACGGTTTTACTTGTTTTCATGGTATAAGTTCCTTTTTTGTCCAGGCGCCTCTTCCGCTGCGTCGCAGTTTCTTTTTTCGCCATGATATGAGTATTTTGAAATTCAACACATCGTTGCATTATCCAAACATTACAAACAAAACTATCGTTGCCATTCGACAAATAATAATTCTGGTAATTCCTCAGAGCCAAAATTACTACATTTTTTCCAAATTAGCGTTATAATTAATTATAAAGTGGATGGAATATTGTATTGTCATAGAAGATAAGTTTGTGTGCAAAGTTTGAAGATAATTTATGCAGTAATAGCGGTCGAAAACCGCGTGCAAACTTCCGTGACAAATCAAGTTAAATAAAACCGTGTAACAAACATTTTTTAAGCTATCGTTGCCAGAGGTCAAATGCTTAGTATGTTTCCTTTTGAAAAGATTTACGGCTTTAGATTTAACTTTAAAAAAAAGAATGAAAAGAAAAATTTAAAAAAGCACACGAGATTACGATATATACTTACTAAAACTAGTCCTCAATGGTTAAACCAAACACTGCCCTACCCATTTTTTTTAAATTTTTCATTTTCAGTCTTTCAACTAAACTTTACCTTATGCTATTAAGGGCTAAATGTTGAATGCTGCCGAACCTCAAGAATGAAATGATTCATCGTATGTCCTTGTTGAAGTTGAAGTCATTGTTTGAATTTAGACTGCTTTACAGGATTATCAGTTTTAACTGCTATTTTTGGGATTGCGACTTCAAAACAAACCTCCGTCTTAACAATTATAACGGTGAAAAATATTAGGAAGCAGTAACTCTTTCATGAAAAGGTCTTTATTTGTTTTAAACTATTTTATTTATTAATTGTCCTGAAATTGTAACAAATAAATTTGATCAGTTCCTTTGACTTTTGTAGTCTGCTTTAAATTTCTGAGAACTACGGCTACAGATAGAGATAGTTTATCAAATTTCATCGACTGTATTCACATTAAACTTATTAAAGCAGAGCACGAAAACAAAAATGCCCGATGTGTTTGTTCCCAATAAGAGATTTCTTATTTTTGCTTTCTCAGCTTTTGGTATGTGTATTTATTAATTTGAAGAAATTAAATGCACGGAGATAATAAAAAGTAATCAAAGAAATAAAAGTAGAAATATAAGATAAAGTGCCTTAAAGCTGACACTCAAAAAACGGTTTCTAAAGCTGACAACTTCAAATCAAAAAACATTTAAAGTATTACCAATTTAAAGAGATTTAAGAAGTGATACCATTCAAAAAGCACGTTAATCTCGTTTTAAATTATTTCAGGGAATTGGAAATACTTGAAATGGATTTTTATTTGAGGGTATCATCTTTATGAATCGTTTTTTTTTTTTTGGGGGGGGGGGGTGTCAGCTTTAGGGCACTTTACCTGATACTAGTAAATATTTCTTGGTTTATCTTCCGTTGAATTCAATTAAAACATTTAAAGAAATTGAAAACCATCAGGAAAACAATAAAGGTTTCGAATAAATAAGAATACTTCACACATTTGAAGATGGGATGTAATGCCACAGAAAATAACTAGAGATCAATCATTACAAAATTTAGATTTAGAGCAAAAATTAAACAAAGAGAAAATTATGATTCTTCAGTATGTAAATACTTAAAAGTGTTTTTATTGAAGTAAAATGGGTTTGGCTGATTTTAAGAAAGATTTGGTACAAGAACAACAACAATAATAAAATTAACAAGAAAAACTATACGGGTATACTTTTCTGTATACACCAACATCAGACTTATATATATGGTTTAGCTATCTCTCTCTCTCAATTATCTTTAGCTCTAAATTATTTCAAATGTACCTTTTTGGGCGGTTACTACATATCTGTTCACTCATTCATTTACTCATTCATTCATTCATTTGTACGTTTATTCAGAAATATCCTAAAAGATTCAATTTAAAAGTTTTTATGTTAAAATAATCCCGTTCAGTTCTGGATTAGCTTGGCATCTGTACATGTTCTAAGTCATAAACTCCTTACGATAAAGATTGTGCCAAGCACATGTCTGTTAGACCAGGAATTTTGATTGATTAAAATTTCCCCGTGGGCGCTAACGTTATTTTTTTTCTTTCTTTTTGAACTGTTCAAAAATGAACAAAAATTATTCAAGTCAAAAAATATTTCACATCCAATTCAATAAGCTTGGTCAAAAGAACTTGGATCTTATCTCCAGGATTTATATAATTGCTTGATATTTCCCATGGGCGCCAATGTCAAGATTTTCTAAACTGTTAAAAAATAAACGCAAAATTATTCAATTTAAAAAATAAAAAATCTAAATTTCCTTCTTTTTCAGGTGTAGCAATAGTTATAGTGTAGTTGCAAGCATTGTACCATAACAGGCATAAAATGTACAGTGTACAATAACAGGTTTTTGTCTGGCGTATCAGGCTATAAACGAGCGCTCAGAGGGTGCAAATTAACATCACCGATATAACATGGTGAAGAAAAATTGTTTCTCCTCTCGTATCTCTCTCGCAGTTCAAGGGAGACTAATTTAATTTGACACTTAAAGAAATAAATAGCAAGCTGAGAATAAATTTTATTTATATACTTACTGGCATAATAGGGACTGGTAGTCTCCAAAAAAAGTAGTTGCTGATAAATTAAAATTGATTTAGTGCGCTCTGAGTCTTCGGAGTACCAAATTTTTGTTTTTTATTTTTATTGTAACACTAAAATAATTATTTAAAACCTGACAAAACTTGTATATTAGAAAACATATTAGCGTTATCGGCGCAGCAAGGGATTTTGTAGTCTAGCTAGCTACGTATTTCGTAGATGGTGCTAAATCATCCAATATAAAGAACGACATATTTCAGTAGCGCTATCTCTGAAGTGACAAACTAACTAATTACAGCGCTGTATTTATTTGCTACTTAAACACCTATGAAAATAATCATTTATTGTCAGAAGTAGAGATGTAACGAATATTCGGCCACTATTCGGTATTCGGCCTATTCTCATCACCAAGCCGAATATTCGGCCTGGCCGAATATTGATGCACTATTCGGCCGAATAGTTCTCCTACAGTAGAAATGCAAAAAAATAAAGAAATTTGTAGATTTTAAACATTTAAAATTGTATTATAATTATTGCAAAAGAATACATTAGTTTATAGTTTTAACAAATAAAAATAATTAAGAAAAAACAATTTTTTTAAACCTTGTTTTAGGTTTGACTGAGCAAAAACAGATTTTAAAGTTGTAATATTGTACTTTATATTTAGCATTTGCTCCCAAAGCTAACAAAAGTTAATTATGATATAGGAAAAATTAATTTTGTTATTATTAACAAAGTGGAAGTCCGACTCTGTTTGGGGAGACTGATTTATTGTGAATATTGGGTAAGAGAGAAATGTGAAAAGCCCAGAATATATCATGAATATTTAGATAGCATAAGTTATAGGCGTTTTTGAAAATGAAAATTTATTCCAGTTAAGTGTATTAAATTTTAAAAGATCGTTTAAAAATAGGTATGTAAAAAAAACCCATAAAATAAATATATTAGCTTTTATAACTTCTAAAATATCTTCATAAAACAGTTTTGAGCAAGGTAAAAGTTCCCTAAGCAATAGTAGTTCTTTCATTTGAATTACATAATTAGTAAAATAATGTTAATGCTTACTACCATAAAATCTGTCATTTCTATTCCACTTGTGGGTGAAATTCTTAGTTTTATTACATTCAAAACAATATGGAAAATAAATTAATTTTAAATAGTTTTAAATTCTTAACAAACAGAATTAAATCATGCATCATAGATTTTGTGTAATTGGTAGTTGACTTTGTCAATAATTTTAAAATTGGCAAATACTTTCTATTACAACGATTTTCTAGAAATTTTAATATTCGGCCGCCGAATATTCGGCTTCGGCCTATTCGGCTTAGAAGAAATGACCGAATATTCGGCTTCGGCCTGGGAGATGTGGCCGAATATTCGGTATTCGGCTAATTCGGCCAAATCACTATTCGTTACATCCCTAGTCAGAAGGATGTCAAATCCACTTGTATCGTGTCGTAATTCATTAAGTTCAAAGTATCAAAGCTCTTTAAGATGAAATTTGGTAAAATTTAAGACGAATGTTAAAACACAAAACCAGACACGTAGGAAAATACAGTAACAAAAAAAGCAAGGGGTAACAAAACAGAAGCTTAGCTATAAAATTGTGTTGAAAATTGGGTGTATATTATTTCTACACAAGGGCCGGATTTTCTGTAATGCCTTTCCCAAACATCGCAATATCCTCTCTTTTATCTTTTTCTTCCTTCCTTTTTTAAAATTGTATCCTCTTAATTTGGAGGGAAGTTCGTGAAGCTTTTTGAAAGCTGCCAGTAGTTATATGAAAATCGGCCCGTTGAATGTGTATCACTGCCATAACAGAACAGTCAGTAGATATGTAAGAATAGCATAAAAAATAAAAAATAAAAAGCTCAGTGAAATGTCAACCATGCTCTGAAAATTATTCTAAAAATTGTAGATTTAACTTCTAAATAAAGAATCATACATAGCATTTTTCTGAGGTCCTCTTATGGTCGTTTTAAAATTTGAAAGATTAAATGTATTTTTTGTTGTTGTTGTTTAAATATTATGTTTACTCTAAAAGTGTTATGCAAAGCCTTTTTCTAGATTTACCTTGTTAATTTAATTTAGAGGAGTTTAATACAGGTGTTCGGTTTTCAGGACAGCGGTCTAATACACGTTAAACTTGGATTAATTGCCTTAAAACTATTCGCATTTTTATTTTAAGGGGGAAAGAATCACATTTTTTTTTGCTTCAAACCTTTGCGCTTGATCAAGAGCAAGTAAATATTATGCATATATATTGGACGCCGCTTAATGTGATCACTCACGGACGGAAATGATTTGTTAACAATAAGCGAATAATTATAATGAACGATACATACGAACTTATTGCTGGATTACATATGTGATTACATAAAGCGCTTTCCCTATTTCTCTCTCTCTCTCTCTCTCTTTGTATATAAAAAAGATATGTGTGTGTGTGTGTACATATATATATATATATATATACATATATGGGGAATTCAGAAGTTTGAAATCAAATTATATATATATATATATGTAAATCAGGGTTACGTCACAACCTCATTTGGCGGTGGTTGTCCATTTCTGAATACAGTCGCGGCCAAAATCCAATAAATCATAGTTTATTTATTTTCCGCTTCAAATACACAGTTCAAAATGATACAAAGACGAACATAAAATATCAAAGTTTATACACTATGTACATCTGAAGGATACCCGCGAAATCCCTGCGAACCACCTTTAAATAATCTCGAGCTGTCCGGTCACATGATGGAGCAACTATTTTACTATTCGTTCTTCTGCAAAATCATCTAGGCCTCACGTTACGTAATTTCTTCCCCGTCGTGAGAAAAGGAGACCGGTTTAAGGGAACGTGTATAAAGTGCCTACAATTGTCTGTAGGTCACTTTATATTTTGCGTTTTAAAATCGAAACTGAATTTAAAAAGGAGTTTAAAAGAGTTATTTTTTAATGTTATATAAATATATATAAGGGAAACTCAGGAAATATCTGATGAGTGGTGGAAGTTATTATTCATTGTGGTAGATGGATGGCCTTGCCGTTAGGATCTGTAAATGACTGAGAATGGTTGCTGCAAATCGGAAATTCCATGACGAATTCTAGTAGCATGTATCACTACGCACTGAGCAGCGGAACTTCCTAATATATAAGTTATCAATGAAGGTTTTGCGGAAATAACCATCTATGTGAAATAATGAATTCACCTTGCAGCTCAATCTCGCCACATCAGATTAAACGCACACATTTCGGCAAAATATTCTATCACGAAATCTACCGCCAAATCTTAAGAGTAAATGTATCATGGGGATTCTGGTAAAAATCAACACACAAAACAAAAATATAAAAGACGAAATATTGCAGTGAATTGGAATGTGCAAGTAACTTTTTTGTGATTTTAACCGATCACACAATTGAAAGTATAAGTAAGGGAACTTATTGTAGAAGTTAGATATCTAGTAGATGATATACATACACATACCAATTACAGAAAATGTTCAACATGCACTTTTATTCCCACAACGTGGACGCACTTGCCTTGCCAGTATTCGCCCTTTTCAAAGCCACGTGATTTGCTGGCCATTTGTGAAGGACCACCTGATAGGTGACCAGCATTAACCCTAACATGCTGCAGTCGGATGACACTCGATAGAGCCACTACAACTACGCCACCTCCCTTTTTGGACCAGAGACTGAAGGGAAAGGAAATGTTCTCCGTCCTCCGTTACCCTTGGGACTTCAGGGTCCACGGATTTTACATGCATGTTTCCTCAAGCGTACATGGTGGATCTTCAGGGGTCGGGTTATGACCCCCAAACCTTTCGGTTCGAAGAGCGATGCTATGACCATTAGGCTACCATGGCCACCCAGTATTTGGATGCACAAAAGGGCACATTTCAACATATTTTTTGGAATCGAGCATGAGTAGTAGGAGAATTGTTGTAGAAAAGGGGAGGCAACTGGGCTGTGACGATTGAAGTTGGACTAAGGGATCATTCATAAATGATGTCACGTTTCGAGGGGGGAGGGGGGTTCGTGAAATTGTGACAAGGTGTGACAAGGGGAGGGGAAACAAGAAGTGTTACGTCATGCATTATGCAACAAAGCGGGACATGTGACAAAGGAGGGGGGTCCGCTGAAGTGTGACATATTGTGACAAAGGGGGGAGCGGGGCCAAATATATGGGGAAAAAGCGTGACGTCATTTATGAACACCCCCCTAAGTAGAAAGTTTAGCCTACAGTACCCAAGCCAAATACATACTCAAGCGATCTTCATCATACCATACAATCACAAGGGATAGACGCTCGTGCCTCTTGAAAATCCATCGGCTTATGCCGGTTTTGAACCCGCTATCTTAGGCGGAAGGGTCTAGTGCCTTAACACTATACCACCCTGCCGGCACACACATAGCTCCTATAACTCTTTGTACATAGTTTGTAAAAATTTAATTTTACAGAAACGAAGCGAGAAAACATGCCGTAAAAATGAAAAACATTTTATTTAAAAATGACCCATAAAGAAAAACCATCAAACCCGAATCTTAAAATAAAACAAATGAATGCAAGAAACATTACCTAGTTGAAGGCAACGATAAATATTCTCCAGCTAAACATCCGGGGCTTAAACGGAAGCCTTAGTATAGTCTGTTACTATGGAAACTTCACGTTCGTCATCAAATGCTATGAATAGGTTTCAATGCGAATGGAAAGCTCCAGCGAAGGTTTCTTTGAAAACGATACTCCACCATAACACTCGCTGGATGAAAGTGAAAAGCGAGTCTTCGCAATGTAGCAATTGAATTGGAACTTAATTGCTGGCTAGAGCGTCTTCGTTATTTAATTTGTTTAGAATTCACGGTTTCTCCCCGTCTGGCTTCGGTGCCAAGGAGAATAATTACTGCCGGAAATGTCTAAACATGAATGAGTAATATGCGGTCCATTGTGTGGTCCTCGGGTTCAATGTTGGATTAATTGACAAATAGTGGGACCCTTCATATTACGGTTTTAATAATGTTGCAATATGAGTGTTTTAATATCAGGAGATTTTGACCTTAATTAGCACAGTCGAACTCTGTTAAAGCGAGGGTGAATGGATTACGACAGTTTGTTCGTTATAACCCGGCTTACTATAAATTCAAATCTTATTGCAAAAAGATGAATTTGATAAAAATAGTTTAAAAGAACTTCATTTTTTTCATCATTTATTGTAGATGGGGGGAGGAACCCGTCAGTTTTATTTGGATTTTGTTTTTGTTTTGTTTTGTGTTTTTTTTTTGGCTATTGTTGGCGTTGAATTTGTACTTGAAGTCTTGAAGATAAGTATTACTTTCTGCAAATTTGAAAGCATTTTCATCTGTTATCAGTTTTATGTAAAATTTTAAATTCTTGTTTCCGAAGAGAACATTTGAAAAAAGTTCTCATTATAAAAAACGCTCTGTAAATCCGAGACATACTTGTAATAACCGGGTTTACTCAAGTGTCTTAATATTAAACCAACCATTGATTTTATTTATCCTCGTACACCTAGGTTCTGGTTAAATCCGGATTCACAAAAACCGAATTTGACTGTATTTTCTTTTTGAACAATCAACGAATGCTTCAATCTAATAAGCCCCATTTTTTATGCATATCTTGTTCTATTATATTATTTATTAATTAATGGCATAGCAAAGTTTATCACGTCTTTCAAAAATGTATACAATGCATTTATACAACGCATCATATATACAAGGCATTTATGCAACGCAGCATATATACAGACTTTTACCAGAATCGAGTAAAAATTGAAAGCAGCCATTTCAAAATGGCGTGCGATTACGTTCATCGAGTGAATTAATAAAAATTTCTAAGTATTTTTAACGAGCGACATTTTTGAGTTAGTAATGGTAGTAGATTACTTTTTATTATATATTAAGCGCGCAGTTAATTGCTTTTTAATTCAGCAAAAACTGCAAGATAGGGAAAATATTAAACATAATATTTTTTAAGCAAATATTGTCAATGCTAAAATGGAGAGAGCATTTAAAATGCATTTATTAATGAAAAGCAGGCAAATGGTATTTAGTTCGGTTGAAAATCAGTTTAAAAGAAAAAATAAAGATCTTTTCAAAACATCTTTAATTGTAGATTGCAGGAATAAAATTTTGGGTAGTCAAAATTTGTGAAGACATCAGTTTTAATCGAAATGGCTTAAGTGATGCATCCATTAACTAATTACCGAAAAAGATTTCAGAACATTTTACTGAAGTGAATTAAGTGCCGTTCTTTCAGCAAACATGTGTAACATATTTAAAAACAAATAAAAGCAGACGACACAATTTTCTCTTAATCTTAAATTTCCACTCTGATAAATTAATTGAAAGAAAAAAGAGAAAACATTTTTCGTCAGGGGAGAACATACTGGCGGACGTTGCTCAAACACCGACATTTATACCAGCAGCCCTGGGAATAGAATGATGAGGGGGCTGACAGAAATAAGAGCGCCCCTGCGCGGTATGTAAACACATGCAATTCAAAAAGAGAGAGAGGTACATGATTAATGCGAACCCAAGTAGGAAAACGTAGAAACGGTTTCAGAAGTCAGTATGAGCTGCCGATGGAAATGGACAAGAGGAATAGAAAAGGAGAAGCGGGTGTTTGTATTTGGCTTTCTTTCGCTCTTTTTGGCGATTGTTTAAATTGTTTCTACACTGAAGATATAACGTTTGGAAAAATTGCGTCAAATATTATTTATATTGCGTGGGTGTGATTGTGCATGCGTGCCTTCGTTCTCATACCGTGTTTTTTAGTACCAATAAAAAAAACCAAGGGCAAAGCTAAGTTTTTTTTTTTGAAAAAATAGTTAATCGCTGAGATCTGAAACGGAGCGTCGAGTAGGAGTGCGGAGCAGAGGAGCAACAAGACTTTGTTCGAAATTGGAGTGGAGCCAAGAAATTTGTTGTGTTCCACAACTCCTTTTTTTTTCCGAATTTCGCTCGTTAACTTAAAAATAAATGAATGAGGGCTTCTTCTTCTCTTTTTTTTTGTAGTGGAGGGACGGGGAGCCAATATTTTCTCAATATACTGCATACCAAAGGATATATATTATATTTATTGATAAATAAATAATCTATATGAAACTTATTAAACGTTTTATCACATAAAATGAAAATTAACTTTAAAAAAAGATATAAATGATTTATAATTCCTATTAAAACTCTTCGGAGAACCCGGACGAGGTGATCTAATTCTTAAAGCAAAGAAGATAGCATTTAGTTTCAACGCTAATGAATGGTCACATTAAGTTTTTTATTGAAGACAATAGGGAAGGTTAGTTGCTAAGAATAGGCAAAAACTAGGTCATTTTCTTTGAAAGATAGAGGGAAGCCAAAATAATTTAATTTCAAAAAAGGGTAGAAAACACAAGGCTTACTTTCTAAACGGGATAGATGATTATTGCGTTGATTATTGCGTCTGGCTTCGGTGCCAAGGAGAATAATTACTGCTGGAAATGTCTAAACGTGAATGATTAATATGCGGTCCATTGTGGTGGTTCTCCGGTTCAATGTTTCTTCAATAAAAACATATCCGGTTCAATATTTCTCCAATAAAATTTTACATAACGCTGATAACAGATGAAAATGCTTTCAAATTTGCAGAAAGTAATAACATTCAACATATAAAAGATGATACATAGTTTCCAAGCGTGGATAATATACAAAAGTGTTGGTGCAAATGAGAAAAGTATACAAGAAAACATTAAGTTTGGAACATTGAAAGTTAGTATTTAGAAATATTTAAGCTTCTTGCTACGTAACTTTTTAAATCAATATAGGTTCAAAAGTTACGGATTTTTTAAAAATTACATAATTCAAATCTACGTGTGTTTTAATTAAAATGTACCAAAATCTTTTTTTTATTTTTTTTAAAATATAGAATTAGTTTATCAAAAAAAGGTGATCGGTTATGGTTTTTACGATGAACAGGAAAAGAGCAATGTATTGTTAAATAAGCGGAAATTATGCATTCCCGCGAAAATCACGGGGTTGCGCAAATTTTGCTACTTCTACGCTGCCCGTGGAAATTTCGGGATAAGCAGCGAGAGGGTTAATACGTAAGCTAACACAATTGGTCGTGTAAAATCGTCTGTTTCAACAAAAACAACAAAAAAGTATTTTATGGAATTTCTTTTTTTCTGCGAAGCTTCTCCCAAAGCAGGCGATCAAAAAGCGTAGGATATAAAAAAAAAGACCCAAGGCCGTATCTCTACTTAAATGCAGTTTATCTCATGCTTCCTTGCCCTTTTCATTAACCGACAACAAAATCAAAAGCCGAGACAAATGACTCGAAGGAACCCGGGAGTAACGGCTCTGTCTCCTGCTTTTAAGTGCAGCAAAAAATTCCCGCGAGGCACATTATCCGGAATTTGTCCGGAAATGAGACTTCATGGCAATCCGGGATTTCCAGGAAAACAAGCTGCGTTATCCGTCTCCGGAGAGGGCAGTCACCTACCTTGTTGCCACGAAACTGCTAATTAGCGAAAGTAGTTCAAAGCGAATTAGGGACTTTTGTTTTTTATTTTGTCAGCCCTCTTCAGCAATAAAATTGGCATTTGTAACAAAAAAAAGTACAATACTTTTCTTGTGATGAGTTTAATTTAAACAGCTAAGAACTATAATTGATAAGACATTTGTAAAATAACGTAAATAATTTCGGTACGTTATAATTTGTTTTCCAAATTCGCGAAAAAACCTACCGTAACCGTAATCGCGAAAACATTCTACCAAAAATTTTACATGGTGTTTTGTTGTTTTCACCTATAATATACGCTGAATATATACTCTTTGCCCCCCTCCCATCTTAGAAAATTTTGAAAAGACGGGACTGTCGTCAGCCGAATTAAAATCAATCTCGGTACCCCTTTTGCTGTTCTTCTTCTTGTTCTTTTTTTTTCCACATTTCTTTTCATTTTCGAATTACTTTTGCAAAAATAGTTATATATAATTAATTTATGTCTACAAATTCATGAGAAATTCAATCTTCATTTTTGATATTAAAAATTTTAATTTCTATCGAGAACTTCACGGATTTATTGAGAATTTAACTAGCTTCGGAATTTTGACGTGAGATATTATGCCACAAATCTCATTATACTATTCCAACTAAGAAAAACTTTCGCCTGCTCCAAGTTTGAATCATTTAAGCATCCAAGAATATGTCTCACACTAACAGGATAATAATTTTGAATGAAAGTGGAAACAAACTTTCACTCAAAATTATTATCCTTTTAGTGGAAACAAACTTTCCGCCGCGATTGTTTAAATACAGCATTTTATTCACGGGCTGCAAAAATACCTTTGTACTGTTATCTGTTGTCACCAAGTAGTTGTCTGAATTAAATTAATGATTAAAACCTATATCTTTTCGGTGAACAAAATTTTTATAGCCTTAAGCGATGGCTTATCAGCAAATTATTAATACTAGAGCTTGCCCAACAATCGAAGTTCGACTGTAATAATTGAATTTAGCATTGAAAACATGCTATATATATATATAATTGTGTAAAAATTATTCATCATATTTGGCGGTTATAACGTCGAGTTTATTTTGATCCTCCTCACTTGAAGCAAACGTATTGAAATTAATTTCGCCGCAGGGAAAAAATTACGCTCAAAGATGTAGCAGCCGCATGTACTTCTGTCGACTTCGCACTTAGTTGAGTGGTAGTTGAATAAGACAAATATTTGCTTCCATACACTATTCTCACGTTCATTTCATTGTTTCAGGGAAGCGTTCACTCCACACAAACTCATATTATAATCGCAGTAATATTACTGCATAATGGCAACGAACACTTTTTAACAATGAATTTTATAGTTATTACCTAATAATTTACTCCACGAAGACATGTTGCCATCCGCTATCTATAACAGTATAACATTACAATTATAACTGAGGCTTGCCTGGCGAAGGAAAAGTGGAAACAATTAATCAATAATAAACTGCTTCCAAAACACTCTCAAAAACGCATGCTGAAATCTCAACGAAACTGTCGTCGTGTTTGACGAAATGGCTTCGTGAAAAATGCTCCGACGAAATGGCTTTCGTCAAATTGCCGAAATGTGTGTAGTAGTAACTTTTTTAAGTCACGTGATCGCGCGAGGAAAGAATCGTTGTAAATGACGAGATTTTATGGACGATTGAAGAATCTTCGAAAATGAGGCTTCTATTTTTGAGAGTGAATGTTTTAATTGATATCGCTAAAACTCGTCAATAACTAAACAAAACATTATTTTGTTTAGTAGCATTAACTAGCTATTAAATAAAAAAGTAAAAAAATCGATTGCAAAGCATTGAAGAAAATGGTTCTTAGCTGTTCTCTTTGCCTATTTACGTATAGATACAGTAAACCCTCGTTATATCGCACCTCATTATATGGCGCTTTTTCTATGTCTCCCAAAATTTTAAGTTTGAGGTCTCGATATTGCATTTGAAAAAAGCTTACACTAAAACAGGGGTTCTCAACCTTTTTCGACTTGTGGCCCCCTTATGGTACCAAATTTTGTCGTGGCTCCCCCCCCCCCCCGTGTAAAATTTTATTTCTCATTATGAAATTGCTTCTATCTGTTTTGATAGCTGGTTTAATTTGCCGTATGTAAGAAATTTAAATCAATTGTTGTTCTAATAGATACCAAAGTATTTAACTGACATATCATTGAGTACAGTAAGCACAGTCATGCTTTCAGAGAAGAATACAAACTGTCATGTATTATAGACTTGTAATATATTTGATCAGAATAATGTGTAATATTTTACCATTGTTTGGAATGCGGAATATTTTATCAGTTTGAAACGATTGGTTCCTTGTCTCCCTTCGGAGGTTTATGTCTCCCTTATTTTACTATTTTCCCCTATGGCTCCCCAGATTTTCTCAGTGGCTCCCAAGGGGGCCTATGGCTCCCGTTGAGAAACCCTGCACTAAATACGAGCGAACAGTCTAACCACGTAACTAACTACAATGCAGTTAGTCCATTTTCGATCGTTAATATTAAGTGGAAAAACAAGTGCTAAACGAAAAAGTAACGGCAAATGACATAGGGCTTTTATTTCACCAAAAAGCAATAGAAATACATTCAGAATTTATATTGTAAGAACTGTGCATGAAAATAGCAATTGTAAAGTTTAGTTTTATTTGGTATTTTTATTAAGAATGTTGTCATTATGTAAGATTAATTTTTTTTTTCGTTGACACTCAATTCACTTGTACTTTTTCGAGTTATTTCTGACAGTATCGGTTATAACGCGCATTCGGATATATCGCGCTTTTATGCTGTACCCCATCAAGCGCGATATAACGAGGGGCTACGGTATTTGCAAATAAAATGTTTCATAAAAATTTACTCGTAATTATTGCTTTCCTCCTCCGTTATACTAGTTCCAAATTTAGTTTATAAGGCGACGGTGAATTGCAAGACTTGAATCAAAACACAACAGCTTTTCATTCTCCTTTAAATTACCGTTATTTATTATTCAAGAATTTTTCACAACACTTTGATAACACAAAAATCACATACAAGAAATATTTTTATCACGCGAAATTGATCTATGAATACCTAAAACGTAACTCAAATAGCGTCTCGCTGAATAATTGATAATATCGAACACAATGTCAATGAAATATTAAACATCCGTGGTGTTTCTATGGCAGAAATTTGAAGTTAAGAACCTTTTTAATGCAAACACAAAAACTTGAACCAAAGAACTCATTTTTCATGAAGGAAGCGGGGGAAAACAGGATGTCTTTAAGAGTAAAAATCGTGATGCAATAATAAAGGATGTTTATTTCAACACCTGCTCTATTATAACAATTTGTTTTCTTTAACCGAAGGTTCCAAAAGCGAAAACCATGATAGATATAGCATGAAGCAAAAAAACTATGTAAAGTAAAAGAACTAAGTTCTGGTCTTTTGAGCCAACAAAAACGTTTACCTTTAGTAAAATTATTTTTGAGCGTTTTATTTTGCATATATTAATTTGTTAAAATATAGATTTTAACACTATTTTTAAGAATATTTACACAAATTGTTCTTTAAAAGTTATATAACTCTCAGAAATGCATAAGTTCTCACTGATGATGAATTTCACAAAAGTAAAAAAATAAGAGAAATATGAAAGAAAACTTACTTGATATTGACTTTTTAGCCTATTTGTTTACAAAGCAGGCATTTAGTATAAAAGCAAATCAATCTAAATTACCAAAATAATCGAGGTGACTAGGTCAGAGTTTTTGTTTCTTGTTCAGAATTCTCCAAATTGAAAGAAAATATTTTGATTTCGAATGTGGGTTTTCTTCCTTAAGCAGTTATCGCTTGAAACCTTCTTATTATATTTATTTATTTGTATTATTTTATTTAGAGGCCATTTGATTAATTATTTAATTTGCCCCAATTGATAATTGTAGAAAAAAATCGAGCTTTGAAATGTTATTCACAAATAAGAGTTAAGAAAAACCTCGTCCTCATACATATATATCTTATTTTTTGTTATTTTATTTCAACATTTTTAAACAATTACTTAATTGGTCCTTAATAATGAATTTATTTTTTACTGTTTAGCGCAATTTTTAATTTAAAGTAGGTTCCATTTTCCCCCCCAAAAGTATTTTATTTTATCCTTTTCAGAGGATTCCCATTTTTTATATAAATACTCTCTCTCAAAAAAAAAAAAAAAAAACATCTGAAAGGCCACACCCACTTTAAATGACTGGCTTTAAAACGTCTATATTAACTTATTAACTGAAAGAATTTCATTTTTGTTTCAAAACAGCCTACACACAAACTCTTATTATAATTGCTTTTAATATTACTGCTTAATAGCAACTAACTCTTTTTAACATTGAGTTTATATTTATTAATAATTTACTCAACAAAGAAATATCAAGGCAAGCCTTTCAATTTAAAAGAAAACAACTAATTCCCCCCCCCCCCCCCCCCAACATTCCTTCTAAAGATCAGTTACAGTCAAATCGATGTATGATATTTAAATTAGACGACCCTCTGTGGATTAAAAAATACATTTAAAAAATGGGTTTTTTTATTCAAAAGTTACGAGTGAAAAACCAAAAAATGACTAAATTTCTGTCCATAACTTTTTGTTTCTAATTATCGAATACATTTAAACCAAAGTACGGAACTTATGGGAGACCAGCCTCGAGCGATTAGCAAAAGAATTATCAAAATTGGTTAATCCAGTAAGATGTTATCAATGAACAAACAAACAAAAGAAATAAATACGGTATGAATTGATATCCGTCATCCTTGTGTAAGTGGAGAAAAAGTTCATTTTTCCAAAAAAAAAAAAACTTAGTTTAGCAAAAAGAATAATCATATTTATTTTTTCCTCGCATGCCGATATGCCATAAATGTTGTCAAATAGTACTTCCTAAATGCGACAAACTTATGAAAAATTGCGCCTCATTTAGACGCATTTACCTTTATATATATATATATCTATTATAGTAGAAGAAAGAAGGAAGGAAGAAAACAAAAAAAAAACCGTCTTTCATTACTAAGTATTTCAGCTACTCGATGTTTTTTTAAAACCCCTGGGGCCAGAATATAGGAGACAGATTGGTACACTTCGCACCACTATTTTCTTTGAATATTATTTTTTTAAATGTATTGTTCTCCAGTATCATAGTACCCCGCTTTTTACATTAACCTCAGATCCCCCCCCCCCCCCGCCCTCTTCTCATTCAGTGGGAAAAACCACCTTCTCCCGTCCCCCTGTTGGGCGCCAATTAAAGCACTCTTTGTGAATCACATTCATGAAATATATTTCGCGGGGGTGCACTAAACGCGTGGAAGATAAAATTTGCATGCAAATTGCGTTCTTTGCCTCCAGGCGAAGGGAAGGCGCAAATGATCAAACGAATAATGATGAATAATTATGAACCTATTCTCTTGTATTTTCGGAATTCCTTCGCGGAGAGCAATTTGAGGAGAACATTTAATGAAGGATGGCATAATTGCTTTCAGCGTTTTCTTAGTTTTTTCATGAATGGACTATGAATCAAAAACAATGTTTTCATTAAAGGAAAAAACGTCCGAAAGCATTTTTCATATATTCTATTATTGTGTGTCTACTGACAAAGAAAGTCGATTACGCGCTGATGTCAAACCATATACTTCGCAGCAGCGGAAGGATACAAATAAGAACCTTTTACATTACTCTCAAATAATTTAAGCGCACTATTTTTATGCTAGGAGGTATAATGAAATGAAGCTACACTGTTCACTCAGTGTTGAGTTAACTGCTAATTAATGAGTTTCGTTTAGCGACGCCTTAAAAAAATGAACTAAAATGCTCGCAACTTGTGCTCTTATTGGTTTGAGCTTCAAACAAATTCTTGTGATCGTTCATAAATGATGTCACACTTTTCCTCAATATATTTGATCCCCCTCAACCCATTTGTCACAAAGTGTCACACTTCATCATACCCCTACTCCCATTTGTCCCAAAGTGCAACCCCTTCATCATACCCCTACCCCCATTTGTCACAAAGTGTCACACTTCATCATACCCCTATCCCACTTGTCACAAAGTGTCACACTTCATCATACAAATACCCCCATTTGTCACAAAGTGACACACTTTAATATATCTTTGAACTTTAAATGACATTTGGGAGCATAACAAATTTATAATACATATATTTATAATATACAATTTATATTCATTTATAATACAGAAATTTCTAATAAACATAAAGCAAAGTTCACCAAGTAGTATGTGATTAGGTCGTTTTCCCAGTGGACCCTTCATATGTTCTGTTAAAAGCTATTCAGTATGAATTTTTAAACATCTTGCTTACTCGTCATTAAAAATTAAAAAGAAGAAATCTAAAAATCCCATCCTATACAAGGATGAACATGGGGCTCCCATACAACTACGGATAGAATTATTGATTTCTTTCAGAACCTAACATACTTATAACATTGCAGGCATGAACTATTCCTTCACACCACCTAACATACTTATAACATTGCAGGCATGAACTATTCCTTCACACCACCTAACATACTTATAACATTGCAGGCATGAACTATTCCTTCACACCACCTAACATACTTATAACATTGCAGGCATGAACTATTCCTTCACACCACCTAACATACTTATAACATTGCAGGCATGAACTATTCCTTCACACCACCTAACATACTTATAACATTGCAGGCATGAACTATTCCTTCACACCACCTAACATACTTATAACAATGCAGGCATGAACTATTCCTTCACACCCACGTTTTCAAGTAGGAAGATAATCGATAAATACTTGCAAGTAACATACTCTAAATTGAATACTTTATGTAAGCCATTACTAAAAAAAACTGGTAGAAACAAATAAAGCATTTACTTCTGGGAATGACATGGCGAGCCGAGTTAAAAATTTTCATGCGAGATCTGAAGTAATTCAGTTCATGAATTTTATCCCTAGGAGAGGGGAAGTAAACTTTTTCAACAAATATTTGAATGCAGCAAATGCGTTTATGGGCATTGGTAGCAGTGTACAAGAGTAGCCTCCAGTTTAATAGTTAGACCACTTTATAGATGGTGCTACGAAGCAATTCTTGGCAAGAACTGGTTTCAGCAGTGCCATCTAAGAACTGATAAACTATATGCGTAGTTCGTGTACTGCAAGAATTGATACTTTAAAAAAAAAAAAATTTCCCCCTTGCGTCCCAAAAACGGGACGGTTCAAAAAAATCGCTGCAATGTAATATTACGGGCTGAAATCATTTTATGGATGGAAAACTATTCCTGAAAGACTTTCCTTTAAATTTGAAATAACAACCGAAAAGTATTAAAATTATTTAATTTAAATAAGCACTAAAAGTATTTCAGCGACAGGTTTGTTGCTTTTTACGTCATTTCGTCTTTTTATGCAATTCACCTTTTTCACGCTTAACAGCCGCTTCGTTGACTCCTTGGCGTAAAAATTTACGTAAATTTTAAGAAAAAATTAAGTGCTTTAAATAAAGAATAATTTAAAAAATTCCTGACACTGTTGTTTCTCAGAAAAATTATTTTTATTTAAAATATAAATAATAACTGTCTATTAATTTATGTATCTCTTTCGTACTTAAAATTTAAAAAAAAAAAAATCCAACCAAAGTAAATTAAAGTGGAGGCTTTTTTTAAAGAGTAGAGAAGGCTCTGTACGTGGATTCCAAACAATTGGGAGTGACTATGGACTGAAATTAACATTAATTCCAAGAAGTTCTTAAAAATAAAAAATATAAATATCAGTGAATAAATAGTTACATATTAACATACAATTTTCAAATAAATTGCTGAATATTATTCAAAAGAACATTACTGGGGACGAACTAAAGTTGAACGAAACAGCTGTTTAATAAAATAAGCATCAATATAAGCCAGAGTTATTAATCCACTACTGTGTAAATGCCTTCTTTTTTTTCTCAAAAAATGTATATAGCTTTCAGTACTTCTTATTTCTTTTCTTACGTACCGGAATATAAAGAGTAAAAGAAGAAAAAGCTTTTCAGCAGAAAATTACGTTTCAACACTAACCAATGTCATATATCCACATAAAACACAATCATTTATTTTCTCAAGCATTTTTAAAAGGCAATTATCAGTAATTTTCCTTTTGAAATTAGAATATAATAGCATTTAATTTCAAAATAAAAAAGGATAATAAATTTTAAAATAACAAAACGAATAAATGGTTTTATAATCTGTATAGTTTATTATAAAATAGCTATTATTGATTATTCTCTCTTTTAAATAATAATATTAATAATTAATAATGTTAATAATAAAAGCGATAAATAAATTGAATAATTATAGCGCACTTAAAATATTTTTCCCCCTCAGTAAAAAATGGCATTGTGAAATCATTAAATTAGCTTATGTGGAAAAAAATGTGCGGTTGGATAGGATTTTTGTAACCAGATAACGTTTACTTATATTAAAAAAAAACATGCATGACAAAAACGATTTCCCCCCTTTTTTGAGGGGTAGGGGGACTTTGATTCGGAAATCATCATTATCATTATTAATATTGCTCTTTCTACCCATTATGATCTATGTCGCGCTGAACGCCTTCATGAAGCGTTTGGTTTTAGGCAAAAGTACAAAGGTTAAATCTCAGTTAGACACATCACAGCGACCGTCCATAAATGATGTCACGCTTTTCTCCCATATATTCTGTGACAAAGGGGGTGGGGCCTTTGTCACAGAATGTCACACTTCAACGGACCCCCTACTCCCCTTTGTCTCAAGTCCCGCTATGTTGCATAATTATGATGTCACACTTCTTGTTACCCCCTCCCCTCCCCTTATCACAATTTGTCCTTCGAAGCGTGACATCATTTATGGATGATCCCATATCTCTGTTGTTTATAGACCTTCAAACATAATTAAGGTTCCAAATTGAAGTCCATATTTTTATTATTATTATTATTTTTTTTTTTTGTATCATGGAAAAACGTTGAACGTGCGGCTGTTTATATTCTTACGTCACTCGCGTAACTTGACAGCTATTATATAATTAAGCAGCTTTCTTTAATTTGTGGGATTTATCGTAAAAGCAAGTGTACATAGTCATGATAGTTCGTTGTAGAAAATTGTCCTTGTTATTAATGTCCTAATGGTTCCTATTTCAAATAGTGATTGGTGCTTCTAGCAAGATATCCAAAAAAAAAATTTTTTTTTCATTCAGTTAAAAGACGTAACAAATAATTACCATTTCACGCATTTTCGGTTGACAGCCAGATCTTTAAAATTTTACCTAATGTAAACACTAATGTAAATTCCTCTAAATAAAAACGAGCTGCTGAGGATTCTGGGATCGCACTCTTACACTCTCAAAAGTAGGATCCACATCTTCGAATCGTCAAGAAAATTTCGTTATTTACAACGATTCTTTCCTCGCGCGATCACGTGACTTTAAAAAATTACTACACAAATTTCGTTAATTTGACGAAAGGTTTACTCGGAGCATTTTTCGCGAAACCATTTCGTCAAATAAGACGAAAGTTTCGGGAGATTTGAGCATGCGTTTCTGACAGTGTAGACAATAAAAACATTTCTGTAATGAAATAGACATTTTCTGGGAAGTGTCCATAATTTTGCCAGATAGACACATTTATGCACATTTTGGAGACCATATTAAAGTGAGGCAAGACAGCAGGGGCAATTACTGCTGGCAGGTCAACAAAATTGCGTTCTATGAAAGGGCTTTCATAATCATAAATTCTTCTGGCAATAAAAAAGAACGCGAAATTACTTGAATGCTTTCTCAATAAAAGAGAAATGTTCACTCTTAATAGTGAGAGTAAGGACTGATAAATACATAATAAAACATCATAAATAAAAAGCATAATTTGTAGTTAATACATATTTATGATAGCTTTAAAAATTCACAAAACTCAACGTGAACTCAGAGTCTAGAGATTCGCTGCACTTATAGAGGGTCGAAAAAGGGGAAGGGAGACATAAAGTCGTGACAATGCAGTTAAAAGAAATTTTCTCAGATAAAAATGGTTAGTTTGGAAAAAAAATACATACACATATTAAACAGCTTTATAAGTTGAAATATCGCCGTTTGATTATGAAAAGGGAATTCTAGATTTCGAGCTGATTTGAATTCCAATCTTAAATCTCAGACTTAAATCCCAGATTCGTGTTTTTGTCAAACACTAACTATAGATGCCAATATGAAACACATTGACAAAAAACGAGCGTTTTTGGCTTAGTGTTCTCGAAATAACAGCTTTAACGTCAAACAACACGATTTACAACATCCTTTTCAAGAGATGTATAACACTATTTTTGACTCAATTTGTTGCTACCTCTGTTGTTGTTGTTGTTGTAGACGAGTCCTCGCACGAAGCGAGGAAGAGAGGGTACGCTGCTCCGGAGTTTAAGGGGGCCCTTATAGGCAACAGTACGACTTCCACCCCTTTGAGAAGTCTCTTAATTTTTTGAACCAGCTCCCAGATGAGAGATCGTCACCTGGTTTGGCACACCCAGAGGTATCGTTTCCCTTGGAGAACACGACGAATTCAACATGCACTAGCTACATTTAGCGTACACACTCCCAGAGCAACCAGCCGCGAGAGGCTGTCCTCCTCCCAAGCACTGACCTTGGTCAATGTTGCTTCACTTTCGGTTTTCTGCGGGAACCGAGCTTCTACCGACTGGTTCACTCCCCTCTAAAACTAATGAATAACAGTTTGCGAGGTTTCTTGGTAACTTTAAATTTAGTCAAATAGGTATCACTGAATATTTCAAGTAAGTCGCAAAATTAACCAATTATTTGTAGAGTGTGCAATTTGTAGAGTGTCATGGCGGAGATTGCGCCATTGAGATTTTGTGTGGGGGGAGGTAATTTTCGGAGCGTTTGTTCTGAAACAAATTTTAAAATTAAAAGTTTTAATCAAGAACTGGATTTTTGTTTGTTGTCTGACATCGGTAAAAATGCTCAATTTAAATTATTGCTTCCATTAAACATTTTGTGCTTTGCGTCTCAAAAACCGGTTCTTAAAATGGCTGCACATTAGTATTATGGTGAGTTATGATTATTATTTTATACTACAATTAAAGAATTTTTCTTTTACATTTGAGCTTAGACCAGAGGTTCAAGTTTTCCAAGTAGCGGCACATTGAAAGAATTGGAGTCGTAAAAACTAAAAATAATGATGATTCTAGTAACAAAGCTTTTATATACATACAACAAGGGATATATGTATATACACTATCCCTTGTTGGTTCATTTTCCTACAAGTAACCAATGTGTGAAAAATCGCGATTTTTATCTTTAAGTTAGTCTGGTCCCGAGGCCCAGAAATGGGTCATTATCTGTTTTAAACAGAATATACCAATGCAATATAATTCAACTCTGCTCGCCGCCTATTAAATTCCAGCACAGTAAAGAATTACTGGCATCCTTGGCGAAGATCTGCCTCCGTGGATGCTGCAACCCTGCACCAGCAATGACTCACGGGGGTGATATAACCCGTAATCGAGACATAGTGAGAGCGAGGGCACATGTGCGTCGTGCGTGTTTGTATAATGTATTTGGACGGTCCTTTTCCCCAACCCCCGAGACCGCAAGGATTAATTTTTAGGAAGGGGTGGGCCACGATAGATGAGCTGGATTTGCAAGACGTAGCAGGGGTGGTCATAATATATTGAGAAATGTTGCTGCTTCAGAGGGGGTGGTAATGACTGGGGTGCGTACACCCTTTTGCGCGCACCTAGCACGGACATCTTAAAAAATTCACTCATTGCTTACGCGGAAAAGGGAATTTAACTGGATTTGATGAGATTAAAAACTCTAAGCCGATTCATTAATTATAACGACAATTAATATTTATTTGCATTTAAAGTAAGATTCCGAAGAAAAAACAATTATTTTCGTTATCGAAAAATGGTGGGAAGTTTTCTACGAAATGGTAGAAGTATGCTGTTGTTGTTACTAATCCCCCTGGCATAAGAAAGCCTACTACCAGGTGAAGAAGATCAATAATCCACTGACTTAGGGTGATATGCAGCTTTATTTTAGAGCGAGGAACCACGAGGATCGAAGACTGACTTGACCTCAAATTTTGTGGTCTCTTAATTTTTGAGCCAGATCCCAAATGAAAGACCGTCACCTGGGATTGGCACCCCCAGAGGTATCGTTTCACTTGGAGGTTGGAGGACCTTGGAGCCACGAAATATTTAACATGCACCAGCTCCCTTCAGCGTATACGGCCCACAGGAACTATCATCGAGAAGTTGTCACCCTCTCAAACACTGACGAAAGTCGATGTTGCTTCACTTTCAGTGTTCAGCGGAAACCGAGCTTCTACCGGCTGGTCCACTGCGGGACAAATGTATAAGTACAGTGAACTTATTCACAATCGCGAGTTATTCGTGGGTTGAACTATAACCGAAAGAATCTTCTGATTTAGAGAGAAAACATTGTTCTTAAACTCGAAGGATAATTCTAGAATACGTCTCTTTTATTGGAGGTTTTCTAGCTTCAACGGAAGAGTTACTCATAGATTACCCTGCATTCCATCCCAAAAGTAACCTCCGACATAAAAAGGAAAATGTTACCCTCAGACTTCAATTAACCCATAATCCTAGGATAACAGGTCTTCGTACTAGAGGCTTTCTCCCTTCGATACAAGAGTTACGCATAGATTACATTCCATTCCATATAGCGAAAGTAACCCCTAATTAAGAGAAACCAAAATCCTAAGAGCAACATCTCTTCGTATTGACGGCATTCTTGGTTTGAAGCAAGACTCGTAGGTCACCCCTGCGTTCCGTCCAAAAGGAATTCCCAGTTTAAAGAGAAAATATCCTCGAATTCAAATCAATCCAAAATCCTATAAAACAATCTTGTCGTATTGGGGATGGTTTTATCGCTTCGGTAATATGCTATTTCCAGAACAGTTACGCAATTCATATTTTCTAGAAAGTTTTTAAAGTGATTATAAAAATAATGTCATCTTGAGTTCGTTCAGAATCTAGTCTCGCGTTGAGATTTACATTCTAGAAATTAGTCGCTCATTATGAAAGCGCGATATACGTGCCAGTACTTGTACCCACAATGCTTCCGAAAATGCAAAGCTTTAAAAAACGAATCCATTATTAATACAGTGGAATGTCTATTATTCCAAATATTGGTACTGACTAAATTAATTTTAGAAACACCAATTTTTAAGCGAACACCATTCTTCTGACGCCTTGGTGTAATTCGACTTAGCTAATTTTCTTCAAAAAAATAAATAAATAATAAATATTAAAAAATAAATAAAATTTTTAAAATAATAACAAATAAATAAAATTTAAAAAAAAATAATAAGTAAATAAAATTATAATAAATAATAATAAATATTAAACAGACCTAACTTTGGAATTTTCAGAACACATTTCATATTTCTTAGTACCACTGCGGTTTTATTGTTATCTTAGTTCGTTTTGACTCCAAAAACCGTACCCTAATTTTAGTTTCCGTTTAAGTGGACTTTCGTATTACCGAAATTCAGATTATCGGGACTCCACAGTAGTAGCCCTGTTTTTCCAAAAATAATGAAACAACATTTCTCTCTCTCTCGCTCTCTGTTTTAATAAATTAAACGTAGGAATGCGCAAGTAAAAACTCACCGATTTCATACATGAAGGCCTCATTAAATGGAACGCCGTATTCATTAATTTTGTTTTTCAGGCTGAAAATAAGTCCACACCCGGTGGAAAAGCACTTCTTTCCGAGAAATACGGCACACATGGAATCCTTACCACTCTTTCTCTCAGGTCCAACTTCAGCTGATTTGTGTTCCACCTGTCACATAAATCAGTCACAGAGATGTCAATTCTTGTCACGCCCAAATAATTAATGTAACAAAATGGAGACAAAAACCAAGCTTGTTTTGAAACTCGGGGTTGATCTTTCCAATTAGCAGAACCTCGGCTACTTTTGCTGCACATGGAAAAAAAATCCTAATTCGACTACTTTCACTAATTGGCGGCGTCGAGGGATGCTTATAGGTAACTCGAATCTCCGAGGAACGATAAGAAAAGTCCGGGAAATCCGGGATGGCCACGAGGTCTAATTTCCGGACGAATTCCGGATAATTTCCCACAGGGGAGATTTTTATTTCGTTTAAGGGTTAATTCCCTGCGGAGTTTCTATTCCGGCCATTCGTCCGATGGCTGAGTTGTGTTGAGCGGTTTTCCTCCGCCCAATTGAGCAAATTCGAATTGATAAGCATGCAATATTTCATCTTTCAAAGGAAATAGTGAAATAAGTACATTGCTCAAATTTTAAAGAGAATATTATGGATACAGGAATTTGTGCATTCAGCT
Organism: Octonoba sinensis; assembly: GCA_038502835.1. Lineage (NCBI taxonomy): Eukaryota > Metazoa > Arthropoda > Arachnida > Araneae > Uloboridae > Octonoba > Octonoba sinensis. Next base: position 26,698,590 of record CM076601.1, on the reverse strand, counting down.
AAAGGGGAAATAGCTCATTTCTAATAACTTTCATAACGAATTTAAAAAAAAAATAAATAAACGTTACTTTTTGATTCAGTACACTAAAAATTTTGCGTTTAGTTTCCACCATTTTTGGTGTTACCGAACACGATCTTTGGTGCTCAGCTGATTTAAAGTTGAAAATTATTTATCTTCGATGTATAGTAGAGCCTCGGTAATCCGAGCCCCGACTAACCGAGTTCCGGGTTAACCGAGGTACATTTGCCCTAGAAAAAAAAAAAGAAATTTTTGGCGGCCGATTGCAGCGTCACTCGTCGAATTATTTTCTGGTGATATAAAGACCTAGAACAACAGTCAGGGACAATTTCAACAGACCCTATAAGGCTACAACCCTTTCGTAAAACCGCAGCAAAGAAGCGACCGAGTTCCGTTGAACAAAAAACAATACATATATATATACTATATACATAGACTTCTTCAAGAAACCACTTTAACTGGAACATGTACTCTAATGATGTGTACATATAAAATTAGATATTTGTATGTAACGTCATTTATTCATTTCATTATATGTACAGTAAATGCCTTTTTTTTACATCTTTGGCGACAGTTTCATTCATTTCAACCCATGTTCCCCCCTCGATTTGGACAGAGTCCGTGTTATTCGAGTTTCCGATTATCCGAGGTACCCTCGGACCACATCACCTTGGATAATCGAGACTCTACTGCTTTAAATTTTTTTATGTGGTTGTCTAAAAAAATATAGACAGTAGAACGTTTCATAGCGCATGAAATTTGTTAACTCCGTTAATCGACATTTCATTGCGATTTCTCATATCTCTGAAAATAGGATAAATGAGCAATCGAAACTAATTTTTGATGCGTAGATGAGTTAACGAACATCATAGGCAAAAACGTTCTTCTGTCTGTAATTGTTTAGACGGATACATAAAAGAATTTAAAACACAGTTGAACTCGCTTAATACGAAATGCCGAAACTCGCGAATTTGTTCGTTACGTGATTCGTAACAACCGTGAATACGTAAAATTGCGCAAAAAAAAAACTATTGGAAATGAATGTTTATATTTTAAAAATAATTACTACTATTTATAATAAAAAGTAAAATAAGTAGTAAAAATAAATCATTTGTTTTCACTAACACTTTTAAATCTTTTTAGTACACTGAGAAAAAGTGAACTAACCTTTTAAAAGTTAACAATTTTGAAAAAATTCTTAATGGTTAGTTGTTTTTTAGGTACATTAAATTTTGTCATATGCGTACTTGGTGGTTTGCAATGGGTCAAAATAACAAATATCTAAAAAAAAAATAATCCACTAAATATTTTCCTATATAGCAATTTAGGGAAAAATAGGTCAGAAATTTTGTTCGTCTTAGCCGAAATTTGTATTTTAGCCTTCGTAATATGCGCGAGATATTTAGTGTAATTAAATAGTAAACCAAACTTAATGAACAAAATGTTCGTTTTAACCGTGATTTCGTATTAACCATGTTCGTATTAAGGAAGTTCAACTGTACATCAAAATATGAATAATTTTCAACTTTATACCGAGTGAACACCAAAAACGGTGTTCTCTGACGCCAAAAATATTTACTGTGTAGTTAAGGGGTTTTTTCCTGTCAATACATTAGCTTTAACGTGATAGTCAATTTCCAAAGCATTGAATTTTTATCTTTAGCAATAACGCAGGTAAATGTTTAACGACTAGCATAATCCAATATTGGAATGAATTTTCACCCAATCATCATTTCTCTTACACTAGGGCGTCTGAAAATGAGTAATGAAATGTTAAAGATTCTTGTTCTAAATTATAGTATGGTTTCGTTCGACATCGTCTACAACTGTTCTGAAATCCAACCTCAAATCCAAAAACGTCTTGCAACGGCTGAAAAGGTTCTATCAAATTCGAAAAACATAGTGCAACGTTGAATACGATTATTACGTGCACTCGGATTTAACAATAAAAAATGGTTCATTCCCTTGATCATCGCTATAAGAAAGATAAAGGTAAAAAGTTAAAAAATAGGGTGGAATTTAGCTATAAATAAAAGGACGAGTTAGTAACGGAAAAAGTACAGGAATACCCTTTCTAAAATATAAAAGGAAAAATTAAAAAAATAACAAAATTAACTTAAAAAAAGAAAGAAAGAAAAAATAACAGTAAGAAGGAAAAGGAACAAAATGAATTTAAAAAGAAAGAAATGAAAGTAAGAAGAAAATAAAAAACAAAATGAACTTAAAAAAAGAAAGAAAGAAAAAATGAAATAAAGAAGGAAAAGGAACAAAATTAATTTTAAAAATAAAGAAGTAATAAAAGCAAGAAGAAAATAAGGAACAGAATGAATTTTAAAAAAGAAAGAACAAAAGGAATATTTAAAAAGAAAGAAAGAAGAAAAAATAAAAGTAAGAAGAAAAGAAAGAAAAAAAAAGAATTTAAAAAAAGAAAGAAAAAAGAAAAATAAAAGTAAGAAGAAAAATAAGAACAAATTGAATTCGAAAAAGAAAAAAATAAAGAAGAAATAAAAGTAAGAAGAGAAATAATAAAATTAATTTTAAAAAGAAAAGAAAAAAGAAGAAATAAAAGTAAGGAAAAAAGACAGAACAAAATGAATTTAAAAAAAAAAAAAAAAAGAAAGAAAAAACGAAAAACAGCATGAGCACAGTAAAGATTAAAAATTGTAAGCGGAAACAAGAAAAACTGAATAACAGGGCACTAAAGCTATTCATAACAGAAAAATTCTAACTTTTAAAGCTAACATCTCGAAATCTTTGTATTTGTATTGAAAACAACGAAGCAACAAATATATTTCTGACAGTGATACATAAAGTAACACGCGAAGTTTGAAGAAATGTTTAGGCAAAATATGAAATGTTGAGTTGGTTGAAGCTGAAGAAAATTTTTATGGATAGAAAGAAGAAAACACTTGAGAAAATATTGTCCGAAAGAGTTACTATAAAATACATATTTTTTAGAGAATTTCCATTCTGAGTATTACAAAGATAAGTATACATTTGCCTCGTTCAAATGCGAAAGGACTTGGAATGTTTCGATCTAAATTTCGCAAGAATCAATATAAGAACAAAAATATAGCAAAGAAAAATGTTCATAAACATTCAATATCTAATTATTTATACTTTTTTTCCATTTACTTCTTTAAAATTAAATATATTAATTTAAAAAATAATATAATTACCTAGTTATTTATTTGCCTCTTTTTCCGTTCTATGCTTTTGTGTAGGAATACTTAACAATTTGTCTGAATATGCGCCTATTGAAATCGCAAAAACCATCTGATCCAAGAGTATTACAATGATCTCGATGGTAAATAATTTCATAGCTTCAATTTATTTTTATTGAATTAAAATTAATTGTTTACATTTTTCGCATTATCATTTTTATAAAATACTCCCATGACGATAAATTCAAACTATCACTCATTAGTATTATTATTTTTTAACAATTAACATTAGACATTATCAATAACTTATACAATATTTAATTAATTCATACTATAAACATAAATTGAATAACGAAATTTGAAGTATGGTACGAAAATATGAGAGGAAGTTTGAGTAATAATTTAGGTTTAGGAAAGCCTTAAACAATGTAACTAAAATATTTATAGCTCGTGTTCTGATTAACTTACTAAGTTAGAACAAATTCAATCGCTTGAAAAGAAATCAGAGCTTTCGATTGATAGATCAACTTAATGTGTGAGTTAAGTATTTTGCCCCCATATTAGAGAATTAATGTGAAATTTTCGTTTAAATTTCGAATAAAAAAAGAACCAAGTCGAATTCTAAAAAATGCACCCTTCAAGGTTGTATTGCCATCGGCACTTGATATGTGAGCAATAGTTCAAAGAGTTTGAAACTCTAACAGTGAGGAAAAATTGAATTGCAAGATTTGATTTCCTACAAGTAAAACTAATAAAAGCGTATTAAAATTGCACACATGTATTCTAAGCTGCAAGAAACCTTTTTTGCAATGCAACAAGATGCCAGCCTATGAATGAAAATAGATACGATAAAAGCCATTTTGCCTTTTTAAACTTTATTTTTCACAGAAATTATAAACTTTTTATATCTCTTATGAAAGATGTGTTTTATGTTACTTTAGAGTAACTAAATCCATTATAAGTTTTGTAACATAAACCTCGTTATAATTCTTAGAATTTGGGATTTTTATTTATTTATTTTTTTAATTTTTATATATATATATATATATATATATATTTTTGCATATTGAAAAGAGCAATCTAGAAAATTTAAAAAACAAAATGCTATAAAATATCACATTTTTAAAAATACGTTTTACATTCAAATGTAATTATTGGAGTAGCATTTCTGCCTCTAGCAATTTGAAACTATTATTTGCTAAGAAATAACTTTGAAGAAAATACATTCACGTTGCTGAATCATTTACAGCAGGCCTTACAATGCAGAAAAAAATGCACGGGAAAAAAAATATTTCCCCTTAAAAAATATATGCGCTATTTAAAATATTTCAAATATCCTACCGGAAATTTATTTTATTCGACAAGTTCCGATACGGCGATGCAGCGGATCGGCAAATCAAATATTTGCACGCAAATTTTCTCGTGAAATTTCAAAAAAAGTAAATAAACGAAGTGAAATGAAATAGATAAACATCAAAATCTTCCAGAATTTTGCAATGTATATATAGCCGGCGGAAATAAGCGAAAGAGGGGGTTCTTTTTCCAAGAAAATGTAAAGTTACATGCATTTTAAGGAGGGCTAGTTCTAAAAGATTTTGTGGGATGTTCTATCAAAAATGGCCATTTTTCTTCTTCTTTCCTTTTCTATACTTTTTTCTTTTTTTCTTTTTTAGATGCCATAAGATGAAAAAAGACCGACGTAGTTCTGTAGAAAAGAAAATGTGTATGCTTAGATGAAACTACTAAAATAGATATATTCAGATTCAGAGCTCAAGGCAGCGCGTAAAGTATGAATTTTTTATACAGTTAACTTAAATAGAATTTGCGATGATATAACGCGCGTTCTCCAAGAAAATCTAGATTTGATGACGCAAATTTAAATATAGTATCTTTACTATTTTGTTTTCTGCAAAATTCTGAGATTTATGTCTACTTTGGATGCGAGGAAAATAAACAGAACTTTCATTCCATATTCCCATTTATTTTTTATTTATATAGCTTCAGAAGCTGTGTGCATATATAATGCATATATATATATTTATTTTCCTTTTCCACGAATTCAGGAAACATGAAATAAATGAAGTGACTTTCTAAATGTTTACATTCATCTAAAATAAAATGTTAGCGAAGTATTTTCACTGGAGCATATATTCTGAAGCGTAATTTACATAAAATAATATATAATCCATTAAGCTTTGCATTAGAACATATACTACGTTGTACTACAACTGTAGATATTGTAAGGTACATACAAGTTATAAATGGTATACACATTTTGATTAAAATTCTTATATTTTCACTAATAATTGAATCAAAATAAAAGTATTATTTTCATCTTGTTTCCAATGTTCTTTTATCATCTAAGCCTAAAAGTCCAGGGTGTAGTCAAAATGTGTTTCATAACTTTATTTGGAACACTTCATGTTTACGTAAAATAAAAACGGCATATCTTTAGTTGAAAAAGTACACTGTTAGAAATTTCAGCATGAAATTACGGTTAAATAACCGGCAGCAGTCTGTCCATCTAATTCACCGTTTGGTTTAGGAGGTTGGTTACGGTTTGGAACACTTTTCTATCTTTACGGGACCTAACCATTTCCAATCAACTTGGTTAAAAAGCAGTAAATACAAAAGTTTACAGTTTTATAACCATTTAAAAATGGTTTCAAAACAAAATTTTTACTGTTTTTGAACCATTTCGAGGCGTAGAAACCGTAAACGAAGCTTGCAGGAATCGAACCCGGGTGTATGGCATACCAACCTTGCTCTCTATCCATTCGGCCATCTGCACCACATGAAGCGACCGTTTGTTTATCAATAAATGTTCTTTTCCAACAGGCAAACGGCCTTAAAATTAAGATTTCAGTTTTTGATTGGATCCAAAGTCATTTTTAGTCTAAAATTACTGTATATTGACCAAAATCATTTTATTTGCTGCAAAAATTAAAATAAAAACAAGCTTCAGCAGCTCAAATGATGGGTTCGCTCATTCGCAAACAGTTTGGGAATCTGATGTCTCCAAATTTTCATTTAAGTGTGTATGTGTTTGTGTTTCTATTTAGTATCCACTGCTTAAGCCACTTCTTTTTCTTCTTTTTTTATATACACATGCAGATTTTAACTGATAAATCGGTATTCCTATTTTAAAGCAACGGACGACCGGTAAGGTTTCGCAACCAAGATGGACGCCCGATTCTTATTGAGCGCTTGAAAATTACGGTTAGTTAAACGTTCTTTAGAATAAACAGAGAATAAACGATTTTTTTCGCAATGAGCGGTTTGAGATCCATCTTTTTAATGGTTATTCAACTGTTGTAATTAAATATGGTAAAATAACAATCAAATAAATGGTTATTTTACTATTTTCTTACGGAAATTTTTAACAGTGCATTTTGATTAAAATTCTTATATTTTCGCTAATAATTAAATCAAAAGAAAAGTATTATTTTCGTCTTGTTTCCAATGTTCTTTAATCATCTAAGCCTAAAAGTACAGGGGGTAGTCAAAATGTGTTTCATAACTTTATTTGGAACATTTCATGCTTACAAAAAATTAAATCGTCATATTTTTAGTTGAAAAAGTATTTAAACTTTAAGTGTATTTAGCATAAGGTATATCTGCAGTTTTTCACAGGTGCAAACGCCAGAATGAACAGAATTAAATCATGCATTTCCTAATACAAACTATGTGGTTTCGCCTTACCTTCAGTGAATTCGAAGTTCCAAGCTAGATACAAAAATAATTAGAAATTTTCAAATTTACCTTCCTGGATTCCCTTTTCAACTTTTCAGCAAATAATTAGAAACGCTCCTCTATCTCCAGAAACGGCTTTTGTCGTTAGCAATGATGGCATTTCAAGCAGTCTGACATAGCCAACATACTACAACAGAAAATGCTTCGCTAACTTTCAAAATATAGAAAAGTGCAGGTACTTCGATCCACAACTAGTGACTTTATGCTGTTATGTATGGCAACAACAACGAAAACATAATATAACGGAAAATGTCTCGCTAACTTGGAAAACTAAGAAATGTACAGATACTTTGATCCTCAAGTAGCGACTTTACCACATTACAAAATAAAGATTTTATTCAATTTGAAACAATAAAAATACAGATACTTTTATCCACTTATTATGTTAGTGTCCGAACCACAAGTAGTGACTTTATCCTATTATGTATTGCGGCAACAACAACGAAAACATACTACAACTGAAAATGCTTCGCTAACTTGGAAAACCAAGAAAAATACAGGTACTTTGATCCTCAACTATCGACTTTACCCTAAAACAACAGAAAGATTTTTTGTCAACTTAAAATATTAAGAACATTGACACTTATCCACAATTAGTGCCCGAGCCACAACTAGTGACTTTACCCTATTATGTATGTCAACAACAACAAAACATTGCATCTGCAACCCTTTTGTCTACCACGTTCAAACTTCACGTGCACAAACTTTTCATAAAATACATGTAGATCCACGAAATAAAAAAATAAGTATGATATTTATTGCAACTTAACAGCAAGATCTAAAAACGATTAGTAAACATTCTTTATCTTCGGCAAACCTCTATATTGAGCGAGATATTCAACATAGTGCGTTTCTTTTTTTTTTTTTTTTTCGGGATTTTTTTCATAATCATTTAAATGATTGGCTTATCCTAAAGCAGAGGACGTGATTGAAATTCTAAGATCTCGCACCACATTCGTCCCTGATCCCACGTATATCGCATAAACTTCACTTTTATTACATTTTTACGGGGAAAATGGAGAAAATTCTTCATTTTCAATTCTTGCCACGTCTAGGAAAAATTTTTATAAGCGCCATTTCTGACGGTGCATTCGCTTTTGAACATTTTTTTTAAACATTACATACAGTAGCAGCACTCAAGCTTCAGATAACGATTACTTTCGCACTTGGGGCATAGAGATAGCTAATGACGACAAGCAAGGAAGTTTTTTTGTTTTTATTATTTTATTGAAATACTTCAAAGATTTATTGATTTGAAAACTAGATTTCTTGAAAAAATAAATGTTCTAGGTCTTGAAGAGATAAATGTGTGTATAGATCTAGGTGACACAGTGGAAAAATTACTGGAACTCCGCTTTTTGTAATGAGCAAACCCAGAACTCTCAAGGATCCTAAGTAGTTTCTCGCTTACAGCCCTTTATCAGCGGATAAAGTTGTGAGCTTACAGATGTGAATATAATATTCGGAGTGAAATTAACTCGCTCCCTTCAAACGTTTTATTCACATTCCGAAGCTCACTTTATGAATTGATAAAGAGGTTCTTTAACACCGAACCAGAACCTCACGATTTTATGCACTGATAAATTTACTAATAAACTGGTTTCAGATATCACCGACATCAAAGCTCACTACTTTATGCATTGATAAAAGGGTTCCTTATAACACCGAACCCGAAAATCACGATTTTATGCACTGTTAAACAGGTTTCAGATATCACCGACGACAAAGCTCACTACTTTATGCATTGATAAATTGGTTTCAGGTATCACAGACATCAAAGCATGTAACTTTATGCATTGATAGAAAGGGTATTTTATAACTCCGAACCCAAAGCTCATGATTTTATGCACTGATAAATTGGTTTCAAATATGACCGACATCAAAGCTCACGACTTTACGTATTGATAAAAGGGTTCCTTTAACACCGAACCCGAACCTCCCAATTTTACACACTGATAAATTGGTTTCAGATATCACCGACCTCAACGCTCACTATTTAATGCATCGATAAAAGGGTTCCTTATGACTCCGAATCTGAAGCTCACTACTTAATGCATTGATAAAAGGGTTCCTTATAACCCCGAACCCACGCCTTACGACTTTATACATTGATGAAGATGATCCACGTAACCCGAACCCTAAGCTGTCGATTTTATGTACAGATAAATGGGTTCCTCGTAACTGAATACTAAGCTTTCGTCTTTATGCATTGATAAAACGGATCCTTGTAACCTCGAAACATGTGTCTGGAATAGTTTTGTAGTCAGCCCTACAGTGTAAAAATTTTGCGTTAGTTGCCACTATTTTTCGGTGTTCTTTTCGTGTCCAGTAACAATAAAGTTGAAAGTCATTCACTTTTGATGTATTTAAAAAACGTTTGTGTGACTATCTCAAAACAAAAAATAATAGACAATATAATATTTTTTTAGCACATGAAGTTACAGTTACGTATCAGCATTTCATTACTATTGTTCCTTTCTATGAAAATAGGATAAATGAGGAATCATAACAAACTTTTGATGCGTAGATGAGTTTACAAAATTTTGCTGAAAAATGTCATTCTGTCTATATTTTTTTAAGATAGACACACAAAAAAATTTAAATAAATCAAAAATAATTAATTTTTAACTTTGAACCTTTGAACATCAAAAATGGTGGTAACTAAACATCAAAATTTTTAGTTGTTTGTTTACCCACTAATTACTTCATTTGCATCCTTATAGTTAAGAACGGTTTTCACAAATCAAGATTTAATCCCTTCACTTCTTCAGAAAAAAAGAAAGTTGTAGAAACGATTTTCTCTCAGCAACGAAACTGTTGCGTCATAAACAGAAGCAAAAGGATGGCGAGAGGAAAACAGACGATTCCTTCACAGAAAGTCGAAGTCATCGGGAACGCTGAGAGAAAAGGCGCGAAAGTCCTCATGGCAGAGTACCGAAGAGAGGAGGGGGAGGTTTGACTCATTCGGGATCATTTCCATCGCATTAGTGTGCGTGAGGAGATGGGGGGGATGGAACAGAAATATCGAAAGGCTTCGAAGCGGGGGAGGAGCAGGGGGTCGAGTGGCAGCTCCGGAATGCGGCAAGCGACGCGGAAAATCGCGCGCTCGGTCCTGAAATTAGGTGTCATGTTCAGTTTTCAGGAGATGGAAGGAATGGAAAGAACCAGATGGTACCCTGGTGGTAACAACTTCGATTTTTCTTTCTGTTTTCTTTTGCTTTTATTGCATTCCTTCATTTCCCGAAAGGGATCGTCCGGGGCATTAGGCTGGCTTTAATTAAGAAACTTTCGTTCCGAGTTTTTTCTTTTTTTTTGCAGAGTCCTTCGATGTAGCGGACAATGTTATCCGCTAAGACTTTTTTTCTCAATGAAACGCATTAGCTTTTTGGATTATTTCTTATTTCGAAATTAGTGTATGTGACAATTGTCCTTCAATAATCTTCAATTAAAGGAGTCCACATTTAAATTTGAATAGTGAACGTTAAGTTGATTATCCTAACTCCACACGAGCAAAATTTAGCTGATGGATTCCTTTTAAGTTCCTATAACTGGTAGCTATAATGAAGTTATCGATTTTATGTTCGTTTTTTTAAACCTGTATTTCTTACACGCAGAGTGGGGGGAGGGAGGTTCCGTCATAATAATCCTTACACACACACCTACGCGCAACAAGGAAGTTCGGCTTATAAGTAATCCACGTGGAGAGCTCAGAATACTTCAATTTACCATTGACTCAGATAAGATTTGACTATTTATATACGCTAGCTCACAACTTATGCATCGATGGAAGAGATCTTTTTAACTTTGAAACAAGTATAAATAGCACACATTTTTACAATCAACTTGGAAACACAATCATTTTGAATCTAACTTTTTACATCAATAAAAATCTCAGAAATTAAATTAGCACTTAATAATCATTCTCTGCTTAAAGCACAAGGTTTTTAGCTAACACCTGAGACCTTTTGTTTCAGTTTTGTGTCTCAACGTTATATCATTCCAATAAATATTTCACCAAATCATTCATATATTTTTTAAAGTATAGGGCAAAATAAAATGAAGCTTTAATGCCACTTGCAATAGCAGTAATAGTTTGACGCTACTGGCAATATACTGAATTTCAACTTTATATTAATAGAAAACATTTCGTTCTAATGTAATTTAATTTTTCATATAGATTGCTACAGATTATTCTAGGGGGGGGGGGGATCAAAACTGAACTTCTAAGGCGGAAAGTAATATAGCTGTGTGCTTAGAAATGAAGATATTTAGCAAAATCTGCGGGTTTTTAGGGGTATGCGGGGGATAATTGGAAAACATGCCCGTCATTTCAAGATTTTCCAGGGAAAGGGGCAAAGAGTATAAACTGAATGCATATTGCATTATAAAAACAACAAAATACATGTACATACATATAAATACATTGTACTTCCCATGACGGGGTGGGGGCATTTGACCACCACTGACACCCCTAAATTGGCTCGTTGGAAAATATTCCAAATTGAAAGCTAATTTTAATTCATATCATGCGTTTAATTTTAATGGAATAGGATTTTCAAAAATGAAACTGATTTGTTTTCACTCATTAAAACAAGTTGCTTACATTTAACGGAATGGCAGTCATTGAATTATCAATGGCACGTTGTTCTAAAAACTTGAACATTTTATGAATATGTCATCCGTTCTTTTCAGTTTTTAACTTTTTCTTATAACGTTCCTTTTGATCTCTACATTTTCTTTTTTTCTTTAGTTAAATCATTGTGCACTTTAAATTTCTACTGGCAGAGAATGATTTAATTAGTTTGCTTCATATCTACCGTTATTCTTTATTTCTTTCACTTTTCTCATTTTTGTACACGAATAAATTTTTCACAGTAAGATGACACTTTGTTCAATTTTCCCTGCCCGCACTCTATAACAACCAAGAAAACAACGTGTAGGAAAAGTTCAGACATCTCGCAGGTTCACAAAGCTGCGCAATTTGTGTTCTTTTATGCGTTTTGACTTTTGATGATTCATTTGCACGCATTTTTTGACGCTGATTGCGAAAATGACCTTCACTTTCCTCCAACTCATCAAGATTTTTCAGAAATTGCAATTCTTAACATCGCCAAAAAAAGGTGAAACATTGCGACTGGAAAATTGATTTTAAATGTTTTCTTATAATTTACTCATTTTTAGACTTAACCGTTTAGATCTAATATTATACAATATTAGACCTAAACAGCTGAGGAGCCTGGCAAGAGGCTCACTGAAATCTTAATTTCTAATGAAATTGCCACAAAAATGGCCTAAAGTTCGTTTTTGGCCATTTTTCAAGTAATTCATTTAATGAATAAATTTATCAATTTTCTTGAAATACTGATGTTTTTGACTTATTAATATATTGACTTTTAATTTCGCTCATAAATTTTGATGAATGTCTGCAGTTATTTGGAAAACCCATTGTAATTACAGATCACAATTTACTAAATATTGTTCCAGTACTACAAAAAAAATGAACATTTTATGGAAAATTTACAAGTTCGAAAATGAACATATTCCAAATATTTTTTCGAAAACTGTATTTAGAAAAAAAAGATTCAGGAATTACAATAATTTTATTTTATTTATTTATTTAATAAAAACAATTACTTCACTTCATTAATTTATTAATTTGCCATATTCAGGACACCAGACTAGCTTTAACTTTGCACTTCAGAAAAGCTTTATTTTCTTCCTGATAAGTTTAATTTTAGTTAGTTGGAAAACTTCAGTTAGTCTCCTTCTAATTTTAATTTTCTTGACACCGGAAACTTGAATTCAAACCATGAAGTTACATTATTCAGCTTTTATTTTTGCATTGATGTTGTATAAGGCCATTAAAAGAAAATTTGAGCTTACTGTTATTTAATTTAAGAGTAAATTTTATTGATTCTTGAAACTAACTCGTAAATTTGTGTTGCATTACCAAAAATAACCTTCTTTTTGAAGTTGGAATCTTGCAATGATGAAATAACGTCACAGTGACGTCATGATAGCATCTTGAAATAAGGATGACGTCACGTTAAAACAGGCGTTTATCAATTTCATTCTAAATTAGGATGTAACAAGAAGGCCATCATTTCTAATTGGTTTCACATATCGATTCTTTGCTCCATATGTTTGTTTCAAGATTTCTAACTAAATTACATGAATACAAATAGTACAAAGGATTTTATCCAAAAATACTTCGACATGTTATTCTTATCCCTCCAAATATAATGAAAATCTTTTTGCAACTGAAATAAAGCCCTTTCTACAATATCTTCTGCAGCAAACTTTCCCCGCTGAAAGTTATCAAAAAAGGTTTTGCTCTTAAAATATTCTTGAAAGGGGAATTGTTCTTCGAAAAGACGTCTTCCCACTGTGAAATATTCAGCTAGTGGTTGGTTGGAAAGCATAAAGAAGAAAATGTTGAATTCTCTGGGCCAAAAAGAACAAAGTAACGGATTGAAAAACGGGAGAAAATACATGGGAGAAACAAAATATTTACATAGCCTTTTTTTCTCTCCCGCTACATAAAAAAAAGAAAGAGAAATATTCGAAGCTTCCAAAATAAAAGAATGAAAAAATAACATATTTGCAACTTGTTGAAGCTCAATGAAATGCAGATTTGCCCGTTCGATGTTTTTCGTTTGTTTGAATCTTCCTTTTTTTTCTCCGGCAAGACTGAAATCTTTTATTAACTGATGTACTAGATGAAGCAAAACTATTTTTCTGGTTTAATAAAACGCATGTGCAACTTTCTCCCTCGCACTTTTTTTTCTTGCTTTATTTTTTAATCTTTATTTTCAGTAAGACCCCCTTAGAAAAGCAGTTTTTTTAATTCTTTATTTACTTTTTTTCTTTTCCCAGAATTTTTGATATTAAACTTAGCACTGCTTGTGCAAAACACAAAAAATCCAAAAAAAAGATTTTAATCCACATAAAATGAAAAGTGGTTCTAAAACGCTTTAGTTTAAATCAGAGTTTCTCAAAGGGAGCCACAGCCCCCTTGGGGACTGCAGAACAAATCTGGGGGGGGGGGGGCACAGAGAAAAATAGTAAAATTGGGGAGCCATGAGTCTCGGAAAGAAGGCCTCGAAACAGTCATATCAAACTGATAAAATATTTAAACTTATAAAATATTCATAACATTGGCGAAATGTTACGCGTTATTTTGACCAAATATAACAGGTTTTACTGTACTCAATTAAACCATGTATCAGTTGAACACTTTGGTATTTATTAGATCAACAGGATATTTGAACTTTCTTATGCAGGGCAAATTCAACGACATCACAAAACTCCCTTGAAGAAGCTCAAATTCATAATAAAAAATAAAAGTTTATAAAGGGGCCGTTCATAAATGACGTCACGCTTTTTTCCCATATATTTGACCCCCCTCCCCCCTTTGTCACAATACGTCACACTTCAGCGGACCCCCTCCCCCCCCTTTGTCACGCGTCACGCTATGTTGCATAATGCAGGATGTCACACTTCTTGTTACCCCCTCCCCTCCCCTTGTCACACTTTGTCACAATTTCCCGAACCCCCCTCCCCCCCTCGAAGCGTGACATCATTTATGAATGACCCCAAAGCCGAGTATTATTATGCGTGCAGTATTAGAATTTGGAGCGCATATTTGTTTTTATTCAAGTTAAAGTATCCAAAAATCCCTACTTTTTTCCTTTTTCAGAACTTTATTTTTAGGATGCTTTTTACGTTTTGGAGGAATATGTCTTGTCTTATCCTCACATCACTTTCGCTCTGTGTAATTCCCCCCCCCCCCCCCCCGCCGCCAGATTTTTAGAATAAAATTGTTTACGATTTTTTAATCCATTTTCCCCCCAATCATTATGAGTTGATAGTAGTTATACTGACTTTTCAGAACTTATTTTTTGCTAGTCTCCTCAGTTTCATTTTTTTGAATTAAATAAAAGGTTCCTCGTACCTTCGAAATACTTCTATGCAAATTTTCGCATTTTTATGAATTACTTTTAGAGTTTTTGATTCATTTACCAAAGCCATGTATTTTTTTTTTTAAAAGCAAAGAAAAAAGATAATAATAATAATAATAATAATTAATAAATAAATAAGGGACCGTTCATTACTTTTTTCAATATATTTGACCCCCTCAAACCCGTTCTCCCTAAATGTCACACTTCAACATACCCCTTACCCCCGTCCCCTTTGTCACATGTCACGCTATATTACATAAGCGTAAAATAAGTTTAATTTACTGATTTTAGATGTTTTTATAGAAATCAAAATGTTCGATGTCACACTTCTTGTTACCCTCTCCCCTCCCTTTGCCACAAACTGTCCCACTCTTTTGAGCTCCACTCCCACCTCGAAGCGTGACATCATTTATGAATGACCACTAACCAATGAAATAATCTCTTGCAAAGGATAAAAAGTATAAGATAAAAGTGAAAAAAGAAAATTTTGCAGATAAAATAAACGAAAAAATAATCATTCAATTCTGCTTAAAAGGGGAGAACAAAATTCAATACAAAGTTTTTTAAAGAATACGTCCTACAACGAAAAGAGAAAAAGCAAAAATTCGATGAATACATTTGGTTTAGAGCACCCCTTTTCCCATAAATTCGATGACGTGAAAGCACTAAAAAATAACAAACGAGTCCATTTTCTTCGTTATCGTAAAAATATTGAACACCTGCATACCGGGAAAGTACGAAAACGGCCGTAAACGACAATTAAAACAAATAGGAACAGGCCTATAAAACATACGAAGTCCACGTTTTATGATCAACTATACCCAGTTCGCAGTCCGGGCACATTATTAGCGCTGCTTTCCTTTAAATCAGCGCGCGTTTCTGAGCGAGGGCTAATCCAAACATTGAAAAATGGCGGAACACCTACTGCTGCTACGTGACCAAATTAAAGAGCAACACTCGTAGGGTTAATAATTTAGCACCTGAAAGACAGCGGGGTAAGTGTAATAGGGCTCGCATGCATCAGTAATCTTATAAAGAAAAATTAGGTTCCAGAGGTGGAATTGTGGGAATGTGCGATTAAAGGTTTTATTTTGGGAATAAGGATAAAAGAATGGGTACTTGGAGAAAAAAAATGGCTTGAACTTGAAAAGATTATATTCGCGAATTTTGAAGTGATAGAAACACTTTGTTGTTGCGTATTCGAAAAAATTAAAAGGAATACAATTTTTAAAGTGTTACAATTTTGAAATGATAGAAGCATTTTGTTGTTGTGTATTCGAAAAAAGTATAAGGAATACAATGTTTAAAGTGTTACAATTTTGAAATGATAGAAACACTTTGTTGTTGCGTATTCGAAAAAATTAAAAGAAATTCAATTTTTAAAGTGTTACAATTTTGAAATGATAGAAACATTTTGTTGTTGCGTATTCGTATAAATTATAAAGATTCCAATGTTTAAAGTGTTACAATTTTGAAAGCAATGTGTAATTACATTAATGGCTTTTCGCAAAACAATTAGATTGCATTCTTTTGCATATAAAGCTTGATTTATGTTGACGAAATTAAAAAAAACATTCTTATTCTTAACACTAAAATAAAATTCAGATATTTTGAGTCATTAACTGCTTGTAAAAATTACGTTTTCTTTAAATACATTTTTTCGAGAAGAAAAAAACTGGATTTATAGTACAGTAAGGCGTACTATAGTACAAATTTTAATTTAAGAAAAAACATTAATAATCATGCGATTTATATGCGGTAGTTATTTTTCGGTAATCAATTATCGTCTTTTGAAGTCATCAAGAGAATACACACATAATGCTCGAATGAATCACTAATTTTCTAAAAATCTTCCCTTTCTCCGTAAACAGATTAAGTTAATCACATGACCATATTTCTAATAAAAATATTTTGGTGTATATAGGACTTTTATAAAAACACCTTTAAAAAATCCTTTTACTTCCAGTATCTGATACTAATGATTCCGTAAAGCAGTTAGTTGCTTTAAATCAGCAGAACTATTAAATGTTGCCATTTGCAAATTCTTTTCATTATAATTTTTTTTGAATAAATCAATATGAAAGGAGAATGGTGAATGTGGTTGTAGATAGTATTAGGATTGGAGTTTTCTTTCGTGCGCACGGGGGATGCACATACGTGTGGAGTTTTCTTTTTGTGTATGTGTGTGTGTGTTCATATGCAATGCATTATATATATATGCAGAGACGCACCGACGGAGGTGGACGAACGAGATCGTCTCCCCTCGAAAAATATCGGATATCTGGTATGCGGACCATTTTTTAAACATCCAGAATCCGATCGGCTATTACACGAAAATACCAATTATCCGACATATCAAATTTCATTTTTTTAAATTAATTAAGTAACTATGTTCTGAAGAAAGGTAAAATCAAAAGATATTACATGTTTGGAAGCTATATGATGCTTAAAAATGCTCTTAAATTTACAAGTTTTAAACATATATGGAGTCAGAATCTGGAATAAGCAAAAAAAAAGGGGGGGGGGGGACGCCGGATATCCGAGGCCCAGCAAAATCCATATCCAACCTATCCCTAATCCTAATCTTGGTCCCCTCTCCACCCCCAAACAAAATCCTGGTGCACTACTTACTATATGTATGTATAAATATTCTCAAAAACCAAAAATACGATGGATTACGAAAGAAACCCAATTTAATTAGTACTTTTCCACTTTAAAAGTTTAGCCATCATGGCAAAAAAACGATCATGAACTTTACTTTTTTTCGGCATTAATAACATGTGTGATGTTATAAAAGCCAACTGTGCTGATAAAGCAAGTTTCCTGCACCTTTTATTTGCTTTAACATCCTCATGCTATAGAGTTACGTACCACCAAACGGGCAATTTTAACTCGATTGACGCGTCCCGCCGCAACGTAATTACATCAAAGCCATTTACCACTTAAACACCTAAAATGAAAAACCCGATATTAACTGCCGAACGCGACATGGCAAACAACCTGCACGAACCGGCAATCATTACCCCATCAAACTTTACCCATCATCTTCCAATTTAATTACCTCACGTCGACATCGGTGCTAATTAGTGAGCTGACGCTGGCTTTTGAGGCAAAAAATGTCGGTAGGCAAGTCAGCCCCGTTTGTGGAAATAACTCCCCATTCAAACAGGGTTGCCAGATCGAGACGAAATAAGAAGCCAAACGATGGAACAGAATTTGAAAATCAACCCAAAAAGTTTATAAAATAAATAATGATTTATATATCCACGCACCTGATGTTACCCTACTCTACACTGAAAAATTCCAGTTCAACCTTTGACCAAGAGAATAGAAAAAATGGTGAAGTTTAACTGCAAGCCACATTTGGAACAAAGTTGAACATTATAATGGTGTAGTTTCACTATGAATGTGAAACTAAGAACCATTATAATGGTTCAACATCAGTACCAAATGTTGACTGCAGCTAAATTTCACCATTTTTTTTCACTTTTTTGGTGAAGGTCTGAATTAGAATTTTTTTACATTATAGAGTTCCTCAGATAGTGAACCAACATACGAGTATGTTTTCTGAAATTATCTGTTTGTTAATAAAAAATAAAATAAAAATATTTTTAATTACTAATACAAACACAGTTGAATGTGTTGAATTTTCCACAAACGGCACCGATATGCTCTTCAGTACGTTGAATGTTCAACCATATGTAGAGTTCTTATTTAAAACTAAATTCTCATATAGTAGGTTGTCTTTTTAACGCGGGTGGACTTTCATCTGAAATATTAACTTATCATCGAAGTTGTTGACTTGTTCACTTTTCGTTTAATACGTTAAATTTTCGCCATATGTTGACTGTTCATTCAATACTCGTATGTTAAATTTGTATCATCAGCCTTCTCTTACCCCTCTGATTAACTTTGATTTCATTTTCAACCCGATCAGGTGACGAACTTCGTATCCGTGTAGAGAATCGAATGCGATATTGTCACGCGACTGGCCAAAACGATAGCGAACCTAAACCGCTAAGGACGAAAATCAGGCTGCATGTTTTGATTTCTCATTCAATGTGAACATACAATTTTCATCATTTGTTGATATTTCATCGAATTTTCATCATATGTTTGACTTTTCTTTTTCGTCAATGAGTACTGTCAAAGATTTTGAATGTTTTAAATAAGTCCTACAAGATACATCATCAATAAAACAAAGTTTTAGTTTCTATGTATTTTAAAGGTCGATAGGATAAAATAACTTCTGCGCAAGTTTTTGGAAAGTAAAACATCACGTTTATTCTCTCTTTTGTTTTCTTTCTCATGTAAGCTCAGTATTTTTCTTTAATATTTACGAAGAGGCTTAAAACCTTTAGAAACTCCTGTCTCACTGATTTTTAATTTGAAATGTCCTGGAGAACATCAATGCCTGGAGGAAGCTTCGATGTTCTAAGTTGAAATCCATCTACCAAATTTCCAAAAATTTGCTCTTTGAGCAACACTATTTTCAAGGGGGGATGGGGATAATCCAAATTTGCACAATTACTTCTAGTTTAAAACATTGCAATTTTTGAAAAACTTTGAATAACATATTTAAATTCATGACTATCAATAACTTCAGGTTCTTGAGGCTGGCTCAAATGCATCCCTACCATGTATAAAACGCTAAACGAAAGGTGGGAATATTTTTAATTCAGGAAACAGCAAAGAATTAGTTTTCTGCCTCAACTAGTTATTTTTGCCTGTGTCACTAAAGAAATCTACGTTTTTATTAGACGTGAGACAGTTTCAGAGTACGTGAAAAGATATTAAAAACTTAAAGGATAGTATTTGCGTGTGACATCACATTTTCAACACTTAATTCACGGCATTTTGCGCATGATATAAACGCTCACGATTGTTTGGAACAGTTTGCGCAGAATATAATGTATTAAGATTGTCCATCGACTATCATTTTCAAACTTGCTGGCCGTCAGGCTCACGGTTGTTTGGAATAGGTTGCGCAGAATGTGATGTATTAAGATTGTCCACAGACTGTTATTTTCAAACTTTCTGGTCGTCACGCTCAAGTTATTTGGAATAGGTTGCGCTGAATGTGATGTATTAAGATAGTTACACGGACTATTATTTTCAAATTTTCTGGTCGTCACGCTCACGGTTGTTTCGAATAAGTTGCGCAGAAGGTGGTGCATTAAGATTGTCCACAGTCTACTATTTTCAAACTTGCTGCTCGTCAGGCTCACGGTTGTTTGGAATAGGTTGCGCAGAATGTGACGTATTAAGATTGTCCACAGACTATTATTCCCAAACTTTCTCCAAAACATTTCTCAGTTAAACACAGGTGTTCTTTTCTTCGCTGCACCACATAACGTAATAATCAATCAGCGAATTCCTTTGCAGCTAATTAAGCTTTAAATGAACACTTCAAAAATCAGAAAACATTGTCGCTAATATGAAACCCAGTAGAAAGAACTAATTTCAATCACTAGACTTTTAAAGCCAACTTGGCACCCTGACCCCAAATATAAGAATTTTTCGTTTCGAAATCATTCCAAGTTCAGAACAGAACAGATGACAGGCGGTATCATTAAAGAGGGGAGGAGATAGAGAATTACGCTTTTTGAGGTGTTATTGGCAGTTTGGGCATTAATTGATGGTTAAAGCACAGTTCGAGCAAAAAGGAACATTTTGAAGATTGGGGCAGACGTGGAAGGAATACGACGATGCAAAAAAGGTGAGAAGAGTTCACACGTTCGCCCACTACTCCAAAGCCATGTTGCATTGTCGAATCATTTATCAAGGCGGTTATGGTTCCGAGCACATAAGTGTATAATTATCGCATGCTATTTTCTATTACACAAAAGTGCGTATTCTGTGCCACACACAAAGCTTTCGTCGCAACCGTTTTGAAAAATTAGAATGAATTTTCAATCAAGATACTCCCAGGAGGAAAATTAATTATCACTTACGGAGCTATAAAAAACTGAGCATGCTCAAAGCAGGTGTAGTTACCATCTGACAGGAAACTCTAACAAAAGATGGTTCTGGCGAAGATTTCAGTAATCTTTTTGGAAATTTTCTATGCACATTCACATGCAAATAAGTCACAAGAAATTAGCAAAAGAACAAGAAGATACTTCCGGAACTATTCGAGCCTACTTTCCGATACACACCAACTTCAAATTTATAATCCCTAGCTCTTTCTCTCTCTCTCCCATTCTCATTCAGCTTTCGCTGTTAATACGTTGACTGCCGACACGCTGACTGTCCGCGCTGTTTGTAATTTATGGATCTCCAGACGATAGTTTAATTTAATTACAACATATTGTACAAAACATTTTATCAATCAAAAAATTGCTAACCTTCACTAAATGTATTGAAAAATGAAAAAAAGTCGGCAACAACGAGACGACTTGTAATTTGGTCTCTCAACAAGCTCCCCTACCACGAGTTATCTCGTAGGTTGACAGTCAACGTGTTAATTACTTCAAATATACCTTTTGTAACGGTAAATATATATTCCTTCATTCACTCATTTAATCATTCATTAATTTACTCATTCATGTATTTATTCACTCATTTATTTATTTTGCCATTTATTCACGCATTTATTTATTTTGTCATTTATTCACGCATTTATTTATTTTGTCATATACAGTAAAACCCCGTTAAAACGCGGATGTCGAGGGACATGTTTGGCACCCGCGTTATAACAAAACCGCGGAATAGTGAAACTATACCGCGGAACCATATTCACGAAATAATACTCGCTTTTGTTGCATCATTTTTAACTTTATCAATGACTCGTAACTTTTCTTCCTCCTATAGTATAATATTTTATTTCCTTTGCTGCAATTTTGTTCTCTGCAATTGCTCTGCAAGAAGCACACATCTCAGCTGCGCAATGAGTCCGAAAAAAAAGGTGCTTAAAAATATCTTTGTTATCAACATGGGATTGTTGATAACAAAGATAGCTCCCTCCAAAACTAAAGACCTCCCCTCCAAAACTAGATTTGGAAGGGGAGGAACGTGCTTTTCACTGGGTCACATGTCTACTATTCAGGAGTGCTAAAGAATCTGTTATAATTAAATAAAATAAAGACAAACGGCGGTTAATACAAAGGTTGATAGCGCTGTAAAGGAACACACGCATAACTAGACTTCTGAAAATGGAATAGTTAAGCATTGAACTGAACAGTCCCTGGCCGATTGAGCTCCCCTCATGTCAAGAAAAACAAGTCAGGGCGATTGCACCCGATTTTGAGATCAAGCTATATGTTCTAGGTTGAAAGACCGAAAAAGCATGAAAAAGGTGTACACCAAAACACACTAACAGTAGTGTGTCTGGTGGGGGGATGGGCGCTCTTTGGCTTTTACTTCTTCATATTTTTCGCAAAAGAAATATTGCATCGATTAAATAAACAACAGACGATCTTAAAATTGGAATGACCAAAGGAAGTCACAAGCCCAAAACAACATATTGGACCAATTTAAAAGAAATAATAATAAAAAAAAGAACTTGAAACATTTTTAAAGAATCGTCTGCTACTTACAAGCTAAATTTTCTTCTCCCAGTAAGCTAACAATAAGCACGTTGTACATTGTGCATCAACGTATCGAGTAGCAACAACTATAGCAGCACAGATCTATCATTTAGGGAGGTCAACAGGGGGGCAATGTCCCCCCTTTGCTTTCAGAAATCTAGTGTGTAGTTAGTTATGCGTATGTTTCTGCACATTGTTGATTGTTTAATGACGTATACATTGAGTTTATAACCTATGCCCTCCAAAAAATTTGAAATGGCGAGTCTGCGCTAAACTAAACTGAAAAAATTGATGAAGATATATTTTTCTGAAATTATCAGTTGCACAAAACACCCAATTCAACATGTTAATTTCCTGAGTAATTTAATATACTCTGTTCTAAAAAATCATCTGTTTTCTCACAAACACAACTAAATATTACGATTTTGCACCAAAGCATAATGATCTACTTTCATCGCTTATAAGTCTTTCAAAAGAGTAGGTTTAACGAATGAAAAACGCTTTGTGTTTGTTAACACTGAAGCTTTTATCTTTAAAGTCTCCCTACAGTATAATTACGAGGGTAAAAGGTCACTGTACTCCAGTTTGTGGAAATATTATTTGGAAAATAATGTCTCAATAAAAGATTTCCAATCGTGACTTTAATATCAAAAGAAGCTATTCCACACAATATCAGAAAGAAATGAAATAAAAATGAACATTTCTAAGTAATATTTTGGATCTGCTTGAAAACCGGAAGAAATTAAGACGTAGAATCAATGCAATGCTTATAATGGGTATTTTATGCTAGCAAAAGGATTTCACATTCATCTTCAGTGGAAAAGTTGTGTACATACAGTAATTGAAGAACTTAATGGATGAACATGTTAAGGGAAAAATAACAGAATTTGAGGAAAATGAGCTTTAATGTTTTTTATTATACTCTTTTTCGTACTTCCGCTTCGAAGGGATAGCGATATTTTGTCATTTATTCACTCATTTATTTATTTTGGCATTTATTCACTCATTTATTTATTTCGTCATATATTCACTCATTTATTAATTTTTTCATTTGTTCACTCATTTATTCATTTATATTTCTCTCATTCATTCATTCAGAAATATCCTTAAAATTTCCCGATTAAAAAATTTCATAGGAAAATAAGGTTTGTTTAGTTCTACTTGAACTTCGTACGTGTATTTGGGGGGGGGGGGGAAGTAGGCTAAAAAGTTTTTTAAAATTTAGTAACAAAAAGGAAGCAACTTCCCCCAAGATGACCTGCGTCATTCAAGGACCCAAATTGAATTAATGACGTATTGTATTTACTTCTTCATATTTTTCGCAAAAGAAATATTGCACCGATTAAATAAACAGCAGACGATCTTAAAATTGGAATGACCAAAGAAAGTCACAAGCACAAAACAACATATTGGACCAATTTAAAAGACATAATTTTAAAAAAAGAATTTCAAACATTTTTAGAGAATCGTCTGCTTCTTACAAGCTAAATTTTCTGTTCCCAGTAAGCTAACAATAAGCACTTTAATAATATTTTCTTTTCTTTTTTTTTCGTTAAATAAATTACGCCAAATCAATTTGTTTGCATAAGGAGTTTGTTTTTGCGAAAAATATCCCCGAAACGGAAAAATACCCTCTTTTTCTTTATTTATTTTATTTAATCATATTTATTTATTTATTTATTTTTATTTTTCAAATTTACAATGGTGTAGCAATTGGCTTAATTTTCGAATACTTTCTGCAGTTACTTTGCTCTGTCGCTAGTGGTCATTTACAGATCAACTTCTTTAGTTTGGGCGAGTCTTGCCGCTCCAAAGAAAAAGTGCTTCATCTGAATGATTACTTCACTAAAAAAATATTTCGTTCTTAGAGAGGATGCAAATTTTCTCATGATACGTTGTTCAAGAATCCTCTTTGTTCAAGAAAAGACATTTTACACATTCATCCTCTAACTTTTTAAATTTTAATTGAAATTAAAGAGCTCGGTAAATGAAAATATGTATAATAAATGATTTAATCTGACTAATCAACATTAAAAGGTTTCTATCTTGCTATCTTTCTCTTATTTACAAAATAAGTGTGTTCCTTCCACGATACTGTATGCAAAAAATAACTTCACCCTGATAAATCCAGCTGTGTAAATAAATTCATAAGCTAATCAGTTAGCTATGTAATAAAGCCTTAAAATTTAATTAACGAATATTTGTTTTATTATTGTTTACAAATTTTGTTTAATTATGCTTCAGCTCTTTCTCTCTTTAAATTGAGTGGGGGGGGGGGTATAATTTACAGAATATCTAAAAGGGCAAATGTCCCTCCGAGCCATCTACGTGAACACCTACGGCAGCAACTCTGACATTTAAAAGCTTACTTTAAATGAATTCCATTTTAAGCACAGAAAATAGGCTTTCATTATTAATGACAAACTCAGCAGTACTTTTTTTTGTAAAAAAAATACATAAAAAAATGCGTGCTTGTGTTCTTAATGCACTTGAGTGTTTTCTCCAACAGTATCATGAATAAAAGAACTATCAATCCCCCTACACAGAGACAGGCTTCCAAAGTCCTCAAATAAGTCCTTTGTTCTGGTAAACAAAGAACGTTAGTCACTTTTATTTACATGTGAAAGAAAAGCCTTTGAAAACACCTTCAAAGGCTCCCAAACGAGCGATGACAGCTCAACAAACGCCGAAATTTTGAAAAGTATGACGAGCAGAAACCTAGATTTTTAATATGATAATTTATTTTGATTAATGCCTTAGCTCTCGCTGGAGGCAGGTCAGCCATCCTTGGAAATCCGAACCTTGCACAGTAATCCAAAACCGAACGGGAT
Source organism: Octonoba sinensis (assembly GCA_038502835.1). Lineage (NCBI taxonomy): Eukaryota > Metazoa > Arthropoda > Arachnida > Araneae > Uloboridae > Octonoba > Octonoba sinensis. The sequence continues at coordinate 26,673,334 of CM076601.1, read as the reverse complement.
ACCAAAGGGTCAAACTGTCTTTTATCTTCTCACACACCTCGGAGGGAAAAGTAGGGATTTTGCATCTTCCATTTGGAGGTGTGTTGGAGATTGAAGAGCTTTCGTGTGGGCGGATAATCGGAGATAATTTTGGCGGAAATTAGATGTGAAAATAGAAGGGTTCGCTGCGGTGAATTGAAGTTATTAAGTTATTTTGGATTTCCCAAATTGCAAATGAGCTTTTGTGATGTGTTTGTCATATCTGTTTTAGTTAAGAGGTCATAAAAAACCCATCTGTTATAATGTCATTCTCCTGATTTGAAGCACAAATAGTCCACCTTTACAAAATTTCTTTGCTTTTTGAACTATTTTCGACATGAACCAGATATTTTCTATTGAGATGTGTATAAAACTACCTCGTTAAGGATCAAAAAAGTAAGTCATTTTTGACAGGATAACTAAGCACATATATATATCTAAACAGTAAATATATATAAAAACAAGTTAAATTTTAAAATGATATTCTACAATAGTTTTCGCCTTGAACACGGACAAGTTCTATTCCTATCCAGCGATTTAGTTTATTTTGCCCCACGTTGTTGTTCATTCCCATTTTATATTTAGTTGTTTATTCATTCATTTTATTTATTTATTTATTTGTATTATGAGCACTGTCTATAAATAAAGATATAAAACTTTCGATCTGAACTAAATACCGGGCAAGATGTCGTTAATTTACAAATGGAATTATTTTCATTTATTCATTTACTTATTTTAAATTATTTTTTAACTTCCTTTTACCCTAATAATTTCCCTTCACTTCAGTTCTGGATTGAGGAAATGGACTTTCAATAATTATGTAACTGCTATTGATTTTAACGCTTACTTTTTTTCAATTATTATTAACATAATTGCGTATGCTTTGCATACAGAATATTTGCATTACACACAAGAAGGCTTTTGAAAATTGTAAATCGTTGCTTTATTCCGATTGCACATTTTTTCCGAAAGAGTAACGCATTTCCGGCTCAAATTAGCAACGAAAATTACCAACCAACGTTTCTGAGTTTGTGGGAATGGAGGCAATTCATCGCGTCACGTGTTAACGCGGATCGCCGATTTGTTTACCGAATTTTTAATTGAGTTCTACGTAGAGTTCACGAAGCAAAATTAGCTATCTTAAAATTAGACTAGTTTCATAGCTTTTTCTGATTTTAAACCAAGTAATTTACCTTTAATTTAATCATTATAAAAGAAATTTATTAATTATTACAATAGTTATAGTGTTTTATTTAGTGTTAATTTTATATAACGTAGAACTTTATTTAGTCCTAGTTTTTAATAACGTAGAATTTTATTTAGTCTTAGTTTGTAATAACGTAGAACTTTATTTAGGCCTAGTTTTTAGTTAGATTAGTTTAAATTTATAAAAGAAGTTTTAATTAGTAATAATTTAGGATTTATTGGGCTCCATGGCTAATTCTAATGGCTCTGTATTTAACGGATTTTACAAATTTTTTCACAATGGAATATGCCGAGCAGTTTCCGGCACTAACTAGATATAATAGCGTGATTACTAAAGTAAAGAAAGGATCATTATTGTTTAATGAAAAATTCGTTTCTAAAAGCTGTTTCCTCGAACCGTCAGAAAACAATGCATTTTTTTGACATATCGGCTACTGTCAAAGCTGAAATGAAAAAGAAAGAATCTTACACAGCAAAAGTTAGAATTTCAACCGAATGCAAGGTAAGTTTTTGTTATTGTTTATTTATCGTAATTTATTTCGACATTTTTTTGTTTCATAGATTTCAATGCTTATGAAGCTCAAATTCTTAACATTCGTAACATTCATTTGAAATAGATGACCCATATGCGACGCAGTATGACATCCTTTAAAACTCGATAAAATATTCAAACCAAAACATAATGTTAAACGAGCGAACTCGAAGTAAAGCGACACTGCAGCTTCTTTTGTTTACATCGCTTATACGCTTTGACACGTGACCTATGACGCTGTATGAATTGAATCCATTGCTTTCACTGCGTAAAAATTAAACCTCATAATAAAATACAACCCTTTTTTTCTTTACCGACTTTTTCTGCAATTTTAAAAAGTCTGAAAATTTCTCAGGAAGAGCGCATTTAAATGAGTTCTGGTTTACAAATGTAAAGGTAAGCGCACCATTTTACGTGAAATCATGCAATAAAATTACGAAACCGAGTTTTTCTGAAAGTATGAAAATTTCCAGCAAGTGCGTACTTAAATGAGTTCTGGTTTACAGATGTAAAGATAAACGCACCATTTTACGTGAAAACAAGCAATAGAATACTAATTTCGCTTTGATTTTCCACATTTTCATGATATGTGTGTCACGCAGAAAAGCCACTCTAATCTAAAAGTTTTCAGTAGTATCCTGAACAATTTTTAGTAGTTTTCAGCACTTATCAGTAGTTTATAGTACCGGAGAAACGCGGATGCAAAAACTACTCAATATTCAACCTAAAGCCAAATTTGCCTCAGCTGAACCATGGTGGAAACATAATCCAAGAAAAAAAACCTCTAATAACTCCCTGATTGGGCTCCAAAAATTACCCTGATGTTATAATTAAATTGTGGGTCACACAGCATCATTGCTATGTGTAATGACAGTATCACAATGGTGAAAGCAAAAAAAATATATTTAGGGGGTGGGGTGACTTTTCTACTACTTTTCCAACTGAACTTTGTGCAATTCCTTTTGTTTTTCAGTGAAGGAGAAAATAACGTAATTTTCTAAGTAATATAATCTGCAACATAGGCGTAACTAGGGTTGGGGAAAGGGGGGGGGTCGCCCTAAAAATGTACAGACTAAACACCAATAAGCAGTGCACAAGAGTTCAAAATTTACACTAGTCGTCAATACTTGTCATTACAGATATACTCCGTGTTTATTTCAGGCATCTCTCGGGGGGGGGGGCTACCCCCTCGGAGCAAGTCAACTCCCCCCCCCCCCCATCGGCGGAAAAAATCAGATCACAATTTTTAAAAAAAGAAAGAAAAGAGAAATTACGCTTTTAAGACATCTTAAGGCATAATATTGAATTATGAGTTGTGCTAGTATTGCTGCTGAAAAGAATGTGTATTTTCATATTTACAATCTGTTCTTAGTCCGAAACGCGTGTTTTTTTGAGTTGTGCCACTATTGCAGCCCGTGAGAACCAACCAATTCAGATCTTTTTTGTTCAATGTACATTTATGATTAGGCTAAGTAAAAGTGTAATTTTGTCACTGTATTTTTCACCTTCGCAATGTTATTATAAACGCTCTATGGGACCATTCATAAACAGTGTCACACTTTCTTTCAATATATTTGAGTCCCCTCCCCCCCTTTGTCGCAAAATCACTCTCCAACACACCCCTATCCCCTTTGCCACGTGTCACGCTATATTACATGAACACTTGCAGTGTGTGCAACGTATTTGCAGTGTTGCAGTTCAGAAATAAAGTACTTACGTTAAAGAATCACATTTTTAGTTTTATTTTTTAGCTTTTAACGACATTTGTGGGCATAACAATAAATGATAATGATTACACGTGTACTTAAATAGCATAAAATTAGATTAAGGTTAAAACAGAAAAAAAGATAATTAGTGCATAATAGTGAAAAATAATTAATTGACTTCTGAAAAATGACCCGCACTTATTTATTTTAAAAGTAAATACCTAAGAAGAGTTTCTTTTAAAATTTTAACTAGAAGTGACTTCAAACCTTAATAAGCATCCGTATTTTCAATATAAAATGAAATCAATGAAACTTTAAAAGCAAATTATGAAAATAAAAAATCATCAAAAATAAGTTTAATCTGCTGGTTTTTTACACGTTTTTATAGAAATCAAAATGTGTAATGTCACACTTCTTGTTATTCCCCCTTGTCACAATTTCTTCCCCCCCCCCCCCCCCGCCGCCTTACTCGAAGTAGTGTGACATCATCCCCTATGAAGTTAAAAAACGAAAAAAGGAGGATTAATGAGCAGTTTCTCAGCATGGGAGGAAGAAATAAAAAGTTGAAACTAAAATTGCAAAAAAAAAAAGAGGAGGGGGCAGCTAAAATATTATTTCGAAAAAATTACATAAAAATAACCATACCTTTCCTGCTTCAGGGTTTCTTCCCAAAATAGGACAAAATACTTTCACCTTTTCTTTTACTCATAATCAAAATTTGTGCGCAGGCGAGCAAAGGAGACTTTTGCAAGACCACAAGAACCCACTAAATTCCCAACTGCCAAGGTCAATCAAGGTCTCTGTTTTATTGTGCAAAATGGTTGGGAAAGAAAGAGAATATGATTCGAGGAGAGGCATCCGCAAAGGGGCAAGAGCCCTCCCCCCGCCCCCCTTGTCGGAAGCGTTTCTATGTTGATTCGATTTTACGAATTGCTAGTTTAAAAAAGAAAATAAAAGAACTAAGATTTGTTCCAGCAATAACAGCACAAACATCCATATCCCGCAATCGTAGAAGCAGGGGTCCATTAGGCATTAGCTTACTTCCACAATATGGGTAGTTAGAGTGTCGCCATTTCCACGAATGTAACCTTCGGGCAAGAATGGACAAAGTACCAAACTGTTGTACGTATATTTATGGGAGATGTGGTTCCATGAGGCTCGCATTTTGCGAAAACAGGATCACTATATTTCCTGTTTTTGTGTGGTCGGGTGATTAGAACCATATGCAGTCCTTAGGCAAGGAATCAATCCGTTATCTGTTGATGACACGCGGGACCTATCGCCTGGAGAATTGAGAGAAAAAAGGGTCTTTTTTTGAGTTCTGGTTTGTAGGCCCTAGATGTTTGAAGCGCCGTCTTGTCGTTTCCCCATTTGTAAAACAGAGGACCCCCCCCCCCCCTCCCACTCCCAAACAGGTTGGTTCAAAGAACGAAATCTCATCATTATTTTTTTTTTGTTTAAATTTTTTTTTCAGACAGGTTAAAAATTTCGAAAGTATTTCGGGGGGAGGGGGGCTCGGGTCCGTTGCCCCCCCCCCCCTTGCTTACGGCTTTGCCTACAACACCAGTTTATCAGAAAACAAACCTCCATCAAAGAGGAGAATATTGTCCAGGAAACTGGTGCGATTGTGTTCCCAAATTGCTGCCTTTGGGTAAAAAAGACATCAAGAAGGTAAGAAAACCATCTGGAGTGATTGAAAGGATCTCTGCTGTCTGTCTGTGTGTGGTACGGTGATTGAAGCCACCTTTCGCTGTAAAATTCCTAAAGGTGTTAAGGGGGTTGATTATAACCAGATGAAAAGTCCTCTGTAATATGAGCTACGTACTTTGGTCATGATCACCCTTCAGAAAGAGGAAATAAAATCATATGCATATGTGTTTATTTTTCTTAGGGAAAAAATAGATATGTGCTTTGCAAGGCGTAGCCAGAATTTTTTTTTTTGTGTGCCTAATATATGTGCCTAAATAACTAAATACAAAATAGGGGGGGGGGGTTGAATCCCCAAAACCCTCCCCTGGTTACGCCTATGGCAGAAGTCACTCAAAATTATGTTTATAATCCTTTAATATTACTGTTATTAAACTGAAAAGGTAAGTTAGGGAAGGAAAATGCTAAGCATTTTGATACTAAATGAGCGATGCATGAATCTGAATTTTTCAACTGCAGAAACTGAAGCACATGGCTCTCACAGCACATTGGTAAAAAAGAAAAGAAAGACATTGCACATCTGTAACTATTTTGCGATTTTCTTTCACGTTATAGACGATACAAAAGGCTATCCGGTTGCGTCTTAACCCCCCCCCCCCTTTCCAGTTTTACATCCCTCGGTTTTCTCGGAATTTTAGAACCAAAAGAAATAGCAACCCCTCCACCAATTCCGAGAAACTCCAGTTCAACTTTGGCTACAAGTGCAGACTCGCCCCTAAATGACGATTGACAGATGCATCACCCCTTATCACATGCATCCCCCCTTATCCCGTGACTCTCCGTTTCAGTTTCAGTTTCTCACGAATGTGAACTAGTGGTGGACCGTGCTCCAGGCCCCGAGAGTCTTGCCCGTTCTTCTCCTTCAACGTCCATCTCCACGATTTTGTCCGAGGAAAGAGATGAGGGGAATTCTACAGCTTGTCTCCTATGTTGTTCACACGAAGTAAAAAAAAAAAAGAAAAAAAAAAAAATTCCAAGCCCACAACCCGATTAACTTGACATAATTTCCACCAAGTCGAGGAACAAAAATGAATAAATAACTAAATACCCAATGGGGGGGGGGGGTTTGAACCCCCAACCCCCCCCCCCTGGTTACGCCCTTGAGCAATATCAATGTACTGTATAAAAGCTTAATGAGCCTTCTAAGCTCTGATTGGAGGAGATTCAACTTGAAGTTATTTATGTCCAAATGTCGTTCGCCCATCACCAGATTGAGGATAATTAATGGCACAGAATGGCCTAATGGAACTGCCTCAATTTTGGGGGATCCATCTACTCTGCGCCAGAACTTGAGGCGTGACGTCACGCGCAAGTAATCAAAAGCACGTGCGTATCTCAACACGTGGGTTGCACAAACTGCTGAGAAAAAAATAAATAAATAATCCACCTCTTCTTTTGTTCTGAGACAAGAGAATCTCACGGTCTGAAGGGCACACCCAGGGAGTTTTATGTCAGTCACGGACTTCGAAAATACCCTACGTTCACTTCCTCCGCTCGTTCTATCTTCCGGAAAGGATATTCAGTTACATTTATTCAATTAGGTTAATCATTTTTATGATATTCGTTACATGCGTGGAAAAATATCAGTGGATTGATGCTAGAAATAACGCAAATTTCTTAACATAAAGAACAGTTATCTGTGTAATCCTTTACTTCCTGTACCTGACATAACCAAAAAGACAGGATTAAATATACCGCTGAGTTTATCGAATTGTTTAATACAAATACAAAAGTGACGACCAGCAACAGGCTCAGGGCCCAGCTAATCTAGTCCAAGTCAATTTAGCAGTCCCTAATGAACATCAAGAGCTTTCTTAAAAGTTTTTACACTACTACAAGTAACAGTTGCTTCCGGTAAACTATTCCAACTGCCTGGAACCCAATTGAAGTAGTCATTTTTCCTAATTTCAAGATGAGCCTGAGATTTGAAAAGCTCAAAACAATGACCTCTGGTTCTACTTTCAGCGCATAACTGCAGTCCATCAACATCTCTTGTTTTAATGAATTTAAACAATTGAATCATGTCCCCTCTAACTTTTCTCTGCTGAAGACTATACATATTGAGCCTTTTAAGCCTAACCTCATAATCTAAGTCTGAAAGACCACTTACCAACCTAGTAGCCCTCCTTTGAACCCTTTCCAATAAGGTAATATCCTTCTTTTAGTAAGGAGACCAAAACTAAGCAGCATACTCCAAGTAAGGTCTTACCAAACTTCTGTATAATGGCAATACAACTTCCTTAGACCTGTTTGAAATAGCCTTATTGATGAACCCAACGTGAACGTGGACGTTCATGTTGAACAATTAACGTGACGCCTTAATCGTCAAATTTCTTTCTTGATAGCTGAAAGTTCATTTAAGATCAATTCGTAATTAAAGAGAAACAAGCTTCCTTGAGGTTTAACGTTATCGTGTCACGCACTTTTTTGCAGTGTTTCCCCCCTCATTTTTGTTGCACACAAAAATAAGTCCCAAGGTTACATTCAATGTCGGTAAGTGGTCTTTCAGACTTAGATTATGAGGGTAGGCTTAAAAGACTCAATATGTAGAATCTTGAGCAAAGGAGAGTTAGAGGAGACATGATTCAGTTGTTTAAATTCATTAAAACGGGGAATCTTGATGGGCTTCAGTTATTTACTGAAAGTAGAACCAGAGGTCATCGTTTTAAGCTTTTCAAAAAGCAGTCTAATCTTAAAATTAGGAAACATCACTACTTCAAGGGGGGGGGGGTCAATATAAACTATTCCAACTGCCTACTAGGGTTGTAGGCAGTTGGAATAGTTTACCGGAAGCGACTGTTACTTTCAGTGGGGTAAAAACTTTTGATGTTCATTGGGGACTGCTAAATTGACTAGGACCAGCCTAGCTGGACCCTGAGCCTGTTGCTGGTCGTCACTTTTGTATTTGCATTGTATTTGTAATGTAACAAAATGGGGGATTAAGGGAAGAATGTATCTAAAGCATTCCAAACTCTACCCTTTTTTATTAAAATAACTGTTGCGTAATTGTTCGCAATAAGTACACCGTATTTATTATAAACATTTATTTTCTCTTTCAAACCGACACAAGAGAACCATGGCAAGCCGTCTTACGTTTTACTCTATTCCTCGTGCTAAACTGGTCTCGTGTTTACAGTAAAAATATAATAACAGTTATTGCCGCAAGGCTTATCTCGATCCCAAGTTTTCCACTGTAACTACCTTTAATCCAAATGCTTTCGGCAACGGACTGTAAACCTCTTGAAAGGAACTATTCAGTAGACTCCAGGGAGGAACCTGAGAAAGTGACCACTCTTGTAAAGTGTCTAGAGTGGATACACTGTTGCAAAAAAAAAACAGTGCTTTAAAGTACAATAATTGGGGGAAATTCCGCCCTGTGTGGTGACCACCTGTTTAAGGTGACCAGTATTGTCGATCCCGAGAACTGCCACATTAACGCCGGTTCCACTCTGTAACTTTACATCTTTTCAGATTGAAGTAAGTGTCTGTGTGATCTAAAAATACCTCTTTTCTACAAGGCCATGGATGCAAGAGGTGTGATTCCCACTATCGGTGTTCTATTCTTTTATTCTCAGTTATCTAACTTTGTTTTTCTTATTTATTTTTTTTAAACAATTCAGAAACACAAATTATTTGACAGTAAGGATGTATGAAGTACTTACAGTCTCAAAAGATTTGGCATCGTTGAGAACAGAAGATCCGGCAAACTTCGTAGTTTGTTGTTGTTTAGCCTCCTGAAATAAAAATGATAATATTAATATCTTTTACAGTAAGATTTTTTATTTGTAATTATAAATAGTCTACAAATCGAAACTGCGTAAAATCTCCAGAATTAACTACGAAAAAGATACAAAAGTTATTACACGACTCAGGCAATGATACAATTTTTTTTCTAATATAAAAATGCCACAAATATTAAGTTTCTTCAATAAAAAATTCTTGATGACACATTATTTTATGAAATTCAAAAGCGTAATTTAAGTCCCTATTCAAAGAATTTTGATGCTAGATTGAAGCGAGTTCAGAATTTTGTTAAATTGCTGTTCAACTTGCGCATTGAATGCTCTGAAAGAACACATGGCAAAATTTAAATGACATTTCTTCAATGGGTAAATATTCAAAAATGGCGCAACAAACATTTATAACAGTTAAATTCTACCAAAGATTTTTTTTTCATATGAACAATACCCACACCAGCGCAGAAAAATTCACTTGAAAAGTGATGCTATAGCGGCTTATAAACGCCCTCGCTTAACTCATTCATCGCATGGACGAGATATCTCGTCTTCCAAGATCATTTCTATACGTTAGAAACGAGGTAATTTGACATCTGCAGAATACTTTTCTGTGCTGTTGCATCGTGTGCAGTGATGCTTTATTAAATTTTCAGCACATCCCAGTATATATTATCATCTTTCCATAACATTTCTACAGAATGGGGAAAAAAGGCGTGCCTATTGCATCGATGAATCTGTTAAAGTCATAAAGTGAATACCAATCAGAATACTAAATTCAAACTAAAGTATCGGTCAAATATCCGGAAGAAATCTAAGGGTCCACTCCCTACAGATTACTTTTCAAAAAAATGTAATATTGGGGACTCAGAGCTTCAAATATGTTCCCGTAACGTTTACACTGCGTTTAGACTCATCAGAAAACTCGCTTCAATTTAAAGAAGAATGCCCTTATTAATGGAAAATGGAGAATAAAAAAAATACTTTTACGGACAAGAACATAAAGGAAAAATAACTAGTTGAAAAATGAAAGAATCTAACTTTAACTAACGATCTATTAACTAAACTATTCTTTGTTATTTTTATTCCTCCAATTAGATTTTATTTCTCCAATTAGAAAAAAACGAGGCAATTCTATTCATAAATCGGATGTTGATAATGAATATTTCCTTTAACTAGCGATAGATAAAAAATAATAATTTTAACGATTCTTCGTTATTTTTATTTCTTCAGTTCAAATGGCAATTTAAAAGACGTGATGCAATTCTATTCATAAATCGGACGTTGATAGTGACTATTTCATTTATTATGTATAGTAAATACGTGGCGACTTTAATGCTTTTTTTTTACATAATGTCAGGGGAGTTTTTTGTGTCTCTAAAAGTAGCGCTAATTAGAGTACTCTTCAGGAAGAATATTTATAAAACTGTCTTATATTGTTATGACCGCACTCTTAACAAAAGTAAGTCGGTGATTATACCCCCCTTTACATGTGTGCTTATTTAGCAGACGATAATACATGAAATACAAATAGTACAGATAACGAAGGAAATTACCTTCGTCAAAGGAAAGAGATTTTTAAAAACAATATTTTTTCAGATATATTACTGAAGTTTTTTTATGTATGATATTAATGAGTTTAATTTAAATACCTTTCTTTGCATAAAATTCGTCTTCTGCACAAGACAAACCTTCATTATTACTAAATTATACAATCGAAAGAAAGCAGCATATGACAATGTAATGCAGTTTTGTACTTGAGATATAAAAGAACAAGTAAAATATGTTATCATTTGTGGTGATTATTGTTTTCAAAAGTCCATAAAAATCCAATGATCTTAATTCCTTTTCCTGCTGTATTATCATTTTTTCTTTTTTTTTACAATAGATTTTGTTACATCTGAGTAAATTTCCTGTAGTTTGAGGCTTCAGTGCACAAGTGAACCACGTTAATTACACTTTATCTCCAGAATTTATCTTGCAATGCAAAGTCTCCGAAATTAAAGAACCAATAGCCAACTATTCCTAATTAGACGTTAACTCTTTACAAATCTGACCACATCAACTTTGGCTACCATAATGTTAGATCAATTTCTAACTGTAAACTTGCATGCTTACGAAATCATAAAAGAAAAATTTGCATAGAATAACTTTTAGTCTTTTTCGTATTTTTTCTGGAACTAAATATATTGGATCATTTTATTTATTCATTTTCATTTGTTTATAAATTATTACTAATATTATTATTATTATTAGTATTATTTTTAAGGGTTTAAATTCCGTTTTAGTTTCGTAAGGATAAAAAAATATGTGATATAACAAGTACTATAATCTGGCACTAGCGTGACCAAGACCGTGTCAATTTCAGATTTTCTCGATTATAAAACGAAAACATTGTTTTTCCAAAAAAATTACTATGGAAAAAATCATGTGTGACTTTGCAAGAAGACGGGAATTTTCCTATTGCCAAAACACTGAGCAATTAAATTTAGAAAACTCGCAAATAAGCGCTAATAATTTGACAAAATAACAGGAAAACACTGTTACATTTAATATTTATTACTTTAAAGGAGACCAAAATGCTATGATAGATCCGACAAAACACTCATGAAATGTACCATGAGTTGATTAACAATTGATTTTTTATTCCAAAGTTTGAATTCCAAACTTTTATTCCAAAGTGGCAATTTCCAAAATAATGTTGCCGTCAACTAATGAATTTCACGAATATGTTATTCTTCTTAAAAAAAAAGAAAAATCACTCATAACAGACACATTGGAAGGCTAGAAAACAATCCAATATTTCATTCTTCCACAGATGGCAGAAGTATGGCTATTACCTTACCAGCTTGACTCCCAACATCCATTCTCTCGCGTCTGCAACAGCGCAAAGTGCGAGCGAAAATTTATCAATGTCTGTATCACATTCCCTGGTGCTGCGGACCCAAAACCAACAACCTCCAAAGGTAAATAGAGGAGAGAGGGGAAAATATATATAAAAAGCCACCTCTCTGCAAGATTCCTTGTCGAGGTTGACACAGGGGAGTCCGTAGGATGCCATTACACGAAAGGGAACAATATAATAAAAACACCATCGTTATTTCGTCCCCCCTCTGATCCACCGTGATCCACCACCAACCTCCCCAGGAGGATTTGTCCACCTGAACGGCAGTTTCTCCCGGATTGAGTGATTTGATAGAGTGCAGCAATCTGTCAGCTCAGAGGAGAGATTTTAGGGCACACGATTGGGGGTGCCAGGGGTTTAATTAATATGGATGTGACTTCATTACGGGAGGGGGGAATTCTCGGGGAGGGTTGTTCCGTCTGCAATTTTTATGGATTCACTGGTCGAACATATTTTATTCAACAACAGTTTCGGTAGACTTCGGGAGGAATGACATATTGCACCTCATATTTGAAGTAAAAGTTGAAGTCATGTTTTACAAAGCTGAACGAAACAAGTAGTCCAAAAAATTTGAATAGAGATGCTACAAAAATAAATCACTTAGAAATGTGACTTTTTTTTGTATTGATCATAAAAGGTTATGTATGTAACTATCCGTACTTGACTTAAACATTCAATTCGCATTCATCTCCGTATAGTTCTAAAATTAAAAGAAAAAAAGGTAAGTTACTTATACATTTGTTTTAATTTAATATTTAGAACGATGTTTCGTAAAGTAAATTTTCAGGACACACCAATGCGTAAACAATGGGTAGTACAGTAAAGCAACTGGAGCGTAATTCTAAAAGAGGTAAGATGTGCTACTAAATTTCTTAGGGTTGAGCAAAATGGTGATATTAATCAATTTGTTTACCGTTTATTAAATTTAACAATTTTTTAGAAGAAATATATATGTAACATACCAAGAGGTATATTACACATTCCTACATAGATTCAAGCAGACTAAAGCAACTGGAGCGTAATTCTAAAAGAGGTAAGATGTGCTACTAAAATTCTTAGGGATGTGCAAACTGGTGACAACTATCAATTTGTTCACTGCTTATTAAATTTAACTCTTCTTCAAAAGAGATATATATATAACAAGCCGGGGCGAAATATATAAGATACATTCCTACATAGATTCCAGTAGACTAAAACAACTAGAGCGTAATCGGAATTAAAATATAATTACTAGGATGAGCAAAATGGGGATATTTTTGTCAATTTAACTGTTCTTTAAAAGTATATGTAACATAGCAGAAAAAAATAAAAAAGATACATTCCTATATAGATTCAAAATACACTATCTTCATTAAATTACAGCATATGAAAAAATCAACTTATAATAACTTTCATACTTTATACCTTTATAGTTCTTTTATACATATTAGTGTGATTCAAATTTCTTTCAGAAAGAACTTTTCAGGTGGCTAAAATATAAATAGATGCATCATTTATGTAGCAATGTCCATTTCTTTTAAAGACAAACTCATGTCGAACGATCTCGATCATGTGCTTCGAAAAGTTAACGCATGGCATATACAGTGCACCACAATTTCTATCTGTAAGAGTACTCCCGTATACCGTGCAGTTCTACTGAAACTGAAACAAAACATTGCCCTAAAGTCTCTGCTCCAAACTTGGCATCTATTTTCTCCTTGGACACAAGGTGTACTCAATGCAAACTGCAGCCATACCGTATATAGCATCAAAGGCCTTCCCGGACTATCCCCCTGTAGAAGGGGATACGGCTGCAGCGCTGTCCTCCTCGAACTTCCCACAAACTCTCTGACAAACTGACAACCAGCACCAGCCATAAGGGGCTGGGCTGGCAGAGCTTTGCCGACCTGCTTTACCGACCCGGGGCCATAGTCATGCTACAAAGCAAGCCTTACGTCACCCGGATCGGATGTTGCTATTTTAGTCGCCTCTTACGACACGCATAACTACGCCGGCGCTATTCTACGCCGGTCACCGCACGGCGAAGACACAAGGTGTATAGTAAAGGTCGAGACTAGCGGTCGCCATCGCCATTGGCGACTATAAATTTTTATTTGGCGACCACAAAATGTTATGTCGGTCGCCAACACTGGCGACTAGAAAAAGTTTGTAATTTATTATTATTTCTTTAAAAATAGGGCTTTGTGTAATTTTGTGACAAAGTGTAGTTTGAGGTATTGTATGCGAAAGTTTGTATGCGAAATGAAGCCTCGGTTGGGGAAGGGGGATCAGTTTGAAACAGGGTTCAAAGTGGCGACCAACAATTTCAAAGTAGCCACTAACTTTTTTCGGTTTACCGGCCACTCTGGCCGCCATCAAATGTTTTTTGTCTCAAGCATTAGTGTGTAGTCACTGTCACCGTAGAAACCACTTTCACATATCTTCACATTAACGAGAAGCATCTTAAAGTTGAGAGACATAGCGAAATTAAAAACCCACTCATCACGGAAAAGCTTTTCGACGGAACTTAGGGAAAGAATTCAGTTTCTCAGATAGTGTAACATACTTCCCTGCACCCAACTGTTAATTAATAAATAAAATTATTTGTTTCAACGCTATCCCTTCCAGGTCTATAAACATTATCGCCAGTCTGCAAACATTATCTAATTACATTCAAGATTTTCAACATTATGTAAAAATGTGTCTGAATAACGATGTCAAATTTTTTCGTGTGCGTCACTGCCCGTTTTTGCATAATAATCAAAAATATTCACTTCATGGACTAAAAATCTTCCACTATTTATAAAGCAGGCTTGCAGATCTGTAAGTACATCATTAATTATTTAGGTAGTTTAATATTTAGTACCTCAAATGAAACAAAATATCTGTGACAGGCTGGAATTAATCAAATATCTCTTGGGAACCTTTTTTTTTTCCAGAAGAGAACGCTTTCTTTACATCAAAACACGTAAGAATATTACATCTCGACCCCCTACAATCCCCAATCTGACCACCTAGGGACGACAACCCCCCGTACCGCTTGACCTAATGGAATCCGGCAAAAACCAACAATCTTCCCGCCATGTGCAAATAAAGCCGCTGGAGGGAAAGGAATATGGAGTAGCCCCGAATGCCTTTCGGGTAATTTGCTAAAGCGCTCTTTCGCCGCTTGCAGAGCACATAAATTTGAAGCTCTGCGAAAACACATGGGGAAACAAGTTTCCGAAATCTTGCGGGCGGCTGCAACATCTTTGATCCTCGCAGGTTAACATCAAATGAGGGGGCAGTCCCTCTCCTTCGGGGGGCTGGTGGATGGATGTTATTTCAAGCCATTTGTCAACTCGGGATGGGAAATGCCCTTTTATTTATGAATGGAAAGGAGAATTTTTGTTGCTAGATGGGGCGGAAATTTATAAGCGATCTCCCGAATGGATATTGTTGGAGATATCGCGAAGAAACTTAATAGACATTGGAAGAAAGTCAATGAGACCGAAGAGTTCTGAAGTTTGGTTGGAAATGAAAGAGGTGGGAGCGGAAAAACCAGTGATGGAAGGGAATTGCGTCTATTCCTCGAGCTAAATTTTGTGGAAATTATTCCAACTATAGACGAGTGATAAGACACGCATAAAATGAGTTCTGTAATATCGAAGATTAGATAGTCCTTCTTTAAAAAATTGTTGATTTAGTATTATACGCACAGAAATGACATATTTTTATCTCTTATATTGGAGTACTTCTCCAATACTTTTCTACACAGAAATAACATATTTTTATCTCTTATATTGGAGTACTTCTCCAATACTTTTCTTGGATTAGAGTATTTCTGAAATGACCTTTACTGAGTTCTACTTTTATTTGTCGCAACAGACATTGTAAAAACAATACCAGAGTATTTTTAATTAGGTTAATTAATCCCTTACTGTGACGGATTTGGTTCTGAAAAAGTGAGTTTTCACTTGGAACTGTTTTATATTTACCCCTTAACCTCTTCAAACCCCAGAACTAAGCACAAACAATTTTGGCGTAATTTTTTAGTTCTCTGATTTAAAAAATTATTACAAAACAAAATAACTAAAAAAAAATTTTTTTATTATTAATAAATAGTTTAAATAATGATTGATGCCAATTTCGCTGTTTAAAACGAAGTAAACTACGAGTATCTGTTGATTAATTTGAAAAACAATTGGGTGTTTTAACTTTCAAATTGCACAAACAGTAGTTAATAAACAGTATTTTAAAATGTACGCAATTGGGTACACTTGGAAGGAAGAGGTTAAAGCACGAGTTTCTTTCTGAAAAACTAGTATAGTGTAAGTTATTCTTTGCAATTTCAGGTTGTGGGTGGTGACTAGGGACCGGGGGGGTTGGGGTAAAAGTTACATAGAAGAAATATATTATACAAATAAAGTGTAAACGGATCTCAGACGAGCATTATAAATAAAATAACGCACAGGCATGGGCAAACTTTCCGGTAACGTTTGCCCGGATCAGACTCAGGCAAACCCGTTAAGTGATTAAATAGGTTCGTACTTAGCAAGGCTAAGAAGTCCAGCTCCACCTTGTTCGCTCTTAAGAGTTAGATATTATCACAAACTAATAGGTTGTCGTTGGCTTCAAAAGTTTAGTGAATTTCTTTTTAGATTTAAAAAAAAATCACTAAACGGAAAAAATTCGCACGTACAAATCAACCATATGTATTCTGAGATGGAAAAATGTTTGTCCGTAACTGATTTTTGTAATCCATTCTATCCCGGTGTCTTATTGGGTTTGAGTGGCTGCTCCAGGTCCCTGATACTAAGTATAGAGGTAGAACTCAAGTGCAACTCTGGTGGGAAAAGAATAGTCAAAGAGAAAGTTGCTAAGAAAAATCCCGAAACATATTGTGGAGAAATACGATGAAACAATTTTTCCCTTTAACTTTAACCCTTTATCAACGGCATTATCATCTGCAGTAATTTTTTTTAAAGAAATAGTTTGCCTACGTATTTACACTGGAAATTAAGGGATTTACATAAATAAAATAATCAATGTATAAGTATTTATTTCTTTATAGCTAATAAGTGCCACAGAGTATTTACCCTGTAAAATTATTTACATACACTTTTTAATCAAAATATTTCGTCAAATAGTTTTCTAAGTTCTTTACTAACACATTAAAAAATCAGTGACTTGATTCTTGAATTTTATTACTTTTCTGGAGCGAAACTCTAAGGGAGCAATATGAACAAAATGGAAGTTCAAAACACAGCATCGGTTTCAAAACTATCTATGTTCCTTTCCTCACTAAAATTCTCTTTATAGAACCCTTGCTGATATGTATCCCGAACAGGGGGAATTTAAAGGCTGTCCCGGCAAAGTGCCATCAGAATATTGGTAAAAATGGTTGCTGGGATGGAAGTTATAGAGCATGGTACTTATAAGTCAGTAGATAAAGGGTTAAACCTCCCCACCAAGTTTAGTATCATATTTTAACTATAATTTAATGGAAATGAAGCCATTTTTCTGATATTTCATTTGTAGTAGCCGTATTTCCTATATCAAAATTTTATGTTTTTCAAATTTGTAATATTTTGTTTATTCAACTTTAATATGGCTCGAAAAATGTACTTATTCTTAAATTTGACTAAAATAAATAAAATGGCTAAAAAATAATTCGTAATTTCGAAAAGTAAAATTATAAATAAATAAAAATAATGAATTCTTCAATTTTTCTCAACTCCAGAATTTCAAGACGATTCATTTGGTTTGAATTTTATTAATTTATTCACTAATTTTTATTTTAATAGGAGAGAAATATTGTAGGAATATTGCATTCAGACAAGAAATGTTCACCCTAGATTAACCGAAAGTGAATTTTTCTATAGGCATGACATTTATATTTCAGTAACGAGAAACAAAGAAATATTTCAGGCAAAATGGATAATGGTCAAATTGCAAATGGAAAACAACGAACTGGCATTCTTTCCCTTTCTTTTTTAGTTCCCCCTTCCCTTCTCTTTTTCTTTTTTTTTTTTTTCAAATTGCATACCTTTTTATGATACAACTTTCTGCGAAAATAATAAGATGAGAACCTCCACAGAACGCGGGCGACAGCACCCAATCATTTTCGGTAATAAATGACCCCAGCACCTTCAGGGGATAAACTACTCAACTCCGCTTATTCGCGACCGATTAAAAGCGAATTTATGATGGCAGAATTAGAGAACAATTGGATTAAAAAACGACGAACTGTAATTATGTTTACACCGCTTCTCAACGCAACGCTGCATTTGATTTTTTTTTTTTTTTTTTTGCTTTCTTCTTGAGGCCACTTGGCGCGCAATGTCCATGCTCATTTGTATGTTGATTAAAGTTGTGCAAGTGCAATCAGCGGATATTATGATATACCTCAGCGTCATGTTTGTTTTCTTTTTGCCATTTTTTGTATCTTCGTTTTCGAAGATTATTTGACATGGGGGCAACAGCGCAGGCGTCGTGTAATTTTGCGTGGACGATAATAGATTAAGAGAATAAAAAATAATGTTCTACTATTTTCGTGCAAAGCTTGGTTTTTCCAAAGTGAAAACAAGCTAACATTATGCAAAGATTTTTTTTTTTACGTCAGAAAAGACTAAATGTATTCTTCTTCGTTGTGTAACTTCTCTCTGCACGCCAATTTTACGACAATTTGTTTTTTGCAAAAGAATAGATATTAAAAATAATAACTCTTCTGGTCAAATACGGATACGATAATTGCAGGGCCATTATTCAAAAAGAAGTAACTTCTGAAAACATTTTCAATGATCAATTTGATATTTGAATATTGGAAGCACTCATAAATATGTAGTAAGATACTCTATATTCAACAAAAGAAACGTGGCTTTTACTCCGCTTAATGCAAAATCAGAATACATCAGCTTTCGCTTAGTGCGATCATCGTTAAAAGTTACCCGTTGTTTAACTCTCGTTCACTCAAAAACTTAGTTTTGTTTGATTTTTTTTTTTCTTTTTGAGATAACAAATAAAATACAATAAAAAATAAAATGCATGTATTTCGTAATTTTAATTTAATTTAAACTTTTTTTTTCAACCCTTCATCACTCCTAAACTCGGATTTATTTGATTTTCTGGATTTGATTTCATTACCGTTTTTAGTAAATCAAAAGTAACAATTTTTCGTCAGGAGAAATTTGGAAAAATTTTGGAAATCACGTTAAATTTTTAATGGTTACCTTAAAGATTACAAGCTTTCCTCAGCCCATTGAGTTTAATATCCCCACAGTAGGATATTAAATGAGCTGATGCTTTTACTCATTTTTCAAACTAGTGACTCCGGAGTGAAGTTTCTATACTACTCCACAACGGCTATTTCTTGTCTTTAAGCAGTAAAACCCCTCGTTGTTGAACAGCTATGGGATAGAATAGTCATAACAAAAGCGTCCATGTAATTAAAAGAGTAAATTACCCTAAAATAACAACTGAGAATTGAAAGTCTTCAAAAAATAAAAACATACGCTTTCCCCGTGTTTTAGGGGGAAGCGTTAAAAGGAGTTTCAATCTACGAGTATTTATGTAGCGGATCACTTGATTATATTATTAAAGTAGTTGTAAAAACGTACAATTATTGCATGTTTCATTGAAAATTATTTTTTTTTTTTTTATGCGAAACGGTGCAGGGGAAATTCCCAATCATAAAGCAAAAAGATTCTCCAAGTGATGTGGTCAAATTTAAAAAAAAAAAAAAAAAAAAAAAAATACGGAAATCTTCATTGATTTTATTGTTTTAAGCGGCAGTTATGTATTATAAGACTAAAAATAACATTTTCTATTCTCTACTTTGTGTTTTTTTTCCACAGTAAGAATGAGAAATCAAAAGAATAAAAATAATGTTTTACCATTATCGACCTTGCCTCTTTTTTCTTACAATAAGAATTAAAATAAGCAGAAAAGTTAATAGAATAGATGTCCCCTGGAAGGTAATTTGCGGTGTCATCCCCCCCCCCCTCCAAAAAAAACTTTTTTTGTTGCATAAACTTGTAATTGGGCAGTATATAATTTGTTCGGTTGTGCAAACAAATCTTAAGAAATTCAATTTCATTTAATTTCGAGTTTAAGTTTCACTAAGCAACATTTATTTTAGACACGAAACGTTGAAATAGCACCAGTAAAATTGTATAATTCAAGTATATGTATTTCTCCAAAGCTCTAACTCATTTTGTGTTTCACCTCCCAACATCCCCCAAAAGGGAGGGGCGCGCCCCTCCCCCAGAAATTACGCTACTGAAATAAGATGCAGTTAAAAATTTTTTTGAAATAATGTAGTAAGAATATGTTTACTTATTTTTATGTCGCCTTTTTTTATGCGCATCCCTCCCCCCAGTAGTTACGCTACCGAAATGAGGTGTACTTTACATTTTCCAATGGGACAATAGAATACATATTACGCAAGGTAGAACACATGGTTTAAAATATCCCCTTGTCAGGACCGGATCAAACCAAAGTGATACCTTGGTCCTGATAAAGAAAGGTAGGAGCACTCCTTACAAAAAAAATCCGAGCATTTTAAAAAGTTTTTTTTTCCTTCTAATTTTAAGTTTTTCTCCTAAAATTTTTTAACCATGAGGATGTGCTTTATAAAAGAGAGAGAGAGAGGGGGGGAAGACAAGAAAAAGAAAAAAAGATGAAATATAAGCAACTTTGGTGCTCCTAAAATTATGGTATCCAAGTCCACGAGGTCGTGTGTTAATCAGAATCTGTCCATCATCTAAATAAAAAAGTTCGTTAATAATTGGGCTCACTGTCAACTGGGTTCGTTGACACAAAAGCTTACTGGAGTAATTTGAATAATAAGAATGAACTTACGTTATGACCAACATGAACTCATATAGAGCCATATTCGTGGCTCTATATGAGTGCATTAGGGCATTTGGCTCACAACCAGAACCAGAAGATCAAGAGTTTTCAACCCGGTGTTGCAATGTGCGTATATTGCGTGATGTGAACACTTTTTTGGATGGTTGCTATTTCTCATTTTCGTATAGAGTTTGGGAAAACCAGGAAGCCCATATTAGGCAACTCGATGAGCTGCCTAATATGAACAGCTCATCGGGTTGTGATGTGTAGTCGTTAGACTACACATCCCAACCCGATGAGCAGTATCATCGAGTTGCCCAATATGGGCTTCCTGATTTTCCCAAACTCTATACGAAAATGAGAAATAGCAACCATCTAAAAAAGTTTTTCAAGACAGCAGCATTATATCATGAGATACTAAATACACAGAACATCACAAAATAAACTTCCTCTGACGCAGTATAGTCCGTTGAGAATCAAAAGCAATTTCTTTAAAAAAAAAAAGAGGCCATTATGGGGAAAAAAGAATCTAAAAAAATGCTTTGTATTCAGATCACAGAGCAGTGTCAGTTTCAGACACAAAAACGAAGTAGCAATTCCTCATGCCAAAAAACAGGAAGATGGGAAGGGATTTTTATCTCTTATTAAAACAAATGCGACCAAAGCCCTTCTCCCGTAATGTATGGACTCTAAACTCTTTAGAGAGCCATTTGCATCCCACGCCAAAATAATCCGGCAACTCGACACGACTCAAAACAAACCGCTCACAGGACCCGAGGACGCTATTAAAATAATAACAACTCAGGACCACCAAGTTCTGTCCTTATTTCATTTCTCGCAACCGAACCCTGGCAATAACTCAGCCGAAACCTCGCAAACCAAACTCACGCATACCCACCGACGTTTGCTTGGTACCTAATAAATCTTCATAACTGTCAACCGCGCGGCCCAGCCCCACATATCAGGCGTCGCAGAAGAATCATGACAGTTTTTCGAGTCCTTGCGACACAGGCTGGGCTCTATTTTATGATTGTATCAGATGGACGTGCGTGCGAAAACCTGGTGACAGTTTTTCAGATTTCGGGCACGTTTATCCAGGCCTCTCAGAATGGGGGAGAAGGATTGACTGAAACGAAATTACAAAGTAACTTGAGGCGGAAGCCAGCTGTACGAAATATTATTCTTCAAATTTGTTCTCTCTCGTGAAAATGAAACACTGAAATTGTGCTGCTAATGGCAAAATCATGGTAAGTAGCAAAAGGTGGTAACGAGAACAGTGTCAGCTTGAAAGAATGTTTAAACTTTTGATTTGAAGTACATTCCCCCCCCCCCCCCCCCACTCTCTGCTTCAATTTTCCAATAATATTATTGTACTTCTATTGGCAAAATTATTGTACGTAGCAAAATGCGGATATGAGAGCAGAATCAATGCCAACTGTGTAAGCTTAAAAGATTGATTAAATCTTTTCAAAATAAGCTCTTTCGGATTCAATACATTTGATACAGCGGTTAAACAACGATTCGAATGCCTGTTCCAGCTCACATTGTGGGACTGACTCCAAAACTCGCGTCGAAGCTGTTTGTATAGTGTCAATGTGACCAAAGTAAAAAAAAAAAAAAAGTAAACAAATGAACTGAAATTTTGACAGTAGATCAGCTGATAGTTAAGGAGTTTTACCAATGCTCGTTAACACAGATAGCGCCACTGTAAGCTTAGTTCCAACTGTAGTCTTAAACAGTTTTTGACACTGTGTACAACCAGCTTCGACGCGAGCTTTGGAGGCAGTCCCACAATGTAAGCTGGAACAGGCATTCGAATCGTTGTTAAACCGCTGTAACAAATGTATTGAAGCCGAAGGAGTTTATTTTGTATAAAAATACTTAATTACTAGTTTTTATTGTATTTTATAAACCTAATCTTAAAAATTCTTTGACACGCTGTTTAGATATTTTTTCCCACTCTCCACTTCAATTTTACAATAATATAACTCGTTTAGAAATCGAGGGAAAATTTCAATCACTTTCAAAAGCAATGTTACAAACTTTATACAAATACTCTATCTACTGGCAAGGCAAAAAAAAGTAATTCACCCGTCGGGTACCTTTTTCGATTACACTTCAATGAAATGTTAAATATCTTTCGAGAATTGAACAATCTACTTAAATAAATATTCAATTTACTTTTTTCTATAGGTTCTTTTAAGCACACTTCCGCACTTTGTTTACTTACATTTACTTATATATTTATCATTATTTTGTTTTCTATCCAGAAATAACGTTCAGTAATTTCAACGAGAGAGAAGTATAACTACACACCTCCTTACGGAAATCTATGTAAATATTTCTATCTGTATTTTTACTTTCTTTTATAACCAATAGTATTAATAAAAAAAAAAAAACAAGTATTGAATTCGTGAGAAGTTACGAGTTTTGACAGATTTGGAAATTTTCAGGCACATTGAACCCGCTTTGACAATTTTTGAAAGCTGTCTGGCTGTGTGTTATAAGCCCTTTTTTTTGTTCCATAACGCATGGAATTTTTGACAACATAGTGCATTCAAAACACCATATATTTTTGACATTTAAAAAATCTACAATTAAGTATTTTAATTGTTGATCACATAGATACTCAATAATAAATGAACTAAAAACAGAGATAAATGAAATAATTTCAATTACAACTATTCGAAGTCATCCACTCAGAAAACTGGCCGCTGCGGATTCCTACAATAAAAAAAAGAAATTCCTATGTGGCAATTGAAAAGAAATATTTTTATTAAAATTAGTTTCAATATTTTGTACGAGCGATACCGCACGGCCATGCCCGAGTTAAAAAGTGAAAAGACCAGTCGGTTCACTATTATATATACAGTGGTAACTTTTTATGTATAAAGTATGTTGGTTTATTAAAATGTATAGCATTCCACATACTTAAAAATTAGCCCCCGACGGCAATTAAACAGCGATCCTACACACGTAAGCAACCTTTATTGTTTTTTTACAAAACACACAGACAGTAAACAAAGAAAACAGAAAGAAACGAAACGAAACGAAAAGAAAAATATTTAAAAAAAAACGCATTTAGCTTGTTTAGTTCAAGTATCAACGTAAAAAGGACGATATTTATCCATTATAATAGTTTAAATTAATGAATTTTTGGTATAATTAATATTTTTCTATTATTCATTAACAGTAAAAGAGAAAGACGAAATTTTGTAGCTGGCAGAAACTAATAGCAGCAAGCAAAACTTTGAAAGCGGATAGAACCTTTTATCCGAGCTCATATAGGAACATAACATATGTGCTAATTCACTGAAGAGAAAAAAATAAAATAAATATTCAAAAATCGCTATAAAGGATCGCATTTCTTTAAAAAATGTATACAGTATGGAGAATGGTACCGTAAGATACTTGTCAAAATAAGGCAATTAAAATAAAACTATCGATCGCCTGTGAACCGCAGGATATAAATGTTAATTCGTTTTAAAAAATAAGAATCAAAATCCAAAAATAATAATAATAATAATAATTAAAAATCGACTGGCTTCTCAAAATGCTAAAAACCGCAGGAAATAAATTTTAATTCGTTAAAAAAAAAGAATCAAAAGCGAAAAGAAGAAAGAGATAAATTAAAAATCGGCTATGCCTCAAAATGCAAAAAACATTGTCAACGTAATTTAATTAGCAAATATACCTGTACACAGAGGGGTAACAATTGAAATAAAATAAAACGCAAGAGTTTTATCCATCGTCTGGAGAAAATAAAATTAAAGTTAATTACCGTGAAAAAATAATTTCGAAGTTCATAGAAAAACGCTTACAACTTCTTTTCTAATTAATTTAGAGGCGTCCAATTTTAGGACGAAGAGCAAAACTCTTTCGAGGACAGTTTTGCTTTTCAATGGTATCAAACTCGAAAGGATGCGATAATTTCTTCCGATAGAAAAGGACCATTTTATGCAATTTTCGGCTATAAATTAGAATAAAAAAAGAGCAAATTTGAATTTCAGAAAAAGCTTTTGGGAAGTGCACATCCCCATGTTCCAAACTAATTTCGTGCTAAATTTCATGCGAATCCGCCGAACGGTCTTGGCCCAACGCCCACACACACATACACACTTGCTGCTTTATTATTAGTAAGATAAAAGATGCTTAATAGTCCTCTAATATCATTCACGATTTCTCACTAAACCAAGAAAAAAGAAAATTCACGAAACAGCAATGAGTAAATTCCAAAATTCAAATTTTCTCCATAATTACCTTTCCCTTTACATCGCATCCAAGGGAGGTTTTATACTAGTATAATATTTCCGAAATTCTCAAACAGCGTAATTCTGCTAACATCTTATTCAAAAATGTTTACCTCGAACAAAAATGCAAGTCGTCATATAAATATCCCCTTTCATTATGATGAAAAGATTCGTAACAATTCCACGAATTAAAAAAGAAAAAAAATGCTCGTACAAGCATCTACTATGTTATTAAGCCATGCAACTAAACTCTACCTGCCCTTCTAGTAAGGATACCTTTTTGAAAACAAAAGTAAAAGAACATTCTATCTGCACATAATATTTTATTCTCATCGTTTCACAAAACCTTCATTTCCTTACACGAAATTTCGTGAGTAAAAATGTGAACTGAGGTTTAGCAGGAAAAAGGATAGGCAAAAAAAATCTTTCGGCATTTAAAATAAACCTTTTTTTTTTCTTTTTCTTTTCCAGCACTTGAACGTAGGAAGCACGTAAGCAAAACAAACTGGATAAAAACTTCTCTCCCCCCCCCCCCTCATTGTGTGATTTTTTATATTTCACTCTTCCGCAAAACAAGACGGGAAACGACCCGGTTGATCCCTATAAATAAAAAAACAAAGGATAAAATTGGTATGACATGCCATCGCTATAGCTTTTTGATTTCCGTTGTTAAACTCTTAAAACTCTTCACTATCACAACAGTAACCTTCTCCATGACCTTTTCTGCCTTACTTAAAGGTAGGGCTCGACCGATGGCATTTTTTGGCCGATGGGCCGATGCCGATTGTTGGCCGATGGTTCCCAGATCGGCCGATGGCGATGGAAAAAAAGTCGCTTTAAACCATTAAATTGTGTAGAATGCTTGTCAAAAATGTCATTTAAATCACTTATTTATTTTTATGTTTATAAAAACATAAATGCATTATTCAAGCACCGTAAAACTGTTTGGGGAAAGTATACATAATAATTGAAACTAAAATAATCACTCGGGATTCTGTTAAAGTAATTAAACTATTTGGGAGTTTAAAAAAAATTAAAAAATGCTATATCAGAGGATTTTTAATTCTTTTGCCTTATCGTTGCAAAAAAACTAAGCAACTATTGGATAGGATCTGGTCTAATTCCCTTTACTTCAACATTTTCTCTTAAAATAACTGCACTGCAAATGCGTTTATTTTCTTTTTTTTTTCATGGAGAGGAATGCAGATGTCATAATACAGACTAACAAAGCCCCTCTCAGATTTTTTTCATAATACCCCCCCCCCCCCCCCGGTTTTTAAAAGAAAAGCAGGAACGATTATATGTTTATTTTTCATTATAAAAGTTATTTTAACTAAAAATAGCTGTCTTCTCTATCTCTTCTCTACTAATAATAAAGCAGTAAGTATGTGTGTGTGTGTCTGTCTGTGTCCGGCGTAGGGCCCAGACCGTCCAGCGGATTTTCATGAAATTTGGCACGAAATTAGTTTGGAACATGGGGGTGTGCACCTCGGAGAGTTTTTTTCTGAAATTCGAATTTGTTCTTCTTTTATTCCAATTTATAGCCGAAAGTTTCATAAAATAGTCATTTTCTATGGGAAGTAATTATCCCATCGTTTAGAGCTTGATACCGTTGAAAAGCGAGTAAAAAACTACCCCGGCAGGAGTTTCGCTCTGCGTGCGAAAATTTGAAGCCTCTTGCAAAAAAAAAAAAAAAAAAATGCTTAAATGTGTAGGATCTCTGGTTGATTGCTGTGGGCAGCTAATTTTTAATTATGTGGAATGCTATACATTTTAATAAAATAACATAATTTACACCTAAAAAAGTCATCACTATATACACAATGGCAAACCGGTCTTTTCATTTTTTAGTACGGTCATAGCCGTGCGGGTACCGCTAGTTCTAAAATAAAAATAAAATATTAAAAAATTTCGCTCGCAGTAACGCCCCCTGTTCATAACCAAGAAATACTGAATATTGCTTTAAAAACATAGACGTGAGATTTTTTGTCATTACAAATGAATGCTGGGTTTTAAGAACTAATCTTATTAGCTTTTTTCTTGTGAGTTGAAAATTACACTGAAATACTTGACATGTTCTTTATATTTTCATGAACACAATGTAAAGTCACCGAAATAAACCAATATTTTTAGCACCAGCAGTTTTCTGTTGACAAATAATCTTCTGAAAAACACTTGATCGTTTATAAGAATTAAGATGTATTTTGAAAAAATCTATATATATTTATATACACGTTGTCAATTTTTGAAATTAATGAAATTGTAGCATTTTTATTAAGTTATTATTCCACCCTGTCGAGCGAACTCGTTTTTAGCCTACTTTCCCGTAAAAGTAAAAAAATAATAATAATAAAGCATGAAAGAAGGCCTAATGTATCGTGAAAATATCGTTAGAAATAAAAAAAAGTCAAAAATAAGTTAAGTAATTAAATAAAGATTGAAAAATAAAAAAAATTGAAAGTAGGGTTTTGAGATGGGGGGAAAAGTGTGTCTGTCGGTCTGTCCCCCCTTAATAACTTTTGAACGAACTGTAAGATTCAAAAAATTCTTTTTTGCATTCGAAAGATCTCGGCGATGACATCTCATTTTCATATTTTACTTTTTGATTTGAACAATTTTTCGTTCAATTTTTAACAGTTCAAAAATTTTTAACATAACCGCCTATGGGCGAAAATGAAGCAAATTATGTAAACTCTGGGTACAAGAGCCAGGTTCCAATGAACAAGCTCACTGGAAGAAGTTCTTGGCGTGAAATATTGATTTGAACAACTTTTGTTCATTTTTGAACAGTTCAAAAAAATTAATATAGCGCCTACGTTGAAATTTCAATGCTATATAAATCCTGATCTAACGGACCGATTTGCTTGGAGCAAACTTTATCAGAAAGCTCTTATGACGTAGAACATGTACAGATAGAAAGTTCATCTAGAACTAACGAACCTATTTTCCTATGTAATATTTTGATAGGGATTTTCAAGAATACTTTTGAATTAATGAATGATTAAATGAATAAGAAAAGAATTAATAAATAAATGAGTAAATAAATACATGAATGACTGAATGAATGAACTATTGAATGAATATGTATTAACCGTTGAAAAAGGTATATTTGAAGCAATTAAGAACTAAAGTTAAACGAGAAAGAGAGAGAGAGAGATAGCTAGATTATAAATTTGAAGCTGGTGTATACGGGAAAGTAGGCTCGTATAGTTCTAGACGGAACTGATGGAAAGGTGAGTTCATTCTTACAAAGAATGTTAATTGGCACGCAGCGGTCGCCGAGCTTCACCACACTGGGAATGGAAAAACAATAGTTAAAATTTCAACTGACCTGTCATTTTCATCCGGTACAGTCGTAGCTGTGAATCAGTTACACAAAAAATCCATTCAGAGAAGATATTGCACTGAATTAATAATCACATATTTAATTAGGATACTAGCAACATATTTCTACCACATACACAGACACATATCTAAAGAGAGAAGAAAGGGAAATTAACACTTCAGATACAAAAGAATGTTGCGCGCATATAAAACAGAAAGTTTCAGTTCGTCAGTTCATAGCCTCTACAGTAGGTAAGAGTCAGACAGGAGGGGGAAAGCAATAATCTGGCGTCTGGCTCAAGGTTGAATCGGATCATATTCCAACAGTCCCCCTTGATCCGATGAAATTCCATAAGGCATTACCAGTAGACTTGACCGGTGGTTCAGAAAGTCCGGTTTGGGCAGAGGTTTTGTTAACATGTCTGCCTTCATTAACTTTGTTGGTAGGTAGGTCATCTGGATGATACCTGATTCGTTCAAGTTCCTTATTGCTTGAAATTTTATGTCAATATGCTTCGTTTTCGAGACGTATTTTGGACATTGTATCATTTTGATACACGACTGATTGTCGTCATAGAGTGTGATTGGTAGTTCTTGAGGCATATCTAGGTCTTTTAACAGTTTGATGAGCCACTGTATTTCTTGTGTGGCGTTTGTTGCAGCAATATACTCGGCTTCAGCCGACGAAAGTGCGACACTTGATTGCTTCTTACTTAACCAATGTACTGGTGATTTTCCAACTAAGAAAAGGTTGCCGGCTGTGGATTTGCGGTCGGTCTTACCTCCGGCCCAATCTGCATCGGCATAAGCAATTAGATCTGGTTTTTTATTTGCTTTTATGATAAGATTTAGATTTTTAGAATGATTAAGGTAACTTATTAACCGTTTCACGGCATTCCAATCCGACTGGCGTATTTTCTCGTTTCTGCGACTTAATATATTAGTGGCTACAGTAATATCAGGTCTCGTTACGGTGGCAATGTATAGTAAAGCACCTATTGCTTGACGGTACTTTGTATTGTTCGGAAGTAAATTTACTTCATTATCTTCTCTTAGATATCCTGTTTCCATAGGTGTGGTATATGGTTTAGCTTCTTGCAGGTTAAATTTTTCTACTGCTTCTTCGATCTTGTTTTTGTGATTTAACAAATAATTCCCATCTTTGTCTTTATTTATGTTAATTCCAAGATAATATTTAATTTCACCTAAATCTTTAAGTTCGTACTCTTTGCTTAGTTCATCTACTATGCTGTTAATGTTATTTTCTGTCCCCGATATGAGTATGTCATCGACATATACTATAATGTAAACAGTTTCATTGTCGATACATTTCTTAAATAAACAAGGATCAGCAGTGCTTTGTACACATTTTAATTTTTTCAATGATTCAGCAATTTTCAAATGCCAAGCCGTGGCGGCTTGCTTTAAACCGTAAATAGCCTTTTGCAATCGGCAAACTTTATTTTCTTTTCCAGGGACAATAAAGCCCTCTGGTTGCGACATGCATACATTTTCGTTTAGGTCGCCATGCAGGAAAGCGGTTTTTACGTCAATATGGTGGACGTCTAATTTTTTGTGTATCGCAGTTGCTAATAATGCCCTTATCGTTGTATGGGATACCACTGGAGCAAAGGTCTCGTCATAATTTTCCCCAAACTTTTGAGAGTACCCCTTTGCTACCAGTCGCGCTTTATACCTCTCAATTTTACCTTCGCTATCATATTTCGTTTTAGAAGTCCATCTTGATCCTATTACGTTTTCGCCACGCGGGGGATCTACCAAAACCCATGTTTTATTTTGTTCGAGAGAATTCATCTCTTCTTTAGCGGCATTGATCCAATTTTGTTTCTCGCATGGATTTTACATGTTTTGAATTTCGCTCCAATTTTTTGGTTCGCGTACTGTCATATTTTGTTAAATAAGCTAGACGATCCAGCGGAACCCCCCTGTTTTGTCGTTCTGACCTCCTAGGCTGGTCATTTACTGCGTTGTGAACGTCGGGAGTTTCATTTGTTTCCTGTATATCTATTTCTACTTTAGGCAAAATTTCCCCTGCTATCGGGTGTTGCAGTTGTTCGCGCTGAACCCCGTTTTTATTTATTTCGTCGAAATTATGTTTTGAATATTTTTTGTCAAGTATATTTGAATTTGTTTCTTCGACAAATTTTACAGTGCGGGCTAGTATTACGTTTTTTCCTTCTGTGTATATTCGATATGCTTTCGACCTATTGTCGTATCCCACAAGAATTCCTTGTATTGCCTTGTCATCTAACTTTCCCCTTTTATTCTTGTGAAAGTATACATAGGATTCACATCCAAAAAATTTGATGTGGGATAAATCAGGCTTATTTATAGTTTGTCCACATCTCGTACGGGGTTACGTCGTTTGACTTAGTGGGAAGACGATTTTGAAGGTAAGAAGCCGTATTTACGGCTTCTCCCCAGAACTTCTTTGGTTAATCTGCTTCAGATAGCATACAACGGGTCATTTCTATTAAACTACGATTTTTACGCTCCGAAACACCATTCTGCGCTGGGCATCCCGGTACTGTTAATTGATGCTGAATTCCCATTTCCGCTAGAAAATCTTCCGTTTCCCAGCTTGTATATTCTCCTCCATTATCGGATCGGAGAGTTTGCATTATTCGCCCAAATTTATTTTTGGTCAATGCAACGTATTGTTTCAACTTCGTGAGTACCTCATTCTTTTTTGTTAAGAGATAAATAATTGTAAACCTGCTAAAATCATCTATAAATGTAAGAAAATACGTTTGCCTCCGATTGTCGGAGTTTGTATTGGGCCCGCTATGTCCGTATGTACCAATTCAAGGACTTATTTTGCCCTATGCTGTGCCTGTTTCGGGTATGGTGCGTCGGTTAGTTTAGATTTAATGCAGTTTTCACATAATGTATCGTGATTACAATTTTCTAATTTACTACCTGTCGCAAGGTTATTTTGTGTTATTTCCTTTATTGCATTAAAGTTTTTATGTCCTAATCTTCTATGCCACAGTTCAATGCAATTATTATTATTGCAATGATGCGCTATTTTTGCATAATGTTCATTTTTAGTATCTAAGATAACCTCGTATAAATTTTTATTTATTTTACCTTCTAGGTAAATATTTCCATTGTGTTTTAACTCGAAACTATCATTTTTAAATGTTAATTTACATCCGTTTTGTGTTGCTTTCTTTACTGACATGAAACTAGTTTCAATTTCAGGAACATATAAAACTTCCTTTAAAGTTATTTCATTTATTTTTTGATCCGAAGTTTTTGTTTTTATTTTAACGCTTCCCGAGCAGTGCGCTTTTAATACATTGCCATTGGCAACGGTTACACAGCTTTGATAATTGTCTGTTATTTCAGTAAACAATGATTTATCATTGCAAATGTGTGCCGACGATCCCGAATTTATAATCCAACCACTATTATTAGGTTTATTTGTGATGAACGCTAAATGATCTGTTTTATCAGTGTACACTTTTTTCTCATTCGAGTGTGTGTTGTTTGCTCGTTCATTTCTGTGTGAATTATTTTGCGCGTAGTGTTTATTTTGATTTCTTTGATAATTTGACTGTTTATTTTTGAGGTGCCAACATTGTAATTTTTCATGGCCTTTCTTGTAACAAAATGTGCAATACTTGTTGTTTTCCCGTCTAGGATATGATTTTTTATTATTAGCTTTAAATGCTTTTGTTGCATTTTCATTTACTGATGCTGAGTTTTCAACTCTTTTCTGAAATTCATCAGTAAGTTTGCACTTTATAAATTCCGATGTTAATTCCTCTTCATTTCTAGCCTCTAAGGCGGTTATTAACGTGTCATACGAAAATGGCAATGAGCTCAGTAGTAATGCAGATAGATGCTGGTCTTTGATATCTTCTCCGATAGCTTTGAGCTTATCGGTAATTTCAAGTATTTTTACAATGTGGTTATTCATATTTCCGCCTTCCTCTAGTTTTGCGCTATAGAGCTTTCTAAGCAAATACAACTTGCTTGATAAATTAGCTCTTTCGTGAATGTTTTTTAAGGCGTTCCAGGTGCCTTTTGTAGTCGCTTCCTTCTTCACGTGTACAATTTGTGTGTCATCAATTAATAAATTAATCAGTGCCCAGGCCTTTTGATCTTTCTTTGACCATTCTGTAGTCATATGGTTTGGTGGATCATCAGTTATATAATTAAATAAGTTCTCCTTAATTAGGAGCATTTCTGCCTTAAATTTTCAGACAGAGTAATTATTATTCTTTAATTTTTCAAATGAAAAGCTTTCTTTAAAAGAAGCCATGTTTCCACTTGTATTTTTAACCCTTAATATATATGAATGGTAGATAATGTTTTTAAATAGTCTTTAATGTTCATATATAGTTTATATCTTTCATTTAAATATTAATGTTATTGTCATTTGTTCAGAGCAGAGCGCTAGATTCAGCTTCAGTCTCATAATCTGATGGAAAGGTGAGTTCATTCTTACAAAGAATGTTAATTGGCACGCAGCGGTCGCCAAGCTTCACCACACTGGGAATGGAAAAACAATAGTTAAAATTTCAACTGACCTGTCATTTTCATCCGGTACAGTCGTAGCTGTGAATCAGTTACACAAAAAAAATCCATTCAGAGAAGATATTGCACTGAATTAATAATCACATATTTAATTAGGATACTAGCAACATATTTCTACCACATACACAGACACATATCTAAAGAGAGAAGAAAGGGAAATTAACACTTCAGATACAAAAGAATGTTTCACGCGCATATAAAACAGAAAGTTTCAGTTCGTCAGTTCATAGCCTCTACAGTAGGTAAGAGTCAGACAGGAGGGGGAAAGCAATAATCTGGCGTCTGGCTCAAGGTTGAATCGGATCATATTCCAACAGGAACTTCTTGTTTAACAATTAAATTCTTGAAAATAGCAGGTCGAACACATAAAATTTCGACCAATTAACATTTATACTGAAAAATTGATTCATAATTTTTTATCAATATGTTCTATGTTGTAAATTAGCAATAAAATAACAAGAAATATTCTAAACTGAAAGCAGATGCAACGAGATTGTTGTACAATAGCAGAAAAACTGTCAATTGTCTAACACGTGGCATCAAAGAAGCCAAAAAACAAATGCCCTAAAAAAGTATAAACTGGGTTGAATTGAAATAATTATCGTATAAAAAATGTTAAGACGTATTTTGAAAAAAAAATGCATTGATCAATCTTTGAAAATGAAGAAACTTTAGCATTTTTATTAAGATGTTATTGAATCCTGTCGCGCGAACTCGCATTTTGACAATTCAATTTTTAAAAATTGCAAGTCGAACTTGGACACATAAAATTTCAATTAATAAACATTTATACCGGAAAATGTTTTCCTTAATTTTGACCAATCTTTTTTATATAAGCAATATGCAACGAGATTGCTGCACAATTGCAGAAAAACTTGAACAAGCGGGGGATCAAAAGGAGGGAGTAGCAAAAAAAAAAAAAACGCTAGAGAAAAATTTTTACGCAGGTAAAATTTAAAGTTGTTATCGTACTTTGATTGAGTTGACTTTGTTTACAATTTCGGAATAATAAGAAACATGACAACTAAAAGCAGATGGTATAATATTATTGAACAATGACATCTAATGCACTATCGTTATTAAACGAAAAACGGACAAAAATGAGGCAACTAACCTAGTGCGAAAAACAAATAGCACTCATAAGACGGCTCTATTACTTTTACCTTAACATATTCTATTTCGCGAGCATTTTGTTCAAAGAGAAATAATTTTAATAAGGAAAGTTTTCCGGCAGCGATCGCTAAACTATTTTTCCGAATTTTTATCAAATACTTTATAGAATGACATTATTTTTGTGCTTTTTTTAACTGATGTGCTGCCTGTTATTGTATGAAAATAGAAATCTAGCTGTGGAGAAAAAAGAAAGTTAAAGACAGAATGCTTTCTGGAAAATTGTCCCTGCGAAAAACATCGGCCTTGCATCGGCTTTTAGATGTTTTTCAAGGCCATGGGCCGATGTTTTTCTAAAGTTAACATCGGCCGCCAATGCCGATGGCCGATGGCAACTTTGTTGAACATTCGGCGCCGATGCATCGGTCGAGCCTTACTTAAAGGTTTAAGCAAATGCAAACGATTATTTGAATATTTTTGAGGTATAAAAAGAAAGTATTTTTTCCAATTGCTGTAAAGAATTTGTATTTTCTTATCCTATTCCTTCTAAAAATCTCGTTTAAAATAACTATAAAATCACTACAATTATTACTACATTAGTTATTCCGTAATAACTGTTCTGTCATCCCTAATTAAAAGAATCATTACTTTTTCTTTTCTACGAATCACGACAGTAAGAATTCCCGATCAACACTATGATAACAAGCGTAATACTTCCTACCAAAACTTTAATAACTAAATTGAGTGCAGTAATTATCGATTTAAAGATGGTTTAAATTTATTCATGAGATTATCCATTTAAAATTGTTATTGCTCTCAAAATCGCATTCTTGCACTCATTCCGAGAATTGAAAGTGAAATTCCTTGAAGCAAAAGTAAATAATAAAGTATATAAGTAAAGAAAGTAGAACATTGAAATTACACTAAAACGAGACACAAAAGATTTTAAAATAATTATTAAAGTCAAAAAGGTCGACAAGAAATAATTAAACGATACCAGAAAAGAATAAATGTCTAGCAGAAAATTTCATCTCATTCTTGTTTTTATCACTGTTATATTTTTTACCATTCGGAGAAATACGCTACGTGACACATTTTTCGGACCACCCAAAATCCTTACATGCAATCCAAGTAATATTTTAATTATTCAGTCAGCTCAGTAATATTTTAACTGCCAAAATATCAGGTTTTGTTGAAACAGTAAATGAAAAGAGACTTCGTTTTTTCTAAAGTTGAAGTGACACCTTTTAGCAAATGACTTCAGCTTTGAAAAATTCAATATACAGTTGAACTTCCTTAATACGAACACGGTTAATACGAAATCACGTTAAAAATGAACATTTTATTCATTACGTTTGGTTTACTATTTAATTACACTAAATATCTCACGCATATTACGAAGACTAAAATACTAAGACAAACAAAATTTCTGATCTATTCACGAAAAATTTTCTTCATTGCTATATAATTAGTTATTCTTTTAGAAATTGGTTATTTTGAGTCATTGCAAACCACCAAGTGCGCATATGATAAAATTTAATGTACCTAAAAAAACAACTAACCATTAAGGATTTTTCCAAAATTGTTAAATTTTAAAAGGTAAGTTCTCTTTTTCTCAATGGGCTAAAAAGATTTAAAGTGTGAGTAAAAATAAATCATTTGTTTTCACTACTTATTTTACTTCTTATTATAATAGTAGTGATTTTTCTTAAAATATAAACATGCATTTTCAATAGTTTTTTTTACACAATTTTACGTACTCACGGTTGTTACGAATAACGGCTAATACGAACATTTTTGGCATTTCGTATTAAGCGAGTTCAACTGTAGTTTCAAATTACGTATTGCAAAAAAAGAAAACCAAAAACATGTCTTAAATAGCCCTTTATTTAATTTCAGTTTCACAGAGTTAAAAATTAGCTTTCTTTTCAGATTGTCGCAAAATATGTTCTATTTCAACAATGTTTCTTTCAGAGAATGTTTTACAAGCACTTATTTAGCGTGATACAAAAAAAAACTATGCATTAGGAAAATTTCACTTGAAAATGCAAATTAGTGGAAGAAGTACCATTGAAAAAGATTGTCTTTTTCTGGCGACGATTGAAGCAGAAGAAGAAACAATGTAAATAATGCATATTAAAATTATAAACATGTTTTAGAGATATAAGGGACTTTTTCATTAGATATAAAAGAAGCTGTATGATAAATTAAAATTTGAATTTGTGGCTTTTTTTTACGATTCACGTGATGATTAAATTACCAACATTTATAATTGTCAACATACCTCAAAACTTACAAAAAACGAAAAAAAAAATCATTCGGATTATTAACGAAAATCCCAGAAGAATTCTCTAAATCCTCAAAGCAAAAAAAAGATTTTTTTTCCATTTGTCGCCAAACTGTCGCCAGTAGCTCCACCACCTAATACGTCAAGCATGAAAAATATCGCCCATTAATTACAAGATCTTCTAACACATGCGCAGCTCATTAAAATAATAAATAGCGTCACATGGCTTTACGGGACCCAAGCATTAAAAGAAAGCGACCCTGTGACAGGTATTATAAGGCTCTAAATAATACGCTAAAGTCTTACCATACTATTTTTGGAAGAATATATTTTGGCACTTGTCCGTACTTTAAAGGTAATGCAGTTTGGCAGTAATCCAGACTTTATGGAAGGGTTGTTGTTCCTTAACAATCAGGCTCTTTTTATATTATTTTGTATCTGCTGTCTATTATGGACTTTGTTACTATTATGTTATTTCAATATTTAAAAATGAAAATAAATATTTCTTTCTGCAATGCATCAATTTGGACTCATAATAACATTGATACTAAGTTTGAAATAATTTTTTTTGAAAATTGTGAAAAATTTACTTGTTCTACAAAGGTATAAATGATTCATATTTTCTAATGAATAATTAAGTAGAATGCTCCCACAAGCGTTATTCAAATTTCAATTTGAGGTTCACGGTTAAAGCTGAGCTCTACTTTAATTTATAGATAATTCGAATTTTTGTTATTTATTTCCGACAGTAAAGTAAAAAAAGAATATTATTTGCAGGGGATCTGGACCAGCCACTTTTTTTAGTTCTTCTGCTCCGTGCTCCAAATAAATTCCACGGATAATATTAGTTCTTTCTTTTTATTTTTAGTTATTTTTTTTTTATACGATAAAGAATTTTTAAAAAATCGGAGCAATGGAGTACAACAAATTTCTTTGCTCCAAATGCTCCTGCTCCCGATCACTAACTATTTAGTACCTGTTGACTTTTCGAATTACAGAATAACAAGACGACTGATATAAATCGAAGGACCCATTCTGTACACATTGTTCTTCTTAAACATTTAAATATGTCGTAAAATATACCTCTTTTGCAACTCTCGAATTTACAGTTATTGTTAAGCTCTACTTAGACTTTACTTTAAAAGGTCAGAATTCTTGTTCCCTACCTCTGACAGGAACAGTCGAAAAACAAAGTACCATTTGTCTTTTGACTTTTGCTTTCGACACACTGGAAGATAAGACGACTGATCTAAATCAGAAGACCCATTCTGAACAAATAATTCTTTTCTTAGACATTTAAATACGTCGTGAAACATACTTCTTTTGCAACTCTTGAATTTAGTTCTTGCTGAGCTCTGCCCAGACTATTTTATACTGTCAGAACTCTTGTTCTCTACTTCCGACAGTAATAGTCAAAAAACAAAGTATCATTTGCCTTTTGACTCTTACTTTCACAGAAAGACAGGACTGATTTAAATTGAAAGACTCGTTCTGAACAAATTATTCTTCTTAAACGTAAACATTTAAATGCGTCGAGAAATATACTTCTTTTGCAACTCGTGAATTTAGTTATTTCTGAGCTCTACTTAGACTTAATAAAGTCTAAGTAGAGCTCAGAATGGTCCGAATTCTTGTTCTCTACTTCTGAGAGTAATAGTCGAAAAACAAAGTGTTATTTACCTTTTGACTTTCATTTTATGTGCTTCAAAAGTAAAAGTCAAAAGGCAAGACGACAGATTTAAATCGAAAGACCCATTCAAAACAAATTCTTCTTCTTAAGCATTTAAATGCGTCGTGAAATATACTACTTTTGCAACTCACAAATTTAAAGTTGTTGCTGAGCTCTACTTAGACTTTTCAATTTCCGGTCAGAATTCTTGTTCTCTACTTCTGACAGTAATAGTCAAAAAACAAAGTATCATTTGTAATTAAAAAACATTTGCACGTTAAGAAAGCACAAATAAATGTGGATGTTTTTGCATCTAGAAGCTTTCTATCGCATTGAAAAAGGGATTCCAAGCAATCCCGAAACATATGTCTGCATTTTTGTGCTTTCTTAACGTGAAAAAAAATTAGTTTACTTAGCACAAAGTTAATTAATTAAAGTATAACCCCCCCCCCCCCCCCCATTTGCCTTTTGACTTCTACTTTCGAATCACAGACAGACAAGGTAAGTGGTTTGAATCGAATGACCCGTTCAAAGCAAATTCTTCTTCTTAAACATTTAAATACGTCGTAAAATATACTTCTTTTGCAACTCACAAATTTACAGGCATTGATCGGTTTTACTTAGACCTTACTTTATATGGTCGGAATTCTTGTCCTCTACTTCTGACAGTAATAGTCAAAAAACAAAGTATTATCTGCTTTTTGACTTTTACTTTCAAAGCGCAGAAAGACAAGACGACTGAT
Source organism: Octonoba sinensis (assembly GCA_038502835.1). Classification (NCBI taxonomy): domain Eukaryota; kingdom Metazoa; phylum Arthropoda; class Arachnida; order Araneae; family Uloboridae; genus Octonoba; species Octonoba sinensis. The sequence goes on along the minus strand of CM076601.1, from coordinate 26,634,766 downwards.
TTAAATCGAAAGGCCCATTCAAAACAAATTATTCTTCTTAAACATTTAAATACGTCGTGAAATATACTTCTTTTGCAAGCCTCAAATTCATTTTAAGTGTTCTTCGAAAGGGAATAAAAAGTAAAAAGAACTATTCAATTTCTGAGAGATTATATCTCTTTCACCTTCTTTTGATATTTAATGCACATTTAAAACGATACTTATGCAAATCGGACGGTTGCTCAAATGTAGAGAATAAATTAAGGAATTGTACCTGGCATTCAGCAATAAAAGAAAGTAGGTAGTTTTAATGAAAGTTAGCGCTGAAAGTATGTTGTTGGGCAAGTTTTTAATTAAAAAGAAAATAACGATGTCACAAGAACATCAAAATATAAGGAGATACTAAATAATAGTAGCATTAGAAGGGATTAAAAGTAGCTTTTTAGTTTCATTTCAATAGTTTTTTTCTTCCTCAAGGGCTTCTGAAGAAGTAATTGGAAAGTGTGTTTCGAAACTAGAACTCATTTTGTAATTGTTTAATTTCAATAAGAGTTTTTTTTTAATCATTTAATTTACCTGTTGCTCCAATTTCATTCCCACAAAGGTTTTCCCACCAAGAAGAATTTATTATGATCAAAATGAGTGTAGTGCTCGTTGTTTAGTGGAATAAAATTAGTCTAATATGTGTTGCCAAAAAGGTTGATCAAGAAATTGATGAATGACTTTTTCAAAGAAAAAGCATATGTATAAGGATTCTTCCTTTCCCTTTGCGAGCTACGCCATTTCTAAAGCGATTTAGCAGCAAATTTGGGCGGGAAGTTCCTCTTTTGTTCAGCACAGCTATGAATTCTGAATTAACTATAAGGGAATGTCGTCGCATTCAGTATTTAACCGCAGAGGGTTAAATATTAAAACCAGTATGCAACTGAACGACCTAAGCGATAGAATTTCTTTAGCTCTAGGATTAAAACGAATTTTCGACTTCTCTACTACGACATCAACATTATTTTCTTGCTTGGATCGTTTCCAAAGATCTGATGCTGAGGTTACCGACTTCACAAAGGAGGAGGTTATACATTCATACCGTATGTATGTCGTTTTTTGATCCATTTTTTGCCATGGTCCTGTATACAAGACACTTGATTTTCAAAACCTGTTCCAAAAAATTGAAGAAAAAAAAACACCTTCTTTATCCCAGTAAAGAATATATAACGTCAAAAAGTTGTTAGGAGGGAAAACAAATATGGTTAAAATTAATAATAAAATTACACGTTAATATAAAGCACAAATGAGCAATAAAATGCAGACATATGTTTCGGGATTGCTTGGAATCCCTTTTTCAATGCGACAGGGAGCTTCTAGATGCAAAACTTTGCATCTAGAAGCTCCCTGTCGCATTGAAAAAGGGATTCCAAGCAATCCCGAAACATATGTCTGCGTTTTATTGCTCATTTGTGCTTTATATTAACGTGTAATTTTATTATTATTGTTTACTTGCACAAAGTTAAATTATTTTTATGGTTAAAATTGTTAAAAAGAAAAAAATAAGTTTGACTTAAATTGCTTCGAAAAAAATAAGTTTGGCTAAAATTGTTCGACAAAAAAGGTTTGGCTAAAATTGTTAGAAAAAAACAATAAGTTGGGCTAAAATTGTTTGGAAAAAATGAGTTTGGCTGAAATTGTTTGGAAAAAATAATAAGTTGGGCTAAAAATGTTTGGAAAAAAAAATAAGTTTGGCTAAAGTTGTTTGGGGAAAAATGGGTGACTAAAAATGGCTTAAGTAATAAGTAGTATTATGTAATGAAGCTGTGATATCATAAGACAAGTATGCCAAACCACTGCCAATTTGATTAACCAGGCCGGAGGGCTGGTCACGTGTGACATCCCGACAGATAAAACGTGGAGCAGTCTGAACATACGCAAAGCAGTTCACTTCAGTTTTTTCCAACTGGATAGGACAGATAAAAGCACGCGATCATAGAGATTCTCCAGCCTTTAGAATTAAATTTGCAATCATACTAAAACTTTGCGTTGGGCACATGTTTCTGTAAAGATACAAGAAGACCGGATATTGAAGCTCAAATACTTACAGAATTTATTTAATCTATGCAGAATAAGAATACCTTATTCACATAAAAGCCGAGAGATGTAAACTAATAATCTCATGTTAAATCACAAATTATCTTAAGCATTCCATGCTTTTGAGAGATATGCATATTGCGTAACTTGTTGTCTACAAAACCCTGTGTTTCCCATAATACTCGTAAACTTCGTTGTTTCGCCTTATTAAGAAGTTTCAGTAACAGGTAAAGAAAAAAATGACATGTCTAAATTTGGATGAAGTGAGCAGATAGGATGGACACTAATTTCTAAACGTGAGTAAAGGATGCTGTCCTTTGTGAATGCTAGATTTTCGTTGGATAATAAGAGAATTAAGTAAGAAAGCAGACTGAATCTTGGCAGTTAGGTTTCTGGAATAATAAGGAAATCGAGTAATTATAAGAACTAACTTTTCAAATAGCTCTGCTGAATTCAGACTGCATTAAGAATTACTTAACTTCAACCGTTTTTCCGTTAAACGTATACTTTCTTTAGTAAACATTTTGCAATCCAAAATTTTAGAACAAAAATTGCAGCAGCAGCAGCAGCAGCAACAACAATGATAATATTAATAACTTTCTAGCATATGGTTTCGGGAGCAGCATCAACAACAATAATAATAATAATAACTTTCTTGCATGTGGCTTCGGGTTCAAAAGGAATTTCTTTACAAATGAACAAAATTGTGAGCTTCAAGATGCAAGTAATCTGAGTGAAATCCTCTTGCCTTCCTTATAATAATTATTCTTCCCCTAATAACATAAGTCTTTCTTTTATAATCTTTAATAAGCAAAGTACGGTCTTGCATTCGATTAGATGAGTATTAAACGTTTCTTTGACCTTTGCAGCTGCGAAGAATAATCACTTAGATATCTTATTTAGTCCTTCTCGGCAATTTTACGGGTATTATTACTGATCAGATGTCGAAAATTGACATCTGTTCTTGGATGATAAAAGCAGCTGCACCAGGTAGCGCGATGCGTCTTCTGGAAGTTGCTGGTTGCAATTCTACTGGTGTAACAAATAATAGAAAGACTAACAAATAATAGATGGCGGCTATGGTAAATGATAGGCGGCGCCGTATAATCTTGGCGAGGACACTATCAGATATAGAAAGTGTAGAAGGCGTGTTGTTCTGTGTGTGTCTATGTTCTGTTGTAAAAATATGTTCTCGTAGTGTATCGTTGTGTGTGTTCATTAAAATGTTGTGTTTTTGTAATTGAAATGAGTGGATATCAATTACAAAAAATTTGTAATTGATGTCCACTCATTTCAATTACACTGGTGCTTTCACACCAGGCGACAAAGACAGAGAAGCTTGTGTTTTCTCATCTGTGCAACCGCAGAGCACATTTTTGCCTTCGAAAATATGCTCTGCGGTTGCGCAGATGAGAGAAGACAGGAATATTGTCTTTGTCGCCTTTGGTGTGAATGCACCCTAAGGATCACTTTGCTATTGTGTGAACCTATGAGAAGTAATATACAACCATAAAAGGAAAAACGAATTTGGTCCTGGCTTAAATTTGAGAATTACCCGCTAAAAAGAGACAGAAAATTAGCAATATTAACGACTATTCATACCAAAATAAAAATTTGTTTTCTTTGGCGATCACTTATAATGGAGGCAATTCAAGCAACGTCATTGGTCACGTGGTAGCAATGAAAGCAATGTAACAAAGAAAGCCGTAGCATCGCTTTATTTCGAGTTCGACAAATCTAATTAAAAACTAGGACTAAATAAAGTTCTTCTACATTACATAAATTAACACTAAATAAAACACTATAACTATTGTAATAATTAATAAATGTCTTTTGTAATGATTAAATTAAATGTAAATACTGGGTTATAATCAGAAAAAGCTGTGAAAATAGTCTTCTTAATTTTAAGATAACTAATTTTGTCTAATGAACACCACGTAGAGCACAATTGAAAATCTTAGTAAACAACCAGCGGATATCCCGTGACAACGATGATCGCTCATGAGTCTCTCTAGCGGTGAATTGCCTCCATTTTTCCTCAACTTGCACAAATTTAATTCTTACTTTGTAAAGAATGCTCTCTCACTACGCTCAAAATTCTTACTGTAATAAATCTTTTTGTTGAAATGCGATCAATTAGCTATTTACCAGGATGAACTAAGGATGGAAAACTTAAGGATGAAATATATTTTCATCGCAAATCGCACGCAGTTTTTAATCAAGCCTGCTTGAATTTTACATTTCTTTTAGAGGAAATTCTCCCTCATAAATTTAATCATAACAGATGCCATTTTGGAGCAACAAATTTTATTGAATAATGCATTACATTGTTGTGCTGTTTGCAGCTATGCCCGATTTTTGTATCATAATAAAAATAAAACCTTGATGTTTGGGCTTAAAAAATAAATGACAAAATTAACTTTTTGTTTTAAGCACAAATTAATTTGCGTTTTTATAACGCTGATTTTATCATTTTTCCATAAAAAGGTTACTTAAAAAATACACAACCCGAACAAATAAGAGCGCATCTGCATTATGTTTTGCTACATTACGCCTAAAATAATTCATTACGGATCATAAAATGGTACATCGGCATACAACAAGACAAGACCACTCAAGCACGCTTGCTTATCAATTAGGACATAAATGTTAAACAAATATCGAAACTTCCCGCATTTAAATGCAAACATTAATTTTAGAATTCTCATTTTGTTACTGTATCAGAATATTAAACACGAATGAGCAGACAGAACCATTATTTGCTTGCTTTAACTTTAATCCTTTGGGAAAATATCTGCATTGAATTCCTCGAAGTTAATATCATAAGCTTAAATAACTAAGCGCTTACTAAGGTAAACATGTTTCCAAACGGTTTGGTGTCTGCAATAACAATAGAAATATAATCCACTCGTATTCTTTGTTAAAAATGCAACTTTGTAAACGATTGAAATCAAACAGCACAATTTATTCTATTTCTGAATTAAAATTGGCAACGAATTTAATTCCCTTAACAATTCGACGCTGCCAACTTATTTTAGAAATTATAAATTATCGAAAAAGATAAATCTCTATTTCACGGTGAGCTTTAGTTCTTTTTAAATGAACGCATATTTTGAAACATGTTACAACTAAAAAGTACAGGAATTGTTAATTTTAAATAATTGTATCATTTGATCGAAACAAAAACAGTTCCATTAAATAACGCCAGTTGCTTTTTTTTTTATCAAGAATACGTCTTAAAACTTATGCAGTTGATTTTATTATGAATTTTTAAATAACTCAAAGATATATTTTGGTGTAAGTCATAAAATGACTTAAAAAATTATGTTTCTATCATTTGCCTTTGGTTTAATAAATAATGACGTGCAAAAAATAAGATATTTTTATTTGAACACCTGTCGTTATGACAATTAGTTTGTAAAAATTATGCTTAGATACAATAACTAGACAAAAAGATCAAGCACAAACGTCAATTTAAACATTCAAATCTTTATGAAAAATAATAAAAATCTTTTTACAGTACTCCCACAATAGGTTAGCTCATTTAACTTTTAAAACGTGAATTTCGTTTTACATATCGACCAAATAAATTGAAATTTCTAATTCACTGTATCAGTCTGGAAAATGTTTCTTGTGGACGAATGATTTTAGACAGAACACTGGTACACTAAAAAAACTCTAGTTCAATCTTTCAATAAAAAATGAAAAAAAAAAAATGGTTAAATTTAGCTGCAACCAACATATGGTGCTAAAATTGAACCGTTATAATGCTTCCTAGGTTCATATGCATGGTGAAGTTACACCATTATAATGGTTCAACTTACTACCAAAAGTTATTTGCAGCTAAATGTCACCATTTTTTCCATTTTTTGGTGAAAGTTCTGCAGCAGAGTAGCCTAACCAACAAAAGGTTTACACCTGAGTTCTTGGAGAGAGAAGGATTTTTTCCCCTTAAAAATATTTTTTTAAAGACAGTTTCTTCAAAAAGTCAAAATTCTTTTTCTTAAGAAATTTTCTTCAAAAAAGTCACTATTCTTTCTTTAAAGACATTTTCTTCAAAAAAGTCACTATTCTTTCTTTAAAGACATTTTCTTCAAAAAGTCACTATTCTTTTTTTTAAAGACATTTTCTTCAAACGTCACTAGTCACAAATAAATATATACAATGCATTTAATGCAACGGTTTCGTCAAGTTTTGTTAAATTTCCAAATTGCATTTCTAGTGAAAGAAATCTGCACTTGGGCACTCTAACGCTGAACGCCTCATATAGTCACAAAGAAAAAGAAAAACTGAAGATAATTTCTCTTTTTCCCCAAATCAAATATTCTATTGAATCGAAATAGGGCAATGGACAAATGTATAATTCCAAATAATTAACTGCCTTTTTTATGGCTAATTACTCTGTTTTCCCTTAAAATTTAGGTCATCTCCGATATTCCAATAAGAAATTGACAAAAAAAAATGTTTCTTTATTCTTTGCCTGTCATATTAACCCTAAAAAAATATTTTATTAAGCTGTACAAATGATGTGACAGCAGTTCCACAAATATCCAATTCTAAAAGATTAAGTCAAAGATTGCACGGAAATCCTTTAAGAAACATTCATTAAATATTTATTAATGTATGGCAAGAAAAAACAATATTCATTCTCTTTTAAGAAGAACGTCGAATCTAAAAGAATAACAAAGAATTCCTTTCCGAGGCTCGTTAATAATTCACTTCTACCGAGATGGTCCAATAAAATATTCAGAAGCAATTCTCTTTCGAATCATCAATTTATGAAAAAGAAAGTGTTTTGCGAGAGATTAAATGTTTTGAAAGAAGATAATATGGCATCGAGGGTATAAGTAATTCTTGAAGACAATTCCGCTGTGAAAGGTTTTCATTTTTTTACGCGTTCGAAAAACATTTTTATCATATTTGCTTTAAGAAAACGTAATTACGAAATGCAGTAAAGCTTCGTTTTTAAATTCTTAATTGTTTTTATCGCTACAAGATAATACTGCAGTTATTGTTTTTATTTTTATTCCCTACATATTTTTTTTTAGAAAAAAAAACACAGAATATTTTTTTTTGTCATTCTTCTATTTCTGTTCTGTTTGATAGCCTTGCATTTTTTTCTACAAAGAATAAACAAAACTGATTTAGGATTTTTTTTAATAATAATAATTTCAATCTCTGTTAAGAATTAACAAAACTGATTTAGAAATTCTTAAAATCTTATCTTTGCTTTTTTTTTTTACAAAGCAGCTAAAAATATTGTTGTTATTATTTTTTTTAATGCAGTGAAGAGTTTCGAATTTACATGAGACTGCTCGTTCAGAACAATTTCTGCTTTTATTTATTAATAAATAAAGTTTATAAATAATGTTTTAATTCTTTGTCACATTTATTCTTGCCAATAAACAAATACATTTAAAAATAGTTAAATGTAAGTCCTATTAAAACCATCCTGAATTAGGAGCAGAGCTGAAGCGTTGCAACTCAAAAAGCGACTCCTCCAGATCCCCGATTATGTCTTTGTCAGCTGCTCCCAAACTGTGGTACACGTACCACTAGTGGTTAAGCCTCTCCAGGTAGTACGCGTTCAGGCAAAAAAAAAAAAAAAAAAGACATAGACTGTGCTATATACTAATTTCTACTGTGTTTTGGAAGTACGAAAGAGAAGGATATTTTATAAATTTCATATATTATACGTATAGAGCTTTAACAAATGCTTTTTAACAAATGCTTTTTCTGCCTTAATAAAAATAAAAAAAGGTGATATTTATGTTACCTAGTCGTCCTAGTATTTTTCTATAATATATTATTATTATATTCTATATAATAAAGTTATATTCGTAGTGGTACGCAAATGGTTTACAAGAAAAATGGTGGTACGTGAAAGATTTGGAACCGCTGTCTTATGTACAAACTGATCTACTCCGATTTTGCAGAAGCGAAGGCCACTTTGCATACACCAATCGATTATTTTACTATAAAAACTCATCGTCTACCAAAAAGAACCCATACTTTATCGTATGACATACTTTCCCTAACGAAATTTCTCATGCTAACATACCCATGTCGGAAAAATTCCTCTTCTCGGCATCCCTTATTACCCGAAAATTATCCTCTTCCAATTTCCCGATCACGGTGATTTCTGCAGCATAGCGACCCCGAAGCTAGGGTCGCGAACTATTACGAAAGGCGACCCCGCTCTGCAACAGGTTACATTGATGATACCCCTGAAGAGTTTTTTTTTTCTTCCATCATCAATCAAGGGACATGTACCTATAAATGGATATGTTACAGCATGAATTAAGGTGATTCGATGAACTTGTAGACAATGTGCTGAAGATTTCTATGCGTAATTTTTTTACATTGTTCGCACATCATACTTAACGGAACGGAATTTACGTTAAGAGTTATCTGAATGGAGGCAATTCAAGCAACGTCATTGGCCACGTGGCACCGATGAAAGCAATGTAAACAAAGGAAGCCATCTCTTTACATCGAGTTCGACAAATCTAATTAAAAACTAGGACTAAATAAAGTGTTTCTATATTACATAAAATTAACACTAAATACAACACTGTAACTATTGTGATAATTAATAAATGTCCTTTATAATGGTTAAATTAAATGTAAATACTGTATCAAGGGCCATCAGCATTTTTTTAAAAATAATCATGGAATCTATGCATTTAAATGCTAATATTTTTGTATTTATTTTAAGAATTGAACGTAGTGATGGGAATTTCTAAGAAATTAAGATGCTATTTACGCGAGAAGTTAAAACGGGATACCTCCGCACTTTTAGCAACTGAAATTTGTTTCTGATAAGGCTCACCGCAAACAAAATTGAAGCAGAAAAAAAAATACAGAAGTGTTTAAGTAAAATCAAGGAATTATTTTAAGGGGACTTGGCACCTTTTGACATTTTTTTTTATTTAGTAAATTTTACCTATTTTATTTGTATATTATGAAGTGCTATTGTTCAACAAAATGATTTTCACGCGAAAAATCCAAATTCAACTAACAGAAAATTTTAAAATTTAATTTTTTAAAAATAATTCAACGATTTTAAATTTCCTTCTTCTTTTTCATTTCTTGATTTTCTTTAACCAAATTTTTTTAAAGTACTTATTATAGTATGGTTTACAATTTTAGGGATGGGTTTTGCTATTAATTAATTCGTTTTTGAGAAAAAAGTTTTTAAAGTTACATCGATGGTAAAACACAGAAAAAAAGCGAATTTCGTTACATTTTCATTTAAAAAAATTTTTTTTGCAAATATATAGCAAAATCCATCCTTAATTTTATCAAGCACATCCTATTGAACACACACAAAAAATTTTAAGTTGCTACATGAATATATGTAAAAGTTTTAGCATTTTAAGTACTACAATATTGCGAAAAAACACAAACCGAGAAAACGCAGTTTAAAGAATACAAAATCCTACTAAAACATCAGAAATATTTGAATTCTCTTACTTCTTAACTACATTTATATTGGTTGTATCGCTTCAACACTTCGCTCAGATATACTAGGAGAGTCAAGCCACATTTTACGCAAAAAATTGAAAAATCGTTATTTTCAACCATTTTCTACATTTGAAAGGTGCCGAGTCCCCTTAAGTGATACAATATTTTTTCTCTATTTCTCTCTTTCTATGTATATGTATACAGAATTCGAAATCATTGGTAGCCCGCTGGTCAGAGACCACCACACTGATTCGGACCACTACGCAATTAAGTTTAGTGATCCGCAGAACCAGTAGTAAATAGCTGTAAACGGAGTCTTTTCGTACTACGTACATTTTTTAAATATATTATTTGCATATGTTTTGCGTAGTTACATTTAGGTTAATTCTTTTTTTTCTTTTCTTTTTTGGATGCAAGACCAATGTAATACTTTTCAAAAAATTCTCACTGTTTAGCTACATTATGCAAATTTTATGAATAACAAATAGAATGCGAACACCAAATGCCCTTAAATTTATGTATTATTCACCTTAACCTTTAAGTGAACCAGTCAGATTATCAATGGACTTGTAGCATTTTTTAAAATTGCTAATACTGTACAGAATAGAAAAAGTTTGCAATGTATGGTAAAAACTGATCGGAACATTTAGTATCGAAATCTTTTTTTTAAAATAGGGGATCGTGTACAAATTGCATATTTGAGAAGCGTATGTTTGCCTCAGAACAAATGAAATTTATACGCCGCTATAAATAAAATATCATTTTTTAAAGGCTATTGTTAATATATAGTAGGCACTTATACAAAAAGAAATTCTCAAGAAGCACCTCCCCCTCGAATTATTCTAATTCATTTTTAGCTTCTCCCTCAATGGAAGACTGTCCTCTCCCCCCCCCCCTCGAATGAAAAATTAAAAAAAAAATAAAATCCTTGTTAATTAGAAATTAAACAGCTCAGACAATTTTTGTTTTGCTGCAGATAAACCTGTTTGTTAAAATGAACTCAATATTTTAACTAAACATAACTGTAATTATGTAAACGTTTAGACTCTGCCATTCTTCCAAATTTAATTTCAAAATTGAAGAATCCCATATGATTTCTAGTGTCCAGAACTTTTATAATTTAAAGTATTTATCTACGTTTAACATATGTGTGTTTATGTTTCTTAAGGACATTCTTCACACAACTTACACCATGAACATTTCGTAATTCTCACTCTTCTAACCTCGTATTTCGCTACATAATCACAACTGAAAATTTGCGAACGAAAATAAACAGCCCATTACTTTTAATTTACAGCTCCCATTAAACTCCATAGGGGAAACGAGCCAAAAGAAATAGAAAAGTAGCCGTCACTTTCGCGTCGTAATTTATTTGTGTAAAAATGATGGATGCAGCTCAACTCCATCCATCAGCTTTACTTTTGGAATATCCCTTGTTATTTCTTCGAGAGGGAAATATATCAGAGCAGGATGCTTCGTCATTGGCTAGAGGAAAGTGGCTATCCATCGTGTTTTGTAGCGCATCTTCGAGCTCTTATGATCAACACTATCAGTTTATATCTAATGTTAGTTCATAGCAGTGTTGCAGCCTTTTTACAATATTTGTGTTATAATAACTTGTTAAAACTAGTTTGTTGTGACCATCACGGAACTTTCCCTTTTATCCTTCATATGAATATTACCTACTCGCCAAATATTCCAATTATGATGCAATTCCTCATTGGAAAACAAATAGATAAATTGTATAAAAAGAATAATTTTAAACCAAGATAAACTGATTAAAAGGTTTTGCTACCGGTGAAGCTTCAAAATGTAAAAAATATTCCTAAAAATTTTATTTTTAAAACTGTAGGTCAAATGGCAACAATACAATACAAAACAAAGTCTCTGCTCCCTTGGCGCGATTGACGCCAGAATATAATTATTTGATTTATTGTATTCTTGAAATATATGCTTAGCGAGAATAATGTTCGATTGCTCCACGCCCTTTGCAGCGAATGGAGCCAAAATTTAACCAACGTTACTTCTTATCAGGATTTCTTGTGTGCAGCAAATTTCGTTTAATTCCAAGCATTACGTTTTAAGTTACAGAACCCACAAAAAAAAAACTAATAAAAAATTCGATTTGCTCCACCGTCCTTGGAGCGAATGGAACAAGAATTTAATCAGTACCCGTTTCTATTGTGGTACACATATATACCAAATTTTTTTCGAATTATTCCCTGACTTCTTGAGATACAGACAGACATTTTTGTAAAAATTGTCAAAATGTGTTCAGCACACCTTAAAACGTTCAAATCCGGCGAAATTCGAAAACTTTCACGAATCCAATGCTTTCTTTTGTATATTAAATATAAAAAAGTAAAATAAAGCGCCCTTTACACATACGTTCTTAACCGCGCGACTGAACGTGGCGCATCCAGCCACGGTCAAGAGCGCGAGTAAAACCGTGGCGTTCAAGAATGTGTTGCAAAATGCACCACATTCTTATCCGCGCGCAAGAACGCGTTCAGATGCGGGGCGTTCCATTGAAGTCCCCTACGGAAGCCACAGTCTGCAGAATTGTCCACTCCTCCCACTTTGATGCGCGGTTAAGAACGTGTATGCAAAATGCATCATTTCTTGGAGCGCGATCATGAGCGCGCATCTGAGTGTCATTCTTAACCGCGTTCCTGAGCGTCCTAAAATTGCATTTACACGCACGCTCTTGACCGCGGATCTGAATGGCTCGCCGTCCGGACCACGGTTAAGAACGTGTGTGTAAAGGCCGCTTTAGTCTATTTATAAAAAGAAATATTGGTTACTTGTCGATCATAACGGCTCCCAAAAAGTGGCAAGAAAAAATTTCGCCAAAAAAAAAATATATATATATACTCAAATGGACGAACCTTTTGCTTGTCTTAAAAGCCGGAGCGGAGCAACTCAAAGAAGTGGCTGCTCCAGGTTCCTGATTGATTCATGTTATATAAATAGATAGATACACAGAATGTGTATGACAGGGCAAGACAGACACAGAGGAAGATCATGAACCAAATTCCTCCCTTCACTCAATCCCTTCAAAAAAGAAAAAAAACAATCAGGTTCTTTTATAATAGCAGCTTTAAAATCGTATCCAAAAAAAGAACTTTGCTAACTCTTGGAACTAAAATGAGTCTAGGTTCCCTCGAAGAACGAAATTTCCTATCTTCTTTTTTTAAAGTTAACTCAGTTGTCGAGCCTTACTGTAGTCTAAACCTTTTCGATGCGTTCTGTAACAACTAAACTCTGCCTCACAGCCTTATTTGAACATCTTAACTTCGTTAGTGCCCCCTTTTAGAACTAATCTCTAATTTCGCGCTCTGAAAAATTCTGAGCTTTTTAAATTCTCTTTGCTAGCAACTGAACTCTGCTACGACCCTATTTGAAGATCTTTACTTGGTAAAATTTCAATTGGGCACCATAGTTTTGATTAAAAAAATGTGTTTTCCGTGGATGTCAACATTAAAATACGTGTATTTTAAATATTGCTTAGGAATAACTAAAAATTAGAAAGTGTGACATTTTGTGAAAAAGGGGAAAGGGGTCAAATAATATGGGAAAAAAGCGTGACATCATTTATGAAGGATCCCTTAGCGAAAAAAAATTTGACTTCCGGAGCTGTCACGAGATTGTGTTCTGCCTTGGCGAAATCAACGTTTATTTTCAATCAACAAAATCTGCCAACTCTTCCAATGTAGTTACGAAATAATAAAGCTTACCCTACAGATATCAAAGAGTTCATTCATGAAGTTTTCCCACTACACATATTGAATGGTAATGCCAGGCATTTAAGGCGGAGCCGCAGAGAATCTGATTCACCTTGACAGGTGCAAATTTTTTGCGTAAGCGATCGGTATTTAATGAAAGGAAAAACAACTTACAGCCTTTCCATCGAGACGAGGTCTTGAAAAGCTCCTTTCTCTATCAGATGGATCTGGTTCTCCATTAGCTGCCTGCAAGCAAAGGAAGTACTTAAAAAAAGCAAGAGAGATTATGTCATTTGAAGTTTTTAAGAAAAAAAAGTTGATGATGTAATTAAGCTGTTTGTTTACGATTTTGATAAAGAATACAACGATTAGGTGTTTCTGTAAGCAACCATTTAAGAATTCAATAAAATATTTGAATATGAACCCATAATAAGCCTAATTGATACCTACGCATTATTCCGTCGACTATTTTCGCCAAATTAAAAAAACGTAGCTAAAATGCCATATGCCGCCAATGATGGAAAAAGGAACGTTCCCGCGCAGTGGAACATTTCAAGCGAAAGCTTTGGCGTTAATTTTTTCGCCAATTTATTGGTCGACGGGAACGTTAGTACCGCCCACTTTCAAACTTATATGATTATTTCAGTACTGTGTAAAGTATTATTTTTGAAATTTTAAACATTTTCTAGCGGGGAATTTTAAAATATTTTAATTAAAGTTTAATTAAAATACATTTTTCTGAATCCTAATGGTAGTTGTAAATTGCCACAAAATTCAGGTCTCTAGTTCAACTAGGAAAAGTTCTAGGTCATTTTGAAAAGGCTTATCAAGGTTTATTAACTGACTTTAAATTACTCTAATTTTCAAACGGGTAAATATATTTTTGAAACAACTGGTATTTTTTCTTTGTTTACATGAAGCTCCTTGACAAATTTCATAAAAAGCTGAGACGATAAGGTAATTTTGTGAAAAAAATGTCTTATTTGAGACGAATGAACCGTTAAGATATTATATTTATTCGATAAGAAACAATAAAATAACAGAATACTGTCTTTAGCAAACAATAATTATTCATTTGAGAAACACATTTAGTCACACGGCTTTCTTATTTGACATTGTGACCAGAGCTCAAAAAATATTTGAACCCCTCCTTTAGTGGAATTCTTGGAACGGGCCTGGTTCTCCCACATATTATCATTAATCGCTGCTACTGTGCCGTATTAAATAAGAAAGTCATTTTATTGAATGTCAGATGACCGGAACGTTATTAAACTAGAAATCAAGCAACATATACCTCACTACCAATTTCTCAAAGAGCCTTTGAAGATATGATTCTTTTTTTATCACATAAGTAATAATAGCCAAGGCTGAACTTGATCCAGTTTACTGTTTAACTAACGGTTACGATCAAGTTCAGCCGTGTAATAGCATTCAGGTTTTATTTGGGTTCTCAATTTCTAGCATGAAAATTTTCATAAAGATTAAATAAAATTTAAAAAAAAAAGGATATTTTTCTTGACTGCGCCATTTTTATTTAAAAAAAATTCTCCGTTAGTTGCGGAGGGAGATTGCATTATGTCTATAACTGGAAATGGCGAAAGAAAAGACTGCTATTAGAAGAAGCAAAACCATAACAATAACATGACTTCTTTTTTTCCCCACAACACACAGAAAACTTATTTTCATGTTTGCTGTCTATTTCCCGATCTCAGGGCTATTACTCACGAGAAAGAAAATGGCCTTGCCGAGATCCAATTTCGCGGTTATTATTAGTTATAGATTTTTTCCACGCGATCGCTGCTCCGAAGCATTTCCAAACAAAGTCGTGCGTGTATCCCGCCCTTTGTAAGATAACCAAATTATTTCGTCCGGTTATTCATGGTTTTCTGTAGTACCGCTTATTGGTTTTTGTTCTTGAAAATACTAACTGTAATACTGTAGGCGTGGTAACTAACTGATAAAGATTTCTACGCAAAGTCTATTTCCGAGAGAAAATCCCGGGAAAGGGCCTCAAATGCACGACTGTTCGAACGTTCTCAAGATTTATCGTCTTTGCCTTTAGAATCGGTATACTTTTAATGCAAAATAATTTCTTTCTCATATAATTCTTACACAATCAGAGATTTATCTTTCCCACGGACGATAATTCATATTATTAGAACGAAATCGAGAATCTTTCTTCCTGGCCTATCAAGCTATGTGTTCTAAAATTACGAAGGAAATGACCGTTAGCTGGCTGTACAAAGGTTGTTACTTAAAAACAGTCTTATCAGTGTACTGAATGGAACGTTTCAAAAACAAAGAATGACAATCAAAAAGTCGACTACAGAACCAAAAGCAGATTCATTTATTCAACCATTTAAATTAAAATGTTGGCAACAGCTTGACTTCGACGTTGCCTAGCTAAGTCTAGTTCCACAGAATTCGAAAGTCCATTCGCTACCGCCGCCGGTGTAGATAGCATTTCTTATGTCTTGCAAATGTATATAAATAAAACCATTTTTCGTAATAAAATATTTGTTGCATTCGTGAAAAATATCAGCCTTCCACTCGACACCTCACAAGCACGTCAAAATACAACATAAAATATTTTCAAGAGCTTCAAGCAAAGACTTTCTTTGTTTTTAATTCACCCACATTCAAAGATGTCGAGCAAAAATATTTTCTGTTTGAAACAATAAAAAATGGTTTTGTATTTAATTCTTTACAGCCTTTCGAGAAACTTATTTCTATTGGATTTTTTTTTTTATTATTTTTTTAAAGTAAAAAAATATGTTGAAAGATTTTCTGGAAAGATAGGATTTTTGGTTTTTTTTTGAAAGATAGGAAACATAGATCAATGAAACGAGTCAAATACAACTCGTACTTAATGGTTTGAATTTAATTTTAGATCAAAGGCACGAACTAAATTAAAATCTTCTAAAGCTTCCAAAAATTCCCCTTTTTACTTTAATTCATGCAATACACTCCAATGTGTGCACCTAAATCATCTTTCCTGGTTGTAAAAATAAGAAATGACATATTTATGAACATAGCTTTTTCAAAAACATAACTTTCTACATAATGTATTACCCAATCCATTATTGTGGGTGTGATATTTGTACGCATATATTTGCACTACAATTCAAGAATTTTAAGCTTTTGTTTTTAATTTTTATATTTTTGAATGTAAGTAACCATACTTATTTTGATACATAGTATCAAGATTTCTTTTATTTTTAAGAGTTTAATATAATTGAGAATATTTTGGGCATGTTGTGGGCGTGATATTAAGGACACTCCCACAAAATTCACAAGTTATTACTTTTGAAATAAAGTATTTTGTTTTAGAAATTTTATAATTTGTATTAAGATACGTGATAGTTACTTACATGCAAAAATATTAAAATTCAAAAACTGAAGGTGAAAATTAAATTTATTAATTGTAGTTTAAATATGTGTGTACAAATGTCACCAATACCTTGACCAATATATAAATATATACATATTATGTATACCTTTCTAATAATACAAGAAGTAATGGAACGTTATGTTGGAAAGCAGATTAGTAATTCATGGTGTAAATTAAAGACCTTTAAAACAAGTTTCTAATTGAGGCATCAGAGAGTCTTTACTGTTCTTCCATGAAGTAATTTTCTGATTGTTGGTTTTTCCTTTCTTTAGAACTCACCGCCTACTGCGCCTACAATACTGCCATCTTGATTCCTACCGATAAAGATTTCTCGAAGGGGAGAGGGGGCGAAAGAGCAAAGTCAATTTGAAGAGGAAACTGGAGGAAAATCCTTAAAACCGGCCTCATAAGCACGAAAAGTTCGAAGCGCGGAATAGAACATACTTCTTCAAGAAGCAATATATCTGACGGATACAACCTTCTTTTAGAACGATTTGGGCCCCAACTGCTCCGCAGACGCACTTCCAATTGCAAGGAAGTGACAGTCCAAGAACGAATGACAGCGGCCTTCCTTTGCCGCTGCATCTTTATCTTCCTAAGTCCTCGATAATCGTTCTGCTAATGACTGCCTGCCATTTCCGAGACAGCTCTGTGTTTGATGTTTTCGTGGGCTTAATTGATACTAAAAATAATAGACTGGAGTTTTATTTTCCCCAAAGTTGTGCTTTCCACTAATTGTATGGAAGTCTAAATTCGTAAGTTCTTCAATACTCGACAGACAATTCGGGAAGAAAATTTGACATCTGTTAAAACTGCCAACAGATGTCTGTTCCACGTTGACAATGATGAAAAAGGCGGAAAACTTCTTAATATATCATACCAGCATAAGTTCCACACGAACATGCTGGTTGACAAATGTAAAATTCAAAGTTAGAATCTTTTTAAATACGCGAGTTTTCATACATCTTCTACCCCCAGCGCCCTCTTTATTTTGCTCAATTTCATTGTCACTCACTTCCAAAATGCTATTGCCCAATCTCAGAAACAAACATATTTAATTCCTCCTATTCGAGGATTTACATAGTAATATTTTACTCAGCTATTACCTCAAAAATGAAGGAGAAAATCAACCGATATTGGAGTAAAATTTTTAAAACTATTGTATACACGCGTTTTTGGGTTACAAGCACATCAATGCACACAATTGTCGGCTTCAAGATGTAATAAATCTAAGAGGTTTCCTTTGAATAAATATACCGCTGAGTTTAGAGGAAGAAGAGTTTAGATAGAATTGCTTAACGTGACGTCGTTTTATCATCACAAATATTTCTTATTAGCTGAAAGTTTATTTTAGTCCCGCAGTGAATCAGGCGGTAGAAGCTCGGTTCCCGCAGAACACCGAAACTGCAGCAACATTGACCGAGGTCAGTTTTGGGAAGATGACTATCTCTCACGGCTCGTTTCTCTGGGACCGTATACACTAAAAGGAGCTGGTGCACGTTAAATCTGTCGTGGTTCCAATGTCCTCCAAGTGAAACGGTACCTCTGGGGGTGCCAACCTCTCATCTGCTGGAAGTTGGTTCAAAAAATTAAGAGACCTCTCACAGGGACGGAAGTCGGACTCCTGCCTATAAGGGCCCTGTTAAACCGTGACCTTCGAGACTAGGATCGCTCGAAGGTCACGGTTAAATTCAGGAGCAGCGCACCCTTTCTTTCTCAATTCGCGGCAGGATTCGCCAACAACAATATGTATTTCCTCCTCCTCTGAGAGCTACATTTTGAAATTTTGATTTAAATTTTCCGATGTTCGTAGAATCCGTAATGTGCATTACGTATCCTTGTATTATATATATTTTTTAATTTTAAACAAATTTTGTTCTTAAACTTCCAAATCGCGATAGACAGTAAAAATCATTTCACAGAAAAAACTCGACAGCAGATTTCCTGATGTACCTTTTAAATTGCGTAATTAGTTTACATCTTAAAATACCTACATTACATTCTACGCTGTAAAACTTTTTGGTATTACTAAACACATCCTTGTTGTTCAGTCGGTGTAGAGTTGAAAATTAATCACTTTTTGATGTATTTTAAATTTTTTAAGTGTCTGTCTAAAAAATACAGACAGTAGAACGTTTTTATAGCATATGATGTTCGTTAACTCATCTGCGCATCAAAAATACATTACTACTGTTCATAGAAATGAGCAATTGCAATGAAACTTACTAGCTTTTGGGACGCATAATCGATCATTCATAAATGATGTCACGCTTCGATGGGGGAGGGGGATCGTGAAATTGTGACAAAGTGTGACAAGGGGAGCGGGAGGGGGTAACAAGAAGTGTGACATCATGCACTATGCAACACAGCGTTACATGTGACAAAGGGGAGGAGGGTGTCCGCTGAAGTGTGACACATTGTGACGAAGGGGGGTAGGGGGGTCAAATATATGGGTAAAAGCGTGACATCATTTATGAATGGCCCCTAAGGCATTTTTTGTTGTTTTAAGCATAAATATCTACTCAATGATATCCTACTTTGAGAAAAACGATATAAAAGTCAAACCACTTCTGACTCTTTAGCTGTGAAATGAAAAAAAATCACTCATGTCATTTAAGATAAAAAAATTTGAGAAAAAGAACATAAGTTGACTAAAGTTCTTTTCAAATCTTAGTGAATTTTGATACGTGACGGAGTTAAGAGATTTCATGTACTAAGAAACGTTAAACTGTCTATTTTTTTTAGACAACAGTATAAAAAAATTTAAGGTACATCAAAAATTAATCATTTTCAACTTTACACCAACTGAACACCAAAACTCGGGTTCAGTAACAGTAAAAATAGTGACAACTAAACGCAACATTTTTGCAGTGTATAGTGCATTCTAATTCACTGCAGTGATCCATCTAATTTTTCTGGGTGACTTTTTCACTTTTACCTGAAACGCAGACGGTATCATCAACGGACATCGTCTGCTGCTAAATACATCCACCAGTTGTAATGAAACGAAGTGAGAAAATATATCTTGGATCTGTTCGAAATTGCGAGGGCCTGTTCCGGTGGGAGCCCTTCCCTTTCGATCGAAACTCTACCCAGAATGCAATCGGAGTTCAGAAATAAGACACTGCATTCCAATCTCAACACTAATTCCCATTTATATCCCATCGCCGGCAAGTGCAATCATCGGAGCTAAGTTCCATCTTTCTGAAACGTGTGATCCCGGGATCCCGTGGGATCGTCAGCCGGATGATAAATGTCCGGCAGCCCAGATGGATCGGGTCACAAAGACGCCGGATAAAAGCAATGATCCACATCGGCAGGCTATTTGAAACAAAAGCACTTCGGAGCCATCGTAATATGGAACGATGATTTATTGATACGCAAGGATTCGAATCGGGTAGATATATCTGGGAAAGAATCTAACCGAAAAAAGGAAGTTTCCCTTAAATTGCTCAATTTAGTTTTACAGAACGATTGAATGCTTGCCAAAAAGAATTGTGAAATTATTTCAATATTTTTCGATAGTTGTAGAAAAAAAAGAAGAAGTAAAAAACCAAGCTTTTCCTGCTGGGGTGAATGATTTCAAAGTTAAGATGAATGGAGAACCACGTTAATTCCGATTAAGGGGACTTAGCACCTTTCAAATGTAGAAAATCGATGAAAATACCGATTTTTCAATTTTTGGCTTAAAATGTGGTTTGACTCTCCTAGTATATCTCAGCGAAGTTTTGAAGCGATACAACCAATAAAAATGTGGTTAAGAAGTAAGAAAATTCAAATATTTCTGATGTTTTAGTAGTACTTTGTATTCTTTAAACTGCGTTTTCTCGGTTTGTGTTTTTTCGCAATATTGCAGTACTTAAAATGCTAAAACTTCTATATATATTTATGTAGCAACTGGAATTTTTTTTGTGTGTTCAGTATGATGTGCTTGATAAAATTAGGGATGGAATTTTCTATATATTTGTAAAAAATATTTTTTAAATGAAAATGTAACAAAAGTTGCTTTTTTTCTGTGTTCTACCATCGATGTGTCTTTAAAAACGTTTTCCTCAAAAACGAATTAATTAATAGCAAAACCCATCCCTAAAATTGTAAACCATACTAGGATAAGTACTTAAAAAATTTGGTAATAAAAAGTCAAGAAATGGAGAATAAAGAAATTTAAAATTGTTAAATTATTTTTTAAAAATTAAATTTTAAAATTTTCTGTCAGTTGAATTTTGATTTTTCGCGTAAAAATCATTTTGTTGAACAATAGCACTTCATAATATACAAATGAAATAGGTAAAAGTTGTTAAATAAAAAAAATTGTCAAAAGGTGCCAAGTCCCCTTAACATGGGTGATTCTCAGCAAAATAAATATTTTCGGAATTCCTCTTAAAATTTTCGAAAAAAATATGCATCATCAAATTTAATTAAAAAATTATATACTTAGATGACCCCTCAACTTAGACCCCTCAACACATAATGCATTCGAATATATATGAACATGTATATACACATAAAAGATCAAAAATAATCCTGCAAGTAATTATATGAACGGTCTGATAATAATACTACGAGCCATTTTTCCCCCAGAAACATTTTAAAAGAAGCACAAAACATTTTGCATGTCAGCAGAAAGAAAAGCACAAACATTATTCGTCAAAGAAATCTAATTAATTTAAAATATTGCGGAAAGCCAACAATTTTTTTTTTTTTTAATTTTCGGAACAGGTCCTCGAAAATTTTCGGAAATGTCGGAGAATTTCGGATCAGAATCATCCATAAATTAACCAAGACCATGACTAATTCGAATTAACTAAAATACGTATGAAACGGTGAAATTGAGAAGTGAACATCATTTTACTTCTTGCATAAAATTTCTGGTTGTACGAGAGGAACTATAAAGTTTATGGTGTGAACAAAAAAAAAAAATGGTTCACCTAAAGATAAATTGGCAAAATGGATCTGGTTCGTTTAAAAAAAAAAAAACGTGTGGGGGGGGGGGGAGGGGTGTTACTGAAAGGAAAAAAATTGATGTATTCCTATAACCTCCTAGTTGCCGGAATGCAATACAACGTAAATTTTCATGAATTTTGATAAGTCTCATCCCAATTAATATAAGTTAACAAATAATGGAACAAAATTTTTAGTTCAGAAAAATTTCTCTACTAATCTCGAGACTTGTTAAATAAAGATTCCATTATATATTAATTTCATTGCTGTATAACTGTTTTAAGTACAGCACAGGATTTTTAGCAGCATTAATTTTTAAAAAGCATGCTTAGAATTCAAAAACAATGCGTATAAACAGCAATATTAACTGGTGCGATGATTAACCAACTTATCGTATAATGGTAGTTGAAGATTTAAAATTCTGCAATTTTAACGAATTATTTTATTTTAGTAAAAAGTCAGAACAGCAATCGAAGGGAACCTCATGTTCTTTAATTTAAAACTAGATTCTACTGACATTTATGCAAGATCGGTAAAAAATTTCTTTAAAAAAGTTAATTATTAATAGGTCCTAAACGTTTATTTTTAAGCTTCTTATTATGCAATTAATTATTAGTGTCAGCTACAGTGGAAGAAAAAGTATTCCCATGGAGAAAGTACAGTCAGACAATTTACTGATCCTCAATAAGAATCATTGCAGTGATATGGGTAATATTTCAAATCGATCGGTAACAAAATATATGTATATTTCAGATCGACTAGCAGTGACACATTATTTCGAACCATACTCAGTTCGAAATAATAAGCATTCGGGTACAAATCGACTTGTTGTTGTAGATGTTGAAGAGGAAAATACGGCGGTGTAGGTTCTAGTTACAATTACATAGCAGTAGTAAGGCTATAGGGAACCTTTTGCTTAATCACTATAGTATAGTATTGCAGAGAAACTTAGCACAACTCTTACGGTCTGAAGCATTTTTGTTCATATTGCGAGTTTTGTTCTCGCCAAGGGCGGATTTTTTTTTCACGATCATGCCATTTTACACAAAAAACATTTCCCGCAAAAATGTGTCTAAAATGATGCACGCGCTACAATTTGTTTCAAGCAACGACATTCATGAACTGCACACAATTAATACTTGAGATTAAATAATGCCAAAAGTGATTTCAGTCCGAAATGTTTCTACCATGCTCCCTAGCAAGTAATATGTCTTGAGGGAATCTTTCGATAAGATTTCGTCGTCTAAGCACTTACTCGATTCTAGGAGTAATTATTGCTTTCATCCAAATTTGCTCTACATCCAAACAAAATGTAGGAAGGAAATTTCCCTATGAAATAGTGGGAACGACGTTTTACAACGCACCAAGTTGTGCATTAATAACCGTACATTGAGGAAGAAGAAAAGATTTCAGTTTTTATGGAATTTCGATAACTATTAAATAAATTGAGTCTAAAAGTTCTTGAGCACATAAAATGCTGAGAAACACATGGCTCCATCTACCAAGTTGAGGACTATGACAGCACACTGGCAACGAAGAAAAGATTCCTGTTTCTGCAGTGATGTCTCCAAGTTGCTCTGAAGACACCCTTTTCCGTGCTATTTAGAGCCTCCGTTTAGATCGGTTTTCTAGTTGCCATTGTTGCACAAGCTCCTCAAATTTTTATACTAATTGCTTCTTTAAAACCATCACAGAAAATCAACCTTCCACAGTAGAAGTCCGCCAGAAGAGCACACAGTAAACCGCGTGATCCGTTGTGAGGAGAAAATATAAAGGGAGCAAAGGTTCGGCTTCTTTGATGGATGAGTTTCGAAAACCACCGGCTATAGAGCATAACCACATCAGGCAGTCCCGACAGAGGTACCGAAAGGTGGAGTAATTGAACAGTGGTGATTTATGGCCATGGCGGGCATAGAGAAACGTTTATTGCGTTGGACGTTGTTACGTAGCGATAGCGGTTGATAATCTTAATGAAGATTTCACAACTCCATCCATTTACAACAGCAGAGGAGAACCTATTAACGCAATTTGAATATCAGTGATGATTCATGATTCAAAATTGCATGAGACAACACCTGTTTTAAAATATTAACCTGGGGACCACCACGAGTGCTGACATTTGTCGGTGAATGTTGGTGAGAGGCATCAAGGTACAACTTTTACAAATACGATAAACTGATATTAAAACCTTCCTGTTAGCCAGCGGTTCCCAAACTGTGGTACGCGAAGCCTCTCCAGGTGGTACGCGGGCAGGTTTAAAAATGAAGAGAAAGACTGGACTGGGAAAGCATCGTGTTGCTTTCGGATCTGATGGTGCTCGGGCAATGACAGAGAAACACGGAGGAGTTTTTCCCAAAATGAAATATATTTTATATACATATTTCATATATTTTATTTTAATAAAAGCTTTTCTCTGCCTCAATAACTATCAAAAGTTGTATAATTTATGTTACCTAGTCGCCCTAGTATTTTTTAATAATCTGTCACTATTCTATTCACTCTCAGAAACGCATGCTCAAATCTCACGAAACCTTCGTCGTATTTGACGAACTTGCGTCGGGAAAAATGCTCCAAGTAAACCTTTCGTCAAATTGGCGAAATGTGTGAAGTAACTTTTTTAAGTCGCTTGATCGCGAGAGGAAAAAATCGTTGTAATTGACGAAATTTTCTTGTCGATTGAAGAATCGTCAAAAGTGAGGGCTGTATTTCTAAGAGTTTTGTATATAACAAAAATATATTAGTAAAAGGTACGCAAAGAGCTAGCAAGAAAAATGGTGGAACGCGGGAAAAAAAAGATTGGGAAACTTTGCTGTAAGCCATATAATGAAACAATGCAGCCTGATAGAAATTTCAGACCCAAAATTTTAATTATCGTTTGGTTACATAAAGCACTCTTCTTACACCCTGGAGGGGAGAACTGAAATTAGCTAGTAGTCACAAACCATCCCAATTTCACTTTTTCATTCCCACTCAACACCCCAGTTCAAATAAAAAATGTTTCACTATGTTACAAAAATCGTGAGACTGTAACGCAGTTTGAAAAAAGAAATACTTGCAACCCCTTATTTTACTTTTTTGCCTCCGCAAAACATTTTCCATCGGAATGTAGCTTTAAATCTAAATTATTATTATTTAGAAATAAAATAGCTACTTTTGTTAACATTTTTTAGTTACTTGAGAGTGTATAAATAGTAAATACATAAAACTTTCATGCATATAAAATGTTTGTTTCTTAAAATTCTTGGGGTCAGTTACCTGGTTTTGCTTATAATAAACAAGTTGTACATGTAATGACTTTAATATTTGCATTCGAACTATGTTAATTAACTGGAAAGAACAGGAACAAGCATAAACTTACATTATTTGTACTTGATTCAGACCTTCAAAATCATCAGCTCGAATCACAGTTATATTATTCCCTTCCAAATTTCTGGAAATAAAAAAAAACAAATTATTAGAACATACGCGGAATCATTTATTCAGAGAATCATTATACAAAGAATAAATAAATAAAGGAGTAGTATTTCAATTACTGAGAAGATATATCACAACAAATATGAGTATAAATCCATTTCCAAACGTAAAAAAGAACGTGAAATAACCAAATTTATTTATTTATTTATTACTCGTATTGAGAAGTTTTGCCTTCTTATGTTCATTATCGCTAATTTGGGGAAAAAGGTAGTGAAATATATTTTCACTAGTAAGCCCGGCGGTCAGACGAAATGGCCGAAGTTCTAGATATAAATTATAGGGTCAGTTGGGGTAATTGTAAACACGGGGTAATTGTAAACAAGCTTCATAACTAAACTTGTGGTGATTTTGAAAACTTAACTGCGGGTGAGTGATGAACTGCAAACATGAGGAAGACGTTGAAAAAGTTTCGCATGTTTTGAAACAGTTGTGGAAGCGTTACTATTGTTTGAAAAT
The DNA here is from genome assembly GCA_038502835.1 of Octonoba sinensis. NCBI lineage: Eukaryota > Metazoa > Arthropoda > Arachnida > Araneae > Uloboridae > Octonoba > Octonoba sinensis. Next base: position 26,609,254 of record CM076601.1, on the reverse strand, counting down.
GACATGGTGAAAAAAGTTGTTTTACAAAATTTTAGTGATCTTGCATTTTCCTCTCCAGCTCATCTACAAAAGCGATGTAAGCGGCTTCAACCATTTTTATTTGTCTTACGGAATGCTGCTAAAAACATTTAGTTATGAATTTAATCCTCCCTGTTATTTTTCATGTACAAGTTAGGTGTTTACAATTACCCCAGAAATTTCGTACTCTGGGGTAATTGTAAACACTTAAATTTATCCTATTTCTAATATTTTGGTGGGACAATAAGTATTATATTTTGATGTAAATTACACTTTTGTGTCTATTTTACATAACTGCTGTTGTTGTTGCTAATGCCACTTGGAAATCCAAGCCCCCCTTGCAGGGCGACCATGAATTAAGGAAGCTCCTACTGATTATTAATGAGCTCCGCTAGAATGAAGTCACTTGGCTCAGAGGGGCTTAATGATTTTGAACCAGCTCCCAGATGAGAGATCGTCGCCTAGGTTGGTCCCTCATAGGAAATTATTTCTAACTTGGTGGATATTTGAAGAGACGAAGTATTTTACATGCACAGATCCCTTTAGCGCACTCGGTCTCAGAGTAATCAGTCGCGGGAGGTGGTCACCCTCGCAAGCGTTGACCACGGCCAGTTGTGCTTCACTTTCAGTGTGCTGTGGGATCCTAGCTTAACCGACTGATCCATTGCGGGTCACATTTTACATAAATTTGTCGCATAACTTGATTTTTTACAAGATATTTCTCGTTAAATGATCTCAACCGACTCATAACATAACTCAGCGGACCACACGCGGCCTGTTGGCCGCAGGTGGAGAACCACTGTTCCGGAACTTTTCAAGCCTTCAAGCAGATTGTGTATGAAACAATTTTCCATTTGCATCAACCTTATTCGAAAATAAATCACTGTTTACAATTACCCCAGATCTCTGGGGTAATTGTAAACACGAGCTCATTCGCTAACAAATAGTCATAAAGTCAAAAATTTTGAACACATTTACTCACAAGAAGTACAGTAGTGGCTACAATGCTCACAATTTTATCTCTGAATTCATTCAAGAGGTAGGGAATGACCAAAAGTTAAAACATTGAAAAAGCGTTTACAATTACCCCAACTGACCCTAATTAAAATGATTTTTGCAAAGGTGTCTGCTAATTCAAACTGAATTACCCATGTCAGGCGGCGAGGACGCCCCTTTGCTTACTGCCTCACACTACTATATATTTATTACTATATAATCAAATTGTTTGTGAAAAATATATATTTATCCCCGAAAGAATTTATTGAAAATTTTGTTATGCTTTTCAAAACAAAAGTTTTAACGAAACTGGGAAAAAAGAGCGCTGCCGCTCTAATAAGAAAAATTTAAAAAGCGCAGACGATAAATAAAATTAAAAATGAAGAACAGATTAAATTCGCGTATGATTGCAAATACAGCGAAGGCTCACTCAATATGCTAGATAAACGTTTTGTTTATTATTAGTATATTTGTTATACATTTATTACAACAATGGCAACTGCATTGATTTGTTTGTTCACACGACAACTGTAATTATATGGTTGAAAACGACGGCAACAATGTAAAAATAAAATAAAACGGGTCAAGGAAATCAGTGAAAAATTTTTAAAAATTAATTTAAAAAAAACTAATTGAGTCACAACTTTCATTTTTGCAGCGATGAGTTTCGTGGGTCGTAAGCATTATCCGTGCCGAATGTGGTCCTGATTGTTAAAACGTCCTGGGATTCTATAGCGGACAGACAGACAGATCGACAGACAGAATAAGCTGCATATGTATAAAACTAGTACGCCCGGCAGTCATACGAAATGACCGCTGTAATAGATATTATAAATTGTAATTAAAATGATTTGTGCAAAGGTGTCTTCTAATTAAAACTGAATTAACCAGGTCAGGCGGCGAGGACTCCCCTTTGCTTACTGCCCCACACTGCTATACATTTATTTACTATATAATCAAATTGTTTGTGAAAAATATATATTTACCATCCAAAGAACGTATTGAAAATTTTATTATGTTTTCAAAACAACAGTTTTAACGAAACTGGGAAAAAAGAGCGCTGCCACTCTAATAAGAAAAGTATGAATTTGGCAGACGATAAATAAATAAATTAAAAAGAAAGAAAGGATTAAATTAAATTCGCGTATACATTAATTTTTAACGGAGATTGAAATACAGCGAAGCCTCACTCAATATGACGTTAACGGAGATAAACGTTTCGATTGTTATTAGTATATTTGTTACATTTATAACAATAACAATGGCAACTGCATTGATTTGTTTGTTCACACGGCAAATGTAATTATATGTTTGGAAATGAGGGCAACAATGCAAAAGTAAAATAAAACGGGTCAAAAAAAAATCATTGAGAATTTTTAAAAAAATAATTTTAAAAAAACTAATTGAGTCACAACTTTCATTTTTGGGGCGATGCGTTTCTCGGGTCGTAAACATTAACCGTGCCGAATGTGGTCTCGATCAGTAAAACGGCCTAGGATCCTATCGCGGACAGACACAGACAGAATAAGGCGCTTATATATAAGATAAGCGAACAATATTGAGCAACGTAGTTCATATTTGAACCAAGACTTTCCCGTCAATGCCTGAATTTGTTGATCTGATTTTACTTGGGCAACAAAAAGTAACTTTCCTTACACGGTCCATAAGACTTTTGTAATAAAAAACAGAACGTATGACAGCGATAGCTGTGTGCGCCTTCTAGTGGTGATTTGTATAGTTATACAGTGTTCTGATATCACTCACAAGATAAAAATATTCCACTTAGTGCTCTTTTGAGCAATTAGCAATTACCTAAAAATGTACGCGGCTTAATAAATTGCCATAGAACTAATTTCTAAAGTCCACTAGTTCATTACTCGCCATAGTAATAGCTTCATAATTTTGTTAATTTGTTACTTTAATTCGTATGCGAAAAATTAGTCATCTACTGAAAACCGATTGGTAAAAGTCTTGCTCCTTAAAGGAAAATATGATAATTTAGTTGTGAAAAGGAAAAGCATTTTCTTTATATGTAAAACAGAACGCTATTTACAGTATGAATTCGTGTTGACATTGATGAAAGAATTTATTTTCCTATAATATCTCTCATCCCTACAATATTACTTAAACGTGAAACAAATTCGTCTTTTATAATTTACTTTTATGTGCAGCTTTTATTTAACGCACCACGAGAATTTAAAAAAACGTAAAAGCAGATAAATAATAAGGATTCGATACTGTTAGCGGGGTTTATTTCTTTCTCTATTCAATCTGAAGAGTTGTCCGGCTCCAGTGAATGACGCTTCAAAATGAACAGCTCAGATGAAGCTCCAGCCTCAACATATGTATTTCACTTAGCGTGGACCAGTTACGATTAAATTTTGTGGTACGATACGATACTGACATGATGCAAAAAACAAGCTGTGGTAAAACGATATTTAAAAATTTGTTTTATGATTAGCATAGAAACGTAACATGATATTTGTATTTATTACCGTAACCTATGGACTTTAACAAATTTATTTCTCTTTCTTTAAGAGAATGTCCATTCATAACTCAATTTTAAATTTTCGATTCTTTGGAGTGGCAACATCTTAGTTTGTTGAAATCAAGCGGTCTTTTCTTAAGTTTTTCGAATTTTAAAGCGGTTTTTTTTTTTTTTAATGTTCATAACTCAATCTTTAATTTCCGATTCATTGGAGTGGCAACACCTGACATTGTTTACATCGGGTGATCATTCTCAGGTTCGATTGCTGAACTTATAGCCCGCAGATGTCATGCAGGGTATCAGCTAGTTATACTCTAGACTTCAATGACAGTGACAAATAACATCATTTACATACTTTACCCAAAGGAGATAATGGCGTAAAGAAACCTTTGGATTTACATACTTCACAAAAAGGAGATAATGGCATAAAGAAACCCTTGGAAGCACTAAAAATTACGTTGTGGATTCTGGGTATTCCTTTCAAAACGCAGTACGTATTGGAAAAGAAATGGTGAAGTCATTATCCTATTAGTGCATAATTTTAGCGAGATTGACTCTTAGCACTTGGTGAGATTTCCTAAGAATAGCAATTTCAGTCTAACACGTGGAATAATCTTCAGATATTTCGAGGTAAAATTATTTTTTCTTTCGGAGTAACCGTACTGAAATGATATAGTTAAAGCGGCCGCGTTTGAAACCGACCCATTATTTAATACGCTTTCAAAATTCGAACTTACAATTCCCTTAAATACGACATGGAACACAAACACCAATTTAAGTGATCGTACCATTCAAGATCATTGTAATTTTTCCTCCCAATGAAAGGATAAAAATAAAAATAAAAAATTGGCTTTGCCTCTTCTTTACAAATTCTGAATACCTTCGGCAGCATTTCTCGAATTAACACCGATTACGTTTACCTGCCAGGTCACGCAGACGCGTGAGTGACGTCACGATCCTTTGGCCGAAAAACCGGATGGACGGTGGCGTTCCGCAGGTGCGTTCCGTGACTTTGCACCACGTTTCCGCGCCCACGACACTGTCTGGAGACCATGGAATTTTACAAATTCTTTAGGGGAATTTCATTTTTCGATTCGTCGGACGAAATTCAAACTTAACGATTCACTGCAACTTGGATCAAATAATTTTCTACATATTTTTTTCTGAAGGATAAGGTAATCTGGAATTATCGTGGATACATTTTTTCAAGGAAATTTCTTCTATATGGAAAATATTTCCTTATATATATATTTTTACTCAACAATTTCAGCCTCAACTGAAATAAATAATTTATTTCAAAATTGAGTAATTTTAGAGGTGTACACGAGGGAGTTTGAGGGGATAATGACGCAGACTGCGCAATTGAAATTTTTAGGGGGAGTTTTCAGGCGGTTTTAACCGTTTTTAGAGGAAGGCAACATTTTTTTTTCGGGGGGGGGGGGCTCTGAAGCTTTTTGGGGGGGGGGGCTCCTAGGGGTGGGCACACCGATAATCTGATGCAAGTCAACTTTCCTTGTATTTCAACCCAATTTGGTATTTATTTGCTGTAATGCGCTAAAAATAGCTAACTTTGAGCTGAACAATAAAAACAATAAATTAAAGCAACGGAAAACCGCAGAAATTATGCAAAAGATTGCGGATACGTGTTTTAAAGTTGTAGGGAACCCGTTCTTCAATGCAGAAGAATGAGCTTCAAGATGAAAAACATCCAACTGATGCGTTGCTTCAAATGTCTTTATTTGCTGTAATATTGAGAATTTTCAGAGAAGACAAAATTTTTGACTCATAATATCGAAAATACCTGCAACATAAGCAACAGCAAAACCCTCACAATTCATTTTAAGTTTAGTCATCATTAATTGATAATACCCAATAAACAAAAACCACACATACAGAGCTCAATGCCCACTTAAGTTGATGACGTATTGTTTGGCGTAAAAATGAAAGGGAAAAAAATCTGTATAAAAAGAAGAACCTGACACACAGACGATTATGAAAAAACTAAAAATGAACATAAGAGCACAAGGGAAAATAAAAAAGATGGAATGACAGCGTTAAGTAATCTTGGGTACACCAAGAATATTATGTTACGCTACGTCGGTTTTTCTTAACGCGTAATGGCAACTCGGCTGACTTGCTGTTAATGTAGCGGCCGCTTTTATTAACGGAGATTTACTGCAACATAAGTGAAACCAATCAAATACAATGAATTTAAGGCCGTAAAGCATTTTTTATATTTTACTGAACACATTTAATAAATTTACAACAGATTGCTATTTTCCTACGTTGAAATTAGTTATTGTTTTAATGATTTATCTATTATTAGGGTTATTCAATCCGGTTAAGTAAGTTAGAAAAATAAATAATTAATGCTGGCGTGAAGTTCAGTTGAGATTTCAAAGTCTTGAATTAGTTATTTGTGTTATTAATAGCATAGATGTTAACTTAGTATGAAGTTTTTGTTTAGAGTGATTGATTGTTGCTTAACCCTGTCGTCTCCCTAAACCCTCATACAAAACGGAAAAGTTGAGTTAACCTTCATATGAAGTTCCTACTTCAAATCGCGATATTTTGGTTCAACGATATTTTTTTTCTTTTATTTTCTTAGTGATTCCTCTTCTCATGTATAATACATACGTGACATTAAAATTACTAAAATGTGCATTCACTTTCATTAATCAATCAAGAATATACTTATTTTTAATTTTGCAATTCGCATAATTTATCCATATACCCTTTTATTAATTATTTAAAAAAGATAATGAGTGTATAAGAATGAAATAAAATTTATAAATAGAAAATACTGAAATAGTATTTTATTTCATTGATGTCGTGACCACGTCACATAATATTAAAGTATCATAACCTTCATATGAGTCTCGTAAAAACAGCAGGAGGGATAACTTTAAGAAAAAGAGGATTTTTTGCGCATGTTTTGTGGTGGCATTTCAAACACATTAAATATTGAACTTTTTTTTTTCTTTCTTTCTATTTTTCTCCCAAATCGGGGATGAGAGAATTAATTATTTTAATGTAACAATTTTATTTTTAATATTGATCGGATAAAGAATTAATGAAATGGAAAGTGCTATTCATCTCATGATAGTCGTAAAATCGGGAATAATGAATAGAGGGGAAAAAACAGTGGCTTTCATTCAGACATGATATCAAATGTTTAATGATGTAGAAAAACACACTTCAAATAAAAATCTGCAATAACGAATTAATTTTTTTGCCCCGAATTATTGATGTCACAATCAATAATACAAACAAATTATCGATAAATAAGTTTGGGACAATCAACTATTTAAGAAATATCTCTTAAAGATGTCCATAAAAGGATTTTACAGCAAAGTATAAAAAGTTTTACAGACTCGCAAAACTAACGTCACGCTGCAAATTATTCTTAAAATGAAAATGCACTAAGTATCATACAGCAAATGCCGAAGAAAATTCAAAGAACATTGTAGCCTAAAGTTATGCTCTAATGAGACAGTTCCTCAAAGCAAAGGTAATTGGAATTTTCCTTTTCAATTTATTTTATTCCGGCCTTCTTTTCTTACTTTTATTTTCAACGCTTCGACTGTGTTTCAACACGAATTCGTTTTTTTTCCTATCGTCTGCCATGTTGACACTTCAAGCGCTCTTAGCTTTTGACGTCATTTTACTTTGAAGAGGCACTTCAAGAATTTAGGAATTTTTTAACCATGTTTTTCATTTAGATTTTTTCCCTAGCGAATTTCCCCACGGCATTCATTAAATTCTTAAGTCTTTGCTTTAATTGCTCTCCACAAAAATTTACGCAAAGAACTAAGTTGATTAAGTATATTCTTTAAAAATGCGATTCTAAATTTGCTTGGAATTTTTTTTTCAATCTCCAGAGATTTTGGTTTCTCTCTTTTCTTCTAAAGTGAAATTACTCTTCTTAGTTTAACGTAGCGAAAAGAATCTTTTTGCAGAAATTTTGTCAAATCTTTCCAAATTCAATTTACAATCGTTTTACGCCGTGATAGGGAAGAAAAAAAATATTTTTCTTCTATGTGTCCGCAAAACCTTGACAAAATATTTCTTAGATGTTTCTAGCAACATTTAAGTATGTTTATTCGTATGTTTCGAATTTTAGAATTTTCTTCATAAAATACTCGGAGCGAGTTATATTTTAAGCATTAAAAATTCACAGCAAAGAGTAAAAGTATGTCTCAATCTCATCGTTTGTTACAGAATGTTAGTAGAATTATCATATTCCCCCCCCCCCTCCCTTTTAATTACCAGAGAATTTTTACCCTTTAAAGGAAAAAGTACATTTCAATCCATAATCGATTAACATGGTAGATATAGTATGAAAAATCAGTTTTTGCTTTTTTTAAACATATAAGGTAAATGACCCGGTAGTGGACACAGTTAAGAAAATGTTCGTATTCTTTTACGTGGCAAAATTTTTTCAAGGGACTAGCATCAATATTTGCATATTTAGCTTAATCGCCAGCTATTTCTCTAAAAATTAATTTTTAACCTATAAAACGTCATTTGATAAAAAATTAGGATTTCTACGTCAAATTTACTAAACGCTTCATTTATATCTATAGTGGACATTCATAAGACGAGTATTTGCATTAGTAGTGGACAGAAATGAATACCATCTATTTTATGCTGCTAACTTGGAGAAATAATTTTAAAAATGACAAAGGGACCATTCATAAATGATGTCACGCTTTTCTCCCACATATTTTCCCCAAATCCCTAACCTTCTTATTGATCGGCTTTAGTAAAGAGCAGCAAATGTGACCGTTGTGGGGGCAGCTATTAAATATTATGATCCACGTACTTTCATAGATGCTCCACGCCAACTTTCGTTCTATTAACCAGCACTAGGAATCGTTCGCTATAGGTTCTGATAATTTCATCCAAGTTTAATGTTACATTCGCTTATTTTAGGAGCTTAAAGATCTAAGTGTCCACTACCGGGTCATTTACTTTATATATGTGTATAAACGGCGACGGGGAGTCTCTATTAGCTTAACTATAAAAACGTATTGGAAATTTCTGGTAGCTTCACAGATTGGCAGTTTCCACACACACACATAAAAATTGACACAAATTATTACGAACTGGAAAAGTTCAACTCAGTAAAAATATTGCAATCCTAAAAATGACATTAACCGAGAAAATTGAATTATATTTTAGTAAATTTCATCAGGTTTTAGTTATTTTAGATCACTGTTTGGGAAAGCTTTTCCTCATACTGCTGCGGAGCTTTTACTTTCATAAAGCACATTTCAAAAAATAATTATTTCATTTTTAAAACCTGTCCTTTGTTTTATTTTTTAAATAATTTTTAAATTAAAAATAGCAACAGCAACAAAAAATTACACATTAAACTCTTTATTATTTATTCATTTATTTTGAGCATCAACAAGAGATATTCATACAAACATCGATAAATTTTCATGAATAACATTTAGAATTTTTTTCAGAAATGTGCTTCTAAACTTGACCATGAACTTATTTTTTTCTCATTAATAACGAAAAGTTCTTTTGTTTTGAATAGAAAATTACCTTTGAACTTATAATTTTTTTCTACCTTATAATAAGCATTCTGATCAGGCAAAAAAAATTTAATTATATTAATTGCTTGTATTGTAAATTTGAAATTTTTCACTTCTACAGTATAAAATCTTATCCATATATTCATTGACTTTAATTTCAACTATTAAATTATATTTCGAAGATTAAATTATATTCATGTTTCAACATTAAAAATGGTATTTATACCATGCAAAAAAACGTGTTTCATTAATATTTCTAAACTTGAATTGAATCGCCTGCAAGCGATTTAAAGGAACGACAAGAACTGAATTGAAGCAAAGCACAACTGATTCTTCCAATAAGTAAACATATCAGGGGGTTTTCCCACCAGTCCCATTGTTCCTTTTTTTATTCGAGCCTATCATAATAGCTTTTGATAATACCGGCCAAAAGTCAAGGTAATTTATGATAAACGGCTGTTGCCTTCTTTTTGATCAAGGCCTCGTGTAGGTGATAACTGTAAGGAGCGATTCAATTATGCATTCTTCAAGATGATAAATGTTTCAGGCTCTTTTTTTTTCTTTCTTCTCGCTTTTGTACGCGGAAGCATTTACCTGGTAGGAAATTTGCATCCCGAAGACATAATTGCTATATTTAGCTTCGACCGGCATTTTTAGAACAAGCTTTGCAAGCACGCAGTTCGATCTACAAGAAAAAAAAATTTTTTCAAACACACTATAAAAGTACTTCCTGTGCGTGTTTATAGAGATAAATGCACTAATGTGCTTAAAAGTTTACTTTTTAAATATTTTTATGCTAATTTTATTTCAATTGCTTGAACGGTCTGTGTGCTTGTTTGTTTTGGACTGAACTAGTATTTCTTCAAATTAACTTTACCAAAAGATAGCACTTTTTTACAAAATTCTCAAAGTTTATTTGGGTTATTCATTAGCAAATAAATTAGATACGATTTTGTAAAAAAAATACTTTAAGGGGAGCTAGCACTCAAAAATGTTGAAAAACACCAAGAATGTTTCTATTGGCTTAAGTAGTAAAATAAATCTTTAAAAAATAATTAAAATCTTTAAAAAATTCCCTGAAAGTTTCAGAAAAATTGAAGTAATATTCATTGATTTATTATTGATATTATTACGGTGTGATGTGCCGCCTTTTCATTCCGAAACAGTAACTGTGCTGAATATAAGCCACATATTATTTTTTAAAATAAAATAAGCAAGAAGAAGCACTTTCATCGTCACTGTAACTGAAAAAAAAGTTCCTTACTTGAAATTTTGATAAAGAATGTATTTAAGTTTATGCAAGCCGAAAACTTAAAATACTGTTTTCTCTCACTTTGTTTTTTGCGCATCTCATCTCAATTAAAATGCAAAAGCTTTTTTAAATTTGGATCAATAATGTGGATTTTTTCCCCACATGTTCCTGAAACTATATACAACAAATTTATACTCTAGTTTTAAAATACGTACTTTTTTTAAAATTCTTTTTGCAAGTTTTTTGAATTTTTCGTTGTTTTTTCTGCGTTACTTCAGTTTTTGGTTCTTTTTCCCCCCAAAAAGTATTTGACTAAAAAATTCAAAGCATAAAAGTTTGGCTTTATGAGTAATGAATCAATAAAAAAAATTTGAGACTTTACGCCAATTTTTGAAAAGGAAGATGCATTTTTAAAAATTCCTAAATTTCGTTTGAAAATTTAAAATTTTCAAAGTATACTTAAGAAATCCATTTTTTTAATATTAAATTTCTTATGGAATGATATAACATGATATGAGACAAAAATTGTAAATAAAAACACCATAGAGAAAAATGGTATCATGGAACCCTCTTCCCTTTTAAGTTGGGAAGTGAATTCACGCTCTATTTACAAAAAAAATATTCACTGTGCAGACGATCGGTTTATGGCATGAGAAGTGTGGTACGTAAGTTTTGGTATTAATCTTAGCGCTCATGCTGACTGTGTAAACGATTTAAATTTGTAAATTTTAAAACACATTTAAATATTAAGTTCAATTACTTATCTTTGCTAAAACAATTAAAAAGAAAAACTCCATACAGATGAAAAAGATTTAAGGCGTTAAAACATAAAAAATCGAACATCAGATAGTTTTTTTGAAAACAAGCCATAATTTATGAAATAATAATAATAATAATAATAAAGAAAAAGAAAATTACAGAATTTAAAATATTACATCATTAGTTATAGTCCTACATACATATAACTTTATTTACATATAAAAATAGTTCAATAATATTGTTCATTAAAAAATATGTAAAAAACAGAAGAAAACACAATGTTGTCCACTAGTTTATCCACAAGTTTGTCGTTTATTGGTGAAATGTTTTTCTGCAATTTGTTTTATATCTCTGTTTATATGTACTAAAATAAACAAGAAAGCATCCTCCAAGACTTGTATTGAAACATGTACTACTTTAAGTGTCGTTTTTGATATAATTTTTAAACACACATTAATGAACTTCTAAACAGAGGGAAGTTTTGGATACTTAATAAATATTAAGTATCTTATATATTTCGTTGCTTCTTAGAATATGATTAGACCTTGATCTTAAAAAGATCAATGCAAGTAAATGTATTTAGCCAACACAATTATCTCTACAATTTGTATCAATATAAGAGATGAAAATTCTTTTTTTGCAAAAGTTTCCGAATAACAGCTTTAAACAGTACAAAAACACTTTATTATAAAATTTTTCAGATAGATTAAAATTACCAGAAATTATACTTCACAGAATTCTTTCCTAAGTGCATTGCATTCCTTTTCAACATTGGAAGTCAATATTAAAATTTTCTTTCTCTTTATTGAATGTAACCGCAATTATTATCGTTGCCATTTTTTTATTTCCAATTCTTCATTCATTCATCTCAACCGAAAATAATAAAAAAAAAGTACAAATTTAAGCAAACAGAAACCATTATCATCAAATTTAAAAGTTCGAAAAAATCATTAAATTTCTCTCGTTTTGCCATTACAAAAGGATATTCTCACAAAGCCATTTTGATAAATAAAAAAAAGTAAATAATTGTCTCGAAAACACAATTGTTGCAGCGCTAGTTTTTGTCCTCGCAGAGAGAGAAATGCGTTCCTTTAAGCAGTATGCTAATCAAAAAAGCAACAAGTTTTTATGTGGGGGCGGATAGGACGTTTCGTTAATGAACTTCTATGTAATTCTATTGAATTAATTGGAAAAGGAAATTTGCATGTGCTCGTATTATCTGAGGCGAAATTGGAGGCGCATAGCTGGCTTAAAAAGAAAGTGAAATTTAAATTCTGATCAGAGGGGTTATTACTATGCAAATTGATTTGGAGTGCTCCAAAAACTAAAGTAACAGTTCTTTCATATAGTAATTAGTTTATATAATTAGAACAGTAACTGAGACTGTAAGGCAAATTCTTTTAGAATATTTTTTTAAGTTAGGCCTAAATGTATACAGTCATGCACGTTTTTGCCTTAAACACAGTTAAGCAGATAACCCTGAAGTTTAAAAAGTAAGTTTTAGAAATAATTTCTTGATCCCACTAAGAATTTATACAGATTTCACATAAATTCTCCACAGCACATGATTACATTTTTACGGATTATTAAAAAAAATTATCTACAAATAGTGTCTAAAAGTTTAAATATATTACTTGTTTTATACACGTAGTTTTCTTCACGTAGTCAATATATTAAACGTTATTCTCATATCGTATAAGCTTTATAAATAAGATACGGTATCGTTTTCCAAACTTTACATTCTTATTAAACCTTTTTTTGGTAATGATCCAAGTTCCAGAGAATCCTAAGCTCCATGTACTAGTATTTCTTTATAACAATTTTTCTAGAGTCAGTGGTTATAATAAATGAGGCTGAAAACATGAAATAATCTCATTTTATTTAGCAAATTGAAAATAATATTGTGATGTCAATACTAAAAAAAAATTCCGAATTCTTTCCTTCAAGATTAAATCAATTATAAGAAAATTGCATAAGTAAATGCTGAATGTCTTAGCGCAGTACTAAAAAGAATACACTTCATTTTTAACCCCAATGAAAAGTTACCAAAAGTTTTTTTCCCTATTTAGAGAACTCTGCAATAAAAACTCTTGATGTTGAAGAATCTTATAAGGCTCCAGGGAACCTTACTTGGTAAATGCTGAAGCAGAGTCTAAAATTATTCCTTGAAGAACCCTATAAGGCTTCGGGTAACCTTATTAGCTAAATGATGAAGCAGTCTAAAATTATTCCATAGAGTTAACCATTTTCATTAACTCATTTATAGACTGAATCTACATTTCTTAGAATAAAATGTTTTCATTTGTTTTCTCTAAGAGGGTAAGTCAATCATTACTTGCACCTTTTCGCTCTACAGTTTTATTTATTTATTCCAATTAATTCAATAAAATTACACAGAAGTTCATTAACGAAACATCCTCTCCGCCCGACATAAAAAGTTGCTGCTTTTTTTATTAATTCTACAGTTTTATTAATTAAAAATAGGTGACGGGTGTATTTTCATGCATTGACTAGTTGTTCTTTTGGTCACATGTCAGCAGTGTAATCATGATCATATTAATTGTCATCTAGCTACAACAACATAACCTCCGCTATCAGCTTGCATCAAACAGGAACAACGAGGAGTGATCAAATTTTTGTGGTCAAAGGGTGTGAAAGCTGCTAAAATTTAACGGAGACTTCTGTCACAATACCGGGAAAGGTCTGTAGCTAGTAAAAGTGGTTTTTTGAGGCTCGAAACGTTTAAAAGTGGTCGCACGAGCGTGACAGAAAAAGAGGGAGCTGGGCTGCTGTCAACCCCAACTACTGACAACTACACCCAGCGAGTTCGAGAGACGAATACAACAGATAGGCGAGTTACCAGAGATGAGGTCGAATCTTCTTTTAAACATAAGTCACGGTTTTACCTATCAAATTATGCACGACAAACTCAAATTCAGGAAGAGTGTGCGATGGGTCTCGCAAATGCTTACCACAGGAAACACCGCCCATAACACCACAGCAAAATCAAATGGTTGAGCTTTGATCCCCAGGAAGACCCTCCCTATATCTCAGATCTTGCTACCTCAGACTTTCATCTCTTTCTAAAAACCTTCCACCAGGAAGGCAAGCGGAAGCTTGTCGCTCACTAGACCACGTGCATTACTCAAGGTGGAAGCTATATTAAAAAATAATATGTAGTTTGTACACCTCTTTTTGTTAATAAAGTTGTAGAACGGAAATGATTGAGTTACCCTCGTACATTTAAATAAATCCTTAGTGGTAAGGCATAAATTTGGAATAAAAAATTTGATTGACAGGTGTTGATAAGAGTTTTTTAAAAAATTCTTTTTTCAATTATATTTAGAACTAATGAGATTTATTTTCGTTTTTAGGGTGCGCTCTGTCTGTCCGTCAAAATAACAGGCAAAAATTTTATGCTTTGCTCATCGCTTGCAATATTTCATCACAGCAAGCAGTGCGCAGGCGCAAACTTTGAAGGACAGGATTTTTGTTACTTTTGCTACCGATTTGATGAAAGCAGAAATTTGCATCCTGAAGAGCTGCATTCCTTTAAATGTATGTAAAATTTGCCAAGAATTTATTCAAAGAAATGTATAATCATAGTCTACGTGATTTACATTTGTTCAATAAGAAATACCGGGAAATTTAAATTAAAAATATGCTTCGCTTTAAAAATAACCTAACTCTTCTCATAACAAATACAGCATTGATATAATCATACATGCTCCATGCTGTAAAGAAAATTCCATTTCAAGTTCTCAGTTTCAAACGACCTTTACGAACTGTTCCCGCGAAAAAACACCAAAGCCCGACACTACTTTAATAACGCCCTAACTATTGAGAGAAAAAACTTACACAAGGTCGTGGTAGGTACGAAAGAAATAATTACACGACAAACATAAAAGAATTGATAATCTATTTGTGCCCAGACGCTATTTCGTGAGTTCGAATCCTGTAATAAAAAAGTTGAAACGTTTTGCAGGAATGAAGAGAGATAAAAAAAAAAAAAAAGCGCTGTCACGAGATACACTTCAACTTTCTGAGAAATCAGAACGAGTTGAGAATGAAGGAGTAAATGGCTTTTCGTTTGAACAAAGAGCCACACAAGGTCGCGTAATGCACAATTATTCATAACCAGCGTCTCCAGTTACAGTTCGTTTGGTAGGTTTTCATGAAGTTGATCGTTTTTCAAGTTATTTCCAGCATGTGAAAAGAAGTATGTCAGAAATAATTGTACAATTTTCAGTGTGAAATACCTGTAAGATTGAAAACCGATAATTCTCTCGTCACCCTGACCTTCAGTCAGATGAGGCTCTACTTCAAAAAAACGGAATTTTCATTTAAAAAATGCAAAATATGTCCTCTTTGGCTCAGTGAACCTCTTATTCATCTATAACACATACGAGACTTTAAAATGACTGCAATAATAATTAATTTATATAATTGTCTGTCATTAATCAATCGATTATATCTTTTTCTGCTGAGTAACACTTCTTGTTCACGTATAACACATACGAGATCTTAAAATGACTACTGGAGTCATTAATTTATATAATTATTAGTCATTAATCAATCGATTATATTATATTTTTGCTCAGTTACGCCTCTTATCCATCTGTAACACCCATACCAGACCTTAAAACACTCTCAGAAATAGAGCTCTCACTTATGACGATTCTTAAATCCTCAAGAAAATTTCGCCATTTACAACGATTCTTTCCTCGCGCGATCACGTGACTCAAAGATGTTAGAACACAAATTTCACGAATTTGACGAAAGGTTTACTCGGAGCATTTTTCACGAAGCTATTTCGTCAAATACGACGAACGTTTCGTGAGATTTGAGCATGCTTTCTGAGAGTGAGTGACCACACGAATCATTAATTTATATCCTAATTTTTCACTAATCAATCGATTGTATCTTTTTATTTGCTCAGTGACATCTTTTACTCAAGTATAACCAGGGTCCGAAATTAGCGGTCGTTAGTCGTATTTTGCAACTAAACATTTACGTTTAACGACCGTGATTGCACATCTAGTCGTCATTTTTGACCCCTAACCTTTAAAAAAACTTTTAGTTTGACAACCGCAATTTGCCCCAACTCGTCATTTTTTACATATTTTTAAAATCTAGCATAATTTTATAGTTATATTTTTATATACATATTTCATCTAATCGTCTGTATTTTGAGTTTTTACAATGTCTATGAAGACTATCGTAACTTCTTGACCTTCAGATTTGAAGTTGGGAATTTTTACTTACAGAAGAAGTAAGTAACACTGGACTGTAAACGGCGCTAGAATAAAGTCAAGTCAATAAACTCATATTTTATTTTATTATAGACTGATTAAAATAGACGTTTATATTGAAAATTACCAACTTTCTTAAAAGTTACTAATAGAAATTGATTTTTGAACATTTTTATCTTACTTATCAATTTTCTCAGTAAGGTTGTAAAGTTTTGCGATATTTTTAGCGATTGCACAACTGTCTTCATAGTTACCCGTTGTTATTTCTGTCCAAGCAATTTGAATTATTTTAAAATTACGCCTAGCAGAACATTTTTGGCAACCAAAACAAAAATGTTTGGTGCCAAAGACGCCTAACTTTTACATCCTAATTACGAACCCTGAGTATAACACATACGCGACCTTAAAATGACCATGAGAGTCATTAATTTGCTCAGCATTTTTTTGCTCAGTGACACCTCTTATTCATGTATAACACAGACGAGACATTAAAATAACTACAAGAATCATTAATTCATATAATTATTAATCACTAATCAATCGATTATATCTTTTTTGCTCAGTGACGCCTCTTACCCATCCATAACACATACGAGACCTTAAAATGACTACAGGAGTGATTAATTCAAACAATTTTTTTACCTAATCAACCGATTACATTTTTTTTTTTTTTTTTTTTTGCTGAGTGACACCTCTTATTTATGTATAACACATACCAGACCTTAAAATGACTACAGGAGTCATTAATTCATATAATTAATTGTCACTAATCAATTGATTGTATGTTTTTTTTTTCTGGTTCAGTGACTTTTTATTCAGGTATAACACATACGTATGTAATTATTTGTCACTAATCGATCGATTGTATCTCTTTTTTCTCAGTGAAATCTCTTATTTCCGTGTAACACATACCAGATCTTAAGAAAAGACTACAAGAATCGTAAAGTTATACAATTTTTTGTCACTTGACTGCATTTTTTTTTTCATTAGTAACACTTCTTATTCATGAAAACACATGCGAGACCTTAACTACAAGAATCATTAAATTTTCCACTAATAGATTGTGTCTTTTTTTTTTTCTCAGTGACTTTTCTTATTCATGTATAACACACACGGGACCTTAAAATGACTACAAAAATCATTGATCAAATTTCAAAACAAACCAATGAACGTTTGTCAAGCTCTGTAGTAGAGACGCTTTCTGCAGCTTTGGAGCGGTGGGCGCATTCCTAAAGTCACTGAAATTCAGATAAAATGAGCACCTGAGAAAACAACGTCAGCATAATATCTTTCAATTTCTGGGAATATTGAAAGATCTTGAATGTTATTTAGACGCTTTGTACTGAAATACAATGACGTACATTTCTTAGAATCTAGAAAAAATTCTAGATCGCAGCACTATCAGTCATCATTATCTTAATTTAAGTTCGAAAACAAATATATTTTGATTATCTCCTAAAAATTTGTAAAAAAGGAGTGCAATATTAGAATGTTGCATGATTAATATATTATTCCAATATCTCTTTGAGTTGTTTTTAATTTAGGTATTTATTTAAGCTATTTTTAGGCTATTTTTTGTAAAAAAAAAAAAAGAAAAAAGAAAATTGATGCAGCTCTTAAATAAAATTTTAACCATTCCCATTAGACTCCATTTTACTGATAACACTGACAGAAAATACTAATCACGTTTCCGTTCCCTCCCTCACATTTTTTTTTTTTTTTCTCTTAAACTTCAAAAAATCATAATTTTCACTTTTCGCCTGCACTGAATAAAAATCTCTAATCATAAATACAAAATAAGTTCCCGAGTGCCCTTCCAATTTTACATAACCCATTCACTGTGTGATAAGTCCACTTAAAATGACAGAATTCGACGCTCCAGAAAGAAAAGTGCTTCTGTTGACTCGTAAACAACGCCAAGTAAGTGCTCCTTTCTCTCAGCATTTAATGATCGTGTTTCGCGCCTCGAGCTCTGAGGAGAAAGACTGTTGCCAAACTACGGTCAAAGATTTTTCGAAACTGCTTATCTTGTCCCGCTCTTTTATGTAGTAGACAATAAAATATTGATTTATTCCTAGGGTGCGTGTGAGGATGTTTATTCAGGATTTGCAAGATCTTTTGGCCCAAGAAAATTGAAAATCTAAAACATTAATTACATCGACAGAAATTAATGTTTTAGTGAAAAGACAGAACTATTTTTTTTTTTTAAAAAATGGGGAGAAAAAAGAATAAATAATGAAGAGAGCTCATGTGTGCTTTGTTTTAAAACTATATAAAAAATGAATCTTATTCTGTTAATTATTAAGGGATCATTCATAAATGATGTCACTCTTCGAGGGGGAGGGGGTTCGTGAGATTGTGCCAAGGGGAGGGGAGGGGGTAACAAGAAGTGTGACATCTCTACTTATGCAACATAGCGTGACGCGTGACAAAGGGGGGAGTGGGTCCGTTGAAGTGTGGCATTTTGTGACAAAGGGGGAGAGGGGGGTCAAATATGTGGGAAAAGAGCGTGACATCATTTATGAACGGTCCCTCACCGGTATATATAGAACATCATGAACTGTATAGTAGGGGGGATTTCTAATTTTCATTCCAATATTCATATTAATATTTTTAAGTATTTAATAGATTTTTATTAATTAAAATTAGGTAAAAATTTATAAAAAGGCAAAAATCTAAATGTTGTGGGCTCAATTCATGTGGTGCTACTATGCATTTATTATCTCTCTTTCTCTTTCTCTCGAAATCTTATCACAAAAGCTTTTATTATTTTTAATTAAATTAATTTTTAAAAACTACATTCATATAGTTAAATAACATTAATTTTTTCTTAGAATGACTACGCTTAAAATAACCAGAGGACTTGCAACCCCTAGGCTAATATCAAGCATTTACACGTAATAAATTATGCAAAATATAAAGCTGAAGATGAGGGATTTTGTATCAAAGAAGAACTGCAAGAATATCTTTTGAATTAAGTAAGGATTATTGTATTGATCAGAAATTCTTTTTATCCTCAAACATAAACATTATTTGTAACCAATTAGAATCCAAGAAATCCGGTTTGAATTAAATCAGAAATGATTGTTGTACTGATCACAAATCGTTTTTATCATAAAACAAATATTATTTGTAACCAATTAGAATCCAAGAAATCAGTTTTGAATTAAATAAGAAATGATTATTGTACTGACCACAAATTCTTTTTATCATCAAACATAAACATTATTAGTAACCAATTCGAATCCAAGTAAAAGAGAGAAACGATAGTGATAAGACATCTTGAAAGAAAACTAAATATTAATTTCAGCGCATAATTTATTCAAAATCATGAGTTTTATTTCATTTCAGTTATTTCAGTTTTTCCTTTACAGCAGCGGTTCCCAAACTGTGGTATTCGTACCTGCGAAGCCTCTCCAGGTGGTACGCGTGCAGGCAAAAAGAATCTGTCTATAATCTATTGGCGTTCTATTCTATATAATAAAATTATATTGATAGAGGTACGCAAAATGGTTTGCAAGAAAAATGGTGGTACGCGAAAAATAAAGATTGGGAACCGCTGCTTTACAGAGTTAAAAAAAAGTTGCAGTTAAAAGAAACATTTTTAACTTGACTTGATTGCTGAATCAAAAATAAAAATAATAAGCACTTATGTCCTGTAGGGAATGTCTACGAATTTTTAAGGGCTTGAAATTATTACCCAAAAAAAAATGGCACATTTTAATTCCGTATGAAAGCTGTTCTTTTTTTAATTTCTTGTTTGGAAATTCTCTAGGAATTTCGGAAAAACTTCAAAGAGTTTTTCAACATTCTCAGATTTCTTAAATTTAAAATTTTTTTGTCAGAACTTAAGCATTTAAATCTTCCTTCTATTCACAGCCAAGCAAAAGTGAATGCTTCTTTAAAAAGAAGAAAAAATTTTGAAGAAATCTAACTGCGACTGTGCCTCCGAGCGCTATCTGCGTGTGCTGCTCTCGGACCCTTTCGTAAACACGAGCAGATAAATAAGAAGCCCAGTTTTGAGGATTGCATAATGGAAGCTTTTAGTTACAGGAAAAGTAGCGACGCCGACACGCCTGGATGAAGTTTCTTAAAAAGTTCCACTCACCCTTCTCGCCTCCCACTTTGCATCCTTTGTAAAAAGCCATCCAAAAAAGAACGTTACATGAAAAAAGATCTCGCAAAAAAGCACCAGTTGGCTTTTTGCGAATAACGTCACGCGGGTATTTGAGCGATATAAGAGAATTTGAAAAGGAGAGTAAATTAACTTGTGAATTCGATACTGGAGATTAATTTACCGAATTATGAATATGTAATATGATTTTATAACTGTCTTCTGCAGTTATGTCACCTTGAAGATTAAAAAAGAATAATTGATACAATTTTTACTCTCGTATGATTAATTTTATATATGAATAGGCTAAAACAAAATAGCTAAGTGCCATTTTCTCCCCTGTTTGTCAACCGATTTTCTTAGTTTCTTTCTTATTTAATAGCTATTGAAGAATTTTAGTGTTATCAATAAAAAAAATTTGGAAATGGGTAATTTTTTCCCCTCCTATTTTCGACGTAGATTCGATACCTTTTTTTAGACGTCGTTATTCGATCTTCCGTAGATAAATCACCTTGAAGATTTAAAAAGAATAATTGATGCAGCTATTGCTCTTGTATGAATAACCGTATATATAAATAGGCAAAGACAAAACAATTAAATTCCAATTTCTTCTTCTTTGTTTGTCAACCAATTTTCTTACTTTCTTTTTTATTTAATAGCTATTGAACAGCTTTAGAGTTATCAATAAAAAAATTTCGGAAATAGGTAATTTTTCCCCTCCTACTTTCGACGGATATTCGAAGCCTTTTTTTCGACGTCGTTATTCGTCACACTTTCATACTACTCCTTACGTCTACAATACTTGTGCAATACTCAATACATTTTTACCATTAGCAACATTGCACTGACAATTGTTTGCAAATATAAATGAATATTTAAACACAACGTGATAATACAAAGATTTGAAGTTCAAAGGAGAAGAAATGTCAAGAACAAAGCAAAAGAGAAAACGTAATCTATTAAATAAAAGTTAAACCAAAATAATAGTAATCCTAAGGTGTCAGTTAATCCATTTCCAAAAGATAAGTCAGTCAGATTCATTGCTTGTCCAGTACAATGTCAAAGAAAATAAAATACAATTTAAAGATAACAATGTCTAATATAATATAAAGTGAGGTAGGTGTGGTGACGCGTTGTTTTGAATTATGGTCGAATTTCGACCGATGGGTGGAACTCTCGTAATAAATAAATAAGTAGATCTCGTAAAGAAACAAAATTTTAAAATATTGGAATATGAAAAATATTTATGCATTTATATAACAAACATAGAACTTGTCTGAATATTTGCTATACGGGACGTTTGTGCAATATAAGATAGGATGAAACAATTTCAATTTTCCAGCAGATGCGCCTAAGCAAAAATTTGCAACAATTGGATTTTTTACAACATTCCGTTCACATAGAACAACTTATAAGAGATTTGAAGTTCTGTTTTAGATCAGCTCTCAGCCCTTTACAACATAAAAAATAAATAAAGTGACATGTTGCTAATTGTTGACGCTTCTAACTTATATTTGATAAAGTAAACGTTTGGGGTGACCTAGAATTTCAAACTCGGAGCTATTTCGATGCTCCATAATTAATATTTTGCAACTAAAACTAAATCAGGTGTGGATATGGGGCGGGTGACAATGGGGGGGGGGGGGAATTGCTATCCCCTAAGAATCAAGTATTATTAAAAATTATATGAGAAACGAACTAAACCTTTATAATTTTCCTCCTTTGGAACAACTGTTCTGGAAGATAGGTAAAGTCACAAAAATATTGCCATCTATAAAATCTATACTCCCAAAATTTCGCAACAATGTTAAATAAATATTATTTTTTAAAAATGAAATTATACTTAAGCGCTTATTTACTGCTCAAACTGCCCTATTTCCTATGCAATAAATTTTACATACAACAAATTTTCCAATTTGAAGTCTGCAACGTTGAGCTTGCACAATGTTTCTGCCTGACGTTAAACGTTTATTCCTTATGAATATATGTACCTGAACAATTTCTAGTTATTATCAGAGCAGTTAATACAGATTTTTGAAAGCAAAGCTAAATTATTTTCTCGTTGAAAATGAGCACGCAGTTCATATAGAGAGAGTAATCGAGTTTTCTTAACTTTCAACGGATCGTTTGAATAGAGAGGCTTGAAGTGTGGCATTCGATTTCCATCCTCGGCGCAGATGAAAAATCATCGTCTGCCACTCAGCCACATGGCGGGGCAGGTCAAGGGCTTCCCTTCCTGCAGATGGGGAAGATAGGGGAAGCGGGATATCAAAAAAAGTTTGAGTACCTACCCGAGTTTTAACGCTTCCGTGTACTTTCACGCAATCAGAGCAAGGCTCGACTTGAGGCTTGTGTAAATTCCACTGAAAAGTGTTGGACCACAGTTTCAAAAATTGTGGGTCGTCAGCTGGGTTGCCAAATTTAAAAAATGCAAATACGGGACGGGACAGCATACACTGTAAAAAAAATCTCCTGAGAGTAACGGAAAAAGTACGGCAGCAGAGTTGCCGGAAATATCCCGTTTCTGATAATATTTTCGTGAGATTTGACAGAAGTCCGATTACGCTTTTCTCCGTTAATCCAAATCAGGTTGTGAAAATACAGCAACCGTAAAACGGAAAAATCCCTTTCTCGTATTTTCAGGACGTGATATTTCCGTTTTTGGAAGGAAAAACCATATATTGAAGTACTACGGAAATATTCCGTTAAAATCAGTCAAAAAACACCATGAAAATTCAAGTTTTTTTTTAACAGTGTAGGCGTACTGTCTGTTTTTCTAAGCCGAAACCTTCTTTCATTTTACGCATGCGTCAGGAATGCTTCAATTTCATCGTAGGTGTAATAGAGGAAATACAAATGAGGATATGTTTACTTTTTGCGAAGAATAACAAACTAGGTGCGTTCTTTTTCTTTTCTTTTTGTGCTAAATATTCAGATAAGAAACAGAATAATTCAATGTCGAGAAAAATCAAACAATACTCTGCTAAAACAAAACTTCCAGACGTGTGTCTCAATGTATGACTTCGACAAATGGAATCGTTCCCGACTGGTAGTCACGGCTTTCGAGAAAAAACAGTACCGACCCGGAATGGAGGGAAGGGGGATCGGATATCATGCATCCGATAGATTTTTAAGTATCCGGAATTCAATCCGGTTGCTGCATGAAAGATCCGGTTGACTGGCATATCGATTTTGATTTTTTTAATTTAATTAATTACCATATTTTGAGAACATATGAAAATTGAAAATTTGTTACGTATTTAGAAGCTGTGGGATGTTTAAGAAACGCGTAGAATTTACATGTCTAAAACATCAGAGCTTTGTATCCGATACGAACCTGTTACACAATCGTCACGGACAATCGATGTCTGAAAAAAAATCAATATCCTAACATGAATACAGGACTTTTGGCGTACCGGGACGTGGGACAATTTTTCAAAATATGAGACTTTCCCGTGAAATTTCAGACGTCTGATTTTCATATATCCTCAAATATGCAGGTAGTCAGCTCATTAGTTAGTGCGCGTGAATTAATACTAATAACTTATTTTTATCCTTAGAGAATCGTTTGCAACAGTTTGTAAATTCTAAAAATATTTCCAGAAAGGAAAAGAGCATCAAAATAGTGGAAGTTCAGATTTTGACTTTTTAGTTGCCGAAACTTTTGGCTTTCGTGGTGAATTAAAGACAATTTGTTTTAAAAAATAAATAAATCATAAGCTTTTTTAACTTCAACAGTAAATTTTTTCTTAATCGAAGTTTTCTATAGAGCCATAGAAATTCATTTGAAAAGAACATGTGCTGTTTCTTCTGGTGTTAAATATATTGAGTTAAAATAAATATGAAGTAAATAAAATATAAAAGCCGTGGAAAATTTCGAATTGTTTATCAGGAAATTCAATGCATGCAGAAGGAAAAATATTGTAACATTTTATGTGGACGAATAAGGGATCTTTCATAAATGATGTCACGCTTCCAGGGGAGGGAGGGAGGTTCGTGAAATTGTGACAAAGTGTAAGAAGGGGAGGGGAGGGGGAACAAGAAGTGTGACATCATGCATTATGCAACATAGGGTGACATGTGACACAGGGGGAGGGGTCAAATATACGGGGGAAAAGCGTGACATCATTTATGAACGGCTCCTAAGTGAATTCGGGAGTTTAAAGGATTTCATCCGTGCGTCTTTAAGTCTTATTAATCACACAGCAGATAATTTCCATCATAGTAAATACCAAAACATTCAGCGCCATCCTCTCCTCTCCCCGCAGCAAAGCATAACTTCACCAGTGATCAAAATAAAACTTCAATAAATATCCGCCCTGACACAAAATAAATGCAATGAAATGGGTGAAATGGAATGAAGATAATAATCCTGCTCTGCGAATTACAAATGATTAAAATAAGAATATATCTTACAAGCGTCACCTAGTTTCCTTAACAGCCAAAAACGAGAATTATGTAAACTGGATTCTTCCGTTCTATAAAACATTCTAAAACTCCATGCTGAGTTCGAAAATCGTTCTTCTGGGAATGGTACAGCGCAGAGGCATAAATCTTATACCCGGCGAAATAAAATGGACATTTTATGACTTTTCTCCTGGAGTCCCGTTTACAGATCTTGGACACATCTGCTTTTCCCCCGAAAGATAAACTAACTGAAATACGACAAAGATTTTTGACGTTCCGGTGCCTTCAAACCAAATCGTCGATTTCTGAATAAATGAAAAATAGAGCCATCTTGTGTCTGAAGTACATTATGTGTAGGTAAACAGAAATAAATAATAAAAGGAGAATGGGGCGAAAGCAATATCCTGATACTGGAACTTGTTCGCAATGAAACACCGTGTGCCTCAGCTTCCGTCGATAACCGTCCAAAAACAAAATACGACAAAGATTCTTGCTATTTCGGTTTCTTCAGGAGAAATCGCCATTTTTAAATGAAATGAAAACAGCAATTTCGTATCAGTTACATTAATCAAATGCATGTAAACAAACAAACAAAAAATGAGGATAAAAGTCTCAGTAGGTGAAAAAGGACAGTTCTACCCCAAGAGGCGGTGGCGGTGGAAGGGGGCGTGGTCCCACCGCCTCCCAATGCCCCCAGGCATGCCCTCAGGCGTTAGTCGAGTGGAGTTGAGTTGTATGCCCTCAGGCGTTTTTCATCCAGAGAAACTTAGAACGAAAAATGTAAAAGTACGAAACTTTTCAAAACGAAAGTGTGATGCACTTGAAAAACGTTAAAACTTAATGCGAAAATGTAAAAAGTACTACGCACAAAATGCTAAAATTTAGATTTATCTACTAAAACAGTGGATGAAGATTTAAAATTACTAAGTATATATTAAAGCAGCAAGAAAATGTTAAAGTACTGAGTACAAAAACGTAAACAAATTGATTTATCTACTAAAACATAGACTGAAGTTGTAAAATTACTAAGTACAAACTGTTAAAACATCATAAAAACTTGAAAATAGCAAGTATAAACCATCAAAACATAGATTTGTCCACTGAAATCTTGATCAAAAATGTAAAAGTTCTAACAACAAAATCCTAAAAGTGATAAATTAAAAACACTCAGTACAAAACAACAAAACATGTAAAAATGGTAAGTATAAAGCTGCAAAACTTAAATTCATTTAGAAAAACTTAGAACGATGATGTAAAAGCACGAAACTTTTCAAAATAAAAGTGTTATACACTTGCAAAATGTTATTACTGCAAAAATCTTAAGAATTACTACGTACAAAATGTTAAAACTCTGATTTATCTACTACAGCAACGCGAAAATGTAAAAGTACTAAGTATATAACGTATTCATCAAGTGAAATTTTGTACGAAAATGTAATCGTTTATGTACGAAACTTAAAAAACTTAAATTTATCTATAAAAAATCCCAACTAAAGTCGTAAAAAGTATGAAATGTTAAACATCATGAAAATGTAAACTTTCCGAAAATGCAAACATCAAAACTTAGATGTATCTAATAAAATTTAGAACGAGTAAAAGTGTCAAACTTAATAAAAGTACTAAGTAAAAAACAAAAAAAACTTATATTCATCTACTAAAACACAGAAAAACTTAGCACGAAAAGGTAACAAAAAATTTTCAAAATAAACGTGTTATGCACTTACAAAAATGTTAAAACAAATTTATCTACTAAAACCCAGAACAAAGATACTAAGTATAAAAAATACTAAGTATAATACATTGTAAGTAGGTGAAAAAGGACAGTTCTACCCCAAGAGGCGCTGGCGGTGGAAGGGGGCGTGGTCCCACCGCCTCCCAATGCCCCCTGGCGTACCCTCAGGCGTTAGTCGAGTGGAGTTGAGTTGTATGCCCTCAGGCATTTTTCGAGTGGAGTTGAGTTGTTTGCCCTCAGGCATTTTTCGAGTAGAGTTGAGTTGTATGCCCTCAGGCATTTTTTACGAGAAGAGTTGAGTTGTTTTCCAAAAATTTATAGTTTTGTAATGGCAGCACTTTTTAATTTAGGTTTTACCCCTATTATTCCGCCTCCTAGCGGCAAATAGTGGAACTACTATAGCACTGTTTCAATACTACTAAAACCGTTAAAAAGTTTGAGCTACAGGAGATATAGCTTTCGGCAAATGTATCCACTCAGGGTACATTTGCCGAAAGCTATATCTCCTGTAGCTCAAACTTTTTAACGGTTTTAGTAGTATTGAAACAGTGCTATAGTAGTTCCACTATTTGCCGCTAGGAGGCGGAATAATTGGGTAAAACCTAAATTAAAAAGTGCTGCCATTACAAAACTATAAGTTTTTGGAAAACAACTCAACTCTTCTCGTAAAAAACGCCTGAGGGCATACAACTCAACTCTACTCGAAAAATGCCTGAGGGCAAACAACTCAACTCCACTCGAAAAATGCCTGAGGGCATACAACTCAACTCCACTCGACTAACGCCTGAGGGCACGCCAGGGGGCATTGGGAGGCGGTGGGACCACGCCCCCTTCCACCGCCACCGCCTCTTGGGGTAGAACTGTCCTTTTTCACCTACTAGTATCTAAAGCATATTTACTAGTTAAGTAATTAGTTCGCAATGAGACACCATACCGCGTCGCTTTTCTTCAATAATTCGTCTGAAAACAAATTATCACAAAGATTCTCGTCGCCCCAGGGTCTTAAAGAAAGATTGTCAATTTTTGAGTAAAATCAAATATAGAGTAAACTTATGTTCGCTCTGTATCATACACATGTAAAAATGACGATTGTGTCGAAAGAACTGGGATTAGCCCGCAATGGTATACAGTGATATCAGTTTTCGTCGCTAATCCATTTAAAAATCGAAAATGAAATTAGAGACCGACGAAAGCCAGATAGTTTTATAATTATTATTTGGATCAGTGAAAATACAATTAATATTGTCTAAAAGCTCCAAAATGCATACAAAAAAACATTTTATGCACAATAAATGTAGCGTTTAGTTAAAAAATAATAATAGCAGTAAAAAATTGTGTTTTTAGTTTTAAAACATTGCACTAAAAAAAGAAAATCAGAAATAAATGTAAAAGACTAATATAGAGAATAAATAACTTTTCCGCCACGTATTTCGGAGGATTTTTCTTCCATGTGGGACGCTACTGGTAAAGAAGAGAAAAAAGAGCCAAGAGTAGAATAAAATCCGCTGCGAAGTCCCGTGGACGGTGAAATGCAATCTAGCAATCAAACCCGAAACTGAAGATAACCCAGTTAATGAAAATTAAGAAATTACACTTAGTTTCACTTAAATAAGATCGTTAATAAAGAAGAAAAGATAACTACAAACAAACCAAATTTTATATTTAGCAAAATGATCAACAATATTTCAATAGATAATTTTCAAAATAAAAAGAGAAATATTGGGATATTTAACGGCCTAACGTTGGAGGAATGGGCGCAATATTGAAAGATTCAAGGAAACGTTAAGGCTAAAGAGTTCTGAGTCCAAAACAGTTCTCAAAAACCACATTTTGGGAAACTTTACGTGCAATAAAGGGACAAATAAAGTTTTTAAGAGGACTATTATTATATATGAGTTATTTTTTTCTTAAAACAATTCGTGTTGATTTATAATTTGTTTTTTCCTGCAGTCGGAATTTTAGAAATAAAGAACTTTTTTTTCAACCATTCCTCTTTTATTTTTTCTTCTTTGCAACATACCATTTATAACGATCATTTTTAAAAAAATATCGGAAATATTTACTGAAACTCAGCTACTTTATTGCAAAGCATTGACTCAACTCACCAAAATGTTTAATATTGCTGACACAAACTTCTCTTAAATGAACTTATCATTAATAAGGGATAAATTGACCTAAAAATGTTATTCGCATGTTTTCACAATGTTAATTGAATATTATTTCATATAATTGATCAATTTTATAAAATTTTATATTTACTTTTAAGAAAAAGTACTATATTCGCTATTATTCTTTAAAAGAATATTCTCAAAATATTCTAGTACTCACACGTACATATTTCAGTACCTTACCATTATTCTTTCAAAGAAATTCGACAACAGAAACAAACGCCGTACATATATTATTTCTTTTCATTCCTGAAAAGAATTTAACACCAACAAAATATTCCTTTACTTCTACATAATTTAACTTTGAATCGCGCTCGCCTCGGAATTAACAAAATTTTCCTCTGCAATTTTCATTCCTCTGATGCTCCATGAACACCAGCTACAATGCGTATGACATTTTCATTTATTACGACTCTAATTTCGAATTTAATTCCAACCCATGAAGGTGTGTACTTTAATATTCACGTCCATTTTGTACTCTTAATGTTCCACTGCTTGCAAATCTTACTGTGATAGCATTTGAAATTCCATCCTCCCATCGAAATGCTATTCTAAAATGATTTTTTTCTTTTTTTTTTTAAACTAAACTTCTTGATGTATTCATCTATAGAAAAGCATTTTAGTATTTATCACGTTTGCTCTCAGGCGCTTTGCCCTTATAATGAAGACATTTTCAATGTTAATTTGTGCCATAAAAAAATTTAATTTTCCTAGTAGATGAACCATTATTTTTTTTCAACTGAAGCTTCACTTTGAATTTACATCCGTATTAATTAAATAGTAGAAAAGATTTTATGCCAAAATAAAATGTTTATTATTCATAAATATATTTCAAGAGGGCAAGGAGTTTCAATCATATGTTTCATTACTCTGAATGTTATTTCATTCTAAACCTCACGCGTAGGTTATAGAAAGACTATTTTAATGCGAATCTAAACCATTCTTTCTTTTTCTTCTGGCTCCCCTCTTTTTAAATTTCATTTATTTATTTATTTATTTTTTCTGATTGGGGGCTAATTTTCTCCACCTTGCGTAAAGTCTTAATACTGCTAGAAATACTTTCTTCCTACGCACGCAAATACGGTTGTTAGTTTTAATGACTCATGAAGATTTAAATTTAAAACAAAACATTGTGAATTTAAATCTTTATTACTTCAATTTTCATGCATGCATTTTTAAGTTGGAAAGGAGGAATTTTCCAAATAAAAAAAAACGTATTTATAGGTAAAGTCATTAACTACAAATTATCTTACCAATGACACACCCAAATAAATTTTTAAAGGTGCCTCTTATTAATTTGAAAGAAAAATCAAAAATTACAATTTAGTGAATACAAACATTTTCTACAGTGAATACATTTTACGATTTCAATGTTCTAAAACACATCGGATGAAGTTCATTAGAATTTTTTACCATATACTAGTCATTTCAGCAATAATAATGTAAAGTAATGATATAATATACTATACCAGGGTCGACTCTAGAATCGGGTGCACTCTGGCGACTTTTGGCGATTTTTATTCATACAGTGTTACAAACTTTTAGAGAAGGAGAGTGAATCACGGAAAAACAGGTCGGGTGCATTTATCGCCAATATGGCGGGGGCCCCTTTTTCTGGAGTAGTACCACTATATCATAATAACCTATGCATTATTTGGTATAATAATAGTAACTAGCTGATTCCCCGCAGAACATCTGCGGGCGATAACCATTTTTAAAAATGCTTTAAAATTCAAAAGACTTAAGAAAAATCGCTAGATATATACAAACTAAGGTGTTGCCACTCCAACAATCGAAAATCAACAATTTTAAAATCGTAAGAAGCTCTTTAAAATTTGTATGGCGTAAAAAAAGATCGCAGATAAAAACATGAAAATTATCGCTCGAAATGAACAAACTAAGATGTTGCCACTCCAAAGAATCGGAAATTAAAAATTGAGTTATGAATGGAAATTAAGAAATAGAAATAATATTAAGAAAGATAAATGAATTTGTTAAAGAGTCCGTAATTCACGATAATAAATACAAATATTTTTGTTACTTTTCTATGCTAATAGTTAAACAAATTTTTAAATATCGTTTTGCCATAGTTCGTTTTTTGCATTATGTCAGTATCGTATCGTACCGCAAAATTTAATCGTAACTGGTCCACGTTAAGGGATATATATATGTAACAGGACGGTTCATCAGCATTTTGAGGAGCTTTAAAGTCAATGCAAGTAGTAGGCAGAGTCTATCAATCAATTCTTAGTTTATTTGCGGTCTCATCTTTACAAAAAAAATTTCTTATTTAAAAAACAAGTAGAATTAGCGACAACGCAAAATTAACGGCACAGGGCGAAGACAGCACAAAACATCAGCGTTTTAACTAAACTGTTTTCTTCGTAAAAATCCCCAGAAGTTTCTTGCGAAATAGCTTTTTATAATCTTCCGAGGCTTCGGTCACGTGACGAAGAAACTGATTAATGATTGGTTCGTTCTCATAAAATTTGCTCCCGTTACGTAAGTTCTTTAAAGGGCGCTAGAAAAAGGAACCGGCTTATCCGCTTTCCCCTCTTTCCCGTGAAAATGGGCTGGAGTGCTTAAAATTTCAAATAAAAACAAATCAAAAATTAAAAATGAATATACGCATTGTTCATACACATATTTTTATATAATTTTCAGGGATAAAAATAGGCACTTTTATGACCGCTTTCTTGAAAATCACCCGACCGTTAAGGGGTTAAGGGAACGTATATAAAGTTTTTATGTTTTAAAATCGAAACAGAATTTTAAAAAGGGTTTGAAGAAGTAATTATTTTTAATGTTAAAAAAGGGATATTTTAGAATCTCAAAAAAAAAATTAGAGCTAAAACCTTAAAAATATTCACTAGACGCAATTCTTCCATAAACAAACGATACCATTTCAAGATTAGACTTACTCTTCATGCATGTTGTTCAGCAAAATAAATTCTGTTTTTTAAGATGTATCAGAAAAAAAACGTAGATACAGGTGAGAATTCGACTTTACCAGTTTCTTTCTTCCTCCATTTCCGCCTCTTTTCAGAGTTGTTTATAGCAACACTGAGAATTCAAAGTGCGAGAAAGAGAAACTGAAGATATAAACAGATCATTTCTGGAGCGGCTTAAGGCTGAGGATTACGTCGAGAAGGTCCGATTTTCGCGAAAAGTTTGCCTCCAAAAGTCAATTTCTGAACAAACAGACCGTGAAATGCGATACTGGGGAATCAGCCCGGTTCTGGTTATTGGAAAGTTATTTCATCGCCAACTTCAGATATAAGACGAACTTTCTTTTTCTTTTTTATTCGGTTGCTTTTCAAGAGAGCTCCCAAATACGATGAAGAGGAAAAGCTAAATTTTGTTTTCTGCTTCTATACCCTAAAGCCGAGTATTTTCTTCGTCACTAACTCTAGAGCCAAAGATTTATGTAGTCAGTTGCCCCGGACACTAACTTTTCACAAATCTCCAAGCAGGGAAGAGTAGGAGAGAATAAAATTGGATACCTGGAAAATTCGAGAACATTTTCGAGAATTATTACTTTGAGGGGATCTCTTCAATAGGAATGTTAATCGGGAACGGAATTTCTACTGAGCCATTTTGTACATTCCTGTCGCAGCATTTTGTATTAACTAAAAACTACCTCAGCAGGAAGTAAATGTAACTTTCATCTATGTTGTTGATCTAGAATTTGTTCTATTTTCGGAGAATCAGTGAAATGTACTAAAATATTTTAGAAGATTGTGCTACATCAGATTTAATAAAATTTCAGCAATACGAACTCCAATTAACCTACCTTTAATTATTCGAATCAAATTTTAAAAAATAAATACATTTTGAATATAAGTTGTAAAAACTTTGAATATGTTTTTAACAGATTAATTGTTTTGCAGTCACACATTTCGATTTAAAAAAAAGAAAAGAAAGAAAGAAACTATCCCTCCACTCCATTATTTAAATGTTAACACTTGTAAAAAAAATACCTTGCCCGGTGGTTGAAATTTGTTAAAAGTGCTCATCCTCCAATTTTAATGCAATTCATTCGATATATTCTACGAATAAAATGAAAGCATTGAAAACTATCCAATATTTAGCATTCATTGTTCCATTCCTCTGAAGTTTCTTTTGGCCGAGTGTGTAAAGACGACAATTTACCACACCAAAGATAAAATAAAAATTCTGAAGTGGTTTGATAGCCACTTCACGGCTTTCAGCCAATTGCCAGACAAAAATAATGATCCTTACGATTTTAATTAGGGGATCGTCAGAATATCAAACTTAATAGGTTAAAGGCAACAAGTATAATCTTTGATTGCTCAATAAACAATATAATTAACTTAGAAAAAAATTGAACTCAATAAATATAACTAAGCATAATACAAAATAGAATTTATTTCATGTTTAGTAAGGCAGAGTGGATCTTTGGCTCATGACCATTTACAGAAATCTTTTTCCAAACTACTCGCTCTCCTGACTTTCGGAACCTAAAGTTCGAGTTCAGCCTCCTCTCTCTCTCTCTCTATATATATATATACATATCTTTTGGGGGGGGAGTAAAAGGGGCTGAGAATTCTATGCGTTTGTTTCGGCAAAAAAAAGGTGTTCCTAAAAAAAAATATTCTTAAAAAATGAGCTGTCCATTTCATTATGCTCGATTGGTCAAGTATCATTGCCATTTTTAAAACATTAATACAATTTGAAATTATAGCTTTTCACAGATTCCACTTTCAGGACACCACCAAAGATTATACACGTTTAATATCAGTTCAAGATACAGGTGTATTTCGAAATTTACCTAAGTTTGTCAATAACTGAAAAATCGTCGCATATAAGTTAGCTTGATAAACAAAAGTCTAAATATGATGTATTTTATTTAAGTAATCATGTTAAAATGAGCAATTTGGTATTTCTTTTATGGGATTTTCATGTACTACACCAGGGAAAATAAACCACTAAGAAATATAAACTCCGTAAGTTAAGAAAGAAAAAATGAATCTAAACATATTTTATGTTTGCATACTCCTCAAAGTTTTGATCATTGTTTTTCCTACAGCACTTAACTCATATATTTCTTATTTGCATCGTAGGGATAAGACACCTACAGTGGTACCTCCTTTAAGGGACACTTTTTCTGGTCCTAGTTGAATAGGGACTGCAGTGTATCTACTTCTTAATAAGGGACACTCTATTTAAGGGACATTCACAGAGAAAAATTTCCAAAATTCAAGTTACATAGATAAGAAAAATTTACTTAAAGTTGAAGTTCTTTTTGTTTTCTAAAAGTTAACTTCTGAAAGTTGGTATGAGTCCTAGAAGCATGAACAAAGAAACAAGTGTATTTTACAGTGCTTGCCAAAACTTAATTGTAATGGCTTTTCCCTCTTTTGTTCTATGGAATACATGTGTGCTCAACATTGACAGACAGTACCTGGCTACCAACAAGTGTTTTATGGAAGGATTGGAAAAAGCAGACTTATTGTAATTTTTCTGTGTTATCCAAGTTACCTACTTTAAAACAAACACATCTAATACATTACTTCAAATAAATTTTTGTAAGTTACAAAACTTTGCCAATAAGACATTGATGCTAATCTTTTAGTTTTTGAAAGAAAAAATTTTAAATTTCAATAATTTTAACTTATATTTTGTATGCATGAAACATTTTCAGTATGTAAGCACAAATGGTAACTCGTGTTTATTATCAAAAAGATAAACTAAGTTAATACACTATATGTGTATGCATCAATTTATGAACTTCCGAGGAAGGGACACCTCTATTTAAGGGACAAACTTTCCAGTCCTCTTAGTGTCCCTTATTGAGAGGTTTTGTTGTATAATGGTTTTATTTTCTCTTGTTCCACAGCCTATACAGCTCCATGATTGTAACAACACCCAAAAGTTGTAACAAGTAGATTTCAAGTAACGTGTTAACACGCGCTAAATCCTCACGACACCATATTATATCTAATTAAGAAAATGTAATTAGTTTTAAGGATGAAAGGATCAAACAAGCAGCTTTGAATAAACCAGATTCACGTGTAGTGGGGAATAGAATTTCTCAGAAGTAACAGCAACTAATCGTCAGAGTGAGATGCTTTTCATTCCATTAATGAGCCATAAAGTAAAATAAAAAAGAACTCTCACCCTGCAAGTTGAAACAAACCGCCAGACATTAGTTCCAATAATCTTTTCGCAATGTGAATATTAAGCAGCTATTTTTCAGTGAGCGAATGAATAGTACGTACGCCATCGGAGTGTTAACAGGGAACACTGAAACATTAATAAAGGACCGTTCAAAAATAATGTCGCGCCTTTTTCCCATATACTTGACCCCCCTCCCCCCATTTGTCACGCGTCACGCTATGTTGCGTAAGCATGATGGCATGCTATGTTGCGTAAGCATGATGTCACGCTATGTTGCCTAAGCATGATGTCACGCTAGGTTGCATAAACATGATGTCACACTATGTTGCATAAGCATGATGTCACAGTATGTTGCATAAGCATGATGTCATGATGTCACACTTCTTGTTACCCCTACCGTCCCCGTGTCACACATGGTTACAATCTCACAAACGCCCCCCTCAAAGCGTGACATCAGTTATGAATGATTCCTAAACAGAATGGAGCCATACCAGGTCATTTAAACTAAAACAAGTTCATTATTCTTGCATTCGAAGAAAACCTTAGTCTCTTTTTTTTCTCTAAAGTTATTTTGTTTCGAATGTTATGGATATAGTTCGAATGTTGTGATATATTATCGGTTTAAGGGTGCAATGTTACGGTTCACCGAATTCAATAAATATTTGGCAGTCTATTAAAATGTTCTCTGGGAAAGGGGAGCGTTTCTTTCTTATTATATAATCCATTTTTATTTTATTACTTTAAAATATTAAACCCAAAGAATAAATTCTTTCGATGAGTAAAACTAATCTTGAAATAAAAACACTTTGCTACATCTGTAATTATGTCTGGATAGTTTTGATGTAACTTATGTGTTGTGCTGCTTTTTGCTAATCCTTTGCCTTGATGCGTAATGTATTTCACATTTTTGCTAAATATATTAAATACCTTTCCCCTCCTTTCATTCTTTGTCAGAATAAACGGGAGACAATAAACAGTGTTGTGAAAATTTTATTTCATACGCAAATTCGAACAATAATTCTCACCAAAATCAAGCAGAAATTGTGCTTAAAATGTCTTTAAAACAAAAAGCGAGTTAAAACACGTAAAAGTTGGCGTATTCGAATAGCAAAACCTCAAACCTATCTGTCTAAATAAATTTCCGAGAAAATAATTCGTTTCTTACTTGAGTGAATGAGCAAATCAGATACATGTATCAATTAATGAAATAGTGTAGATTGAAATTGTCTAAATATAGGCTTCACTGCAAAGTAAGTATGCTTGTTAGAAAGCCTACTTAAGGTAAAAATACAGCTTAGTTTTAGTTTTAAATATGATAAATAATAAAATCTGCAGAAAATAAGCCTATAATACATATATATAGGTTTATTTCTGGACACTGGATATATATGAGCTGCTCAGAAAAACAATGTAAGTTAGAAATTGGAATCTTTGATTTTTTTTTAATTCAAACAGTCTGTATACTATCTTTGGAACCCTTTATAATAAAAGTGCATAAAATACTTACATGAAATAACAAAATCGAGTTGTAATAGTCAAATATTGCAATCATTTATTTAAATGATTGCAAGAAATTATTATTATAATATCTCAACAAGAATGAAATTAGCATAAAATGGGTCTTACGCTGTTTAATTTCTGAACAGCTCATATATGTCTTATATATCAGTGGCTTAAGTGTCTGTTTGTCACCGATAGCTTATTGGTTGCTTGCGTGTGCTGCCATCTAGAAGTTTAAGTAGAAACAAAATATTTTTTTAAAGCAATTTGTTTGCATTAGCAATCCTCTGAGCAAATTGAGCGGGTCAGGGGGAAGGTAAACATTTGTTTGCATTAGTATTTATAATAGCTAGAACAGCGGTCATTTCGTATGACCACCGGGCTTACTAGTATATATATATATATAAACTACAAATGAGAAACAAAATAGATATTACATGAAAAAAAAGTGGCCTTTTTTATTTTTTACATTGCTTGATTTGTATTTATTGAATAAAGGTTTCCATATGGGCTCAACAATTTTTATAGCAATTTTCATCTTT
Organism: Octonoba sinensis; assembly: GCA_038502835.1. Classification (NCBI taxonomy): domain Eukaryota; kingdom Metazoa; phylum Arthropoda; class Arachnida; order Araneae; family Uloboridae; genus Octonoba; species Octonoba sinensis. The sequence goes on along the minus strand of CM076601.1, from coordinate 26,572,339 downwards.
TCAATATGTTGACCTTTATGAAAAGTACAATTTACAGAAGACTCCCTTTTTAAGTTTCTGACTAGTGTTTAGTGAATTTTCTCGCCCCCGGTACTCCGGTATTTAGTTAATTATTTTATGCACTCTGGCAACGGGATCTCGCGTTCTTTCGTTCTAGGTAAAAAAATGATTATTTGATAAAATTAGTTGTAGTTAACTAAAAGATAAGACTATTATATCTATAAGGAATTCAAAAAAAAAATTTTTTTCTAAGTTTATTTCGCAGAAAACGAACGATTGTTTGAGCTTAAAACATATAACTTGGCGACTTTGACTTCTCGCCAACTGCTGCCTGCACGTTTGAAATTTTTATAATTCGCAACCTAGATAAAGTAGTCAAACACCTCCACTCATGCATTTTTACGATTATATCAGAATCATAAAATCTCAGACAATATTAATTTTCTTTTCCATCAAATTGTTATCCTCACAATGACTTTATTCAATGTAGCATTTTTCCCCCACTCAAGGCAATAACACAGAAACCAAAGTATATCGCAATCGAATAACCAATGCACGTGGAATAATTGATGAAAGGTGTAGAGGCAACTCTTCCATCATGCAGACGATTATATCTACCTACATGTTCATTAGGAAACGAACACCTGACGCAGGTCTGTGTTGCATCCACGCAAAATATGTCACTGGTTCTTTTTTCAGATGAAAGGGAATTCATTATTATGCATGAGAATTAGTGGCTTAATGCCTGCTCGCATTCCTGTCATGGTGTGCAAAAAACATGAATGATATTATTATTAATAAAACATCAAAAATAAAAAAGATGTACGAAATAACCGCCTGACCTCTACAGAGGTCAGAAAAACCATCAACTCTGAGAAAATGGTGGGAGTTAGTTGGGTTTAATTAAATTTCCAGAGAAAACAATGGGTGCGTTGCAAACGATTTAATTCTATTTCCATGCCGAAACATGAACCGTTTTAATTTCCTTATTTTACCTATAAATACTTTTTTTAGCATGTAATACTTTACGTATTATTAAAAAAACTAGCTAATCTCTCGTAGAACATCTGCGGGCTCTAAGTTCAACAATCAAACTTAAGAAATATCGCTTAATATAAACAAACTGAGGTGTTGCCATTCCAAAGAATCGAAAATAAAAAATTGAGTTATGAATGGAAATTCTTTTTAAGAAATATAAAATAAAGGTGTTGCCACTCAAAAGAATCGGAAACTAAAATTCAGTTATGAATGGAAATATATCTTATCGAACCGCAAAATTTAATCGTAACTGGTCCACGTTAAATGATATATATATACACTGTTAGAAATTTCATTATAAAATTACGGTTAAATGATCGGCAGCAGTCTGTCCATCTAATTCACCGTTAAATTTACGGTTTGGAACATTTTTCTATCTTAACGGGACCTAATCATTTCCAATCAGCTTGGTTAAAAAGCCGTAAATACAAAAGTTTACGGTTTTATAACCATTTAAAAATGATTCCAAAGCAAAATTTTTAACGTTTTTGAACTATTTCGAGGCGTACAATCTTCCAGGGGTAGAAATCGTAAACGAAGCTTCCGGGAATCGAACCCGCTTAGTATGGCATGCCAACCATACTCTCTAACCATTCAGCCATCAGCACCACACAAAGCGGTCCTTTATTAATCAATAAATCTTTATTTTAACAGGTGAAGAAAGATTTACTGATAAATAAACGGCATTAAAAGTGAGATTGCAGTTTTTGATTAGATCCAAAGCCATCTTTGGTCTAAATTTACTGTATATTGACGAAAATCATTTTATTTGCTGCAAAAATTAAAATACAAACAAGCTTCAGCAGCTCAAGTTATGGGTTCGCTCATTCGCAAACAGTTCGGGAATCCGATGTCTTCAATTTTTTATTTACGTGTGTATGTGTTTCTATTTAGTAACCACTGCTAAAGCCACTTTTTTTTTCCTTCTTTTTTTATATACACATGCAGTTTTGAAGTGATAAATATTTATTCACATTTTAACAACATCGTACGACCGATAAGATTTCGCAACCAATATGGACGCCCGATTCTTACTGAGCGCTTGTAAATTACGGTTAGTTAAACGTTCTTTAGTAGAAACAGAGAATAAACGATTTTTTCCGCAATCAGCAGTTTGAGTACCATCTTTTTAATGGTTATTCAACTGTTGTAACTAAATATGGTAAAATAACAATCAAATAAATGGTTATTTTAATATTTTCTTACGGAAATTTTTATCAGTGTATATATATATAGATTTCTGTTCATCATAAAGCACTACGTCTGATTTTTTAATTTTTTCTAATTTCTCATCATTCTCGATATTAAATTCCATTAAAATTAATATCGGATTATATTAGATCTACGAAAAGTGACATTTATAAAGAAATTAAAATGGGCAAAGAAAGTACGTTGTTAAATAGACCACCTGATTTAGTGAAAAGCAAAATATTTTCTCCAGTAAAAAATAGTTTCTCTTTCTCCAAGTTTTGCAGTTAGTTCAGCAGTTAAAAAAAGTAAAAAAGGTGAAAAAAGTGGCAGAATAACGATCTATGCCTTCTTCGAAATCTATGTAAGGTTCTTAACTGCTTCATATCCTACATATAAAAAGATTTTGAACTATTCTATACACAAAAATAAAGCTAAGCAAAGTAACACAGATTGAGAAAGTGAAGACACGGAGTACCGTCAGGACGACAAAAAATAAAATGCTGACATCATTTTATTTTTAGAAACCATAAAATGCTAACACCATTTTAATTTTAGAAACCATAAAATGCTAACACCATTTTAATTTTAGAAACCATAAAATGCTAACACCATTTTATTTTTAGAAACCATTAGAAGAAGCTCAAAAACGGAATGAAGATATACACAGTTCTATTCCCAACATTTTTAATTTGAAAATTTACATGAATATTCAGCATTTATAAATACAAAAGTAGCTTGTAAATGAATAGGTTTACAAAACCAACTTTCAAATACATATACACCGTTACTATTTTCCCATTTTGTGAATTCACTTTACTTTTAAGCATGACTTTTATCTAACGAGAAAATTATGATGAAATTAAAATACTTTTAATTTAAAACAATAATTGAATATACTCTAAGTTATTGCACCTAAAAACTTTTAATATTTACAGAAATTGCAACATAAAGCTCTGTTCTCTGCATAAAGAAATCATCCCTGTAACACGCTTTTAAACCGGAACCAAGAGATTTTTTTCAAAGACCAAAACAATTTCACTACCCTCAATGTTTTATATTTAATACAATACTTGAACAATTACACTTCATTATCGCTAAAAACCATAAAAAGATCTTCACTGAAATTTCACGAACAATTTAAAAACAAAGACATCATCTTATCTCCATTAAACTTTCATCAATTCGAACAAAGCAAAACAAAGAAATTTCGCTACAAATTGCCCAATACCCATACTTAGTAACGTTCTCTTAAACTCATAGGCGTGTTTAGCTCATTCGAACATGCTATTTCCCGCGACGAAATGTGCAATTTTGGAACATAATTGGTCGCGGGATCAAATTGGAGAGAGCCGCAGAATTATTTGCAATAACTCACTACTACTGCAGCAACGGCAAGCGGGGTTCATGAATTGTAAAGTTAGTGCGCAGATTATATGGTGCATGTTTAATTGTATAATTCATGAGGGCTAGTGGTTCATATCGAACATCAGTCAAGTGCATTCGTAAAGTTAGGTTTAAATGAAATGTATATTATATAAGCTTGATACTACACAGTCGTGATTAAGGGTACATATCATAATATTCGCATTAATTAACCTAAAATAATAATGCGAATGTGTTAAACATCCGCACAAAGAAGCTAGATGTTAAATTACTCACGTACTGGGTCGTTGTTTTAGTTTAAATATTAACCTTGAAATAAAAACAATACAAACTGAGTAACAACAGTTTGTGTTTGTGCGGAAAATGTATGTTATAGGATGCTTTCCCAATAACGACGAGAAAAACAAAAACTGTCTTTTCCACATTTGCATAAGCGCAGATCATATTTTTGCTTTCAAAAATATGCTTTGCGCTTGTACAAATGAGGAAATACACGTTTTTGTCTCTGTAGCCTTTGTTGCGAAAGCACCCTTACAGAAGAACATTATAACACACAAATTTCAAAATAAATGTCATTCAATTCATCATATTAATTTTTTAGCAAAAATACACAGCGCTACCAAATACAAAAATAATAATAGAAAAGTTCCATAGATGATCAACAGCATGAAACCTAGTCGGAAAACAAATAACAATTTTAAATTGAAATTAAAATTCCCTCGTCATTTTTTACAACAATAAATTATTAGAACTCATTCTCCCCAAAATCTTCATTTAGCAATAAGGCTTAGCTTAATTCTCGTCCAAAGAAGAATCTGGGCGGCACGTTCTCAAACAAATTGTATCTGGCGTAGTTTTTTTATCAGTTTCAGAATCATATAAATTTTAGAAAATGAGATGAGTTTCTCCAACTTTTGACTGTCGGACTAAAAATAATAAACCACATAAATTAAATTTCGCGTGGGACTTCATGCGCTACCTCTCTCCGAGGATGATTGAATCCTATACCAAATATCATTCAATACAGCAGTTAGTGTAGCTTTGCATAGCGAACATACATACTAACCGCACAGACAAAACAACTCTTTTAAATATATGTATATATAGATAGATAGATAGATGTTTGTGTGTGTATATATATATCCTCCCCCACCCCTCGAAAAAAACGTCAAATGACGGCTCAGCACAGTAGACGGAATTCGAACTTTTTTTTTTTGGAATGTGAATGGAGCAAAGTTCTTGAATGTGAACAAATGTAGAGCTACTGTACTTTTTTTTTCTTTTTTTTATTAGAGAGATAAAGCCCTGAACGTGAAGGATTTACTTTTGAAAGAGGTATAAAGATATTTCTGCAACATTGATGACATAGCTGAAATAATTTTAGTTCATCTTAACTTAAATGACTCCAACAAACTCTGCACATCGGCCTATTGTTCAATTACACTTCCATCATTCATCACTCAACCAATCCCAGCGCGCATGTGAATGACGTCATACAGAAAAATCGCAGCGTTCCACAAAACTTTCTTAGCAGAATCTCATCGCCACAACAGTCAATTTACGGAATATGACAATGGCCCCGCTTGGAGCCAAAGCATTAATAAAGGCGTTGGTTGGATGGAGAGGAAGATGTTACTAATGAACCTTAAACTACCCACGACAGGATAATAACCGCGAATTTCGCATTAACTCTTTAAATTACAGAGTTCTTTTATTATATAGTGATTATACGGCAGTGCTGTGTGGGATACTCAAAATGGATCCTGTCGTTGGTGATGAATATTCAAACGTGATATGGATCCTTTTCAAGAGGGTTTAAATAATGTTTTTATAATGTTTTCAGCAGTCGAGAACTACTTATTCATTTTGGTACGCCATGTTTGATGCACGCGTAACTTTTCACATTTTTTTTTTATTTATCTGTAAGGAAACCGTAGATATATAGATAATAATTTGCGTAAGATGAATTGTCATAATTTGTTTAAAAGCTGTAACCTTACCAGGCAAAATATAGTCAGGTGTCTGGAGATATATTTACTGGTGACTTCCTGAATTCTAACTTGGAATTCAGCAAGATCTGTCAACATGACCATAAAAAACATCCGACGAACTACTTTAATCTATTGCAATTTGCATTAGATTTTTTTTTCATAATATAAATTAATTATACAACTACAAATGTGTATCAGTAAAGTTACTTTAGGGTATACGGACCGGTAGAATAACTATTATAATTTTTCTTTCTTGGTTCTAAACTAGACTACACCAAAAACTAGAGTTTGGGCAACTTTTCTCAAACCTAGAGTTTTTTGTGTTTTCTTTCGAGTTGGAGCGTAATCTCCTTCAATGACAGTGATGTACACTTATATGTATGTATATATATATATATATCGAAGGATAGTTATGACCACCCTTCTCCCCGCGCACACAGAAAGATGTTCTGGATGCAACACAGCGTGAGACACATAATGAAGTGCAGTTATGTAAAAAATGACGGCCAATCTAATTTCTATGAAAAATAAGTAATTAATTTAGCTGTTACGAGTTAGTTTACAAGAGAAAAAATGCGACATTGTTCAAAGCCATTAGCAGAATCGTGTACTTTTCAAACCTCTGGATTGCGCTTCATCTTATCTTCGAAGTGTCACATTGAAGTTCTGCTGAAACTAATGGATTAGTAAAAATAAATTATGAGGACGATTGCTGAAGAAACAGTTCGTATTAAGCACAATAAAAGTTCATTAGGATGATTTATTATTTAAGGAACGTTTTTCATTGCAACAAAATGGCGAAATTGTATTTTTAGAGCTCCATTAGTATGACAGCTTCGAAAACTATTATTGCTATAAAAAGCTTTTAATTGAGCGTCAGAGAATAGTTATTTCGTGTGAACTACATAAATCAGCTGTAAATCTATCGCTATTTTGTAAAATACTGTTTTAAATAAAAAGAAAATATTATTTTTCACCCTATTTATTCATAACAATGTTCTCACTGTTCTGCTCCATAACTTGCATTTATGATTTGAATATATTAGACAGTAGTTACCAAGAGCACAATTTATTCACAACTTTACGTTACGTAATACATTTTTTTTCTTTAAACAAAAATAAATTACAAAGCATACATACTATAATTAACATTATTGAAGCATAAATTTTCCAAAATAGAGCATATTGGTGATTTACGGCTACAAAGAATCTTTTTTTGAATGCATTAAAATTTCGATTTCCGGAGGATGACAGTAGTCTCTGCGCTTCTAAAGCCAACGACCCCACAAAAACTCAACGTTTAGACATGTTTACTATCTTTCAACCTCATTCTTATCTATTGGAATAATTGGTTTCATTAGGAACTAGCGGTACCCGCACGGCTATGCACGTGTTAAAAAATGAAAAGACCAGTCGATTCGCCGTTGTGTATATAGCTATAACTTTTTAAAGTGTAAATTATGTTATTTTATTAAAATGAATTCCACATAAATAAAAATTAGCCGCCCATGACAATCAACCAGCGATCCTACACATTTAAGCATTGGTTTTTACAAAACAAACAATAAAAAATAGAAAAACAAAAGAAAGAAACGAAAAAGAAAACGCATTCTGTTTGTTTAGTTCAAGTACCCACACAAAAAGGACGATTATAATCCATTGCAATAGTTTTAATTAATACATTTTTACTATAATTAGTTTTTATCTATTATTCATTGACAGCAAAACAGAAAGACGAAATTTTGTTGCTTGCAGAAACTAACAGCAGCAAGAAAAGCTTTGAAAGCGTAAAAACCTTTCATCTGAGCCCAAATAGACAAATAACATGTTTGCTAATTCACTGGAGAAAAAAATTCAATAAATAAAAATATAAATAGTAATAATAAGTTGGAGTAACAAAAATCGCTATAAAGGATAACATTTCTTTTAAAAAAACCTTGTGCAGTATTTTAATTCGTTTTAAAAGAAGAATAATCAAAATTCAAAAAATAAATAAATTGATTAATTAATTAAAAATCGGCTGTTCCGCAAAATGATAAAAACCTCAAGAAATAAATATTAATTCGTTAAAAAAGAAAAGGATCATAAGCCAGTCGCCATGGTAACCATTCAACTAAAATTAAAGTTAATTACCGTGAAAAAATAATTTCGAACTACAGAGAAAAACGCTTATAACTGATAAGCGTTTATCAGTTATAATAATAAGTCCTAAATTAATCTTCGTGCTTCGAGTTTTAGCACGAAGAACAAAACTCTTTCTGGGACAGTTTTTTACGCGCTTTTCAACGGTATTAAGCTCGAAAGGATGCGATATTTCCTTCCCATAGAAAACGACTATTTTATGAAACTTTCGGCTATAAATTGGAATAAAAAAAGAACAAATTCGAATTTCAGAAAAAACTCTCCGAGGTGCACACTCCCATGTTCCAAGCTAATTTCGTCCCAAATTTCATGAAAATCCGCCGGACGGTCTGGGCCCTACGCCGGACACAGACAGACAGACACACATACTTGCTGCTTTATTATTAGTAGAGAAAACTACACATCGTAAAAAATATCGAGCAAAATAAGAAAAAGTTAAAAATAAGTAATTAAATAAATCTTGAAAAATAAAAAAAAAATTGTAGTAGGTTTTTGAGATGGGGAAAATGTGTGTCTGAGTCTGTCTGTATGCCCCCCACCCCCTAATAAAATCTGAAAGAACTGTCCGATTCTAAAGATCTCGGCGAAGACATCTTGGCGATGAATTGAACAATTTTTCCTTCACTTTTGAACACTTCAAAAAATCTTTGCGTTAGCGGTATTGGGAAAGTATGAAGCAAATTATGTAAACACTGGACAAAAGATTTAAGTTCCATTGAACAAGCTTATTGATGGAAGCTCTCATTTGGAAAAATCTTTCGAGTTCAACAAATTTTGTTCAATTTTGAACAGTTCAGAAACAAAAAAATATATATAACATTAGTGTGTACGGAGAAATTGTAATCCTATATAAATCCTGCTTCAACATACGAATTTGATTGGAACAAACTTTATCGGAAATGTTATGACGCAAAACATGTACAGATACAAAGTTCATCCAAAACTAAACGAGACTATTTTCCTACGAAATTTTTTGGTCTAGATTTTTACGGATTTTCCCGAATGAATGACTCAATGCATAAATGAATGTACGAACATGTATAAACCATTAAAAACGGCATATTTGAAGTAATTAAAAACTAAAGTTCAATGAGAAAGAGAAAGATGGATAGCTAGACTATCAATTTGATTTGGTGTACACGGAAAGTAGGCTCGTCTAGTTCTAGACGGAACTTCTTGTTAAGCTTTGAAAATCGACGTTCTGTATCGAGGGAAAAAACATCTGACATATATTACAAGCAAAAAACAACACATTCATAATCAGCCAATAACAAGATGGGATTAATTAATTCACGTGCTTCTCATCAGAACGCAGACGGCGGTTTTGTTTTTACAGTTAAGTAAAACAAAACTTAGAGGTTGCTATTAAACATTTTATTACACATTTTATTTCAAAGTTATAAGAGGGTTTAATTTCTATCGAAAGAGGTGCGGGAGCTTATACGTAAATAGGCTGAATTCCGTCTAAGGTGTAAAAATTGACATAAAATTAAAATGTGCCGGAGCTGAGCTCTCGTGATAGAAATTAAGCCCATGCTAAAGAAGCCGTGGAATGAAAAATAAGGTGTGATTATAATCAAAAACAAGAAGTTCCGTCTAGAACTATACGAACCTACTTTCCCATATAAACCAATATCAAATTGATAATGTAGCGATCTCTCCCTCTTTCACATTTAGTCTTTGTTTCTAATTACTTCAGATATACCTTCAACAGTTAATGCATATTCATTCATTCTTTCTTTCATTCATTCATTCTTTCTTTCATTCATTCTTTCTTTCATCCATGCATTCTTTCTTTCATCCATGCATTCTTTCTTTCATCCATTCTTTCTTTCTTTCATCCATTCTTTCTTTCTTTCATCCATTCTTTCTTTCTTTTATCCATTCTTTCTTTCTTTCACCCATCCTTTCTTTCTTTCATTCTTTCATGCAGAAATATCCTTAAAAATCCAGATCAAAACATTTCGTAGGAAATCTCATGCCAAATGATAAATAAAAGTAATTTTCTTTTATACCACGACTGTTGAAGTAATCGAATTAAATAATAGTTAAGTTAACAAAACGATTTTGTCGTGTTAAAGTTACCTACAGAGTTTAAGTCTGACAAATATTTGCTGAATATAACTATTATGTACCTTTCTGCGAAAATACTAAATTCGGGAATTGAAATAAACGCACGCATATATTTCGAATTTAGGCGTTGGTATTTAAAACGAAATGTAGGGAAAACCATTTGTTATTCTTCGTTTAACAGAAAAAAATATTTAATGAAAGAAAAATTGTTTACGATATTTGAAACGGTAAAATTTCAATTATTTCGCAAAAAAACATTTGAAAACGTACCAAATAAATGCAAAGAATTTTAAGTTAATGAAGTGCAAAAACGAAATATTTACGAAGAATTTCATTTTCCTAATCTGTTTTCGCAATGCAAACTTTTATTAGCTTTATTGTGTGTTTAAAAAATTTTCAAACATTCGAAAGATGTTGTTCTTTCGTTTATTTTTTTTTTTCTCCTAGCGAGCCATTTGACTAATTACAAATCCACAGGTCACGGCAGGAGAGAAAAAAATGGAAAGAACAAATGAACAAGAATGGATCCAAAGAAAAAAAAATGGTGAAAACGTTAGAAAAAATCGTTTGCTATTTCAACTACCACGAATTGCAACAGAGCTACGCTTCGTTGGTGGTATTTTAATTCTTATGAGCTTTAACTTTTTCTCGTTTTGGGGTCATATTTACGAGTGTTCTTTATTTTCTAGTCTTTATTTTTTTCTCGTCAAGAAAATGGTGTAACTGTAATTTTCCAACAAAATCGAACAGCAAAACTGTTCTTCGCCATTTTTTTTCGTCGCACGATGTTAATAAAGGAAGTACTTATCCCAATTAAAGAGATGGTTCATAATTGCTCTTTTAAGTGCACAGATTAAGATTATTACATTTGTGAAGCGACTTTTAACAGCAATCGTAAAGTGATCAATAACAACACTAGAATAAGGTAATGCTTGTTTCTGTAAATGGTGTGGCGGCAAGACTAGTCTCAATATCCTGCCAATCAAATGCACCCCTCTTTCCCGAGGGCATCCTTTGCCTTCACGGTGGTCTTAACAACTACAAAAAGTGCAGAGTCAAAGTTGATGTACATATGTCAAATATTTTTTTCCTCCCTTGGTGAAATTTTGTTATGAAGAACTTATTCTTTGCTATGAATGTCCGTGAGATGCAAACAACACAGTTTCTGCTGTTTGTTAGATGCTTTCAGAAAGTGATGAAAAGAGCTGTCTGAAAAAAGATGTCTTTCTTTTCTTTTTTTGGAATGTTTTCCAATGCGGAGCATCAAACATCAAATTTTGATATTTTTAAAACTTCATGGAATAAAAAGAATCCACAATGAAATGTTTTGGACTAACAAGGAGGTACTGAAATAACATCATAAACCCAGTAAAGCAAACAAATCATTTTTATAGAATAAAATAACAGAAATACTGAACTACAGATTTAGAAAAACTTAATGCATTGAAATTACTTCGATTTATTACTCGCTATAACGTTTTTAACTTTAAAAGTTGTTTATTTAACATTTTGAAGCTGCTTTCATGCCATAAAGTTTTTTATCTTTTTTGACAGAAATTATTAAAAACAAATAATAGCAACTAGTTTCATTCAGAAAAAAAAATGTTACAAAAGCAACAAACAGAAAACGAATTTTAAAAAAATAAAAAAATAGCGAGAAAACAATTGCAACGTATGGTATATATGTTGTAATATTACAAGGCATGGTATACGTTATAATATTACAAGTCATGATATATGTTGTAATATTACAATGTACTTGGTAATCATTTTTACAAATCCAGACGATATAAATTCACAGAAAATCTTTAAAACTTTTAAGGTGTGCAGTATAAAAACAAAAACAAAAAAAAAAACAAAAATGCAGAAAATACTCTTTAAATAATCTGCAGAAAATCTTTGCGACAATTTTGAAAGATTGCCAAACTCTAAAATTTCTGTACAAGTTTAAAGTACCAAGCCAATGTGGAGATAATACATATAAAAAATGTAAAAATGTCACAGTTTATAAAGATTGAAATATTTTGGGCATTAACTGATAATCAGATAGTCTGTGGATAAAAAAATGGACTTCACTCTTCCTTGTACCTTAAGGCATATTTTAGACAAGCAATTTAAAAAAGTAGGAAATTAACAATTAGTATAATGATAGGTAAAATAATAATAATAATTGTAATAATAATAATAAATATAATATTTATAATAATAATTCGTTAACATTGATATACAGACAGAAAAAAACAATCAATAATACAGTGACTGACTTAAAATTAACTGACAAAAAGCAGCTCAAAAGTATCAATATGTGTTTTGTTATGTTTAAGCGTGGGAAAACACACTTTTCTAATGTAGAGAAGTGGGACAACGTAAATAATTATAATTCTTAATTTTATTCCGTGTTCTAATCCCGCCAAGACCATGAATATTCGTTTTTAGCACAAATATTCCCCAGTAATCCATAGGAGCATATTTTGCTTGACCTGTTTGGCAGTGTATAAGCTAGTCGGTCGTTCCGATTGTCACCAAAGTATCAAATACCAATAATTAAATAAAATTATTGGTAATCTTAGCACTTGAATCACTGCATATAATGTATGTAAGTCCTTGCTTACAAGAAAAGACCAAAGATGAAATAAAATCCATACCTTTGTGAAAAATTAAAAATCAACGTAAAATTAAGCACAAAATTTTGACACGTGTTTCGAGGTTACAAGGAACCTCCTTCTCAATGCAAAAGAGTCACTTCTAGATGAAAAACTTCCTACTGAATCCAAGAGACCAACAAACACAGCTTAAATAGCAAGAGTAGGGGATTAACTTATGACCAATTAGAATAGAGGAAGCGTAAAACATGAACCAATAAATAAAACACCTAAAATGAACCCACCTAATTGGACAAGAATCAAAGAAAGAAAATCCAACTCATGCAAAAATAAACAGAACAAAGCGAGAAGGATTTTTATTAGCTTAAAAATATATTGCAAACAGTACGATTAAAATATATAAGGAACCGAATAATGTAACTGATCGATAATCAAATGGTATAAAGGAAAAAGGAAAATGAAACTTAAAAGACCAAATAAGATTTCAACCGAATTATCTTAATCCTTATAATGGAACCATGATGATGACAGAGACTATTCAAAAGTGTTAAGTGAAGTACTGATGAAACCTATAAAAGTTCTTTATCTTAAAAAGGTCAATATAGTTATAAAAATAAACATTCAGAAATGATAACAGGAAAAGCTATTTTTCTCAAAGACGTTTTCTTACATTTGAGATGGTTTTTCCTGACCTCTCGAATGTCGTGAAACTTTAATTTCATCTTTTTTCAACAAATTTGCGATAGTATTACTTTATTTGCTATTAAATTAAAATTTTTGCTATTAATTAAAATAAATAACATCGGTTGCATTCTTCCAAGCCGATATTATATTTATTATATCAGAAACATCCTTGATTTCTAGGCCGAATTTTTAATTTTATTAGAAAGGATAATTAAATATATTTCGAAATAAATATCAGGAGGATAAATTTTTTTTTAAAAAATGCTTTATGTAACAGTACTTTGCAGAGTGTTTATAGTTTAAATCAATTGATTTAATTCATGATTTAAGTCTGGTTTTTTTTAGTCATTGATTTAAATTAAATGCTTCAACAAAAATTAAAAGATACAAACATGTTAAAGAATTAATTAATTTAAAAATTACCCAAAACATTACTTGAAATATTAACAATATTATGCTGGTTGTTGAAGAAAAAAATCAATAGAGCAAAAAATTCCATCAAATACGTTAAACATGGCACTGAAAACAGAGTGCGGTAGTTCTAATTAATTGTTTAAATCCAATTGAGGCAGTGAGAAGCAAAGGGATGTTAGTGACAAAACTTGAGATTTGACGATTTGGAGAACTGTTGCAAATGGTAGGGAAAGCACCATTCTATATTGTGACAAGAAATGTTAGTGAGAGCTCTCAGTCACAGGTGTTCCTCTTCAACGTGATTTAGAAAAAAGAAAAGGTCCCACAAGATCCAAACTTTAAACGCGTTTTTCTCAGAATTGCTTTTTGGTCTCTGACATCCTATTGCTTCTCATTGCTTCAATTTCGGTTGGTTTAGACAAATTACGGGAAGATAATTGTATCATAGCCAGAGGTCGAACCAGCATTTTTAACAGGGTCCTTTTTTTTATTTTTTGAATTTTAAAAACATTTTTGTGGAAAAAACAAATACTTTTGTAAAAATTCAAAACTTAAACATACGGTGATAAAACTTTTCATTACTTTGTGCCGCTTATTTAATAAATAATTCTCTAAAAAGTACAATTTGGTAGCTCGGAATTCTGGGAAGGGTCCGTTTTGATTGATTGAAATTTTGCGATGGGTCCGCTTTGATTGATTGAAATTTTGCGACGGGTCGGTTTTGATTGATTGGAATTTTCTGAAGGGTCCGGTTTGATTGATTGGAATTTTGTGAAGGGTCCGTTTTAATTGATTGGAATTTTGCAAAGGGTTCGTTTTGATTGATTGGAATTTTGCGAAGGTTTCGCTTTCATTGATTGAAATTTTGCATGGGTCCGTTTTGATTGATTGAAGTTTCGTGAAGGGTTCGTTTTGATTGATTTTAATTTTGAGAAGGGTCCGTTTTTATTGATTGGAATATTGTGCAGGGTCCGAAAATGGACCTGAATTTCCTCTGCGCGACCAAAGAAAATTCAACTTGAAAATACATAATTAAGTAAATAAGAGGGGAAATATCAACGCAACTTTTATTTCATGTGTAAAAAAAATGTTCTGAACATTAATATTTTAATATTAATTTCAACTATATTTGAAAGTTATCCTTTATCCTAGTGGTGTAGTGATAAACATGATAAGGGGATGCGACTTACTCGCATCAATCTTTCTCGACAGCTTAAACTTTCTTTTAAAGCTCTTAAAAACAGAATGTTCAATTCAGAAAGAGTCGAAATTATTCGCCGCAGAAATGTTATGAATCATTAACTACCATGCGTAATTAGGAGATTGAATCACAAAGCTAAACATGTTAGACCAAAATCAAAATGCTAAACCAGTTTGCTGAATACAATTTCATTTCTTATTTATTTTGACATCAAAAGCTTCCTTTAGTTCACCTCATGTATTGGGATTTATTGAAACATCGCCAAAAAAACCTCCTATCTCTTTGATTACTTCACAAAATTTTTCGAAATCTGTAGTCAACCAGCTACATATTTCCTTACATTGATGGCATTTAATTCTGAATCTACATTAAGATTCATCCGATGATTCACTATTTTCAACAATTACATTGATATTAGTCTCACTTGAACAATAACAAACAATTTAATTGAAAAAATACGTACTATTTAATTTTGAAGATAAGTTTGTTGGAAAATGAATAAACCATTCCATTTGTTAAAATAGGGCTGATAAAAGCATGTTTTCCTGCTAATAACGCTATTGGCTCTGTGCCAGAGCTTGCTTGTGGATTTGAGGTGCAATTTTGCAACGATTTACAGTGGACTATGGAGCTAGTCAAATGGCCTTTGAAATAAATTAATTATTATTCAATGACCAAAAAAGAAGCCATTTAATGTGTTAATTATTAATATTCAGGAAAGTTATTATAAATATAAAAAGCTATGACCAGGTCCCGAAAGTTTATGATAATGCATTTTTCGACGCTTTTCTTGTTTTGGAGCATTTTTTATACAGCATTTTTGGTATATTTAAGTAATTTTTTTAATTTTCAGAACATTTTCCCATGTTTTACCTCTTTCACTCTTTTTTTTCCACTTTCTGAGAAAAATTTATTTTGGTTTATTCATTAAATTTTACAAAAAAATAAAAGTTGGTTACCGGTAGAATTACGAATCTATTGCTGCAAAGATGAATGACGACAACTTAAAGAAAACAAAGAATTTTTGACGCTGAAAAAAGTTGCTGGTGTTGTGAATTTGAAGAAAATTTTCTCCGTGAATACTTCTATTTATTTACTTCAATAAATTTTTCCCAACATTTCAAGACATTTTTTCAAGACATAAAAACTTACTTTCTGATGTGGTCTTTCAAAATGAGAAAAAATGTTCTTAATTTTTAAGAGTAATTTAGATTCTCTTATTTAGAATATTAAAATTGTGAAAACTAGTGTTTCTCAATTATTGGTTGCATTGTTTTTATTTTTTATTCACCTATTTTTTTAGGGAGTCATTTTATGATGGTGTTGTTACAATTTTCCAAAAAAACAAATATTTAAACTGTTTCCATCGAATTTCGACCTCGGATCTTAAGTACATTTTTCAAAAAATTAAGTGCATTTTTTGTGTCAGTTTTGGTAATTTTTTAGGGATTTTTTAGGTTATCAATTTCCGTGGTTTGGTCATGACTATGCCAAATACTTTGGCATTTAAATTTAAGATTTTTCAAAAAATCAAGTTCATAAATGTGTGCTGTGAACAGCTCAATTGCTTTGGCGAGCATAGAAATTATCGCCAAGTTCCCTTGAGCCATTTGCCCTTCGCTTCAACGTGACAAAACTCATATAAGCGATGTCGGCGGGATTGAAATTCCATCAACAGACATTCCATTCAGTAAGTTGCTCAAGGTAATGTTAGCGGTCAAACTAATGAAATTCAATCTGCAGACGATATCATCGATAGGAAGAGTAAGGGGAATGAATTCTAAGGGGGATTCTAATTGCTGCAAAGTTGCGAATGATACATTCATTGAATCGAATATATCCTATGAATGTGTGACAGAGAAGGATGTAATTTACTAATTTAGGAGAAAAAAAGAACCTCCTCATAAAGGCTTAATTTAAATAGAGCTCCCGGGGAGTTTCTCATAACGTTTGCATTAGTTCACCATTTTGTCCCTTACACCACTTTGCTTCTAAGTCTCTGTTGTAATAGCTAATGCGTAGTAATAGGTAGATTAGTACGAAGTGATCTACGCAGATGTCTCTCATTCAATGTTGAGTATTTTGTGCTCGCATGTCAATCATAAAGGGAAATTAATTAAGCACTGAATGGGTGTCTGCAGCATACAGTAATGATTTCAGCAATAAAATGCAGTTATTGAGAATATATAACTAATTTATGTGGTAGATGTTTTTTTTTCCCCGAGATAAACAAAAACCATTCAATGGAGGCAATTCACCGCTAGAATGACTCATGAGCGATCATCGCTGTCACGTGATATCCGCTCTTTATTTACTAAGATTTTCAATTGAGCTCTACGAGGAGTTCACCAGGCAAAATTAGTCATCTTAAAATTAGTTACACTATTTTCACAACTTTTTCTGATTATAACCCAGTATTTATATTTAATTTAATTATTATAAAAGAAATTTTTTAATTATTACAATAGTTAGAGTGTTGTATTTGGTGTTAATTTTATGTAATGTAGAAGAACTTTATTTAGGCCTAGTTTTTAATTAGATTTGACGAACTCGAGATAAAGCGATGCTACGGCTTCCTTTGTTTACATTGCTTTCATCGGTGCCACGTGACCAATGACGTTGCTTGAATTGCCTCCATCTATGTAAATGGGCAACTTTCAAGTAGCTTTTCTCCAACAACCTTCTTCAATGTCATCACTAGGCCTTAGAGATGCCCTGCCCCGGGGCGAGTTACTTTGAAGTAACTGATTTCACCCTGGTAAAGAGCAGTTTGTTACTGAATTGTGAACAATTTCATTGCTGCCGCAGTAAATACTCTCAGCAATAAATGCAGTTGTTGAGAATATAACTCATTTATAAGATAGATTTTTCTTTTCTAGACGAGTAGAAACCATTCACGCTGTGTAAATATGTAACTTTTAAGTAACTGGTTTTATCCTGGCAAAGAGCAGTTTGCAACTGCTTTGTGAACAATTTCTTTGTTGCCACTTAGCACTGACAAATAGCACTTTAAAAAGCCATGTACAATCTTGCCTCGTGTGCAGTACGAGATAAATCTGATTTGTAGTCGCCATTTTTTTTATAATTTTTCATAAAACTCTCTAAGATATATTGCTGTCTTTGTCAATACAAATGAAATATTATTAACTCCTCAATACGTTGAAACTAATACGTTTAAGATTTTTTTAAAAGAATGGATTAAAAGTCAAATTTTGCAAAACCCGGTGCGGATCTTCTGTCATACTTCCCATACTTCGTTCCATATTCTAATAAGAGAAAAGAGAACAAAATCTTTTCCACAAAAACAACTTCTATTCCAAAAAATAGAAGGCTAAAGTTCAGGCAAAAAATCAAACGTAAGACTTCTGGATCATCCCTTGTTCTCGAGCATTTTGAAAAGACCACCATTGTGGAGGTCCCGGGGCCGTCACTAGGGGTCGCTGCCACTTCTCAACAAATGAAACTAATGCTGCTCACCGGGACGCACGCAAAAAGAACATTCTTTTTTATTTTCTTTCCCATTCTTTTTTCATTTACTATTATCCGCACACTCGCTGCTACTTTTTAACTGTTATTCTTAAGAAAGCATTAAGACATAAATAAAAAACACAAAAAAAAGCCTTCCATTAAGCAAAAAGGTTCTTTCTGTCGGGAACTAGTTATTTTTCTGATTTCTAAAGCAGATGATCGTTCGGAAGGTTTTTTAGAAAATAATGATTCGCCGTTGGCAACATATCATAATTGTAGATTCATATCGATAGTGCCATTTCCTCGATAACTTTATTGAGTGTTAATTTCTAAAACAAAATGAATGGCGTTCTGTATCATAAGTAATTGGCCAAGGCAAAAGAAAATTATACCGTTCTTTTTGAAGTGTGTTAATCCATTATTTTCTACTCTTTTTCCGAGTTCTTCTTTTTATCACTTATCTCTCCCCTAAGTATTGTTGAACAATGATGTACTTCTAAAGAGAAATCAATTTCTAGGTTTTGTTGTGGATTTCTAAAGTGAAAGTCGATTCTTTGCTAAGCTTTCCAATTATTTATGATATTCGAAAAACAGTGATATCTTTAGATAGTTTGGTTTAAAATTTTAAAAGTTAAACATTTTTTGATAGCAGACGAATAAAATATATATGAAACTACCGGTTGTGATTAAATGTTTTACGAATAGCTGGAAGATTTCGGTTGTAAATCCGGATAAAAACATTGTACATAGCCCTTCTGTATTCCTTTTGTGTTCAAGCTAATCTCTGAATATCGTGCATTCGGTGCAATAGGGCCAAAACTCATAAAAGAAAGAGAGAGAGAGAGAGAAAGTAAGAAAGAAATAAAAAAAGAAAAAGGCACTAAATCCAGAATTAAACATACTTTAGAGAGTTCTCCGCATACTAATGGCAAATTTTAGTTTTCAGTAGTTTTTAAGTTATTCGATACGATTCTAATAATATCTGGAACTGAATTTTCAAATAATTCAATGTTAAAACCGAATTCTTATCATTGAGTTAAAATGGCTTTGTTTTCAAGCACATCGTGTGTTGCCTTAAATAGGAGATCTTAATATATCTTAAATGAGAGAATCTAAACTTCTCTGAATAATTAGGAATATTTTTTTACATTATCAAAGACCACATCCGAAAGTAAGATTTTATATCTTGAAAAATATCTTTGAATGTTGAAACAAATTTTAAATAAATCAATAGAAGCATTCATAGAGAAATAGTTTCTGCAAATTTGCACTGAATCACTTCCTTTCAAACCACCAGCAACTTTTTCCAGTCTCATGCTTTGTTTTCTTCAAGTTGTCTACATTCAGCTTTGTAGCAATAAATTCGCGATTCTACACTTCACTAACTTTTATTTATTGATTTTGCTTTATTTATTTATTTGTAAAATTGAATGAATAAATCAAACTTAATTTTAATCAGAAAATTGGAAAAACAAAGCAAAAACATAGAAAAATATCCTGAAAATGATGAAAACACTTAAAAATCAGTCTTTAAAGATCTTTTAAAAATGCAGAAAAAATACATTACCATCAATTTCCGATGCCTGATCATAACCCTCATATAAGGTTCGTAAAAAAAAAAAAGCAGGAATGATAGCTTTAGTTCTTCGGTGGCGAAAGGCTTTATTATTTTTCACCTATTACTCCCAGAGAATTTACAATGCCTAGTAAAAGATGCTTAGTTTTTGGTAATGCTCAATCCGAAATTATTTCTTTCGTGGAATTTATAAAAAGTTCTATCGTTTTATCAATAAAAGGCAGTACGTAATTTATTCTCATATAAAAATTGATAGCAATAAAGTGTAGTTTGATATCATCTGCTATAAAATAATGATAAGATCAAAAGGTTTACTCGATTTAATAATCGCCAAGTAAAGTAGCATGAAGGGCTCTAAATATCTTCCTTATCAAGACTTTTCACCTTGTCCCGATAGGAAAAATAAATCGATGTCTCTCAATTCGCATTATATCAACCCTTGAGGAGAAAATGTAAGAAAAAATCAAGCAGTGTGCATTACATTTTAAGATTATTTTCGGAGTATGATAGATTTTTAAGACGTAATATGATTCTGTTTATCATAACCAAAATGCCAAGCTAATTTAAAGTTAAAGTTCTTTAAAAAAAAGTGCTGAAAGAAAATGACGAGTTATAGAATAATGATTAAAAAGCAAATGTCAGCATAGCATAAAAATATTGGCGAGTGGACGCACTTTATTCTAAATTCAACGAGAAAGTACCATTGTTTTGTTTTTAATCATCAAGTTCTTGAGTGGAAAAAAACTAACTCTACGCAAAGTGTTAAAAAGTTATGTCATTTTTCAATCAGCGATTATTCTAAGAGGCAAAAACTTCATACCTGACTATTTCTACCGTCAATGATTTTTTCATTCCCGAAAGTTTCAAAACTTGCAGATTGACTGTCGAAGTCAAAAATTACGTTACTTTCGAGAAGCCTTTAATAGCGATTGAATTAAGCTCTACAAATATCACATATTCTTAATTTGAAACAGCTATTGCACAGTTTACAGAATGAATACTTCCTTTAGAATTTTGGAGAGTGGCACCAAAAATGGGAGAGATATGGAAAAAAAAAAAAAATAAATCCAGGTCTAGCCTGGAACCTAATTTCACATTTTAAAGCATCTCAGACCTTCACACCATCAGAAATTTCAATGACGATAACATTAGAAACATGGGTTTTGTGCAGAAGAATATTTTATTCTTCCAAGATACATTACTGTCGCGATAACTTAAGTTTAGCGTATCGTAAAAAGAGCAGAAGGGATACAATCAAGAATCGACTCCAGCTAAAGCGAAGCGTATAGACTTCAATATTTGGGACGTTAATATCAAATGGTCGCTGCATCAAATGAATGGAAATTAAAATAATTCCTTTTTCTTTACATTTAATTTTTAAAAAAGCTTTCAAATGTCGCAGTGAATATACACAAAAAATACATGAAATTTTTTAGACGAACTAAAAGTTTTAAATAAAAATCAAACAATAATGAGCTGAACTGAAACTAAGCTCAGCGGTGGAAATCACTTCGGCAAACTTATATAGTTCCGGTGACTTATATAGTTTTTCTCAAAGGAGGATATCTTTGAGTAGATACTTATACATAAAAAACAAAAAATGCCAATTTTTGATTTATGTGCTTTTTCCCAAAAGCTGGTGAATTATTTTGACTACAAAGTTGCATTTCTCGGTCAATTAGAAACTCCAGCCATGGAAAATCGCGTTCCTCTCCGTGCGCAAGAGAATCCCGACATCAACTTCAACAGCCCTTCAGCAACTATCTACTACGGACGCATTAACGATCAACTACTTAATTCGGTAATTGATCACTGAAAACGTCGCAATCCATCTCCTAAAGAAACCAGTTCAATCGATTGGTACGAAGATGTCAAAAAGAGAAAGAAGAGTTCCATTAAAATGCTTCAAGTACCACAAGATGGGCCATTAGCGCTCGTTAAGGAACGCAAAAGTGCCCAACTGCTAAAAGCCATTATAAGGTTTTTACAATCATAGGAATACATTATTAGGCGGGGAAAAAAAGCAAATTAAAAATTTACAACAACCTGCTTTACCCTATAAATTTTTTTTTACGTTTCAATAGAAGTGGTGTCAGTTTGTTTACAAGAATTGATTCATGTCTGCAAATTATATATTTAAGCAAAGGAATTCTGGCAATGCCGTTGCAGTCACTCAGGTAATAGACAAGGGGATATTAACGTATTAATTAAAAGCACATTATACGTTCTTCTGAAATGTTTCTTCAAACGTGTTTAGGGATTCAACATTGCAATTGATATCAACATTGTAATCAGATCAGGTTTGATCGGCTGGATAAGTTACATATTGTACAAAATTTTGTGCAATAAATGGTATATCTATTTTTAAGTTACAGTCCTACCGGCAAAGGAAGACCTACGCTTGGCAGAGTACCAAAAAGAATCCATTCATGTTCAAGGGAGAAACTGCTGGTATAAGGAATGTGCCTTATTCTTTTCTCGTTTTAGTTCATTTAGCATACTTTACTTCTTCCGAGCTGATGTTATATACCGGTTTGTAAATTTGGTTGCTTTTAAAATGCATGGAAGCAAACATTATGGTTCGCGTACTAATAAACTCACCTGCAAAACGAGCTTTCCTAAAACTCGAATGGATTCGTCCTTTTCTGACATGCGCAGAAACGTCCAAGGGTCAGAACTTCGTGGTCGAGCTGTATATTTGTTTTGCAAATACTGTCAGCCGCTTAATCGGGTAACGGATAAATTAATTCCCCGCTTATAGGAATAAAACCTTCCGGAACCGAATATTTCCCCACAGACGCAATGTTAAAGATCCCCGTTTAATCGAATAATTTCCCCGGATAATCCAATAATACTGGTCTGCTTTTGGAATATTTTTGATAAAAAATTGATTAAATTTCAAAAATAAATAAGTAAATAAGAACAAGTTTTGAATTTTCAAGATGATCTTTCAGCAACACCTCCCCATGCCCACTAAATTTGAGAGTCACTCGTTTTCTTTCATGATCCCCCCCCCCCCCTCCCACCAGGAAGTAAACAGAGGTCATTTTCTAAAGGGTTTCTTGAATCTTCTATTTAGCAATACACAAAAATAAGGATTTATATAGATATACTGATTTATAATTCGTTTCGGGGCAATATTATCAGTTCTGTAAGGTGAAGAAAATTTCCCCGCATAATCGAATACCCCGCTTAATCGAATAAAATATGCTGGAACCGATGGTATTCCTTTAAGCGGGGCCGGCAGTATTTGATATTTTTGAAAAAGAGGGCCAATGGGTATATATATATTAGTATGTACGTGAAAAAAATAACTTTATGCCTCTTTTTACATTGAGCGCACTGAGGAATGTGAGATTTGGCATAATTAAAACTCATACGGAGAAGGAATGCAGAAAGATTACAATTATGTATAATAGGTGCTAGAAATGCATTAACCCTTTAAGCCCCAACTTACACGATCGTGCAGGTTAAACATGAAGTAAAATTTAATTTTCCTTGGATTGCCGTATGTAATACATGCCGGAAACGAACGATCTTGCTGGTTCATGAAAACAATATATTATTACCCATTTTCCTCAGTACATGACGTAAAATGGTACAAGTACTTTTTTAAATTTTCAGGCATCACTGAAAACTTTATTTAACTGTTTTGCCTTTGCCTATTTTTACGTAACTTCGCGTGATGAGGATACACTAGTGTAATACGAACGCAATCATATGATATCTTCGCCATATAAATTTCGAATTCTTCGGACAATCCAGGCTTGAGAATTCGAATGAGACCCGATCCCAATTAGTTCGGGTAAGCGCAGCACTGAAAGCGTCTGTTGTGAGAAACAAACTATAATCTCCGTGATTCCTTTACGAGCTGTTTTTCGGTTTCCCGCAGTTTTATTTTACGACTCGAAAATAAACAGAACATAAATACAGTAGTTAAACAGGAAAATGACTTTGAGCGCTGAATTTTATACCAGCGCTAAAATTTGCAGCAGAAGTTCAAGGCCATATCTCAACGACATGCAGTGAGTTTTAATGTTTTCAGCAGCCATTTACTGTAAAGTTCCACACCTGCTTGAAGCAACATTTCAATGCCTCTACTTGCTTAGAAAATTTATTTCTGCGTAATTAAAAGACTGGAAAATTCTTGTATTATTTTTTTCTATTACATAATCATTCTCTTTGTACTTGTGTGTGTGTGAGTTTTTTTCTTTATTATTATTATTATTTTTTTAAGTACAATTTTGCATTCGAACTTCGTAGAGTGAAAACAATGTAATGTAATAAAACAGCCTTTTGAGAGACGTGAAATGTCTATCAGAAATGAAGAAAACTATATCGTAAAAATGTAATCGGATTTAAACTTCATACGGGATCATTCATTAATGATGTCACGCTTCGAGGGGAGGGAGGGTTTGTGAAATTGTGACAAAATATGACAAGGGGAGGGGAGGGGTACCAAGAAGTGTGAGATCCTGCTTATGCAACATAGCTTGACATGTGACAAAGGGGGAGGAGGATCCGTTGAAATGTGACATTTTGTGACAAAGGGAGGGGAGGGGTAACAAGAAGTGTGAGATCCTACTTATGCAACATTGCGTGACATGTGACAAAGGGGGTAGGGGGTCCGTTGAAGTGTGACATTTTGTGACAAAGGGAGGGGAGAGGTACAAGAAATGTGACATCCTCCTTATGTAACATAGCTTGACATGTGGCAAAGGGGGAGGGGATCCGTTTAAGTGTGACAATTTGTGACAAAGGGAGGGAGGGGTAACAAGAAGTGTGACATCCTGCTTATGCAACATATCTTGACATGTGACAAACGGGGGAGGGGATCCGGTGAAGTGTGGCATTTTGTGACAAAGGGAGGGGGGTGACAAGAAGTGTGACATCCTGCTTATGCAACATAGCTTGACATGTGACAAAGGGGAGAGGGGGTCCGTTGAAGTGTGACATTTTGTGACAAAGGGGGGTGGGAAAAAAGCGTGACATGATTTATGAACGGTCTCTAGACTGTAAAACATTTTGGTGTTGCTGAACACCATTTTCTGTGCTCGTCGGTGTAAAGCTGAAAATGATTCATTTTTTTTGGTGTATTTTGAATTATTTTAAGTGTCCATCTTAAAAAATACAAACATAATGTTTTATTAGCATATGATGTTCGTTAACTCATCTACGTATCAAAAACTCATTACGATTGTTCATTTATCCTATTTTTACGGAAATAAGCAATCGCAATTACATGTCGATGCGTAACGGAGTTAACACATTTCATGTGCTAAGAAACGTTTTACAGTCTATGTTTTTTTAGACAACCACATAAAAAATTTAAAGTACATGAAAAATGAATAATTTTCATCTTAACACCAACTAAACACCAAAATTCGTGTTCAGTAACACCAAAAATGGTGGCAACTAAACGCAAAATTTTTAGTGTAGGGAAGAGAAAGTAGCGCATAAAAACGTAACAATGGAGGAAATTCAAGCAACGTCATTGGTCACGTGGCAGCGATTAAAGTAATGTAAACAAAGGAAACCATAGCATCGCTTTACTTAGAGTTCGACAAATCTAATTAAAAACTAGGCCTAAATAAAATTCTTCTACATTACATAAAATTAACAGTAAATAGAACAATATAACTATTGTAATAAATAATAAATTTCTTTTATAATCATTAAATTAAATGTAAATACTGGGTTATGTTCAGGAAAAGCTGTGAAAATAGTCTAATTCATTTTAAGATAACTAATTTTGCCTAGCGAACTCCACGTACAACTCAATTGAAAATCTTAGTAAACGAAGAGCAGATATCACGTGACAACGGTGATCGTTCATGAGTCCCTCTAGCGTTGAATTGCCTTCATTACTTAGATAAACTCGAGATGTTAACACTAGCTAAAAAAAAATAATATCATGCAACAAAAAGAAAAAGAAAAAAATTCATCTTTTGCTTTACTTAGTTTAACTTTGTAAAAAGTATTATTTTTTAAAACTATGCCTTTTTTTTTCTCTTTGTACTTTTTTTGCCAAATGTGTAATAAAAAAAAATCTTTCCATCTGGCTTTCTCTAATATATTAAATAGAATAAGGGTGAAGCATGGGGAGAATATTCAACTTTCAATTTGTGTATCGTAACATTGCACATCATTTCATTTCCGATTTTGTGACTACTCAACACCGAAAACTTGATGAATGTGTAGTGAAACATTTAGCGAATATATCAGTAGGAAGCGAATAGGGACCAATGCAATTTAAACTATTATTAGAATATATATTTAAACAGAAGAACTAATGCTCTTGTTGAAAGCTCTAAGAAAACGAAACTATTCCAAAAGTGAAAGTATTGCTGCTGAAGTAAATGAGCGACAAAGCTGCAAATTAAGTTTTAAGTGTACAATTTTACTTTCTGGAATTTAAAAAAGTAAGCTCATTTATAAATAACGCAAAAAGCGATTACTGCAAAAAAACCGAAAACATTACGCAATCTTTGATTGAACAAACATTTAAGGGACCGTTCATAAACGTCACACTCTGTTTCAATATATTTGCTCTCCTCCTTTGCCACAAAATGTCACACTTCAACATGCTCCCCTACCCCTCTTTGTCACTTGTCGCGCTATATTACATAATCATATGTGCTTGCAAAAACAAAGCACTGCATAACAGACAATTTTGAGCATAATAATAATAATGATTACATGTGTGCTAAATTTGTATAAGAAATTACGTAACGTTAGTTAAAGATGGTTTTTGTAGGAAACAGCCAATAAGAAAAAATACTGGCTTGATCACGTGACATATAGAGGTTTACAACACAAAAGATAATTAGTATAGAACAGTAAAATATATTAATGGTTCGGATTCTGAAAAACACGCAATTATATCTTAAAAATGTACAGACCTCAGAATTTTTCCTATTAAACTTAATTTTAAGTTTAAAAGGAAAGAAGTAAATTTTAACCTCAATCAGCATCGATGTTTGCGGTACAAAATCATGAATGAAACTTAAAGATCAAACTATGAAAATCTAAAGAACTTTTAAAATAAATTTAATTTGCTGATTTGAAATGTTTTTATAGAAGCCAAAATGTGTAATGTCACACTTCTTGTTCCCCCTCCCCTCTCCTTGTCACAAACTGTCATAATTTCTCGAACCCCTCTCTCCCCGTCGAAGCGTGACATCATTTATGTAGGACCCCTGAACATCACTAGGAATTCTACTTCAATTAAGCACTTCGTCAATATAAAACGCTTGGAAAAGAACTTTTCTACAAAAATCCTGACAATTTTTCAACTCATTCTACCAACTCCAATTTAAAACTATTACCAGACCGGACAAAAACCCCATGTTTTTACCAAGTGATAAAACAATGGATTTTTTTCATCCCGAACACACTTTACCGACCACTCTAGCGATATCTATCTATAAAATCTGGTAGTTTTTATCGGAGCAAAAACTCTTTTGTAGCTATAATAAAAGGCAGAACAAAAATACTCTGGAGATTAGAAAAGCTTTTCGCCCGTGCTTGAGGCTCAGCGATAACGATATCGAAAGAGAAAGAAAAAAAAAAGCAGACGATTTTTAGAGAGCCATTGCAGAGAAAAATTTCAAAAGCTGTTTTCTGTTTTATGGTCATCCATGGGGACATTCCAGGAAGAGCTTTGACAATGAGGTTTTTTTTTTCTTTCTTTGTAGAAATAACCTTGCTGGAAACCACAAAAATCATTGCTGTACCTTATCGGTAAAAACAGCATACACCGTGAGAGCCAGTCGAGATAACGATACAAAATGGAGGAAATTTAAACTGCTAAGTTGAAGGAGAATGAAAAAACATGAAGTATTCTCAGGAACACAATATTGTTCATTGAAAATAAATAAAATTAGTGTATACTAATCTATATAAATAATTATTTAGAGAATGTATTCTAATCCCGCGTATACTTACACGGTTTTATTTAACTTGATTTGTCACGGAAGTTTGTTACGCGGTTTTCGACCACTATTACTGCATCAATTATCATCAAACTTTGCACACAAGCTCATCTTCGATGACAATACAATATTCCATCCATTTTATAATGTATTATAACGTTAATTAGGAAAAAAATTAATAATTTTGGCTCTGAGGAAATTATCAGAATTATTATTTGTCGAATGGCAACGATAGCTTTGTTTGGATAATGCAACGATGTCACTTAACTTGATTTGTCACGGAAGTTTGTTACGCGGCTTTCGACCACTATTACTGCATCAATTACCATCAAACTTTGCACACAAGCTCATCTTCGATGACAATACAATATTCCATCCATTTTATAATGTATTATAACGTTAATTAGGAAAAAAATTAATAATTTTGGCTCTGAGGAAATTATCAGAATTATTATTTGTCGAATGGCAACGATAGCTTTGTTTGGATAATGCAACGATGTCACTTAACTTGATTTGTCACGGAAGTTTGTTACGCGGCTTTCGACCACTATTACTGCATCAATTACCATCAAACTTTGCACACAAGCTCATCTTCGATGACAATACAATATTCCATCCATTTTATAATGTATTATAACGTTAATTAGGAAAAAAATTAATAATTTTGGCTCTGAGGAAATTATCAGAATTATTATTTGTCGAATGGCAACGATAGCTTTGTTTGGATAATGCAACGATGTCACTTAACTTGATTTGTCACGGAAGTTTGTTACGCGGATTTCGACCACTATTACTGCATCAATTATCATCAAACTTTGCGCACAAGCTCATCTTTGATGACAATACAATATTCCATCCATTTTATAATGTATTATAACGTTAATTAGGAAAAAAATTAATAATTTTGGCTGTGAGAAAATTATCAGAATTATTATTTGTCGAATGGCAACGATAGCTTTGTTTGGATAATGCAACGATGTCACTTAACTTGATTTGTCACAGAAGTTTGTTACGCGGCTTTCGACCACTATTACTGCATTTAGTTTTTTTTCATAATAAAACCGTGTAACTTAAAACATTCCTTGGAGATTTAATATTTCTTTATATCATGAGTTCAAATTAAGTAGCAATGGAACTTTTTGAAAGTGAAATCTTTTCTGCGTTGCACAAAATTATAAAGTTGTTATTGTTTGTGAATGAAAATATATTACTTTCACAAGATGTAATTTGCACTCAAGAGAATTATATATAATTTTAAATATCAAATAAAAGAGTTGTATTTTTATGTCATAGCATTTACGTAGACACATAAATCATAATTTAACTGATATTACTTCGGAGTACAAGTAAAACTGATTTAGTCAAAAGTGTTGTTTTTTGAAAATTGAGTTTTAAAGTTTTTCTATGGTAAGAAATGCTTTAAAGTGAAAATTTCCTACAGGAGCGATTAATCTCTTCATATATTCTTAGATATATGTCCTCATTATATAAAAGTAAAATTATAATGTAAATGGTTTTTTTCTTGTTAGCAATTGAACAAGAATCTTGAAATTACTTGACTTGGTCAGTTTTACTTGTACGCCCTCCATTACACAAATAGCATCAGAAAGTAAAAAATTATCTTTTTCAGCCTACATTGCAGCAGAAGTAAAAAAAAAAAGAAGTTTCGTCTAGAACTAGACGAGACAACTTTCCCGTATGCACCAGAATCAAATTTGTTATCTAGCTATCTCTCTCTCTCTCTCCCCCCCCCCCCTTTCTGATTTAGCTTTAGTTCTTAATTACTTCAAATATGCGTGAAAGAAAGAATGAATGAGTTAAAAAACCGAATGAATGAGTGAATCAATAAGTATTAACCGTTGAAAAGGCATATTTGAAGCAATAAACTAACGCTGAATGAGAAACAAAGAGAGAAAACTAGATTACAAATTAGATATTGAACTAACGCTAAATGAGAAACAAAGAGAGATAACTAGATTATAAATTAGATATTGAACTAACGCTAAATGAGGAACAAAGAAAGAAGTAGATTATAAATTAGATATTGAACTAACGCTGAATGAGAAACAAAGAGAGAAAACTAGATTATAAATTAGATATTGAACTAACGCTAAATGAGGAACAAAGAGAGATAACTAGATTATACACTGCTCGATATTGAAAATGCAACACCAAGAAGGAGTGGTCAGAAAGTGATGAAATTTGGAAAAAAGACAGAGACAGCAAGGAACAATAAGTGATCTTTCTTTCAAAATGATAGTCAGAATACAGAGCGAGAACGGTGTCGGATCAGTAAGATGTAGGACCACCGCGGACAGCGATGCACGAAGAAACACGTCTACGCATAGAGTCAATAAGAGTGCGGATGGTGTCCTGAGGGATGGCTCTCCATTCCCTTTCAACCATTTGCCACAGTTCGTCTTCTGAACGAGGGGCAGAGTCTGCAAGACTCGGGCAAGACAGGGGCAGAGTCTGCAAACTTCGTCCAATCACATCCCACACATGTTCGATTGGTGACAGGTCAGGAGAGTACGGTGGCCAGGGAAGCATCTGTATACCTTGAAGAGCATGTTGGCAGATGCGAGCACTGTGTGGTCGGGCATTATCCTGCTGAAAAATTGCATTAGTAAGCCCCTGAAGGAAGGGGAATGCCACCGGCCGCAGTAAGTATCGTATCCAAGTATCGTTTGGCCGTCATAGTGCCCTGAATACGAACTATAGGTGATATGGAATTATACGCAATAGCGCCCCAAACCATTTTGCCACGTTGTCGCGCGGTGGGGCGTTCCACAGTTACTGCCGGATTAGCTCTTTCTCCACGTCGAAGCCACACACGAATGCGGCGACTGTCACTGGATAAACAGAAGCGTCACTCATCTGAGAGCACGACGTTTCGCCATTCTGTCATCCACGTCGCTCTAGTCCGGCCCCATTCCAAACGTTGGCGTCTATGCTGTGGGGTCAATGGCAGTCTTCTTAGCGGAAGCCGTGATCGCAGGCCACTTGCAAGCAATCGACGGGAAATGGTTCTGGTCGACACGGGAACATCCAGGGTATCTTGCACATGCGGCAGAATCGAGGTACAAGTCACTTGCGGGTCCGCCATAGCTTGTCGGCGGATGCGTCAATCCACGCGTGCTGATGTCACTTTGGCTGCGCCTGCACCCCTCAATCTTGCCACATTTCCTTGCTCCAACCATGTTCGCCACAGCCGATGCACCGTGCTCGTATACATGTCGGTATCAGCTGCGATTTTCGAAACCCGCCCTTCTCAGTCCGATCACCATACCCCTTGTAAAATCGTCTATCTGCTGGAAGTGCCTTCATTGACGGCGGCCTGGCATTCTCTCCTATTACACGTATCCTCCGAGACAAAAACAAAATTGCTTCGATAATTCGTCTGGCAGAAATAACGACACGAATATTGCCCATTCTGCAAGTTCCCTTCCTTATATCTTACTTCACGTGCGTCGGAGAGCTGCGCATTTCACATCATTCGCATAACTCAGTGACGTGCGTCTACTCTAAAATTTGCATAAATTTATGACCACTCCTTCTTGGTGATGCATTTTCAATGTCGAGCAGTGTAAATTAGATATTGAACTAACGCTGAATGAGAAACAAAGAGAGAAAACTAGATTATAAATTAGATATTGAACTAAAGCTAAATGAGGAACAAAGAGAGAACTTGATTACAAATTAGATATTCAACTAACGCTGAATAAGAAACAAAGAGAGAAAACTAGATTATAAATTAGATATTGAACTAGCGCTAAATGATGAAAAAAAAGAGAACGAGATTACAAATTAGAAATTGAACTAACGCTAAATGAGAAACAAAGAGAGATAACTTGGTTATAAACTAAATAGTGAACTAACTCTAAATGAGAAACAAAGAGAGATAACTAGATTATAAATTAGATATTGAACTAACGCTAAATGAGAAACAAAGAGAGATGACTAGATTATAAATTAGATATTAAACTAACGCTAAATGAGAAACAAAAAAAAAAGTTTTAAAACAAAGAAATTAAAAAAAAAATTAAAATTAAAAATTAATT
This sequence comes from Octonoba sinensis, assembly GCA_038502835.1. NCBI lineage: Eukaryota > Metazoa > Arthropoda > Arachnida > Araneae > Uloboridae > Octonoba > Octonoba sinensis. Next base: position 26,540,580 of record CM076601.1, on the reverse strand, counting down.
AAAAAAAAACTAACGGGCTAAAATGAGAAAAAAAAAGAGAGAAAAAAAAAACAAAGAAATTAAAAAAAAATAAATTTAGATATTAGTATACACGGAAAGTAGGCTCGTCTAGTTCTGACGGAACTTTTTGCTTAAATTACCGTATGAATTTCAGCTGCATATTAAAGCATGTGTTTAATTGAAAAGTTCAGTAAAACATATTATGTGAAACAAGTAAACAAAAAACGAATCTGAGAAATTCGTCTTATGTTTTTGTCTTAATCCTTTCCTTTGCTTCATCTAAGGAGAGTGTTTCTCTCTCTCTCTCTCTCTCTCTCACTTACTAAGTACGATGATGTAGTGATATCATAAGTCGTTGTTTCTTGTAAATATTGAATTTTTCCCTCCGTTGAATTTCGCATATCAGAGGTATCAGAGATCCTTTCCTTCCTACAGTTAATTTAATTTGAGTGGATCTTGTCTCATTAATGAAATTGGCAGTTTTTGAAGGTTAAACGAAAGAATAGAAATATTTATGGTTTCACGGAGATAACATGTTCATTAAATGAAATATCTCTGTTTTTTCACAACTAGGTTACTTTGTTATTTATTACTGTTCAATCTGCAGGATTGTGTCGATTTATCGAAAGTTTACTTTGAACACAGGGAAATTAGAATTTTTTTCTTTGTATTAAAAGTAACGGAAAGTATAATGAGGAAGGAATTATCATTACGTGGGATACTTGGCGCATTTCTAAAGTTTTCGCCAGACTTAGCGCCAAGATATTTTTTTTCTTTCGATCTCAATATGTACAAAGCAGAAAAATTGATAAATGTTGGTTAGCATCACATGTTCTGTTTTATTTAATGATGGCGTCTTTGAATTAAAAAAAAAATGGTATTGCGATTCGTAAAACAAAATTTTTCCAGTGTAAAATTTGTAATCGGCATTTATTAAATTTTCTACTTTTCAATAATTAGATTATTTCCAGTGTTTTAATAAAATCAGCATTTTACACTGATAAAAATAGGTCAACTGTTTCAAAAACATTATTTTTGCAGTATAATGTCAGGTAAGCATTTCATTCAATTTCAGATAAAAGTTGGATCTAGTGTTTAAAAAGAAATTACTGCTTTTTATTAATTATAATTAAATAAGGTTTGGTGTTTAAAAAATTACACCTTATAAAAATGCATAATATTAAAAATATACTGACTAAATAATGTTCAATCTAATAAGGTAGCGGGAAAATTGTACAGGGTGACCAGAATGTGGATTTTATCGCCAATTTGGCATAATCCACGTTATGATAATTCTCCTAAGCGGAATTCTGAAACCCGCAAGTAAAAAAACGAAATTCCATTGAAAAGCGGGAAAATATTATCTCGGATTCTGACGTGTCCATGCAGTCATCTTTATATCCGAGAATTTCTCAGGCTTAACAGTTGCCTAAAGACCAACTGATTTTGCCTGTCGAACAGCAAAAGATAACATAATCCCTCGACATCAGCAATACTTGACAATGTAATGTTTTGGTCAGGCGTCTGTCGCAATACACAAAAAGAACTTGCTCCGGTAGTTAATCATCTTTCATCTGGGTAGACGAAGAACCACTTCAACCAGGGTGAATGGAATAGTTATTGAGACCTGCTGCTGCTGAATCCTTCAACAAAGGAGGACGGTTGCGAAAAAAAGCGGCGCCTCCTGATAACAGGGTATGTCAGGAATGCTTTAAAATGGTAAAGTTCCCATGAACACTCAAGATGATACATCTTTAATGACGTAGTATATCCGATCGTGGGGGAAGGTGTATCATTTTTTCTCCACCATTTTCAATCCCCACCCCCCTGCTCCTCCAGTTCATTCGCGCTATACAGAAATAAGGATTGAGGTAGGAAGATAAAGAACGGATTTCAAGATTTTATTGATCGATTGAAAATGAGGTTTCTGTTTCAAATTCGAAGTTTTGTATTTCGTCTGTTTGTTCATAAGTGAATTTTTACAGTTACAAACAAACGCACTGCGCGGTTTTCGACAAATTTTGCACGAAAACGGAAGTCGTTAAAAAAAATGAGCTTCTACTCAGAGCCATCAAGAGCGAATGCTACAGACGCAAAATCCTTGTATCACACCTCCCAGGAAAAAGAGCCAAAATTAGTGATTTTCGTTTGAGGATTGAGTGGTAGCCTTGCATGTACATATTTTAGCCCTGGGCTTCAGTTAAGCTCTCTGTGGCGCCTAACATAAGATTTTTCTTTTGTTAATAAGACGTTTTGCTATTCATCAGGGTAAAGTTTTAAAAATGTGAATTTGGGAGCAATAAGAGAGCGGGTCAAAGCATTTTCTGATAAAGATTTAATTCACGTGTAAACCATTTTTCCCCCGTCCACTCACCAAGCGCTTATCTGTCGTATTGCTGAGTTAATATTGGTATTTTATATATTTTTTTACTAACAAATGATTGATGGGGAAAATTGAGGGTTTTAGCACTGGACACAGCAATAGATATAAATTAATTTCGCCTCGCAACTGTTGCACAAAATGGCGATGTGAATACTCAAATGTGTAAGTTCTGTAAATCTTCATTTTTTAAGTTTTGAATTTCTCTTTGCTTCATTTCTCTGAGCAACTTCTCATACATCACGTAAGATCTAATAAAATGCTGCTCTTTTCGAAACCAAAACAGAGTTCTTTTTTTTAAATTAGTTTATTTGTTAATATTACAAATTTCGGCCATTAAATCAACCTTCGTATAACCAATCTCCGCTCTCCTCAACATTTTCGTGGCTCATTATTAAGGAAATTTAATTCTTTTTCAGTACCACAAGTTCACTGCTTACTCATTTCTTTCATTTTCCTTCCCACACATTTGTTGTTATTTCAACAAAAAAGTCTTTTATCGGAAATTTGAAAAAACATCAACGCTTTAAGCATTTCCATTTGTTTGTTTAAAGTGCTTAGTCGTCACAAAAAAAAACCGCATTGAACCAGAGCAAAAGAAAAAAACAAAAAGAAAAAAAGCCCGTGCTGCTAAACAATGTATCTTTACTAACATCTCGCGGCAAAAACATGCATTTTATATCAGAGGAAAAAAGAATATTAAAGATTTTTGCAGGGGGATTAAAAACTTCTTTATCGAAGAGTAATAACTACAATAAAGCCTGCACATATATTTATGCTAGAGGGTTAAAATGATGAACGCCACATTTCTCTCGTTACTTCAGGGGTAAGAAGAAGGGGTAAACTCCATTGTTCGACAGACCCGTTAACCCCTATTTCCCCTTTCATTTGTGATTTTTATTTTTGTGCAAACGATTTTTTCATCTCGGCACTTCTATTCTTCGCCTCAGGCATAGGCGGTATGTTTAACTCTCCCACCGCGAGGTGGCGTCTAAGTCACGTGGCCCCAACGAAGTGTTTGACAATCGAATTTGACGAATCTTTTCAGTACCTAAAACGAGAACTGAATGGGGGGAGGGGGAGAGAGAACTTTTGAATTGGTCCAAAAGTACAATCTGCCCCCTTGATACTGGGACATGTTGAAAGTTCTCTCTCTCTCTCTTTTTATTTTCATTATTTATTTTTTTTAGCATTTCTCTGGGCGCCACGGAAGCATGCGCCGCCCCCAATGAAAAGCCACTAGTAGCGTGACGTGCAGAGAATATTAAATCGAATGGAATAAACGGAAACAGGGATTTGAAAGGGAGTTGTTAAAAACACGTGCAATAGCTGCGATTGAGAACTGCTGAGGGGAGCGGGAGAAAATACTTGTTCGATTACAAGATTTTTTTTTGTACCGCGACGAAGTAAAAAAGTGCCGTAAAGGTTCCAACAATCAACTTCTTGCGGAAAATTGTAATAGAAACTTTCACTGATACAAGTCACGCTGTAATGCATCTTTTAAAATGTAAATGTATCAAAAAGCTTTTATATTATCTAATTACGGCCAAAAATAGGCACATTAGAATTTTTATCAGTTCCAAGTATTCTAGAATTAGTTCCTTTAAGCTTTTTCGATAATCTGAAGCGGCGTTGGGTGATATCATCTGCAAAATAGTGAGAGAGATATATAGGAGCATCTGATTTACCTTGACGCGTCCTTCATAAGTGCCAGAAATGAAACTGGTTTGAGTTCGCACTGGGAGAGTGTTTTACTGTTATAGTTGTCAGGCAGTAAAAACCGCACATTCTTAAAAGTTCTCCCCCCCCCCCCTTTCAAGCTTTTTATTATTATCATGGAAATCTAATTTATTCCTTCCTTCCTTAACCCTTTTAATATTTCGCATTCTTACACTTTAATAATTTTCTCCCATCCATCATTATTCCACACATTCGAGATTCGACTAAAATTTTTTCCTTTATATTTTCACCGCACGTACACAATAGTTTTACTGTTATTGGAAATCTGGAGTGGAAAGCGGACTAAGAGCCCGGAGCAGTGGAGAACGAATTTTTACTTTGAGCAAAAGTGGAGTAGGAGCACGAAAATTTGTTGTGTCCACAGTTCAGTTGACCTACGTACACAATAGTTTTACTGTTATTAGAGATCTGGAGTGGAACTCGGGGTAAGAGCACGGAGCAGTGGAGCAACGAGTTTTTACTTCAAGCAAGAGTGGAGTAGAACAGGGAAATTTGTTATGCTCCACTGTTCACTTGCTCCACTGCTGAGTTGACCGACGTACGCAATAGTTTTACTGTTATTAGAGATCTAGAGCGGAACTCGAAGAAGGAGCACGTAGCAATGGACCAACGAGTTTTTCCTTTGAGCAAGAGTGGAGTAGGAGCACGAAAACTTGTTATGCTCCACTGCTTTGTTGACCGACAGACACAATAGTTTTACTGTTATTAGAGATATGCAGCGGAACGCCTAGCAGGAGCACGGAGCAGTGGAGTGGAGCAACCAGTTTTTACTTCCAACAAGAGTGGAGTACGAGTCTGAAACTTTGTTGTGCTCCACTTTCATTAGAAATTTAAAAAAGACATTTTTTTCAGCATAGAAATTAAATTTGAGGAAATAACGATAAAAAAACTAAAGATGATTTTTCATCGACATGTATGTAAATAACTATTAATTGTTATCACCAACTATAAAGTTATTAAATTAAATAATTAAGCATGCTTCTTATTAAAACTATTCGGAGCCCGGATCTGAGTATTTAGAAGTCAGAGAAAAAGCAACTGAAAAATGCTGTTGCTCCAGTTCTCTGATTTTTATTTTATCATTATTGTTGCTTCTTTTAACTTTCTTAAAAGTATTTTGCAACCTCTTACTTTTACAGACTTTTTCCAAGCTAGATGATCCAATTACAAAACTGTGCCTCATTTTTCAAATGCAATCCAGGGTTTTTCTACGAGAGTAAATTCAATGTTTTACGCTTTAAGCACTTTGGAACGATACATCATAGTATCAGTTAATTAAATATGTTTTCGAATAATTAGTTTTCCTGTGGTATAGGTAGTTTTTTTTTTACTTAATTGTTAAAATAAATATATTTTTAATATTATTTCTAATGGGCTGCTGTTGGCTTCTACCAATTGCTGACCTAGTGCTTTCCCCAGAGATTGGTACCATCTCTTTCAGCGGCACCACAATGAGTACCATCGCCGCAAGAGAATTTTGACGTCCAGTATCTTCACCTGAAAGGGCGAGCACCCAGACTCTGTTGATGAGGAAATTGCACTAGGAATTTAATTTAGCCGAGAGCATCCAAGCCGATGTCTACTCCAGGGATCTTTTACTTACATGCCGCGTAATCATACGACATGGGCGCAGACGATTTTCTGCATCTTGAAAATCTTCTGACACTGCCAGGCTCCATCCCATACCCAGAGGGGCGTACGAGCCTTAAGCCTTACCAAAATATACACCACTCAAAATTAAACTCAAAGCTTTCAAAGATCCCTAAAGAATAAATTTAAAACTTTCTTAAAACTTCAATATTACTAATGAATCTAAATCAATATTACTCAATATGGGAAAAAACATTTAGCGCAATTAAAATAGCTCACACTCATTATTAAAAGGCAACATTTCCTTCAATATAAAACATTTTCCCCCATACTTCCTTGCGCATTTGAAAACTGTTACTATTTCCAGTCTGATTCTATCCTTGTCCTTGAGCTCGGAGTACTTAATTATTCAGCTTTTTCTTTTTAATTAGTTTTGCTACGTCTTTCGCCGCAGGCAAAAACTGACATGGCAGCAACGTTCTCACGGATTAAGGAGATATTTCCCAAATCAAAGACGCAATCAGATTTTTCCCTCGGGGGGCGGGGGGAGGTTTTCGTTCATTAATGTACTAAATAAACAATATATATGTTTCTGTTATTTCTTAAAGTTATAGTAATTATTATTATAACTATATAATGGAAGCGCCCTTGCTTATTGAAAAGCATTTCTTTCTCCTTTTTTTTTCTCTCTCTCTCTCTTTTCCACTGACTATAAAAAGTATCTGGAACGATTGTTCGAGGCCGTGCGTTATGTGGGTTTTGACCCCGCCCCCTCTGATTATGCCCATGTTCCCACTAGTTATGCCCGCAAGCTTGAATGGCAGGAGAGTAACAGGAAAAAAAAAAGAGAGAGAACCGAAAAAGACATAGCCAAAAAGGATAATACCCACTATAATGCATTAAACAATTATATTAATCACACAAAAAAGAAAATGTTCCAATAAGAGTTATCAAACTAGTTCTCAAACGAAGTAAATTTTAAAAAGACTCGATGAAAAAGATACACAGTGTGTCAAAGAAATTTTAAGATTACGTTCATAAAATAAAAATATAACTTAAGTATTTTTTAATCAAAATAAGCTTTTTCGGCTTCAATACATTTGTTACGGGTCGACAGTGTGGCGTAGTAGTAAGACGCAGGTCTCGTATACCCAAGATCGCAGGTTCAAACCTGGCCCAAGTCGGTGGATTTTCAAGATGCAGAGAATCGTCTGCGTCCATGTCGTATGATTATGCGGCATGTTAAAGATCCCTTGAGTATCTGTTTGGCTTGGATACTCTCGGCTAAATTAAATTCCTAGTACAGATTGCATCAACGAGAGTTCAGGTGCCCCATCAAGGGGAAACTAAGCGTTAAAAAAATTGCGGCAATGGTACCACACTCATTGCGGTGCCGCTGAAAGAGTTAGTACCAATATCTGGGGACGCACTAGGTCTGCAATGGTGGATGACCAATACTGCAGCCCCATTAGAAAGAAAAAAAAACATTTGGTACGGCCATTTAACAACGATTAGAATGCCTGTTCCAGCTTACCATTGTGGGACTGCCTCCAAAGCTCGCGTCGAAGAAATGAGTCAAAGAATTTTTAAGACTACAGCTGGAACTAAGCTTACAATGACCTTTCTGTGTTATTGAACAGTCGTGAAACTCTTTAACAATCAGCTGATACATTGCCAAAATCTCAGTTCATTCGTTTACTATTTTTTTTTTACTTTGATGACATTGCCACTTCCAAGGGGGGAAAAACACCGCTAGTATAACCGAAAAAGGATTATAAAAGAGTGACACAAGAGAATAAAAAAACCCTTAAAGAGAGAGAGAGAGTATCCACCAATTGACGCAAACTTTCTAGATTAGTCGCCAAATAATACAAACTTTCTCTTTTGTCTCTTACACAGAAAATTACGATCTCAGTTTTAAACATAATAACGACGTTATAGCTATTGCCAGACTTCGCATCAGGTAGCAATTTCTATTTAACAAGAACAAACGATCGTAAATTAAGGCATAAAAGCAGCAGGTAACTATGGAAAGTAAACATTAGAACCGAAGGTGGTCTGATACTTCCTGACTGAGAAAGTTTGATCCGCCTTGATGTCGAGATAAGAACTTTCCGAACCATTCAAAAATAAAAGAACGCAGGGTAATTGAACCCGTACATTACGAGCACTGTTATAAAAGAGCAAAATACAATAGTTTATCGAACAAGAAAATAAACACATTTCATATGAGCAAAACTATGATATAATAAGATAATTCCATATGGAACAGACATGGTCTTAGGATTATGAGCATATAGTAACAAAATAAAATGAGTACACTATTTATTTACACGTTTCATTTACAAATAATTTAGTTTCTCTTTACGTATCAGACGTTCATCTTGCTTTTTGTAATTTTAAAAGTAATGAAACAGTAAAAGAATTAAGAATAACGCGGAAGAAAATATGGACAAAAGTTGCCACTAATAACGGTCTCACTCACCAGCCGATTTGAACATCGAACTGAAGATCAAAGTCATCCAAAGCCACCAATCAAAACACTCGTATCGGCGGCCCAAGCACAAAGGTTCAAATCGGTAGGTGAATAAGGCCGTAAGAGTTATTCAACCTCTGTACAAAGGACACAGTCATCCTTGTGACCTTAAGTCGTTTCAGATAATTAAAAAAGTGATAATGTGTTCAATAAGTCTTATAAAATATGCGATTGAACTCAATGTAATATTTTTTAGAATTTTAAATTTATGTTTTTTAAAATTTATCATTTCAGGGGTCGAATAACTTGTTTGAGGGACTCGTGGACTTCGATTTATTGCGTCATACTTTTTAATTTTCGAGTATGTGATGCACAATAGTGCGACAAAGGCAACCCTGTAAAATGAATTTGGAATGTTCATTGATGGTTAAAATTTTAATTACAGTTTTGATTTTAAATTCGGCAACACTATCAATAGCAAAAATCACCATATATTAAATTCGATACTATCAATAAATCAATAGTACTAGAGACATTCAGGGTAATTTTGAACCGGTTATAAAATCAGCTTTCTACTCTTAATTTTTAAATCAAGTCAAATATACTAAAAACATAACGTGGTTCAAAGTTAACTTCCATGTTTTAAAGTTACCCTGAATGACTGTACCGATAGTTTGACGCAATAACAATATTTCGAAAGTACCATGACAAGCAAAATACCACAAAAACAGCAGGACTGCAAACAACTATTCCAATCTAAAATAGCTTTCATCGCATGCTTAATGCTTACTTAAACAAGAGTGCGAGGAAGGAGGGAAAAGATATTTTTTGTGGCTACTCCTCCATCATCTTAAATTGACATTTCACTTTGTCGATGGGGACCGGGCAGAATTAATCACCGCACGTCACGAAAACATTTTTTGAGGACAGCTCGAGCGATCGCATCGCGGAAACGAGATCCACAAACGTCACTGCCCGTTCCATTAACCCCCCCTTTCCGTCATATTTCAGGACGGGCCCCCGCTGCCGCCCCCCTTTCCGGTAAACCATGTGGTCTGCTTGTTAGCAGTAAAATAACCGCAAAGGGTCAGGGAGGTGGGTTTATGCTTTTGCGAGGAATGTTCAAAAAAAGCACAGCAAACAGGTGACTTATGGGATGGGAGTTTCTTCAAGAAAGCACGGACTAAAAATGACAGTGTTTTAAGTTCATAAGTACATTGCCCCTTGAAGTGTCTCTGAAGATGCTAAAGAAGCCAGAAAATAAAAGTAAGTAGTTTCTCATTCACAGCCGGACTGCCAATCAAGGCGTTCAGCTTAATTTTGATAACAAACTACACATTTAGGCTATTCATCACGTAGCAGTGACAGCAAAAAAAAAAAACTTTTTTTTAAAATTTTATATTAACAATTCAAAATTGACAAAATATTAAAAAAGCAAAAAGAAAAAATTTACTTTCTTTCCGGTATTTTGTTCTCTTTGGATTGTTAACAATGAGATGCAAAGAACAGATTGACATATTCTAATGATAAACACTAAAGATGTTTGCCTGCTGTTAATGGATGACCAGGGACCTCATGGCCCTGAAGACACGGTTACTTCCCCTTTAGACTTTTAGACTTCTAATTTTAAGTTCTCTTAAATTATACTTGCATTTTTTTAAGTATTTTAATAATGCTAAGTTTTTTAGTGTGTTTTCTATATGTGTTTTTTTTTTTTTTTTTTGGTGCCTTTGCCCAATGTCAAATTCTGTTTTAAATTTTTTGCATTGTTTTCCGGCGGGTGGCCTGATGCTTATGGATTTAATTCCTATAAAGCCATACGAAACAACAAATGAACAAATGCTAATGAATAAAGCTCTTCGTGGCGTGGTAACCACTTTTTTATTCTTGACCAAAAACGACGAATGAAAGTGCAATTGTAAAAATGAAATTGCACTTTTTCACGAATGAAATTAGCACTTATGAAAATAAAATTGCACTTTTATGCGAATGAAATTGGCACTTATGAAAATAAAATTGCACTTTTATACGAATGAAATTGGCACTTATGAAAATGAAATTGCACTTTTTTACGAATAAAATTGTACGTATGAAAATAAAATTGCACTTTTTTTACGAATGAAATTGCATTATGAAAATGAAATTGCCCTTTTTTACGAAAGAAATTGCACACATGTAACTCTTGCTTTTCAAATAAAGCAAACCTCCGTGAAAATCTGGAAAGTTGTGAGATCAAGTGCCAGTCAAACGTTGATTTTTCATGTACGTTAACTCAAAGAGAAAAAAAAACCCCCCAAAGAAGGGTATTTTTCAACCCTTAAATAAATTTTTATGTGCGTGAATCTTTCCGCCAAATCAATAGCCGGTTACGATCGTTTAGCCTTTCACCCATTTAAAAAAGCTAAAAAAATTTGAACGTTGCAGAACATAAATCTCGATTACGTGGAGTTTTTGACCAGCGAAATGGGCGGGGAGGGGCGCACAAAAGCGACAGCGTAATGAAATATTTCCGGCCGTGCGGACGCTCTGATTGTTCAAGGAGCTGAAGAAATGACAATTGGAGATCCCGCATCCTGTGTTAGATTCCATCTCTTGCCATCAAAAGTTTTTCCTGGTTGCAGATGAAGAACTTTGAAACGGGCGTATCAGTCCTCGTTCTTTCTGACTTTCCCTGTCTCTCAAGAAACGCAATTTTATTTTTGTTCGACACCGTGCAGTTGATGGGGATCGTTCATAAATGGTGTCACATTTTTTTCAACATATTTGACTCCTCCCTTTTTCACAAAATGCCACATTTCATCACACCTCTACCCTCTTTGTCCCAAAATGTCACACTTCATCACACCCCTACCATCTTTGTCACAAAATGTCACACGTCATCATACCCCCAACCCTTTTGTCACAAAATGTCACATTTCATCATACCCCCTACCCCCTTTGTCACAAAATGTCACACTTCATATACCCTCTACTCCCTTTGTCACGTGTCACGCTATATTACATAGTTATATGTACTTGCTGTGTAGCAGTTCAGAAACAAAGTACTGCGCTATAGCTCCCGTTTCTAATTCTATTTTTTAACTTTTAATGACATTTATGAACATAATAATACTGATTACACGTGTACTTAATTTGTATAAAAGGAGATTCAGGTTTACAACGCAAAAGATAATTAGTATAGAACAGTAAAATATATTAATTGTTCGAATTCTGAACAAATGACCCACACAAATTTATCTTAAAAGTGAAAATTCCTGAGAAAATTTCCTTTAAACTTTTAACAAGAAGTAAATTTAAATCTTAATCGGCATCGGTGTTTACGATACAAAATGATAGATGAAACTTTAAAATCAAATTATAAAAATAAAAAAAACTTAAAATAAATTGAATTTGCTGATTTTAAATGTTTTTATAGAAACCAAAATGGTGCAATGTCACACTTCTTGTTAGGCCCTCCCCTCTCTTTGTCACAAACTGTCACAATTTCTCGAACCAACCTCCCCCCCCCCCCTCGATGCATGACATCATTTATGAATGACCCTAATGAATGTTAAAAAAAAAACTAGTTGCCAAATCATGGATGTTAAACGCATTTTAAATAAGGAAATACATTAAATGCATTTCCAGCGAAGCGTTGTAGATGTAGACTATGATGAAAATTTTAGTTCGCCTGTAATTATTATACCTCTATTTCTTCCAATTAAAGTATTATTAAATGTTTATGTTTTTCATAAATGCCAGCCTATTAGGGAAAATTTTGTTGTGAAATTCTGTTTAATTTAGCTCGTTAACCAAGAAGTTTTAGAAAATTAGCTCGTTAAAGAAGTAATATCTTGGAACGAAATAAAATGTCAATGACCTAAAGCAAGTTCTTTTTTTTTTATGTTTCACATTTCGGAGCGAAATTCCTGCCCCCTTCACCATTTTCCCTCACCCCAGAACTATTCCTGTCTCGTAACCTATGGTTAAGTACAGTTACAGTCGAGGTCAAATTCAACAACATACTTACTGCGTTTCGGTTCCCTAGTTACGCTAATTGCCGAAGTGGTGTCAAAGTGAAATTTCTCTCCTCTTCCACAAATGTGTGTTTTAGGAAACATTGCGGAATAGGGGGCGGGAGGTTTCGATTCGAATTTCCTGTCTTGTGACAGTTTCGAGGATTCCAGACTAATCGGCTTCCCACGAAAAGGAAGACGTAAGTTGCACTCCCCCAAATCCCCCTTAAACAAATAACAAACAAGAGAAAATTCATAGAATATATTCTGTAAAGACTGATGTCAAAAAAACTGGTTGGAACACAGAATCACCCCTTATAGCATTAAAAATGTCCGACTATGGCGAAGCTTTTAAGTGAACAAAGCTAAGAGTTCCTACCTGAAGAATGTTTGACGCTGAGGCAATGTTGGATTTACAAGCTATAGTACATGCAACCAAAATGCAAGTTTTTGAGGTGTCCGCGTTACGGCAGTTTTGATATATATCTCATGATATATATCCATCCGCAAATGCATATTATCTAAAGTAAAACACTTTAAGAAGAGCGGGTACCATGAGACCCTTTTTTTTCTCTATAGCTTTTTTATTTACAATTTTTGTCTCATGTCATGTTATATCACTTCATAAGAAATTTAATATTTAAAAAAAAAACTGGATTTCTCAAATATAATTTGAAAATTTTAATTTTTAAAACGAAATTTAGCAGTTTTTAAAAATGCATGTTCTTTTTCAAAAATTGGCGCAAAATCTCAAAATTTTTTTTATTGATTCCTTACTCATAACGCAAAACTTTTATGCTCTGAATTTTTTATAAGTGAAATACTTTTGAAAAAAAATAATGAAGTATCGCAGAAAAAACAACGAAAAATTCAAAAAATCAACAGAAAGAATATTCTTTTTTTCAAATGTACCTTAGTTATCATAAAAATAGAGCATAAATTCGTTATTTTTAGTTTCAGGAACATGTGGTGAAAAATTAACATTATAGATCCACATTTAAAAAAGCGTTTGAATTTTAATTGAGATGAAATGTGCAAAAAACAAGGCAGAGAAAACATCATTTTAAGTTTTCGGCTTGCAAAAACTTAAATCCTTTCTTAATCAAAATTTCAAATAAGGAAACTTTTTTTCAGTTACCGTCACGATGAAAGTGCTTCTTCTTGATTATTTTGTTTTAAAAAATAAATATGTGGCTTATATTCAGCACAGTTACTGTTTAGGAATGAAAAGGTGGCACGTCACACCGTAATAAAATCAATGATAAATCAATAAATATTGCTTCAATTTTTCTGAAACTTTTAGGGAACATTTTTAAAGATTTATTTTACTACTTGAGCCAATAAAAAAAATTTTTGGTGTTTTTCAACATTTTTGGGTGCTGGCTCCCCCTAAGATGTTGAGAACGGCGTGTATCACCGGTGGCTCACATGAGAAAAGTTTACCCCCCGGCGTGACCCCTGGTGGCACACACACGAATGGTTCATCTGGTGGCGTGTACCACTGATGGCTCATATCTGTGTTATAGTCTTATACCACAGTTTTGTTAGATGAAAAAAACTTCATGTGGTTAAAAATAACTTTTATACTGAAAAATTAAGAAGCTTATTTTTACAGGTAGCAAAAATCTGCTCCGTCCTTACGTGTTAAAGTTATTTTAGATTACCCAATGGTTCGCTAATACGTTAATGAAATAATGTAAAAATATAATTAAGCAAGAAAACTAGGTGCAAGATTGAACTTCAGATGGATGTCCAGAAAAGGTAAATAAATAAATAGATTATTAAAAGTAAAAACAGCCTCGTTTTCAAAACTTAAAAAAAAAAAAGGTTGATTGAGTTTGTCATAGAATAGCAATTTTTGATCTTTGTATTTTACAACTTTTTATGTGAAGCATAATTTACAAACAGAACGTTGGAATATAAATTTTTAAATTGTAAAAAACAATTGAAGCACCAAATGCTTCGACACAGAACAAAATATTTTATGACCATTCAGCTGGATTTTGTACTGTACACGAGAAAACAGTATGTATAGGATGAACAAATACTAAAAAGGGATTAAAAATTTTATATTCATATTAGTTTTGTAATAAAATTCAGCTACAGCGAGAAATTCGTCGGTAAAATAAGAGATGAAATCCAACGTACCGTCAGAGTTTATTACATAAGTGCCTTATCGTTTGTTTTATTGTACGTGAGAAACTTATTTATAAGAACGCCTGAACGGTGAAAAAACACAACTGTATTGATATAAAAATGCTTAAGATAACGTAAGCAAGAAAGAGACATCGACAGGGAACTATATAGCGTAGGAGCTAAAACGCGATTCTATAAATCTCAGAAACAGCGTTTTTATGAGCACGAAAGTTGCAGTTAATGGAACATTTACTTCCAAATGCTGTCTTTTTACAGCCATATTGCAGTATCACGTGGTATATCGGCAACGTTAATCGGCAGACGATCTAAGAAAAAAATAATTTCGCGCAGAAGTCATGAAACAGAAATATAAATCGTGAACAAACTTAAACCAATCAGAACGCAGAACCATAATAGAAGTTAACATTTAGTTTTGGTATCCACGCCCAGTACGTTGCAGAGGAAGAGATTTAAGATGGCAATTTGGTCAGTTGATGACTTAAAATAACGGATTTGGGAAGTTCCTTTCGTAGCCAGGCTCGGAGTTATGCTCTTTTATGTGGTAGAAAAAAATAGAAAAGGAAAATCGAAAATGGCATCACCAGGGAAAAGGAAAAAAAAAGAGAAGAAAAGAAAACATTCCAAAATGCAGTCGCAAAGTTAGAAATTTATGGACGTATCAGAAGATTTTCATCGTCTTCGGTACAGCAATGAAATGCTAAATCTGGAAAAGAACATGAGTTGCTTATTGGAAGTAGAAAATAGTAGAGAACAAGAATGAAGAACATACATACATGCATACACTGTTAAGTTTAGATGCTTGCATGCGCCGTAGATGAAAAGGTAACATTTTTATTTTATTTTTTTAATTCTTAATTTTTGGTAAATGAAATACTTTAAATAGTTTCTATTAAACCCAATTGCGGCGTATTTTAAAATCAATCTTATATAAATTAAACAAGGAAATTTAATATATTTTTTATTAAATTTTAAACAATTTGAAAATATAAACACTAGATTCTTTGGAGAGAATTAAACTCTTTATAAATTCAGCAAAAATAAATATCGATCACATTTCTTACAATTTACTGAAACGATATGATGTTACTATGACGTAATTATTGATCTTAGTTCGAAACTGATTAATTAAGAGCACTTAACTAGTGAGTGTTACTGAATATTTTAGATCACTAAGAATTTAATTATAAGAAAACTATCAACGATAGCGCATGAAAAACTTATGTTTAATGAAGCAATAAAACAAAACACATTTTAGAAACTATGCACTTTGTACAGATGTGTATGAATGAAACAATCACGGAACAATAATGGAAATATATAACAGTGGCAGGCGGCAGAATAAAACCGTGCCAAAACTAATTTAGTGCTACTGTTTGCTTTTTGCAGTTAGCATATTTCAAAAGTAAGCTTTTTTTTCAGCGATTAGTGAATTACTTTATAAGCTAGGTACTTATAAATTTAAAAATATCTGCCATGATTAATGTAGCATTAAATTTTTTATGTTTTAAAATTAAGCATAGTTACCATAATGTAAATATAAACGGCAGCATTAAATCAAGCGTTTCGTTAAGTACATAGGTCTCACCTACTGTATCTTCTGAAAATTAGCAACAGAAGTCTACTCTCCCCGTTCGTTTTTCGAAACTTTGTAAATGTTTAGAATTTCCATAAACAGAATATCAATATTATTTTTACGTTCATAATACTCCTTACTAATTTACTAGAATAGCCGTTCTTTTAGTAGATGTTATCGTTCATATATATTTTATAAGGACAGGAAAAAAATTACTGCGAAGAAAATATAAATTATCCCGTCGAGGTACACACAAGGTTATTGCTAAACAGCGCACCACAAAAAGAATTATCCGCAGTTAAAGCTCAGGTGAAAAAAAAAAACACGAGCCCAAACCTTGCCACAATAATTTATAGGCTCCATTGGAACAAATTCCGACAACTTAAAAAAGCAATATCCCCGGTTATTATAACGTAACAGAAGTGTTTAAATTTCTCCTCTACTGCGAAAACGCGAAATCAAAAAGATGCTATCACACAGAAAATACGGTGAAGCAGAAGGAGCATGACAACTAGCAAGCAGAGAGCGACCGCGGGAAAATTTTGATTAGATTCCCTCGGGGAACGTTCTTACGAAAAGCCTGTATGCTTTGAGGCGATGGGTGACGTAATTGATTTCTTTTGCGGTGTAATTTGACAGCAAAAGAACGCCAGGTAGAACAATAAATCAATGCTCCAATATCGATATCATAATCGGAGAAGGGAGTTTAATTACTCCGTTGCAAGTTCAGCGAAGCGAAGTGAATGGAAGAAATTGCCGTGGAAATCGGTGCATGAATAACATGATTTGATCGCTGAATTCATTGACAGAAGTTTTCCTTTTTTTTTCCCTTTCAAACCACTCAAATAAGACAAAGGGTAATTGCACGCTAAAAGATTTAACAAATAGGAAGAAGGTTTTAAGTAGCATATGAGGATGACATAAGACGGCAACGCTTGAAATAAGACGGCAACGATCGCACAAGTGTCTCCATGAGAGAAAATAATTTATTTTCTTCTCCTTTCTTTAATTCATCATTTCAACTCACTAAAAATGAGTTTTTAAAGACTGCATTTTATGCCTTCATATTATTTTTAATATATGAGACAAATAAACTCTAAAAAACTAAATTCAGGGGCGCGACTGCCCAATGGGGGGCCATGGCCTACTGTGGCCGTATCAGCTTTCGAGACCGAGGGTCTGGGGTGCAGAAGCAGCTGTTCCGGTCAAGTGCTCGGCCTGACGTGGAACCCTAAGGGATCATTCATAAATGATGTCGCGTTTCGGGGGGAAGGGGGGTTCGTGAAATTGTGACAAAGTGTGACAAGGGGAGGGGAGGGGGTTACAAGAAGTGTGACATATTGTGAAAAAGGGGGGGAGGGTCAAATATATGGGAAAAAAGCGTGACATCATTATGAAAAATGTGTTACGTTCCCAAGCATGCTTGGGCCTCATTTTATCGACCCCACTGAAGGGATGAAATTAAGAGTCGACCCTGCCCATCCTGGGAATGAAACCCGGGACCTGTGGCATGGTAGCACGGAAGGCTATCATATGAGACTTATATTTGGTTTAAAAAAGGAAACACTGACGAAATCGGATGCTGATCTTTGATCACTGTTAATGCACCTGTACTTAGAAGCAAAGAGTTTTAGGAACTAGACACCGCATGTGGCGTGCCAGTAAGTCAGGCAAGAAAACTTAAATAATTATTCTTTGTACAAAGAACCGACGGAGAGAGAAGCTAGAGACACAGTATCTGTTTTCCTTTATAGCCGATTGGTCAAAACTGTGAGGCCGTTTTCGCATGATTTGCTCACTTTAGAAATGCAGACGAAATCACAGTAGCGAATTATTGGCATTTATTTCGGAAAAGCACAAGCCAAACATAGAGAGAACTTTTCAAATTGAAGTTTTAAAATATTTAAATGTTCATTCAAGATAGTTTTGAATTTATTTTGGAAGGAACCCGCGCCACTCGGTCCCACCTAAAATATGCTTTAGCTCCATTTAAATCTTATGAGTCGGTCTATCTTTAGAAGGTTCAGGGTCAGGAGCAAATGGCCCCCGCCCCCAGACCCCTCCTTTTTCTATTGAATTTTACAAAAAAAAAATCAAAGAAATGCAAGTAAAAATTGGCATTTTTGAGAACAATGGACACAATATTTTACAAATTTAAAAAAAGCAAAAATTAAAGTGTTTTGTTGGAATTTTCTGCAATGGTTTCTGTGTGTGCTAGGTTTATTAGGGATCATTCATAAACGATGTCACGCTTCGAGGGGGAGGGGGGTTCGTGAAATTGTGACAAGAGGGGGGAAGGGGTAACAAGAAGTGTGACATGCATTATGCAACATAGCGTGACATGTGACAAAGGGGGGAGGGGGTCCACTGAAGTGTGACACACTGTGACAAAGGGAGGGAGGGGGGTCAAGTATATGGGAAAAAAGCGTGACATCATTTATGAACGACATTATACCTGATACAATCTTAGTAAAAGATGTAATAGAATGTTTTATAACGCCGTGGTAGAAATCGTTAATTGAAAAATAATCACGTACAATTTATCGAGCCCTGATTTGAGGAAATAAAATCCGATCTATTTGCTTCCACAGCAGCAAAAAAATCTTTTTTCACATGTTATATCGATTTTTTTTCATCAATAATTCTATAAGATTATCTTTTTTTAACGTAGAGCTATAGTTACGCAATAAAACGTTTCCAAACGTACTCTCTTTTATTGAAATTCTCTGGCAATCATCCACTAAAAAAAATATATACCTGGTAAAACGAAAAAACACTTTCCTAATCGTTATCTTTATTATTTACCTTTTCGTGACACTTCATATAAACAGGGGTTCCGTGAATCTGTCCGATCAATCAGCTCTCTATAAAACAAACATTGTATTGTCACGTGTCCTTCAACACGCAACAATGACGTAGCTCAGGCCCACTTCGCCACCTATCGGTTTGTTTACCGGAAATGGCAGAGTTGGCACACGACGGACTAACATCAATAATCAAATGTGTTTTTATTGCTGTTTTCTTTCATTTCAATCATCCGTGGGCATAAATAAGGTTTTTATTTACAATCAATAAAAACTTCTGTTTTCTTTTAATGCATCCTTTATTAATGTATTTTAAAATTTGTTTATTTATCTGTTTTATTATTCAATCTGCACAAATACTTTTCCAAATTGAAAATTTATAAAAATTATATAATGTGTGATTTTTATGAACTAATGCTGTGTTACTTTTTTAACTGTAGCTAAACTTTTCATAAACACAGAAAATGGTTAAATACTCGTAGAACGCACCCGCGAAACGTGAAAGGTACATTTTTGCTTTAAAATAGATAAAATAACAGTCAAGTATTCTTTTGAGAAAAAATGAAATACAGCAAATGCTTCAAAATTTTAAAAGACTATTTTTTTCTCCCCGTATGGAAGAAATATCGATTTTAAGGCATAAAGTAATGTGAAATATAAAATATAGCACAGTTTAATAAAGTTCAGATAAAAATTAAAAGAATTGTTTCGGCTTTTGCAATTTAAAAAAACAATTTTCCTTAAGAACTCTTGTTTTTTTTTTAAATAAGCACAACGAAACAAAATGAGATAATATTCTCAAAGAAGAACATACAGTTTATTTTATTCGATCAAACTGTCTTATGCGAATAAGAAGAGTATTCTACTTCTTATATATAAGCCGCTTAAGTGTCTGTTTGTCGCCAATAGTTTAATCCGAATTTCTTACTCCGAGAAAAGTGCATCGAGCTGCCATCTACACAATTCTTTCTATAATCAAAACAAATAATCAAAACATTTCTCTAGCAATTTGAGTGAGGCATCGCTAGATTTGCAATCTCCGTTAAAAATTCATGTAAATGCGAATTAAATTTCATCCTTCTTTCTTTGTTTTAATTTATTTATCGTCTGCTCTTTCTATACATATTAAAGTGGCAGCGCTCTTTTTTCCAGTTTCGTTGAAACTATTGATTTAACGATGATTATGTTGGATATAAATAAATATTTGTCACAAACAATTTGAATATACAATAAATAATATTTTTATTTTACAGATTATTATAACTTAGACGTTTTTTTTTTCTGTAAGAATATTTTTTCCGCAGTAATTACATGTTTCTTATTTATTCATTAAACTTTACTGTTCTACCTGATAAATATCTCTTTGATTTGATGTGCATTTCCGATGACTGGGAGAATCGCATATTTATAATATCTAGAACAGCGGTCATTTCGTATGACCGCCGGGCTTACTAGTAATGCATAGCACAAAACAAAAATAAATAAATAAGTAGAAATACATTTCCTTACAAAATAAAACTCGAAACATCAAGAAGCGGATTTGCAAATACTCTTTGCTAAATTACTTGAATAGGATTGCATTTAAAACGTGCTAAACGTTGAGGAACATAACAAGAAGTCCCGTCTAGAAATATGCGAGCATACTTTCCCCTCAAGAG
This sequence comes from Octonoba sinensis, assembly GCA_038502835.1. Lineage (NCBI taxonomy): Eukaryota > Metazoa > Arthropoda > Arachnida > Araneae > Uloboridae > Octonoba > Octonoba sinensis. Next base: position 26,520,207 of record CM076601.1, on the reverse strand, counting down.
CAATATTTACCTGTATTCTACCCCTGGCCTAGAGTACAGGCAAAATTTAATCATAAAAATTAAAATAGTAATTATTTTGGAAGTTTCAAGCAAAATATTATGTAAACGATAAAAAGAAGCCAAACGCTTCAGCTGACACGTATACCTAATAAACAAAACTAATATTTTCAAAAAATATTAAATAAATCGTCTTCACAAGAAACCTATGTGAAAATGTTTTCATTCAAATCTCATTCACCATGACGCTGAAGAAACTGGCTTATAAACGACTTTCATCGCGGCTCAATTAATTCACACTTAGCGTCTTTTTTCATCTTGGCTGTTTCTCCAACAGCAAAAGGAATGCGCAACTCAGCTCAACTCGACCGCCTAATTCATTCATCTCTTCCTGAACTGACGACCTTGTCTCTGCAGGTGTGCCCAGCACTACACGCAAGATCGTAAAAAAGGAACCATCTATCAATAAAAGATCGTCTTTTACGGCGGACTGTCTTTAAGAGAGAAGGCTCGCGGGGGTAAATAAACGCAGGGATCCTCCAAACCAGTCGGGTCCCCCTTACCTGAGATTATTGTTATTTGAGATGGGTGACCGTGCGAAAGCAATAAGGAGGACATTCGGATGGTCCGGGAGTTTAATAGAAAGGGTTAGGGAAATAATGGTAAATGGGGAGTCCAGAATTGCATCATTAAAGCGGTCCTGATGATATTTGCAGCGTCTGCAAAGTTAATCTATTTTCTCTTTTCATACCTTCGTTTAACATTAGGCAAATAAACTTTCCGAAACTCACTCTCCGAAATTGGAAGTGAAAACGTAAAATTCGATTTCTGGAAAGGAGTTGTTGAAAAATGGTTGCGACTTTTCAAATGGGGCTGCTTTTATGCTAAGGCGAGAACATGCATATTAGCAGTTGCGTATTTTTCTCCCTTATTCTTTGAGAGCATGTTTTTATTTTTAAGATGCTGGTAAATAAATTCAATCAGTAAAAACTTTTTTTAATTTGGCATTCCTCAAATAAACATCACATGCAAATGTAGGACATCCGATCCAAACTTATCCGATCATCATTCCCATTCTGTATCCCTACATTTACCAGGCCGTTGAGCGATCATCGTTGTCACGTGATATCCGCTCTCTGTTTACTAGGGTTTTCAAATGAGTTCTACGTGGAGTTCACCAGGCAAAATTAGTTATCTCAAAATGAATTAGACTATTTTCACAGCTTTTCTGATTATAACCCAGTATTTGCATTAAATTAAATCATTGTAAAAGAAATTTATTAACTATTACAATAGTTATAGTGTTTTATTAAGTGCCAATTCTATGTAATGTAGGAAAACTTTATTTAGTCCTAGTTTTTAGTTAGATTTGTCGAATTCGAAGTAAAGCGATGCTACGGCTTCCTTTGTTTACATTGCTTTAATCGCTGCCACGTGACCAATGACGTTGCTTGAATTGCTTCCATTGAAAGTTGCACTATAATTAGTAACAAATAATGCAAAATGGAAACTTCGAAACAGCCAAAATGACTGGTCTGGTAAATCTAGTGCTATGCATAGAGAGTGACTAAATTGCTACAGGCTATAAAAAACAGCTCTGGTGAGCTATTAATTTGTCGCAACATCTTTTGCTTTCAACTTTACTTAATCCGTTCAAACGTCCGCTCAAAACTATTTAGTACATCATGCATTTAAAAAAAACTATAAAAAATGTCTGCAGTAAAACTTTTCTCCCATTGTTAAAAGATTTTGAACTACTGTGAAAACGTGAGTGACATTTTTAAAACAACGGAGAGAAGAAACTTATATCTAATGAAAATATATGTCAGATTCATTTATTATGAGCAGCCATTAAATCATTTTAACTGAACTACAACTCCTTAAATCATTATGTATTAAAAAGTTCTCGACAGTTTTTACCCTAAAGGCTTTATATTCATCACGGCTTCTTTACTAAACGCTGTTGTTTTGCTATCTCTGGAACAAGAATTTATCTTCCACCAAACCCCGATAAAAATGGTTTGACGCAGAGGTCGCAGACGATTTATAATCTCGGAGTCAAGAACACGTGAAATCGTTTGCCGCTGGGACCAAATCCTTTTACAAATAGAACATAGTTTGCCGTGCTTTTAAATCAAACTTATCTTGTTTAATTACGTTCTTCCGTTGACTAGATTCCATCAGGAATTACTTTGTATTCGGAAGGCTTTTTAATGTATTTTTACTGCTTCTTGATGCATTTGCTTCAGTACATTGATTCTTTCAGCTAGCATTTCCAAGCGATATAATTCATGTTTGCAAAAGCAAATGGAAATAAATTTTAGAACTAACGGTTTTTTTGTTTTAATTGTTTTCGAATTGAAGTGAAAGGAGACGCGTTCTTTGCCTTGTTATGAGAACAATAATGAATTCTAGTAGCAAGAAAGGAGCTGTAACATTACTACCTAATGACAGGAATGGAGGAGCGTGGAGCAGTGAAGAGACAAGATTTTGCTCGAAAATGGAGCAGAGCCGTTCAGAAATGTGCTCTGGTTCACTGCTCCGTTATCTAGTGACTTATCATTGTTTTTATTATTTTATTTTTATTATTTATTTATTTATTCATTAGTTTTCTTTTTATTTATTAATTTATATTTATTTATTGCTATTTTTTTGAATTAGACTTATAAACAAAAATATAATTAAATAAAAGTCCAACCCCCGCACTACTTTTTCTTTTCTTCCAGCACTGCATATAAAACATTATATATTTTACACGTACATTGGATAAGTAAATAATCCATAATTAACTTTTCGAACACATAAAAAATTAACTAAAAGGAAATAAATTTAAAAACAATTATTAAAATTATTCGGAGCGTGAATGGAGACGAAACAAGTATTTAAAAGTCGGAGCAGATCAAAAGCGGAGCAACTCAAAGAAGTGGCTCCTCCAGATCCCTGATTAATAATAAACTGCTAAAGTACTTCAGTTAAATTAAGAAAAAAAAATCATAAACATGAATGATGGAAAAGCATGAATGAATTATATTTGAAGTCTGGATTCTAAAATACAACAGAAAAATTTAACCAAATTTTGAGAGTCGACTGACCAATTCTCGCCAAAAAAGTGTCTGTGACTTCATCAATAATATGACAAGCTCTTTCAGAAATAGAGTGAATGCGTTGAAGTCAACGTGTAACCAGAAATGATAGGAACGTAATGTTGTGCGAAGAACAAAAAAAAGAAAAATTTAGCGCCGCTGGTACATTCAAACAAATTTTAGCAAACTCAGTGAACAAATGCATCTGCGATCTCATTCAGTATCAAGACAAGCTTCCACAAAGCATTGAGAAAATTCAGCGTGCAATTCTAACCTTCTAGAAAATCTCCTAGTATTTTTAGCAATAGTCTAAAATGTAAATTAATAGAAGAATAAGAGGCATAAATGACCAAGCAGAAAAATTCGGAATATACTCTTCTTTTGCAGGTTCTTTTACTTATTTATTTCTACAAACTGAGTGAATAACCTCATCTACAATTACATCCAGAATCTGAACAAATTTTTATAAAGTATAGTTATGAGAAAATTTAGACTGCAATCATTTTTCTGGAAACTTACCCTTTTTTTTTTTCAACAGTCAAAAATATAAATTAAGAGAAAAATAAGAAAAAAATGACCACTGCGAAAACTTCCGAACCTACTCGCCTTATACGGGTTCTTTTACTTACACATTTTTCTTAAAAATATGACGAAGAATAAATTCCCTGTCTTTGGAAACAGTTTAATGAATGTACCAGGAAAACCGCCCACATCGAGAAACAAAAGTTCTAAAAGCGAGATAAATTTCTCGAGAGGGTATCAGGGTGCGAAATACGACGATTCGAATCTTCAAATGAAAACGTCTCTCGATACTTAAAAGCTCGCGATTCAGACCCCACCCAGTGGAAGTGGTATTATTCTTTTATATAGTTTTTTTTTTCCTTTCTCTCTTCAACTAACATACCCGCCCTAATTTTCTTTAAGGCTCCCTGCGGCGACCATAATAGCACCTTCTGCTACCTATAAATATATTATGAGAAGAAGCAAACAATCAAAAAAGAACAAAAGAGCTAAGTGTTTATGGCGGCTTCTGCTTCGATACTTCGATAGCAGTGGCTAGAGGGGAAAAAACTGAGAAAAAGTTAAATAAAAAAAGAATAAATCGATTTTGGGGAATCTTCACAGAAAATCTTTTGTTGCGCAGGGAAGTTTTTGAAAGGACCACGGCAATGCGTGGAAGAAGCAAATTGATGGATGGAAGCGAGGAGAAACGAGTTCGTTCTTCTTCTATAAAACTACCATTTTCAAAATTTGGTTATCTATTAAGCAACTATTAATTAAACATTAATCAAAAATTATTAATTACAACCGGGCATGGACCGGCCATTCATGAACATAATCTCGAGAGAGAGGTTTGCATGAAATCATTCGATGGTGAAAAAGCTCTCGAAGAGGTTTACTCGATTCTGAAATCCCTCGAGAAGTTTATTCGATGCTGAAAAAGCTCTCGAGAGGTTCACTCGATTCTGAAATCACCCGAGAAGTTGATTCGATGCTGAAAAAGCTATCATGAAATCACCACACTCAAATGCAGTCGTTAATCCGAATGACTCGATACCCAATCATTTGATTATTACTCTTACTATTACCCACTGGCGTAGATAAGGGGGTAGTTTTGGGAATAACCCCCCCCCCCCCCCCAACCTGAAATGGTAAAGATTGTCTAGAATTTGATCAATTTTTCTTGCAAAATAATGAAATTAGCTCACTTTTCCCGAAGACCCCTCCCCCCCAAATCCGGGTCTAGCTACGCCACTGCTATTACCTTCAGTATCCAGCTCCAGTGTAGATAGCTCAAAACATGTCATGTCTTCTTCAATCTACAAAAATAATTCCGCTGTAGGAAAGTTAATGGAAAGAACAGGCATCCCTCCAACCTCCCCCACTTAAAAAAAGAGAACGTTGAAATTCCCCCAAGAAGGCATCTCCAACCCCCACGTAGGACAAGGGCAAAGCTGGACTTCAGCCAAGACTGCCCTAGTAGTTCTGCAACACTCCACCACAGAGATGTAGTAACATTTTTGCTCGTGAGACTAAGTACTTCCGATAAAATATCCATCGATGGAGTACAGTAACCTCCGCCATTAAAATCGCTGCTTTATAAAACTAAATGTTTATTAAAATCAGATTTTTAAAAGAACGAAGTCAAATCAAGGAAAAAATCTATTCACTCCTTAATGAAATCAGTACTACCGGTTTTAAAAATCAAGTTTTCAGATAATTTAAATCTATTTGCCAAGTGATAATCAAGTTTATGCAATGCGTTTCGTTTCGAAGCATGTGCACTAGCTGTAATGCTTCTTTTCTTTTTGGAACAATTTCCCAACCTTTATTTACTCTATAGCAACATTTCGCTAATCAAAAATCATCAGCTTGGTCAAGTTTTCATCTCAGATGAGACATTTGTTTGGTTTTGTTTTCACAAACCGCTCTCAGTCGTTAATCAAAAATCATAAGCTTGGTCAAGTTTTCATTTCAGATGTTTACATTACATGAATTTGTTCATATAATATAGAACCATGTCTATGTTTTTTTTTTTTTTTTTTTCACTTTTATTTATAGAAGTAATTTTAATAGGATGTAAATAATATAACACAATTTTTAAATGATCGTCTTGGGTGAGGGGTGTGGGGAAGGGACGAAATCTAAAGTCGTTCTTAAATTTTTTATTATCTAAATTATATCGTAATCTATAATTACGTTATTTAAATAATACAGATTTTTTTTGTATCTAGCGCTGACTGAGCTTTACGACGGTAAATGAATCAAAACGTCAACTTTTTTATAAAACAAAAATTTAAACCCAAAGTAAAAAAAAATTAAAAGCAAAATCAAAGCTTTTACAAAGTCTGCCTTTGCCACATTCAAGATAAATTGCTGACACCGCAAAAAATTCCTCATAAACTTTATTAATAAAGATATATAACCATTCTATTTTCTACACGAACAAAAAAACATGACGAAATAATTTTTAATCGAACCGAGGAAAAGCTACTATTATCAGTTTCTCTCCCTTTAACACACCACATTTACAAAATTCACTCGTAAAACAACGATAAAACCCGCACCTTCCAATCAATTACGGCATTAAAACGATAGCCATTATTAAAGGGGGTGAAGGGGGAGAGAGAAATCAGATGTCCATACATTTTCCATACCTTCATCTCAACAACCAATAACATCCTTTCACTTCCGTATTTCTGCTGTTCCAATTCATGCCCACCCCCTCGGACACCCCCCGGAGCGAATTAAGCTAAGTAGCCGCGCCCGAGCGGCAAGAATTGTAATACAAGATTAATAACGCTAAACGGTCGTTGCTGCCAGAACCGAAGCAGAGAGCCATTACTTTTGCAATGGTACAGCGACGACATTTTTTCCAGATTTTGCGTGATTAATCGTCGCTCCCTCGCGCGCGCGTGGAGGCATTTCTCCGACCGAAATGCGGTAAGCACGACCGAAATAATGGAATTGGCTATCGATGTTTGATGGGGATTTAGTAGCATGCTTCATCTGCAATGGATTCGTTTTTCGCGGTCAAATTCAGATGATTGGAGCATAATGAATAGAAAAATTACAAGGAAATCTCTTAAACCAGATGTCGTTTAAAACTAACGGGGCGCTGCCAGCCAACACTGAAGTGATTGAATTTTGGTATTTAGTGATGTATTGAGCAGTTAACTGGTTAAAATACATGACAAGAATATTTAAAGAGCAGAACTTTCGGCTAATGCTTACATGACATACCGATATGTAAGGAAATAATAATTTCTTCAAACGGGAGAATAGCGCAAGTTATTAACTTCAAAGTTGTTTGGGCAACTAGAATTTCTCCTGGGGATAGGGGGCTGATTCATAACAGTCCCTGATGTATACATTAACGTACCAGGATTAGCAATATGTCTCCAAACCAAGGGTAGTTACGAAAAGGAACAAGTTGGAAGGGATGCAGTTGAACATTGCCATAACAGGCTTAAAATCAGTCAATAACTTTTTTCCCCTAAGCAGTGGTCGGTCCAGCATTTTTAACTGGGTCCTGTATTTCTGAATTTGAAAACGATTTTTGCGAAAATTCAACATTTAAACATATAGTGATAATATTCTTTTACTGTTATTTTCCCCTTATTTAATAAATAATACTGTGAAAAGTATAATTTAATAGTTCGGAATTTTGTGAAAGGTCCGTTTTGATGGATTGGAAATTTGTGAAGGGTCCGTTTTGATTAATCGGAATTTTATAAAGGGTCTAAAACGAACCCAAATTTCCTTTGGCGCGAGCCCTAGTAAGCTTTTTATTCTTATTAATAGGTATATCTAAATAGGTATTTCATATTAATCAGAATTTTAGCATTTTTCTATCAGAGCCAGGACTTAAATTGATTTTTAAGTAAACAAACTTTAAGAACTTATGTCTCGAGAACTGTGGCTCGAGAATAAATGATTTATGCATCAAAATACAGATTTCGCCTAGTGCCACAAATATAACTGCCATGAATCATGCGGGAGCATAGTTTCTGAGGTTAAAATTGCTGAGCAAACGCAACTAGTAACCGTGTGCACTTTTTAATTGCATAAAATTATCCCAGGAAATATTTGCGGTTAAGCCTGATTACCAATAACATAGCTTTATAGAACCAGCTAAAAGTAATAGTATTTATTTATAATTCCCCAAGTGGCCAAATGACTTAACTATAGAAATTAAATCCAGAAGACTTCGGCTCAAAAGGCCGGTTCCAACAATTTACACTGCGAAAGCTCGTTGTAGTCTTCTGGACAAAGTGCCCGTGTTAACAGTCATATTTAAATAATAAAATCTTAGGGCAGACTGAACGATTCTTCATTTTAACTGCACAAATATTGCACATACATCGGCCACGGATATGTCAAAATGACAATGAATCTGACGTAAGTTAGTTAAACCAATAATGGGTCAGGAAACAAATATTTTACAAACAAACTATTTTCGGAAACGGACCCTTTCCAGAAATCTAATCAATCACGCGCACCCTTCACAAAATTACGAGCTACCAAATAGTACTTATCACAGAATTATTTATTAAATAGGCGCAAATAATAATAAATTTTTGTATCACTATATGGCGCTTTATGCACTAAAAGGAGGAAAATAAATGTGGATTGTTATTAAACTATATAAGCCCAGTAGCAGAAATTGCGCAGCACGTCAGCGAGAGTTGCAGATTTATCTTGAAGCTTGCAGATTAATTAGCCACCTTACAAAAAAAATTTAAAAAAAAAACTACTTTCAACATTTTAAGCAAGTGTCCACAAAGCTTGCTTTTTAACATGATATTTCAAAACAGGTTAGTAGTGTTATTAATGACTAAGAGTACCCTGTTTTCACTGTTACACCATAAATAATTTTCAAATATTAAACTGTGTTGTATTGCCTTTACTTCATTTTCTCTTAGCTTGCAATAATTGCATGTTCAATTTTAGATTTTATTAATTTACAGTCAACGCTCTTTATAACGACCACACATTATAAAGACCATTCCATTATAACGACCAGTGGTAAAAGTCCCAACTTTATCCCTATGAACTCTATGTAAATTTGCTTTCGATATAGCGACCTTTCAGAATCGTCTAATCCAATACAGCGACCTTACCAGGTGTCATGTCAGCTCAGAAGTTCTGTTACCAGAAATGTGAATGTAATTTTTTTCCCTATATTTTCTACTTTAAAATCTGTTTAATATTTTGTTATAATATTTTGTACTGATATTTTTTTTAATTTTAATTCCAAAAATAATTTAGTTGGAATCTTTTAAAAACTACACCAATTTTAATGGAAATACTGAATATGCATGATGCATTTATATTTTTAAAGGAAAACTCCATCCCTTATAGCGACCACTCGTTATAAAGACCTTTTTCTGTGGGACGCAGATGGTCGTTATATCGAGCGTCGACTGTATTTATAAATTGAATAATTAAAACAGTTATTTATTGTCTGCGTGTGTTATTGTTATATGGCAACTACTTTAAAATGCATAGTTTGCTATTTTTTACGATTGTAAATTTGGTTCTACATCTGGTGCCGCAGATAAATTTTGACTTCTGAAACTTGTGCTGCAGATCTATGCAGAAAATTCTGCTCCTGGGTATATAAGTATATGTATATATACAGAGAAAAATATTCCTGAATACAAAGTAAATTCAGGTTCGCTTTCGGATCCTTCACGAAGTTCAAATTAATCAAAACGGACCCTTCACAAAATTCCAATATTTCAAAACGGACCCTTCACAAAATTCCGAGCTGCCAAATGTTACTTTTTACAGATTTATTCATTAAATAAACGGCAAAAAATAATTTTAAAAAATTTATCACTATTTAAATTTTGAGTTTTCACAAAATTGTGAGATTTCTTACAAAAATCGTTTTAAAATTCACAAAAAAAGGACCCTGTTAAAAGTGCTGGATCGACTCCTGATTTTAAAAAACTCAACCGTCCTATCATAGAACTAAAACCATCAAAACTTTTACAGCATTTCCTTGGAAATCAAACAAAAGTAATCATTAAGGCAAACATTCAAAATTTCTCACAATTAAAAACTATTATAAAATAAATGACACTCTCAGAATAAATGGTATCATTAATAAATGAGTAATAACAGCTTAAAAGACAACTTCCCACCAAAGAGAGTAGCAAAATTCCAATACTTCGTTTGGGAAGCGGGAAAAACGAGAACTTTTTTTTCCCTCTCAACTTCGATGCTACAATTTTATTAATTTTTCATTCTGTGTCAGTATGTCAGGATGTTCCACCGGGGATTAATCCAATTTGGGCAAAAATGTTAATGAACACGGATGTGCTAAGTTATTGCGTGCTAATGACTAGAATAATATAAATAACACGGTGAATATGATTAATTTTCACTCGGGAGAGAGACAGCCACAGATTCATTTTTAACTTTCAAAATAAAAAAAAAAGTCAACATTCATCAGGTCGGTTTCCTTCTTATTTTAAAAATAAAACGCAAAAATTTAATTTTCTATTTTACAAAAATTTCGTACTTGCGGAAGAAAGTTAAATAATTATAACGGTTCTGTGTGCTTCTAATTAATCCTTTTTCAATTTCCTGAACTTAAATAACAGAATGTAACACATTCTAAAAACAGTTATTTAAATTGTACATAAAGCAATAATGTCCAACCATTTCCTATATAAAAATAATTTAACTTAGTGCAAATAAACAGTAATAAAAAAATAATTACACGTTATTTAAAAGCACAAATGAGCATTAAAATGCAGACATATGTTTCGGGATTGCTTGGAATCCCTTTTTCAATGCGACAGGGAGCTTCTAAATGCAAAACATCCAAATGAAGCAGACAAAACAACAAAAACAAAGCTTATATAGCCTAAGAGTTATCTGCAAACCAATGAGAATAAAGGCAGCGTGCAGTGGAAGTAGAAGTAGCAGGGAAGGTACCAATAAGAGAGCAACACACGAATCCAGTTGAAAGTACAGGAAGTAAAGAAGGAACATCAATAAAAACAAACAAAAAAGACGACAGCAAGCATGAAAATGTGGAAATACATGAAAATTGCAAAAATAATAAAATAAAATACAAAGAATAAAATGGAAATAGAAATAAGTACTGAAAGTACCAAAACAAAATGCAAAACAAAGTACACATGTAAGGGGGGGGGGAATAAAAAAAAGAAAAACTTACAAGAAAACCAAGAAAGAACAACAAATTAAAGAAACTTTCCTATATGCTTGTCAAAACACAAATTTATGAAGGTCTAAGACATCTAACAAAGAAATCTAGTCAACCTACAAAATCTCAAATAATGAAAAAAGAACATAAAAATTAAGTTTGAAGAAATTCAGGTTTTATTTAACATTCTCTAATTAGTAGGTTTATATAATGAATTTGAAAGAGAAACTTTTGGCACCTGACCGTAAACAATTGCATTTCCAACACCCGTTCACCTTTTCCCGAACGTGCTATTCCAAATGTGGGAAAACAACAGTTCATCGCACAAACTTTGCCAATTAAATTAGCAAGTTCATGCGATAAACCGTCGTTTTCCCACATTTCAGTTTCCGCACAGAGATTAGCAATATTTACTTATTTCCAGCTACTATCCCATACGATTTTTCAATGCATGGACGAAAACCAAATTTCATATTTAAGGCATTATATGGTGAAGTACTACATTAAAATTACGACGTGCTACTTCATCGGACGAAAATTTTCTATTCATAGTCTACTTTACAAGATTTAAATTTCGTTTAAACGAGTAAAATACATGTTAAATATCAATATGAAGCACTAACCGGCGCGTTTTTGTGGGGTTAAGAATTACAGTTAAACCTGTGTAAGTTGACCACTTGCGGTGCAGCACTTTAGTGGTCAACTTATAGAGGGTGAAGGGCTAATTCCGTTCCTGACAAAAATGGTCAACTTAGACAGGTGGTCAACACGCAAAGTGCTCAACTTTACCAGGTTTTACTGTATATTAAAAGTTCAAAAGCGTCATCCTCTCCAACGCATAATTTCTATTCTATGTAATATTTTGAAAGAAAGTCACTGAGACCTTATAATTTGAATTAAAATCGATAAGCAGATATGAATATTAATCCGAAATATATAATGTGTTAATCTTAACCAATTGCATTGAAAACTTTTCTTGAATAAATGAAAATTAGAAATACTGTCATTCAGGGTAATTTTGAACCATGGGGGTTAACTTTGAACCACGTCATATTTTTTAATATATTCGACTTATTTTTAAAATAAAGTGTAGATAACTGATTTTGTAACCTATTTAGCTGTGTGCAGCACTGGACTTTCTAGTTTCTTTTTTTTTTTTAGTCAAATATACTAAAAGATATAACGTGGTTCAAAGTTACCCTGAATGACTGTAATCCAATAGGGGGAAAAAACAAAACATTCTAAAACTTGTTTTAATTTTCCTTTTAAGTACTAGTTCCCTGTCAAATAGTTTAAGAGCAAATTCACAAAAATAACGGATACATTTTTAATGCATATTTATATATAAGAATTCGGTAGATTGTAACTGAAGGAAATGACATCATCTGAGACACATTCTTGCTAAATTCGCAAAACACAAATGGAATGAAAAGAAGGGAATTGAGAATTCAAGGATTTTCTGTTTCCGCTGATGTGCTATTATTAGGTTAAAACGTGTTTTCAAGCGATGTTTCGAAGATGGTACATTGATGCCAGCCCCAACCTGTTCTTTATCTACAATGTCTTTCAGACACCGTTTAAATGTTCAAAATTTGTGAGTAGTCTTGTTTACTTTTATAATGAGTATTAAAATATGCTTATAACGCTTAGTATTTATTTTTAATGCTTAACACTAGATTTACCAGACCAGTCCTTTTGACTGTTTCAAAGCTTCCATTTTGCATAATTTGCTACTAAGTATAGTGCAACTTTCAATTACATTGTCTTTTTCTAAACACGATAAGTAGGGCAAGTTCATGTGACTGAAAGTTTTATTGTAATGAGTAGCAACTTGGTGTAAAATGAAAGTTTAGAAATGGTTGGAACGGCCTGGTAAATTTAGTGCTAAAATTTGCCTTCTTAATACAGATTCTTTTATCGTTATTATTCAAGCTAGTAATTTTGCAAGCTTTAAATAGGAAACCCTATTTTGCCCCTGGATATAAATCCATGTATGTTTAGAAGATAATAAGACGGTTAAATAAGTCACAAAAAGTAAATGAAACTCATACATTCGAATTCAAAAAGCTTTAGTGAGGGCTGAATTGATCTCGACGTGAATGATTAGAAAAAAATAGTCACGAATCACTAGGTCATGAATTATGCTATATGTATAACCACATTTACATTTATGGTCTAAATAGCCAGCAATAAAATTATCACAGACAATGTAACATATTCGTTTAACAGGAACTCATTTCCTTTTAAATACCGCTTTCCTATAATACATTCCGTAACTTCTGTTTCAGAAAATAGAAATAAAATTCGCAACGGATCGAAGTTAAAGTCATTTTTAAAGAATTTTCTTACATCCAGAACTAGCATTGTATCTTATTGAAAGTCTTCCTAGAATGTAACATGAGAAAATGTTGCCATTCGTTAAAAACAAATTAAGAGCAAATCAATTTCAATAAGAACGATTACGACAAAATCACCAACGATTACGGTACATTTGCCTTAATTAAACCTTCGGTGTACTACGATGTGTCCTATCTCTAAACATTTCGTGTTTTTTTCTTGTGCTTAAAAAATGAATGCTGGGGTTATATTTTAAGGATTCTGCTGTAATATCAGGTTCTTTTCATCATTTTGATTACAAGTTTTGACTTTTTTTTTGCATTGTGAAGCAAGATAGGATCAAATATGCTTAAAATGCAATACCTGCAGAAAGTTTGTGTGAAGTTATGCTTCGTGTGTGTCAGCTTGTGCCTTGATTACCAGAAATATGAGTAAAAAAACTGGAGTAAGGTACAGTAAATAATTGTAAGATTGTTTTTTCTAATAAATGTTGATCGCCATTATTACGTCAACATTTTTCTTTTCCATAATTTTTCTGGCTTTATCATTGTAAAAAACCTATGGGATCAAAATGATTCCCATTTTATTAATTTAAGTAGGGCCTAATTTTAACGAAAGTGTGAGAAAGCCCTATAGCCTATAGCCTTCAGGCCTTACTTTCACACGTAAATAATCTGAATTCAATCTTAGAACTTGCTAGCAACTAACTTACTTCAATCTAAAATCATACATAAATCGAAAAGAAGTCGAGGACCTGAGCTGCCAAGTGAAATTAAGCTCTTTATTTAAGTAACATTTTGATCTCAGTGCTGCGAGGATTAAGCGCAAAACGAACATTTGTTATACAACAAAAAGGATGCATGACATGCATATGACAATTGGATTAACTATTACACAAAAGCAGTGAAAAGGAATAAAAAAATGATGTGTTCAGTGAAAATAATTGGGCACTCGCGTTAAATTTTCCATCGTCATCGGTAAGAAATGTTGTACTTAACCAACACCTAATTCTGCATCTCAAGACCAGACTAATTTAAATCCAAAAATAACGATTTTCAGACAATGTTTAGTCTGCCTCTGAGGTACAGAATTATAAATTCATACTATCTCTCTCTATATATATATCTCCTTCTCGCTGCGCATCAATCGAACACTTTTTAAACTAAACTAAGGATGTTTCTAAAAATTGTAGTTATTCCATTTCCATCCCAGGGTCGCCGAAAGACTAGGTGGGCCCTATGTCGGTTTTGTCGCCCCCCTTCACCTACCCCTCTTGTGTCATTAATAAAAAAACTCAAAACTGCATATATGAAAGAAATTAACCTTAGTTTAAGTGACACAACATCAGACCATGAGACATTTTACCCTCTGTACTACTCTTGATGCCGAAACGGGCCCCTTCCAAAGCCCGGCCCCATGATTCAGCCATACCTAACACCCTCTCGACGGCCCTGACGATTTTCCAAATGAGGCCTTCAAATGCAAGTCTATATTATAAACAAGAGAAATAAAAATAAGAACCAGACTTAAAAACAGTACTTACATTCTCTTCGCCTCTCGAGGCAGCGGCCGGGGCACCGATTTCAGCTGCCGGTTAGCGCATTCCACGGTCAGGCCTTTGCAGTCGCATACGGCGGGACAGACGGACAGACGGGACTCTTCCCCGTCGCTATGCCCCAATAACAACACCACGGCAAGCACAGCCAAGTACATCATCACTGATAGTTGCACCAGTCTGGCACTCAGTAATGTGGGGGCCACAAACCAAAAAAAGTAAAAACGCGCCCGGTTAATCTTCGTGGCTCTTTTTTCAACACGAAGCAAACAATCCTTGTGGCAAACGCCACGAAAGCTTCATGTTTTTTTTTTTTTTTATCGAAACACAGGTAATTTTTATCGCTTGATATCTCAGAACTTTCGAAAACTTCCACTGAGTTTTGCCTTTTTTCGTTCTAAGTCTGTATCACGGTTGCACTGAGCGATAGATTTTTCATTTCTAATTCCACACAAAACCACATGCTTTTTCTCAGTAACAAAACTGTCTCGCAGTTTCTGCCACTAAAATTTACACAACATATAATAATTCCACTGTTATTATTAGATATAATCTTGAGATCACCTTTAGTTTTTGTTATAATTATTATCGGCAATTTTTATATGTACAATTTCGACGACTTATTTACGTGGCCCTTTTTTCAAAATAAATAAATATACGTTGATACGAAAAATGTTAACCATCAATTTCACACCCTTGTCATTCACTAATATTTATAAATAATATTTTTTTGCTTCTTTAATAATTTCTACCTAAAAATTCACATCGCCTGAAAATCGAACAATCTTCGGTCACACACACCTCGGTTAATTTTTCTTTCACCGCAACGTTCAAAAGCAGGCGGTGAGCAAAAAGGAAACAAGCTACATAATAGAACAATCCCGGAGTTCGGCAGAACGCAGACGATTCGGAGGAGATCCTCTTACGAGAGTCTCTTTCCCCGCACAGCCGAGGTTTGCTTTCGACTGAACTGAGTGTTCTGAGATTAGGGTTGTAGTATTCAACAGTGTCTGCAAGTCGCCAAACTTAGGCTCTGTTCGCCAACTTAACTTGCCGCCGAGAAGAAAGCAGTTTTTGTTCAAAGTAACATCTTAATTGTAAACGTTTTGTATGTTTTCTAACTAGCGAAGGAATAAGGTAGACGATAATTTTTCACAGGCCTGGTTGTAATTTTTTACTTAATTTTTTCGCACTTGTGAATATTTTTCTTCTAAGGGGTAATAATTGTTAAAAATAATTCATTTAAACTTAAGTTCAAGATCAATTGGAAGTTCATTAGATAATACATTAAATTTTAGCTTAAGTAACTTAATAGTTTTCCTCCATTGTTTCTTTGTTCTTTTGCATTATATATGTATTTTTTTGTTGGGAAGAAAAAAAAGATGTTGTAGACTTTCCAGAGCAGCAGATCAGCTTACTTCTGTCGGTCTTGTGGACGCTAGTTGAACATGTTGAACACATAGGGGGTTATTGCCCACGGGAGAGGAGGAACAAAAAATGGATGTTCAACCTCCTTCGACATTTTTTCTTGGTGATCGAAGGGATTAATCGAGCGATTTGGATTATCGAATAATCACATATCGAGTGAATCTGATGCCCATCACTAGCTTGTCTTATACATTTTTCTTCAACTTCCATTAAATTTGAAAACGTGTATGTTAAGTTACAATAAATTGATTCTCTAATATAATACACACCAAGTATTTCTTTTCCATCAATTTTTTTTTTACCCTATCAAATTCAAAAGATTAAAATGACTCTTAAAGTAAATCTTCAAGTGACGGAATGTACTTAAAACGAGTCCCAACTGCGCAGAAAAAAAAAGTTGAAAGGAAATGTTTTAAAAGTTAAGAAAAGAAATGTTAAAAAGTTTAAAGTCTAAAAAAACATAAAACACAAGCCCCCAATGACCGCTCCAGTACATGTGCTTCAAAGGAGCAATTCTACCACTGAAATTCTGTCATTGAATCACACAAAATCCAAAAAAAAATCTGTATTTTTTTGAGCTTACTTTCCCGTAAAAGTAAAAAAAATAATAATAAAGCGTGAAAGAAGGCTTAATGTATCGTAAAAATATCGTTAAAAATAAAGAAAAGTAAAAAAAAAGCGAATTAAATAAAGATTGAAAAATAAAAAATTTGAAAGTAGGGTTTTGAGATGGGGGGGAAAATGTGTGTCTGTCGGTCTGTCGGTCTGTCTGTCGGTCTGTCGGTCTGTCCCCCCCCTAAGAACTTTTGAACGAATAGTCCGATTCGAAAAATTCTTTTTGCAGTCGAAAGATCTCGGCGAGAACATCTCATTTCCATGTTTTACTTTTTGATTTGAACAATTTTTCGTTCAATTTTGAACAGTTCAAAAAAATTTAACATTAGCGCCTGTGGGCGAAAATGAAGCAAATGATGTAAACTCTGGGCACAAGATCCATGTTCCAATGAACAAGCTTACTGGAAGAATCTCTTGGCGTGAAATATCAATTTGAACAGTTTTTGTTCATTTTTGAACAGTTCAAAAAATTAACATAGCGCTTACGAGGAAATTTCAATCCTATATAAATCCTGACCTAACGGACCGATTTGCTTGGAACAAACTTTATCGGAAAGCTCTTATAACGTAGAACATGTGCAAATAGAAAGTTCACCCAGAACTAACAAGCCTTTTTTCCTTTAAAATTTTTTTATCGGGATTTTTAAGGATATTTCTCAATGAATAAATGAATGAGTGAAAGCATGAATTAATGAATAAATGAAGGAGTGAAAGAATGAATCAATGAATAAATGAATGAGGAAAAGAATGAATAAATGAGGGAATAAATATATAAATGAGTAAATAAATGAATAAAGACATGAATGAGTGAACGAATGAATGAATGAATGAATGGCTGAATAAAGGAAAGAATGAATGAGTGAATGAATATGTATTATCCGTTGAAAAAGGTATATTTGAAACAATTAAGAACTAAAGCTAAAGGAGAAAGAGATAGCTAGATTATAAATTTGAATTTGGTGTATACGGGAAAGTAGGCTCCAATAGTTCTAGACGGAACTTCTTGTTTAATTTATTAGCCAAAAAAATCTTTTTTGCATAATTTTTCTTGTACATATCGTAGAGGTTTTTCTCTCAAAATAGTAAAAGAAAAACAGTAACTTTATATTTAACGCTGTTGCAAATTTGAAACACAGCTTTTATGATATGGGGCCGTTCATAAATGATGTCACGCTTTTTTTCCATATATTTGACCCCCTTCCCCCTTTGTCACAATATGTCACACTTCAGCGGACCCCCCTCCCCCCTTTGTCACATGTCACGCTATGTTGCATAATGCACGATGTCACATTTCTTGTTACCCCCTCCTCTCCCCTTGTCACACTTTGTCACAATTTCATAAACCCCCCCTCCCCCCTCGAAGCGTGACATCATTTATGAATGATCCCTATGCTTTAAACTTCCCATAAGTAAAAATACAACGAGTCAAAACAAAGGTGTTAGAATTCAAACTGCAAGGGATATGCCTATTTTAGATGTGATAAGAGTAGATAGTGCCTTTTCCTTTCTATGGATAAGAACTCTTTTCATATAAATTGAGTTTATAATTAGGTTTTATAAATTTTAAACATACTATATGTTTTTATATCTGGCAATGGAAAAGGTCACAGACCTGCTTATTCTATCTCCTTCATTCAAAATTCATGCGGACAAAAAGTTTTCATCAATAAATTTTTATCTCTCTATTTTATAATAGAGGGTTTCCGAGGCTTGGCCTTAGTTTTTCTAACATTCTTTCATTTATATCAAACATTTATCTGGTCTACTTTTATCTCTTACCAACTTGACTAACATATGACATTCAGTGACCTCTACTAAAAGATATATACTTATGTATCTTTAAAGGCCAAGAACAATTTGCCTCTAGTCTGCATGGGTTTGCTATATAATAAAAATGAAGAAGGTAATTGGAATTCCTATTCATGTTGCCGTTATGAAACTTGTCGTATATGTTGGTCAAGTGGGGATTAGTAACAATAATATCAACGGCATGAATGTTTTGTTTATATTCTGTGGAAATCTGCCTAAAAATATGCTTAACATAGTTACAGAGAGTCAAAAACATTTTATTTCAGTACTCAAAAATAACTTTACAAAAAGGCAAGCACAGTAAGCAGCTGCCTACGGTGGGAACTTGTACCGTTTATACATTTTTTATTATCCTTGAAAACAAAATATTAGTACATTTTACTATAAATGACATACAGTGAAACCTGTGTAAGTTGACCACTTGCGGTGCAGCACTTTAGTGGTCAACTTAGACAGGTGGTCAATTTATAGAGGTGGAGTTTTTTTTTCTTTTCGTCATTTCGTACAACATGGATTTATTCATTTATAACTAATTAAAATATAGCTTCATGTAATGACGTTACTTTAAAATAATGATTACCTTTTCCCCCAACCCACAATTATCTAAAATATCGTTATTAAAAAAATTTTACCCAAATCACTTACAATGTATCCTATACAACTCAAAAAGTAAAGTACTTTGTTAAAATTAAGATAAGGATCATAATAATTATATCAGTTATGATGCTAAAGATTTCCTAAAAAATATATTTTTTAAAATGGCTATAGCAGATCAAAGAAAAAAGAAGAAACTTATTTAAAGAATAAATGAGTGCTCATAGTAGTTTTCCCATTTGTTTAACTCACAATGAGGTTTAGGCAAACTTTATATTGATGTTTCATCCATCCATTCAAATACTAGTCTAGCATTATAGCATAAAAAATATCCTGGAGAAGCTATTTCAGTTTTTTTTATCTTACCAAAAATAGATAAACGAATAAATATAGTAATAATTAGGTGGTCAACTTACAAAGGGTTTTTTTTTTATTACTACCACCCAAATTTGGCGTACATAAGTGGTCAACATAGACAGGTGGTCAACTTAGGTGGTCAAGTTACGAAGGTTTCTCTACCAGGGTCCGAAATTAGCGGTCGTTAGTCGTATTTTGCAACTAAACATTTACGTTTAACGACCGTGATTTCACATCCAGTCGTCATTTTTGACGCCTAACCTTTAAAAAAACTTTCAGTTTGACAACCACAATTTGCCCCAACTCGTCATTTTTTACATATTTTTAAAATCTAACATAATTTTATACAATTTTTATATACATATTTCATCTAATCGTCTGTATTTTGAGTTTTTACGATGTCTATGAAGACTATCGTAACTTCTTGACCTTCAGATTTGAAGTTGGGAATTTTTACTTACAGAAGAAGTAAGTAACACTGGACTGTAAACGGCGCTAGAATAAAGTCAAGTCAATAAACTCATATTTTATTTTATTATAGACTGATTAAAATAGACGTTTATATTGAAAATTACCAACTTTCTTAAAAGTTACTAATAGAAATTGATTTTTGAACATTTTTCTCTTACTTATCAATTTTCTCAGTAAGGTTGTAAAGTTTTGTGATATTTTTAGCGATTGCACAACTGTCTTCACAGTTACCCGTTGTTATTCTGTTGTTATTTCTGTCCCGTTGTTATTTCTGTCCAAGCAATTTGAATTATTTTAAAATGACGCCTAGCAGAACATTTTTGGCAACCAAAACAAAAATGCTTGGTGCCAATGACGCCTAACTTTTACATCCTAATTACGAACCCTGTTCTCTACATCTCTTCTCTATCTCTACTCTCTACTAATAATAAAGCAGTAAGTATGTGTGTGTGTGTGTGTGTGTCTGTCTGTGTACGGCGTAGGGCCCAGACCGTCCAGCGGATTTTCATGAAATTCGGCACGAAATTAGTTTGGAACATGGGGGTGTGCACCTCGGAGAGTTTTTCCTGAAATTCGAATTTGTTCTTCTTTTATTCCAATTTATAGCCGAAAGTTTCATAAAATAGTCATTTTCTATAGGAAGGAATTATCGCATCGTTTCGAGCTTGATACCGTTGAAAAGCGCGTGAAAAACTACCCCGGAAAGAGTTTCGCTCTACGTGCGAAAATTCGAAGCCTCTAAATTAACTAGAAAAGAAGTTATAAGCATTTTTCTCTGCAGTTCGAAATTATTTTTTCACGGTAATTAACTTTAATTTTAATTGTTGCCATTCCGACTGATTATTGATCCTTTTTTCTTTTAACGAATTAAAATTTATTGCTTGCGGTTTTTAGCATTTTGAGAAGCAGCCGATTTTTAATTTATTTATTTCTTTTTTTGGATTTTGATTATTATTTTTTTAAAACGAATTAAAATTTATTTCCTGCGTCTCTTAGGCGATTGATAGCTTTGTTTTGATTTCCTTATTTTGACATGTATTTTACGGGACTATTTTCCATACTGCACAGGGGTTTTTAAAAGAAATGTTATCCTTTATAGCGATTTTTGTTATTCCAGCTTATTATTAATATTTATACTTTCATTTATTTACTTTTTTTTTCTCCAGTGAATTAGCACATATGTTGTTTTCCTATTTGAGCTCGGATGAAAGGTTTATTCCGCTTTCAAATCTTTGCTTGCTGCCGTTTGTTTCTGCAGGCTACAAAATTTCGTCTTTCTGTTTTAAGCCGGGTCCAGACGCTACGTTTTGCACAACCTTTTTTCTGCGCAGTTCAACACATTGCAGATAAAACGTTGCGTGTAGATTGGAAAAGTGCGCAGTTTTGAGTCCGGTGCGAAGACTGTACAGTTGCAGCGATAACTGAGCTAGAAAGCATATGTCTTTGAACTGTGCAGACAAATCGGCACATGTAGACGGTAGCACCCCTTTCCGATTCATTTTGTTTCTCAGTTTCAATTCGTCAGGCGACAATGGCCGACTTTCGGCAATGTTCTCGGGAGTTTCTCACAAAATTTATTGCATTATGCGAAAGTTTCCCACGCGTTTGGCGTGTAAAATCCAAGGAGTATAGTGACAAGGATAAAAAGGGGGAGGCTTATGAGAGTTTAGTGGAAAAAATCAAAGACATTGATGTAACCGCAAACAGAGAAACATTTGTAAATAATTAATTCTTTGAGAAGTGTTTACCGGAAATAATTGGCAAAAGTTAATAAATCGATTCGATCTGGGGTTGGAGACGAAATTTACAAGCCATCTCTCTGGTACTTTGATTTGTTACATTTCCTAAATGATCAGGAGACACCAAGGCAGTCTAGGAATATCATGGATGAAAATAAAGAGATTGCAGTTGTCGAACCACCAGAACAGGCAACAAAAAAATATTTATTTTATGTAATCATTTGACCACTTTGAACGCCGGGTTCTTCTGAGACGTTCCAGTCTTTTTTTTTTAACATGACACCATGTCATAATTGACCAGAGTAGTACCTCCTTCATGACGATATCGCACAAAACTGAGTGAAATATACAGATGTCTCTGCACTATGTAGACGCATAAAAAACTGCAACGTTTTCATTTAGTCTTAAGACTGCGCAGACAAAAGGTTGTACAAAACGTAGCGTCTGGACCCGGCTTTGTCAATAAATAATAGATAAAAATTAATTGTGTTAAAAATTTATTAATTAAAACTATTCTAATTTATTATAATCTTCCTTTTTGTGTGGGTACTTGAACAAAACAAACAAAATGCGTTTTTTTTTTTTTCAAATATTTTCTTTTTTGTTTTATTTCGTTTCTTTCTTTCCTTTTTCCTTTTTTATTGTGTGTTTTGTAAAAAAAAAATGCTTAAATGTGTAGGATCTCCGGCTGATTGCCGTGGGCAGCTAATCTTTAATTACATGGAATGCTATACATTTTAATAAAATAACATAATTTGCACCTAAAAAAGTTATCACTATATACACAATGGCAAACCGACTGGTCTTTTCATTTTTTAACACGGGCATAGCCGTGCAGGTACCGCTAGTTATATAATATAGGGCTAATTCTGTTCCTGACAAAAGTGGTCAACGTAGACAGGTGGTCAGTTTACAAAGGGGGTCAACTTTACAGGTTTTTCTGTACTTTTATTTTTATTGGCATGTTTTAATTTTTATTGAAAGATACATATTTTCATCCTCTTCATGAAAATGAAATATTTGCATGCATAGTTAGGGTCTGTTCATAATTGATGTCGCACTTTTTTTTTTCAATATTTTTGATCCCCTCCCCCCTTTTCACAAAATGTCACACTTCATCATACCCCCCTTTGTCACTCCCTGCGGTGACGGGAGTAGAATAGCCCCGACGTAGCTGTGCGTGTTGTAAGAGGCGACTAAAATAGCATTATCCGATCCGGGTGACGTAAGGCTTGCTTTGTAGCATGACTATGGCCCCGGGTCGGTAAAGCAGGTCGGCAAAGCTCTGCCAGCCCAGCCCCTTATGGCTGGTGCTGGTTGTCAGTTTGTCAGAGAGTTTGTGGGAAGTTCGAGGAGGACAGCGCTGCAGCCGCATCCCCTTCTGCAGGGGGATAGTCCGTGAAGGCCTCGCTGCTATATACGGTATGGCTGTAGTTGCGTTTCGTACCCCCCTTTGTCACATGTCAAGCTACATCACAAAAGTATATGCACTTGCAGTTCAGAAACAAAGCACTGCGTTATAGATCACGTTTCTAATTTTATTTTTGAGCTTTGAATGACACGTGCGAACAGAATAATAATAATGATCACATGTGTACTTAATTTGTATGAAATGAGGGTATGGTTTACAACACAAAAGATAATTAGTATAGTGAAATATTAGTTGTTCGAATTCTGAAAAACTGCCCACGCAATTTTATCTTAAAAGTGTAAATGCATAAGAAAATTTTCTTTTAAACTTTTAACAAAAAAGAAATTTAACCCTTAACCAGCATCGGTGTTTTCGATATAAAATAAAATCGATCAAACTTATGAAAAAAAAAAATAATAATAATAAATTTAATTTGCTGATGTTAAATGTTTTTATAGAAACTAAAATGTGTGATGTCACACTTCTTGTTACCTATCTCCTCCCCTTGTCACAAACTGTCACAATTTCTCAAACCCTCTCTCGAAGCGTGACATCATTTATGAATGACCCCTATATAATGATAAATTAGTTGAAGTTCAGAGGGGAAATACGCGGCATAGCGTAGGTTCTGCTTTTGGGCGATGTAGAACTAAATTCGGGAAGAAATATATATACTCACGATCAGGCTTGGAGTAATCGCGATTACGTAATCGTAATCTCCTGTAATCGATTACATTTTGGCAAAATCGAAATCGTAATCGTAATCTGACAATGGCCTCTTATAATCATAATCGAAATTGCGTAATCCCTTTTCTTGCGAATTTTTATCGTAATCTAAAGGAAAAAATCTGTAATCCCTTATTAAATCAAAAATCATAAATTTTTTATTTGTGACACTGTTGCCATAATGAGTTGTGTGCATAATATCGGCTAATTTTTCGCTAATCTAATCGTAATCAAAATCGTAATCGGTTATCATACTCGTAATCGATTACTTTTAACGACTGTTATCGCTGCCGTAATCGTGATTACTTTTTGGCAAAGGATTACATCGTAATCGTAATCGACTCCAAGCCTGCTCACGATTTGTGTTTGTGAATTTTAATATGATGTTTTTAAATTTTTGCATAAATCGTAGGGGAGGGAGGTATTGCCCCATCCTGACATCTCTAAATAACGATACTGCTCGAAACGCATGCCTAAGATTTCCACTTGTTTGAGGAGGGGGGGGGGAGGAATAAGTTATGTTAACAGCACTTAATGTTATCATTGAATTGCAAATGAGACTATATAGAAACTAATGAGACCTTCTAATGGGACGCCCCCTGCCGTCATAAGAGTGGTTTACAGAAGGCTTTTTCGAATCGGCTATTTTTTCAAAATCCTTCCAGCACTGAACTTCAACAAGTAATATTGTGGTAACACGTGAGTTTTGTTGCTGGTGTTGTAAATTGCGATGGTAATGAGTCAAATTGTCGTGTTTCATTGGTCCTCTAAGAATGCCAGGATTGTTTAAAACGTAGATAATTAGAAATAAGGAAAGCATTCGTGTTTATTAAAGTTGTCTGCTGTTAAAAGAATTTGCATTCATTTCTTGTAAAAGAAGTTCAGGAGAGGGCGTTCACTGTTTCTTTAACCAATGAGTATCAAGGAATGATTTACGGAGCTGAATCCACTGACCACGTTTGGACATCCACTTTAAGAGGAATCACCAATTTTGAAGCTGTCATGAGTTTCCTCTCCAACTTTTTTTTTTTTTTTTTTCATTTGGAATTTGGATCCGTAAATTGCTTAAATATTCACCAATTTGTATTTTCCTAATTTTTAATTTTCCTTTTCTTCTCCAAATAATGAAGAGGCTCGTTACGTAGCTTTGAATGAAGTAAGATGCAGAAAAAAATTGTTCTTTCTAGTAAATAACATTAATTAATATAGTTCACTGATTAAAGAAAAATTTACTGGACCAAAATAACTGCTTGATCTTAAAAATAAGTGAAAAATTATAAATGTTTAAAGAAATTCAGTAAAAAATTCAGTAAAAAATCATAATTTTTTAAAACCTTTTGCTTAGCATTCATATTTTACCAAAATGGAGCACTGTGAATTTATCATAAACGACGATTTCTGTTTATTGAAAGGACACTTTTACAACTTGTAACATTAAGGGTATTATGTCTTTAACTGTGAAGCAACAAATGATGAATCTGGAAGAAGATGAAGAAGTGCTCTTAGTTTGAAAAAAAGAACGAGGCGGGGGGGGGGGGGGCATTGATGTGTGCCCTATGAAAAATGGCTTGCAGAAGGATTACTTCTATTGGGAATTCTTTCTATCTTGCTATTTGCACAGGTCACAAGTCTAAATCGGTCCCGGTGAACATCCCTTGTCGTAACTCTAAAATTCGGTACAATAGTTTTAATTTAAATATTTTCGACTTGGAATCTTATATATTAAAATCCGAGGATATACCAAAGTATCTATCTATGTCGCGTTATCTCCTCACGAAAGGCTGGGAGTTAAGAGTCAAGTAAGGTATTAAAAAATTCGACATTTTCCAAGCAAGTCATTTTGCCTATTCTCAACGCTATGGAACTTTAATTAGCGGAGATAATTATCAAAAACGCAATAATTTTTAAAACGCCGCTTTATTTTATATGCATTGTTGCCATTTTAACAAATCAAATTGTAATCAACGTTTCTAGCATTTTGATGCATTGAATTAATGTGCGAGAATAAATAGGGAAAAAATCACTTTTATCGATCGTCTGCGAATATATTAACATGTGTAAAGAAATGACAAAAGAAATATCGAGAGAGGCGAAGCCTACCATTTCTGATAAATTTAAAGACGATATTTTTCGAAGTCCACTATTGTCCTAAGAGTTATTCTTCCATTCAAGATAGATATCCGGTGCAACACTGTAAAGCCTACCATTTCTGATAAACTAGAAGCATAGAATATTTCGAGTCAATTTCTCCGTGAGGGGGGCATGAGCAATATTTGAGCTATCCCGTGCAACGCCGGGTGACGCAGCTAGTATAATATTAAAATTTGTTAAAAGTGAAACGCTAGATTTCTTTCTCTTTTTGACTTATTTTTACGAATACTTCAGAAAACACAAAGCAGTGAGATTATTCTGCCTGGTTACATCACAAAACGAAATACATAATTTTGGAAAACGATAAAAATGGTGACCCGATATGCAACCTCGCATACTTATTCGAACCTCGTTATGCCTCAAAACGGCTTTTAGTAGGGAAATATTACGGCCCATAAATTACGACACCGAACGGTCGCAAACATATCGGGCGGTTTATTATCTTTAGATCTTTAAAGATAGGCTGCACTAATGGAGAATGGCTAATTTATTGAGAAATACAGCTCGCTTTGAAAGCATTCACAAAGCAGAAAATATTATGGCACAAGGTTTTCCATAAATATTTTATGGAAATCTTGACTTTGGGAGAATTTCTTGGTCATTGGCTTTTCATATCTTGATGTGGAAGTTGTTACCGAAATATTAACATTTATGTAAAGCACAAATAGCTGCATAAACCTTATCGAATCAGTATTGCTTTGGTTTCAATAAAGATTTTAAAGTCTTACGCATTTTTGAAAGTGATATATTGAAAAGATCATAAACTTTACATCAGATTAAGACAATTGGGTCCTATAGAACAAATATATTGCTTAATTGTTTACTCGGAGATGCAAAGGAGCATATTCATCACCACGACTAGTATAGCCTGGAGCAAAGGAGAGTCAGAGGGGACATGATTCAGTTGTTTAAATTCATTAAAGTGGGAAATGTTGATGGGCGACAGCTATGTGCTGAAAGTAGAACCAGAGGTCATTGTTTTAAGCTTTTCAAATCTCAGGCAAATCTTGAAATTGGGAAAAATGACTACTTCAATAGGGTTATAGGCAGTTGGAATAGTTTACCAGAAGCGACTGCTACTTGCAGTGGGGTAAAAATTTTTAAGAAAACTCTTGATGTTCATTGGGGACTGCTAAATTGACTAGGAGCAGCTTAGCTGGGCCCTGAGCCTGTTGCTGGTCGTCACTTTTGTATTTGTGTCCGTTATTCAAGATATCTATGAATTTTTTTCCATAGTCATCAATAATATGATGGAAAATTTACGCATAATTTAGCAATTATATATGATTGAATTTAGGTGTGATTAAAATTTACAGTTGATAGAGAAAGTTGTGTCCCCTTCTTTATACACTATAAAGAAAGTTTAAATATATATATAACGTCTGTGGAAGTCTTGTCAAAAGTGTTCTCTTAATTTTTCTGTAGACTCTGGAAATTGCATTTGAACGGGAGACAGTGGAGATTCCGATTGTTAAGAGAGAATCTCTATAAGGGCTTCCTATTGAATCCACAGAAATTCTTCGTAAAGCTTACAGAATTATATGAAATTGAATTTAGATACGATTAAAATTTACATCTGATAAAAGACTGTTGTTTCTCTTTTTTTTTTTTTTTTGTAGACTAAAGAAAGTTTAAATATATAAAGAGCGTCTGCAAATTTTGTCAGAATTGCTATCAGAATTTTTCTGCAGACTCTATGCAAATTGCGTTTGAAGAGAAGACAGTGCAGATTTTATTGTTCCTAGAGAATCTCTAAGAAATTTTCTATTGAATCCATACATATATTCTTCGTTTATAGAAAATGCGTATGGAGAATATAGACACATTCTGGAAAAGTTCAACGAAGTTTATCAAGATTGTTTAAGTAACTTTTTATGTTCATGAAAAATACGCATTGACACTACTAAATTATTTTAAAGTCTTAATAAAATTTGTGAAAATTTTCTACTCATATCAGGAAATTGTTTATACATTACGTATAAAATACATGTACAACAATGTAGTCTTGTTTTTTTTTTTTTTTTTTTTTTTTTTTTTTCTAGATGTCGACGGAAATCATTATAAGTCTTTGCGCGATTTCGCCCGAAAAATGCATTTTTATGGCTAGAAAAATCTATAAAGTATTATATATGGTTAAAACATGGTCTAGAGCATTTATACAGAATGTCAATAGTGTCATTTTTTTAGAAATGCACAGAATAGGCACACTGAGTGTTTGTTGTCAGGAACACACCATACCAAGGCCTCTAGAAATCAATCCGGTTCTAACAGACAGCGAATGCAGGTATGAAAAAGGTACAAAACCATTGTCAACTTCGGTGTTTGCTTTGTCAACAGATGTTGATGCCTCGGGTTTCTTATTTAACCAGATGTTCACTAATCGGCGGCTCTTTTTCGCCTCATTACTGAAGGGGGCATAACATTTGCAGTAATTGTTGCGTTTGCTTTTGGCAAAATGGAACTGTGGGAAAATGGATTTCGTAATTGTTGTCGTCATGTTGTAAAAGAGCTGACAATTTATTTGAAATTATTGTTTCGAAGAAGATTTATCCTTTTTCTTTTGAATACTACTAGGAAATGTTTTTATTGTTCTTGTTATTGCGCGGCGATTGCCTGTATCATGGTTAAAATGAAAGGTTGCTATGTTTGGCCTGATATCGCTAATGGGGCGTTAAAGTAATACCATAATTATCGGTATATAGCCCGCATCGTTGTATAGTCCGCAGGAAGAAAAATTCATTCTAAAAAAATTAAATTCAGTGTATAACCCGCACCTAGAAAAAAACATGGGATGCACCACTAGAAAACAAGACATTCGCCTGTAGCGCCCGAGCCCCAATCTGCTTTGGACCATTGTTTCGAAAGCTACGTTTTATTTCTCTGCATTTTGTTTTGCAGGAAAAGATATTTCGATATTTTTGAACGGTAGTTGTCTTTTTAATAATATTTTTTTTATTAATTTCATGTGTTGCCCGCCCCGTTATATTGCCCGCAGGTAGTAAAGAAAGAAGTGTTTTTGTAGATAACCCGCGGGCTATACACAGATAATTACGGTAATTTCGTATTCCATGAGCAACATTGGCAATGGTAGTAATTCTGAAAAGCATTCGGAGACGCCTTGGAAATTCTAGGGCACAGTACAGTTTTAGGAAAACTCATGAATTTTCCCCTAAGTTTCGCATTTTAATGAAATAAGAAATTTTCTTTCCTATTTGAATAACCTACTAACAAACAATATTTCATTTCAGGAAACATTCTGATTAAAATTTCATGCATTCTTTTTTGTCAAACATTTGAAAAAAAACCTGTTGCGCAGATTATTGAAATAAAAAAAATTAATTGCAAACGATTTTTCGTTACCAAGTTAAAAAGATTGGTTAGTTTTCATAATCGTGTAGGCGCTAAGTTCAAGTCAAAAATTAAATAAAAAGATCGAAATAAAAGAATAATATTAATAATAATTATAAGTCAAAAATTATCCATTTATCTCGAGAAAATTGCATTAAAAAGCAACAGAATACATTCACACACATATAAATACATGACATTTCTCCACATAGAGTAGTTGCCCCTTCCTGAACTTCCTAAAAGAGGGGCATACTTTCTGATGCCCCTTTTCACTATTCCGCAGGGCACTGTCATAGTCAGGTAACAATACATATTAAAGGTAAGGAATGAGGGCATTGGTTTAGTCGATTATAAAATCTGTAATCATAAAAATGCCCTTTTTCTTCATTTCACTTCTTATGAGTTTTGAAAAATTGGCCCAACCCAAGCAAAAAAAAATATTTATACTTGATTCGAAAGCCTGATGACAGAAATATCGTGACCTGAACATAATCACCTGACCCACTAACCGTGAAGTACTCCTTTTGGCAAACTCAATCCATTTCAAAGCTGACGAGATGATTTGAAAGAGCCCACGTTCGAAAAAATATCACGATGCAGTCACACCAAATCACTGCTTGCAGACGATTTTGAAATAATAATATTATCATTTTCAAGAACAAAAATAATACTTGATGAGGGAGAAAAGAAATCGAATAAGAATGAGGAAACGGAACTTACGTTTAACGTTAGTACTATTTTTTCCCTAGCATTCTTTCTTTTTCCCTACCAAGCGCTTGTAGAAATTTAGTTTTGCATTCGTCATTTGGAATTTGAGAAGTGCATCATGGCTCGTTTGGAGAAATCGTTTCGGTGAAAATGGCATTCCGACTCGGGTTTTGTAAAGTGAAATAATGTGAACGATTTTGTAGATTCTAAATTTTTATTCTTTTTTTTTTTTTTTTTTTGTTGCTTCCCTTCCTCCTGCTGCTGGGTTGCTGTTCTGCTCAATACTAGTACTAATAGTAATTATAATAAACGAGATTTGTATTCCATAACGCGTTGCAAGCAATAGAAAGTCTGTGAAAAAAGATTCATCACTCGGAATTAACTTCATCGGTTTAATATCTTGTTTTTGTTAACTGCTCGTTTTGTTTCAAAATTTTAGTTTATTTATTTAATTAATTTTTATTTATATATTTATTCTATTATTTTAACATTGCTGTTATTTATTTATTTATTTATTTATTTTTCAATTTTCTAAATTAACGTTTTATTGCTCACACAAAGAACACAAAAGGTTTTCTTTTCTTCTAATGAAAAATTTTTTTAATGAAATATTTTCGAAAGAAGTTTTTTAAATTTGGCTGTAAAATATTTTTATTAAGACCTCTATACGTAAATTAATTTAATGACTTCGGGAAACGAGTTTCCATTGAAATTTACTTTTGGAATTCTCGAAAAAAAAAAGAGTTCTTCGAGAAGCAAAATGAAAGATATTCTTTATTTATTCAGCAGAATCCTATAGTAGTAGAAATCTCTTTCTCTCCCTCTCTCTTTCTCTCTCTCTCTCTATATATATATATAAGAGAGAGATATTTCAAATTTTCATTGCACTTCTATGCATAAAATAGGAATTTGAAAAAAAAAAACAGAACAAAATTTATCCATGCTAATGTGCTTGTCTACAGTTTCTAGTTAAGAAAATATGTGCATTTTAAAGTTATAAACAATAAATATGAAAATTTTCAAAATATCTGATGATTCCATAAGACTTTCTCGTATGCAAATTTGAGTCTATTTTATATTTATTCTCTGGAAACATAGTTTTTTCGCTTTAAAGTCAAAAAAAGAAAAGGAAAGAAAAAAAAGAAAAGAAACAGCACCTTTTGTTTTAAAAACGTATTTCAGAAACTGCTGAGACGAAATTTCGATTTTGTCTTTATTATTATTTCTTTACACGGAAGCAGTTCAAACACAACAAAAGGCAAATGACAACTACTATTATCTTTATGTTTAAGTCTTTAGTTCATATTTTTACATGATGTGAAGTTTTGAATTAATAAATTTAATAGGATTCTAAGTATGATGTGAAATTTCTTTAGACCTTTTAAGGAAGCACATTAAAATCCGACTGATTAATGTATTTCCGCGTTTATTTTAGGAAAATTAAAATAAATGATACATCTATGATACAAATATTTTAATGAAAACATGTAATGATTCAACACGTTGTAAAATGTTCGTTTTATTTTTATCACCTTGACAGCACAAATTTTCAATGCAAAGAACCCATTACTTCGGGATTTATTCGTGAACGAGGCAGTACTGTACTTGAAAAATTTTAGAACTCCGCGAACGTGAAATGTGACGCAGATGATTTAACTGTACTTTTTGTTATTTAACTTTCGGGTTACTAGCAAGGTATTAATAATAATTTAACTTTATGCAAGTAAACTATAATGAAAAATAATTTTACGTTATTTGAAGCACAAATGAGCATTAAAATGCAGACATATGTTTCGGGATTGCTTGGAATCCCTTTTTCAATGCGAAAGGGAGCTCCTAGATGCCATTGAAAAAGGGATTCCAAGCAATCCCGAAACATATGTCTGCATTTTAATGCTCATTTGTGCTTTAAAATAACGTAACATTATTTTTTATTATATCAGGGTATTGTAAAAACTTTTTCGACGAAAATACCACGATGACTTGCATCGCAGTGCCGTTAAATTATTGTTATTTATTCAGTCAATGAGATGAAACGTGAAACAAGAATGCGTTTATTTTATCTGTACGCTTCTGTTAACTTAAAATACTGGTTGTTATAATCTTGTTGAGCTTTGATTTCTCTCAGAGAAATCTTAATGCAAGAACTTTTTTTTCCATCTTTGCTTATTTGATTTGAACGCTGTTTTGCAGTTTTACGCAGTAAAAAATATCTTGCCATTAAATTTTGCAAGGAAATTTTTTGCGTTCTGGCCTAATTGCGGTTTTACGTTAGACACAGGTACTCAGATAGAACTTTTTATTGAGAACATTTACAAGCACATAACCTGTATTGACCTAATATTTTAGTACCTATTTTTTGACTTAATATTTTAAGGTTATTTTGCAAACAAATTTGATAAAATTTAGCATCAACTTATATCGGCGAAATAGTAGTTCAAAAAAAATTTAAATGATAAATGTGTAATTTTTTACTATAAAATTCCCTTAGACAACAAGACATTTTTAATTAAAGAAGTATCATTTTGCATGCCCATTTTTTAGGGAATCAGGAAGAGCCTCCCCCCCCCCCCCCCGGCTATAGAAATATTGTGTATTTTTTGTTTATACGTATTTGCATGCACTTAGTTGTTTTTCAATGAGTTTAGGGAGCGTTCATAAATTATGTCACGCTTTTTTTTCATGTATTTGACCCCTCCCCCTTTGTCACAAGCCATGCTCTGTTGCATAAGTATGATGTCACACTTCTTGTTACCCCCTCCCCTACCCTTGTCACAATTTGTCACATTTTCAAGAACCCCCTCCCCCCTAATAGCATGACATCATTTATAAATGATTCCTTACGCACTTTACTTTTCCCCTCCCCCTGCAAAAAAATTAAGTGATGGCCCTGTCACCCTTTCAAGTCTCTGTTTTTTGATCAAAACAGATAACTACTGTTATATTTTAAGTTCAAAATCTATAAAAGAGTTTAAAATGCTAACTTGATGGAAACCGTTTAGGTTCGTTTCACTGAGCATTCAATTCATTCACTATTTTATACGATAGTGCTGCCATCTATTAGACACAACTGATAATTGGTTACTATAAATCTCTTAATTATAAGGGGTATAGAAGAAAAATTTTCGTTCCAGCAAAGGGGATCATTTGATCATTCATAAATGATGTCACGCTCCGAGGGGGGAGGGGGTTCGTGAAATTGTGACAAGGGGAGGGGAGGGGAAGGGTAACAAGAAGTGTGGCATCAGCTTAGTCAACATCGCGTGACAAAGGAGGGAGGGTATGCTGAAGTGTGACATTTTGTGACAAAGGGGGGAGGGGTCAGCTATGTGGGACAAAAGCGTGACATGAATGGTCCCAAGGCAGAATTCAGAATTAGGGTTTGGCATAATTATTTCAACCACCTAATGCCAACGGGAGAGATTATGGAACCTATTTTTAACGGTTAGATTGTACTACAACAAGAAAAAATTACTCATTTCCTCCCAAGTTGCAAGATGATTAAAACCAGTTCTTAAAACTAAACATATTTTTAATAAAATCAGTCAAAGAGATTATTTTGATATTTTCATATCTACAAAATTTGGTTAGCCTGGTTTGCGGGTTGTTTTTTGTTTCCGGAATAGAGATAGAAGAGAAATTTTAAAGAAACTGATAAATAAATATACGAAAGATAAGAAGCTAAAGAACAAAAAAGAGACTTAAAAATGTGTTAGAAACTACCCATCTATTATAAAAATCATTTCAATGCGATAAAGGAGGGTGATACAAATGCTTTTTGGCTGTTCCTTTCTGCTTTGATGCATCAAGTGTCTGTTGCCGTTAATAAGAACAACAGTATTTTTAATAATGTTTTTTATTAATATTTTTAAAATACCCTCAGTTTATAAATACCCTAACAAATAGCTGTGGATGAATAAAATACCAGTTTTTCGGGTAATTACCCGCACATTGGCATGACCTGCTTTCACTTCAAATTAAAAAGAAAATAGATTGTTCATGTTCGCAGTGCGTGTAGCTTAGATGCGATGGAGTACAGCAATAAAAATTGTTAGTTTGAGTTTACCAAGTTCCGAACACTGAACAAAATGTTCTTAAAAAAATTTAACTCAAAAATTTCTACATGAAATTCCGAATAGTGAGACTGAACTGCTCTCGAAAAGTGAGGGACAGCGCGAACGCAACCCAGGTTACCCCTCCGATGTGCAACGAGGGACCTCTGCTCAGGGGAGCTACCTCGTTGATTTAGGCATGGTCAGTGCCGATTGAAAAAACTTTCAGGAATATGTAGTACATTTCGTCATAGAACTAACTGATTAGTACTTTCCTTGATGCAGTTTCAATGTGAAAAAACCGTTCTCATTGGAACACAAAAATACATATAAGGTCCTGTACCACATTCAGTAATCTCTAAAGATTTTGATTTTAATCGAACCTAAATTATTTACTAAAAAAACCTGCAACTATTCCTAAATCGAACCACTCTTGATTTGCCAACATTACGTCAGCAATCTTAGGTATGCATCCGTGTTTTTATCCTTTTTGCCAATAGATGGCGCGAAATACCGTGAAGCGTATGCGAATTTGTTTCTGTTTAGAAATTTACGCTGCCATAAAAAAATTAAAGACATTCAATTTGTGAAGAAAAAGAGCATAACTCGTTTCATAAGTAAATAATACTTTTAAAAGATATAAGTGATTAATACGAAAGATAAAAATGCTAAATAAAAAAGCAAATAGTCGTTTCTCATCAAAGACAAGTTAATTTTGAAAAAAGAAATTCAAAGAAATGAGACACATATAAAGTAGGGTCTCTTTGAACGAAAATGCACGCAAGAATATCCTACCTCAAACGTGTAATGACTAAATCAAATACCAATGTTGGAAATTTTTATCTACCAATTTCTTTCTGTATTTTTTTACAATATTAGACCGATATTCATGCTAATTTGAATCCGCTTCGGCAGTACATATGCTAAAATTGGAACGATACAAAAAAGATCAGCTTGGGCCCCTCTTTATTTTTCTGTCCGACTTTTTACCAAATGTCCAGCCTAACTTGCTGGTCTGTCCGGCTATTGGGTTTGGCGACCTGGCAACTCTACCCCTGCACAAGGATGACACGCAAAATCGTGAAGCATTCCTTATTTTATAGTTCATATCAGTAGAGTTTTTAAGTATTCGAATTTTTTTACTTCACCTTCTGTAAGAAAATCTATCTCTTTTTGAATTACAGCAAGGTCTAAAGTAGCGTTTCTAAATCGTTTTGATAAGTGGGTCCAATTTTAAAGCCGACTGTTACCGTGCTTTCTTCAGTAATATGACTCAAATGCAACGTTCTGGTACTGGATTATTTCCAATAAAAATGAAATATGCTTCGAATAATATTTTTTGGATTAATATATATATATATATATATATACAAAATTAGCAGCTAAAATGAAAGTTAAACTTTTAATGAGACGAGTGGTAGTGATTTTTATTATCGCATATATTCTGCATATCATGAAGGACAACATGACAAAAGTTGAACACATCTGTTATTGCATGTTTTTAGGAAAAAAAAATTTCGTAGACTAAAATTCTTACACTGTTTTAAAAGTGGACTTTAATGTGTGTAAGTGCACCAGAATTTATTACATGACTTCAATATGTAATATCTGAAATGAGACAAAAAGGTTCTATTTTGTTGCCACATATGGAATTTATATATTCGAGAAAAATAAGATTGAAATGGGCGACTCAGCGAAAAGATACTTTTCAATCTCCCCTTTCAAAGAAATCTGCACATATTTTAAAAATTGTGTGAATTTCTGTATGAAGTTGTACATTTCGTACAATACAATTTATTTTATAATTTTCAAAATATTTCGAAATGTTTGTAATTTTAATTATTTAATTGTTAATATTACTATAAATTATGGATAATGATAATAATTCTAATAATAATAACACTTTGTGCGACACACTGCGACATGGATTGTGAACATCCAATGATACATATGAAACATTTTGAATCATAGAATAGCATTAGAAACCAGTCGCTTGCAATGAGAGACATAGAGGTTGCGTTAATTTCGTACAATCATAAAAACCAATTTCTTTTTGAACAGGAGGATCTTCGTGTGCAAGCAAATTTTGATAACCTTTGACTAAACGTAGCCTATTTGTTTAGTCAAAGGTTACCGTCAGTCAACCGGGGTGAGTTTGCCACATCCCTCATCCACGGTGAGTTTGCCAACGCTTCAATTTAAAGTTTGCACTATTTCTGAAGCTTGACAACTTACAAAGGCTACTAAATTTTGAAATGACTGGCCTAGTCCTGAAAATTGATACTGGGGTCTTGCTAGTGGGTGGTAAGTTCATTTTACCAACAATGTTATTTGTAATTTTCAGAATATAAATGACGGTGTTTTAAACTTCTAAGAGATGGAATGGAAAGCAAGAGTTGGTGTTCTCTTTTTCCAATATTTATTAAAGATATGTTTTTCACTATTTTCTTCAAAATTATTATCGTGCTCATAAAAAACTCGTACGGATTAATAATTAAATCGTCTAACATAAAGTATGAACTTTTTTTTTGTAATTGTTTCTGAAATTTTTCACTGAAAGGCATAGTTAAAGTGCGATTATTAGCCAAATTCTGGCAAACTTTCCGACTTACCTAATGCGTATGGGGAAAGTGCGTGCGAATATTATTGTTCGTTAGAAGTTTGATTAAAAAAAAAAAAAAGAAGATGGGGGATGGAGAAAATCAGGGACGTGCTGAATGGAAGAAAAAACTTTTTTTACCGAACTCCTGGGGGATGTAGTGTGAACAAAGCAGAACACTAGAAGAACGATCGACTGTTCGGCAGCATGAGGTGGGAGGAGATAGATCCTGATTTTTTCGGAATCCTACAGGAGAAATATACGATTTTTTTTTATCGGAAGAAAAAAAATTATGTGTTCAAAAGCGTTTTGATTGCCTTTTAAATGCATTTTTGTGCAATCAACTGTCAGTTGAATACTGTCAGAATGTAGAAAAATGCAGGGTACAAAAGTTGACTACCAGTGAAAATTATATTTTGCTAAAATCAGTGTAGGTCTACATAGCAGAAAGTACAAAAAAGAGAGGGGGAAAGAAAGAAAGGAAATGTTATTTTATTCGTAAATAGATAAGTAGCAAAATATTTAGCGAAGCTCGTGTAAAATATTAAAATAATGCGCTCCTCCTCTGCTATGATTTGAGTCATTGGAATTAATTCATTAATCAT
Source organism: Octonoba sinensis (assembly GCA_038502835.1). Classification (NCBI taxonomy): domain Eukaryota; kingdom Metazoa; phylum Arthropoda; class Arachnida; order Araneae; family Uloboridae; genus Octonoba; species Octonoba sinensis. Next base: position 26,482,938 of record CM076601.1, on the reverse strand, counting down.
TATTTCCCCTTTCTTCTGAGACAGTTGGTACTGCATTTAATCCTGTTTCCAAATCTGCTCTTCAGTCCTTGGAATATTTTTATGGGTTCACATCAACAAATGGGCACCAAATGAAAGATGGAGTAAAAATTGTACAATTTCATTGGAACACTAAACATTACTGTTAGAATTTCTTTGAATATTAACTGAGTCATCTATGTAAATTAAGTAAGAAACTGGTTTTAAATCATAACCGCGAAAGCTGCGGTTTGGTTGTGCAGTTAAAAATGCTTAGGATATCGGAAATCAGCTCGCATGTCTGTTGTGCAGAAGGAATTATAAATGTCCGAGAAAACATTGAGAATAAAGAAGCATTTAGTCTTGAGCATTCGAGTTGGTTCATTTATTGAGCAGTCTCATTGAAGACCACCATGTGTACTTGGGGATATGTGCATGTAAAATCCGTAGACCCCACTACCTCTCCCCGTGCGTAAGCAATCCTAAGGCCTCGGCTAACAGGTAGGGGTCTGGTGGAGAAAAGTATCATTCCCCTCCAGCTCCCAGCTTCGGCGCACCTAAGGCCTCGGCTAAGAGGTGTACGGGAGTCTGGTGGAGAAAAGTATCATTCCCCTAGAGCCTAGACCAGTTTGAAGATTCGAATTTTAAAACGAGGACGACGTAAAACGTCGAAGTAACTTAAAAAAAATCATTGAAATTATAACTTTAACATTGGGTTAACACATAGAAAATTTTTAGAGAAATCAACAACAGATTGAATTATTAAATATTTTGAACTATTTAAGTTTGACTATAAAAAATCTCACTGCACATCATTTAATTTATATACTCCTCAGAAAGAAAAGTTTGTGTCCCCAATGTAATTATTTACGTCTGATGAAAGGGAACATATAGTCCTTTCGCTACACCCCTTGCATACTACCTTATCCCCTACAATTAAGTGATATTGCCTCTTTTGCGAAGCATGTAAATCGACAGTGTTCAGGGTTTGGCGGTGTATAAAATAACTTTTCATACACTGTTCGAGAGCTTTGTAGATTTGAGCATTGTGAACCAAAAACAAAACTAGGCGAGGTGGGGGAATACCTGATTAAACCGGATGTGAGCAACGTCTTTAAAGCAAACTGTTATTTTTTTTATTTTGACAAGATTCGAGAGAAAAAAAGCTTTTTCGGTTATGCGTTGCGTTCAGCTGAATTGAAAAAAATCTAACGATTATAGAAATAAAAATGCATGCAGAATTCCGAAGCTCTCTCCATTCAAAGTTTTAAGAGTCTAAATTCTTTCCTAATCTCAGTATCTCATTGAAAACCACGTAAATCCATAACCTTAAGATTTAAATTCGTTCGGGCAAATATTTCCTTTGGGGAGAGCCATTTTGTTTGCCTACCATCTTGTCGCATTACTTAGCGCGATAAGACCGAGGCCCACCTGGTGGAAGAATCGAGCATTAGAGCAAACTCTTATGCTGCGGCACGCACTTTTAAGAGCTATCACATAGCACAAAGCTTATCGGTCCCAAGTGGAGTTGATGCTCTGAGGGGCTTTTCTTTTCGCTTTCATTCGAATATGATGCGTAATTAATTGCAAATTTCTGTGCATTCGCGCGTTTGGATGACTAATGTAGTTGGGCAAAAGCACCATTCAAGGTCTGATAACGTGGTAAGTATATCCGGAAAATACAGCTTAATGAGATTTTTCTTGGGAAAAGAAGAAGGAATTGCTTGAGGAGAGTTCATGGCCGTACATATGCCCGATTGACGAACTAGTGGACGTTAAGAAGAAATTACATAAGATGTCGAATTTTAAAGAAAAAAACTACCAAGATATTAACAGAGGTCGTGCATGGAAACTTTTTGGGACCCCACACAAAAGTAATTATCAGAAAAACGGGCCCAAAGAGATAATTCTACAGAAAAAGATCTGGAGTGTAAGAATACCTGAAATGCAATGTCTTTGTGGAATAGGTGTGAAGAACTACTGGTTATGGTTGACCACTGATTTAGCTATCATCTGCTTAAAATCTTATTGCATTGTTATTTTTAGTAAAGATGAAGAAAAAAGATTTCACGTGAAGTGTTTTTGTTGCGAGTAGGTTCGCTTTGGCAAAACTCTTGGATTCGTCCTTTACCATAGGATTTGACTGTCTGAATACTGTATTTGGCTGTGTTTGTTCCAGACCAAATGTGTGGTACGCGTATAGTGCGACCACGAAGGTCTGACACTTGAGCGCTTCTGCACATGTCAGAAAAGGACGAATCCATTACAGTTTTAGGGACATTCATTTTGCAGGTGCGTTTATTAGCACGCGAATCATTACTGTACACGACTGCGCATTCATTTATTTTCATTTTTATTTTTATATAGTTAGCCCTCGAACGCCCAAGTTTTGATATCGTCGTCTGCCTTGAGGCGGATTTGGGAGTTAGAGGGTTAATCCCCTACGCCAGCCCTTTCCATTCATGGTGACAGGTATGGGCGAGACCACGGATTGGCGAAACCTGTGTTTAACCTAAATGGCTCTTAATAACTCAGTAATTCCGCCTTCGTATTGATGGACTGGCGGTTTCTACTGAGTCAGTAAAAGAACTAGTCAGTCAACACGAGGATGGGTTAAGGTTCGCACGCTCTAAAGCCACACTCGATTTTGTAAGGACTTTAATACCCATATACCAGAAATGCTTTTTATTCTTAAAGAATTTCGCGATTCGTTATCAATAACTGCGTTTTATACGATTACTGGTGCATCAGTCCTTTCAAAATGGGGCGTGGCTTCAGAGTTCGGTGTGTGGTGACGTCTTTATGCCTTCATGAAGTTGTACATATTTTCGCTTTCTTTAAGGGTATTTGTAAATTTTATTCACTGTTGCATTCTCAAGTAAAATACATGCATACAGTACTGCTTTTCTGAAGAAACACTTTGAGGGGTCATTCATAAGTGATGTCACGCTTCGAGGGAGGGAGGGGTGTTCGAGATATTGTGACTGTTTGTGACAAGGGGAGATGAGGGGTAACAAGAAGTGTGACATTGCACATTTTGGTTTCTATAAAAACTTTTAAAATCAGAAAATTAAATTTATTTCCCAAGTTTCTTTGATTTTTCTAATTTGATTTAAAAGTTTCATCGATCATTTTGTATGTAAACACCGATGCTATATTTAAGGTTTAAATTTACTTATTTTTAAAAATTTAAAAGGAAACTCTCTTAGGCATTTACATTTCTAAGATAAAATTGCGTTGGTCATGTTTTCAGATTTCAAACAACTAATATATCTGACTGTTCTACAATAATTATCTTTTGTGTTGTTAACCTTAAGCTCATTTTGTACAAATTAAGTACACATGTAATCATTATTATTATTGTGGTCACAAATGTCATAAAAAGTTCAAAAATAAAATTAGAAACGTGATCTATGACGCATTGCTTCGTTTCTGAACTGCAAGTACATAGGGGAGAGGAGGGAACATGTGAAGAAAAACGACGTTTTTGTATATTTTTCAGTAGTGGTTTAAGATATCGGAGAAAAAAGTGGTACACATGATAGTTTACTCAGTCAATGATATTTTCATGAAGTTTTCTAATATCTATGTTACCGTTAAAGTATGAAATCCGTTGTTTTATAGAATACCTAGTTATTCCATGAAATAACTGATCGTATCCGTTAAAGTGTAAAACTCTCTTGTATTTCATGGTTTAACTAGTTATTTCATAGAATAACGATCTGCAGCCCGCTAAAGTGTAAAATAATTCATATTATATATCTCGCTCGACAAAAACATTTACCTTCCACAAGTGTGTCAACAAAAAATGTTTTTGTTTTAGAAATAATGTTCTTTGTAATTCCAAGTGTCATTTTAGTAATCCTTGTTGCAACAAATGATTTTATGGTACGTTTCCATAAATACCATTTATACGCTGCATAAATTAGATAAATTGCTTCTTTTTCATTTTAATTGTCTATCATTAGTTTCTTTATAGAATACCTAGTTATTTCATTTTAGATAAATTGTATATTTTACACTTTAACTGTCTCTCATTAGTTAATTTATAGAATACCTAGTTATTTCATGGAATAACTAGTTAAAGTGTCAAATTAATAACATATTACGCACTTTAACGGACACGATCAGTTATTTCATGGAATAACTAGGTATTCTATGAAATAACTGCATTATATACTTTAACTGTAACATCTATATCAATAAATTCCAACCTAAAAATTCATTTATAAACTACGTTAAATTTTGTTCACATCTGCCCCAGTGACGGGGCAGTTGTGAACATACCTGTGGTACATGTAAACACAGACGCATATATGGCATAAAAAACAACTAAACATGTCTATAAAGAATCATTTATTTCACAATAGTACTTACAATGAATATATATGAAATTCAATTTTTTCCATGATTAATGAATCTTAATTAAATTGCTTTATCTAACATTATACTAACTCAGTTTCACAGAAAAAGAATGGAAGATGCAGCTAGATGTGGGCCACCTGAAATTGTAGGTGGTGGTAATTTCAGTAGAATATCATCAGTGTTCATCATAGATATATCATCTGTTTCTGGGAAAATACAGTTTCCATTAGTTTTCCCCTCATGATTTGCACATATACTCCATCACTTTCCATTTTCTCAATACGGCCAACATAATGGGTTTTTTTTTTTTTTTTGTGGCAAATTCTACAAGGACAAAATCATTCGCAGCTAAATTTTCTGGTGTAATGTCAACTTCTGTACATGGGGAACCTGGAGAATTACTTTTTTCCAGATTGATTTCCGAATCAGAGTCACTATAACAACCTTTTACTTTTCTTTTTTCAACAACTTTGCAAGTTCTTTCCTTTCTTTGAAGCTTTCTTTTTTTAACATCAACTTTTAAATATTAAATAATAAAAATTTTAATCATTGAATATAAAAAAAATTAAGTATTCAATATTAAAATAACTAAAAGATCCTTATGGGGCACATCTGAACTGTCTCCATCTGCCCCTATATAATGTGCTCACATGTGCCCCTTATATCAATTTAAGCCTAATTTGATAAAAAAATGTATTTTTGTCATGAAATATTGAAATAACACTTCATAAAATCTTACTGCATGAATGCCACCTTAAGATGAAATGTTGAATTCACATAAAAAAAAACCGTTTAGACTGTTTTTACGACAAGAACTGGAGCATATGTTTTTACTTTTGCCTTCCAAATCAGATGATGTTATGATAACTGAAAAACAAATAGGCTTACAGCTTTGAAATTTCAGGCACGAGATAGTATTATTACTGCCATCTGCATATATTTTTTTCAGATTTTTTCCTTCATATTAACTGGGTGAAATGTGGTTTGTTTACATGTGCCTCCTCTCCCCTATGCTTATGTAATAGAGCGTGACATGTGACAAAGGGGGTAGGGGTGTGTAATGAAGTGTGATATTTTGTAAAAAGGGGGGGGGGGGTGAGGAGGTCAAATATATTGAAAACAAGTGTGACTTCATTTATGAGTGGTCTCTTACTTATTATTTTTTAACCATTTCTGATAACCAGGAATTTTCACAAACTCAGCCAACATTACTGTATTGGACTTCAAAAAAAAAAAAAAAAAAAAACAATCTAGAAGGTCCAGTGCTGCATTCTGATGACTAGGTTACAAAATCAGTTTCATATAGTACTCTTAATTCCCAGATAATTGTATTATCCAGTAATTCTGAAATCATCGCATTAAAGTTATTTTTGAATGCTGGTTTGAAGTTGTTGAAACATTTCTGAAGCTGTTCTGTGAACTATAATGAATTACAAAAATTCACCACCCTCCCCCCTGTGATGTTGTGAAATAAAAGATAAATAGTGAAACCTGCGTAAGTTGACAATTTGCGGTTCTGCAATTTAGTGGTCACCTTAGACAGGTGGTCAACTTATAGAGGGTGAAGATTTGTTGTTGTCATTTCTTACACTGTGCATTCATTTATTTGTAACTAATTAAAATATAGCTTCATGTGTGAACGTTACTTTACAGTAGTAGTTAGATATATTTTTTCAGTTATCTAAAATATCATTAGAGAAATTTAACCCGAATCACTTACAATGTATCCTATACAACTTGAAAAGTAAAGAACTTAGTTAAAATAAAGATAAACATCTTATTAACTATGTAAGTTACTTTTATAATAGTAAAGATTTCCTAAAATACATATTTTTTCAAAATGGCTACATTAGATCGAAGAAAAAAGAAGAAACTTATTTAAAGAATAAAAGAATGCTCATAGTAGTTTTCCCATATGGTTAACTTACAAAGAAGTTTAGGGAAACTTTATATTGATGTTTCAACCATCCAGACAAATACTTTTCTATTATATCATAAAAAATATCCTGGAGAAGCTATCTAAGTTTATTTTTTATCTTTTCAAAAATAGATAAACAAATAAATATAGTAATAATTAGGCGGTCAACTTACGAAGGGTTTTTTGTAATACTTCCAGCCAAATTTAGCGTACATAAGTGGTCAATATAGACAGGTGGTCAAGTTTCCCTGCATTACATAATATAGGACAAATTCCGTTCCTGACAAAAGTGGCCAACTTACGAAGGTAGTCAACTTTACAGGTTTTACTGTATTTAGAAATTTAATTTTTCTGGTTCAAACCTGCACAACTATAATATATATTTTTTTAAAAAATAATTCCTTTTAAAACGACATTCCTGAGATGGTTCAAAGTTACCCTGGTTGGGGAAATAGCTTTGAACTACGTTAATAATTCATTTTAAATAATTTGTATAATAAATATTCCTTAAGTTTTTGTGATTTTTCTATAGTTTAGGAGTTCCTTCTTCAGTTTTATGCCAGTAAATACATCAATAGTGTTAAAATATAAGTTGGAGAGCAAAAAAAATAGAGAAACTGTGGCTCAAACTTACCCTGAACGAATAGTATAGGAGGGATACACAGATATCGAAAGTTTGGGTTCATTATCCTAAGAAAGAGCGATTTGAGGCGGTGAGAGGCAAAGGGATGTAAGTGACTAAAGTATCATTTTGAGTAAAACTCGTTTGAAGTTTAATTCCTATACTAAATTCTAGAGGCTCTTCGTGTAAATATTTTTTTTATTTTCGAGCCCTATATGTATGTGTTAGTTTAAGTAAGAAGTTTGAAGTGTTTCTGATGATTAGATTTGGCGTAGGATTTTTTTTAAAAAAATAGCTTATTTTCACTTACACCCCTTTGCTTCTAACTAGTTAACTTACACCCCTTTGCCACTAAATGAAAAACGTGTCTTGTTCATTTTGCTAATTTATACAGTAACAAAGATCGTTTGTTAGTGATATAAACTCCATTAAAAACTGCATAATATTAATTTCGAATAATTATATTTATCAACAAACTAAAAATCATTGCCGTTAGACAAATTGCCAATTGCCGAAAACAAAACATGACAAAAATAAAATCTGCAGACGATTTAACCCTTGTTTTTATAATTATTATTCAACAATTCGGAATTCTTTTCCTATTTTTTTTCTTCTTCTCTGCTTTAAGTTTCGTAAATAGATCGTCTGCATCGCGTATTTAAACTAACTGAAAAATCAAATCATTTAATTTAGAGGCAAACGGATGTGAGTGCACTTGCATCCCTTTGCCACCAAACGGAATGCAACTTTTATTTAGTAATTTTTTTAAACAGCACTTTTTTGCAGTATCTGTCAAAGCTACCACTAAAATCTCTTTCCCACAAAACAGAAGGGTGTTTAATTTATCATTTGCACTAGCTATCTCAAAACTTTTAGTTTGGTCACTTACACCCCTTTGCTTCTAATAAGTGCCTGATTTTTCCTTTTGTTGCGTTCCCTCAACGAGCATTCAAGAGGGATTCATACATGAATGGACGAAGATTTACTGAAAAATACACTGCAAATAATTTTTTTTTTAAATTTTAATATAAATAACACATCATAAAAAAACTGAAAGTTAACAAAATATAATAAGTTTAAATTAATTTAGTTTTATACTGTTTCGTAAGATTTCTCTTTCATATACTTGAAATAATTAAAAATGAAATCTGCTCAAAAAAAAAACACTGTTAATGGCAATTATGCTGTAAATAATCTAACAATAAGTATAGGCAGTTATTTGATAGAGAGCGAGCGATACTGAAGCAAAACTGAATTCAATATTTCTGTGCCGCCATCTGCTACGGAAATTATTAACTAAGAGCGATTTTGATTTCTAATTTGGTATTGTAAAACCAATTTCAAATGCTTGCCATCAATTTGCAATGTGTTATCCGACAGTAAGTTCAAGGTATTATATTGTTCTTTATCATCAATTAAACATTAAAGTTCTGCTGATATCTGATAAATTCAAAAACAAAATTTTGAAATGTATACACGTTAATAAAAGGGAAAGTGAAAATAATTGAAAAAAAAAAACAATATTTGTATGTATATATATTTCATTCCCTTACTGACAAATCAATAGAAGGATAAGTAAACATTTCCATTTGAGTTCCTGAAAATCAAAATGAAACATACTTTTTTATCCAAGTAAAAAAGGTAAACTATAACAGTATAATAATAGTAATAAATCATACTTTTCTTCATATTGATTTTTACATTAAGTATTCACCCCAGAATGTAAACTAAATAGTCTACATTCTAATTAACGTCATTAAAAAGTTAAATAAGCTTTATTTTATTTCGTCAATTTGATTGCAAAAAAAAAAAAAAAAACTAAATTATCACGGAATTGTCATTTATGAATGTACGAAAACTCTTGTGATTTATGATTAAAAACTCCGTTCGAACCAGTGGCCCAACTAAATTGTTCCCTGGGGGAAGGAGGATTCGTTTAGAATAGTTGAAAACTAAAGTCGAATTAAAATTAAATTTGCATCTGTTATGCATCTTGCAATACTTTGAAATACTTCATAAGTAGCATTGCAAAGGGAATGGAGGAAAAATCTCTATTTATTCCCTGGAATAAATTGGGTTTTTGTGAAGGAAATTTTCAAATTGCTTAAGAAATGAACATTTTAGTTGTTATTTTAGGCTTTTATTTTAACGATTTTAATTTCAATGCTTTTGAACAATGTAAAATGCGAATTTAAAACAAGAAGTTCCGTCTAGAACTATACAAGCCTACTTTCCCGTATACACCGAATTCAAATTTATAATCTAGGCATCTCTCTCTCTCTGTCTTTCTCGTTTAGCTTTAGTTCTTAATTGCTTCAAATATACCTTTTTCAACGGTTAATACATATTCATTCAATCATTCATTTATTAAGTCATTCATGTATTTATTCACTCATTTATTCATTCATTCTTTCGCTTATTCATTTAATCATTCATTAATTCAAAAATATTCTTGAAAATCCCGATCAAAAAATTTCATAGGAAAATAGGCTGGTTAGTCTGGATGAACTTTCTATTTGTACATTTTCTACGTCATAAGAGCTTTCCGATAAAGTTTGTTCCAAGCAAATCGGTCCGTTAGATCAGGAATTATATAGGATTGAAATTTCCCCAAAGGCGGTATGTTAATTTTTTTTTTTTTTTTTGAACTGTTCAAAAATGAACAAAAATTGTTCAAATCAATATTTCACGCCAAGAACTTCTTCCAGTGAGCCAGTTCATTGGAACTTGGATCTTGTACCCAGCGTTTACATAATTTGCTTCATTTTCGCCCATATGCGCTAATGTTAAAAATTTCGCCGAGATCTTTCGAATGCAAAAAGAATTTTTCGAATCGGACTATTCGTTCAAAAGTTATTAGGGGGGACAGACCGACCGACAGACAGACAGACAGACCGACAGACACTTTTTCCCCATCTCAATACCCTACTTTCAAATTTTTTATTTTTCAATATTTTTTTTTATTTCTTAACTTATTTTTGACTTTTCTTGATTTCTAACGATATTTTCACGATACATTAAGCCTTCTTTCATGCTTTAATATTATTATTTTTACTTTTACGGGAAAGTAGGCTAAAAATAGCGTACAACTAAGAGAAACGCCAAATATAGGAAGCATACAAGAGAGATTAATGTCATTACACACACAGTCCCTGACCAATTTATAGAAGGACTACGGATTTGTCGTATTTTCATGTTTAGCACTTTAATGAGAAAATCCGTATTTTACTTATTTGGTAATGTTTTACTCAACAATGTTCACAATTTCCAGTAAAAATTCATTCACACTTACATTTAGGGGACCAGCCACAAATTGAAAAAGGATGGAAATATTTTGGATTATCCTGCATCGTGGAGCTGGGAATAAACTGTAAATTTCAGAAAATAGTTTAATTGCCATGTACAATTATTCCGAGCATTTTCGTAATAATTGTACTTTTACGCAGGCCCGATTTACATTTTGAATCACTATAGGTACAACTCATTTTGGGGGCCCCTCACGCAACAAAAATTTTTTAAACATAACATTCAGTATGTAAGACTTGGGGGCCCCCAAAGCGCAAAAACTAATTTGTTTTTCAAATGTCAAAGTGTCAGACTAACATTTGGGAGCCCCCAACGTGCAAAAGGATTTTGTTTTTAAATTACAAAACGTTTGAATGAATTGCCCCCCCCCCCCTCCCCCCCAAAGTGAAAATTCCTTGTGGTTTTAAAATAATTTTTCAATAAATTTTCTGTGAAGCAACAGAACACTAACAGTTTGTTTTTGAAAAATGCTATTTTTAAATATTTTTCTAAAAAATTTTAAATTATAAAAAAAGTTAATAATAACCAAAATTAGGGGCCCCCTGAAAGTGGGGGCCATAGGCCCGGGCCTCACTTGCCTGGTGGTAAATAAGGCCCTGCTTATACTCACGAAGATATTGGCATTTCTCCAATTTCCTTCACACGTTTTTGGCTTATAACACGCAAAGATTTTCACAAAACGTTACCAAACTTTTAGAACATTATAAAGTTATTTTAAAATTTAATACCTGAATAGGGACATAAAAGTTGTGACCGACTTGACAAAAGACATGCAAAATTATTAGAGGTTTCTCGCAATTGTTCAAATGTATTTTTTTCTTTTCCTTAATCAGTTCATTACCTGAAGTACCTTATTACTATGCTTCTTCCAGCGTCAGATCGACCACGAAGTTCTGACACTTGAGCGCTTCTGCGCATGGCAGAAAAGGACAAATCCATTCGAGTTTTAGGGAGTTCGTTTCGTAGGGGCGTTTATTAGCACGTGAATATGAATGTTTGCCTCTGTTTGGGGGGGGGGGGGGACGGGACATTCCTTAAACATGAATGGATTCTTCTTGGCACTCTGCCAGCCAGAGGTTGTTTTTTTTTTTCGGTGGAATTGTACCCTATATCAGCAGAGAACAAGGAACTGTACGAAGAGCATCTGCTTTTCAAGCACTCCTAACATTCCCAAAATTAATCTGTGTCATGAAAACCCGTGGGGGTTCGCAACGTGTATAAATCAAGATTAAAAATGTTTTTAAAGTTACATGGTTTTATTTAAGTAATAGTGGTCGAAAATCGTGTAACAAACTTCCGCGACAAATCAAGTTAAATAATATGACCGAATCCAAGCAAAGCTATCGTTGCCATTCGACAAATAATAATTCTGATAATTTCGTCAGAGCCAAAGTTAATATTTTTTTTCCTAATTAACGTTATAATAAATTATAAAATGGATGGAATTTTGTGCTGTCATCGAAGATAAGCTTGTGTGCAACGTTTGAAGATAATTTGTGCAGTAATAGTGGTCGAAAACCGCGTAGCACACTTCCGTGATAAATAATCAAGTTAAATAAAACCGTGTAATAATAATACAAAGAGTTAGAGAAAATTATATTGTAATGTCGAAATTTTAAATCACTAACACAAAAAAAAATAACAACGAAAAAATATTTTTTCATAAATGAATTTACTGTGCTTTTGATGACTCTAAAATGATTTTTGAGTTGAGTAACAAAGTTGTAATACTATATCAAATATTTAGAAACATCTTTTCTACCTCTGTACGGAACACATCACATTATTAGTGATATAAGTGTTTGATGAATCGAACGTTTATATCAGTTCGATTGATCGATTAACAAGCTTATTAGTGTTATTAGTAATAAAAGTTTCGCTTACGTGAAGTTTCATTTCTGAATGTGTTTAATGTTCTTTTAAAAAACATTAGTACTTTAAACTAACAGAATTACGTAACATTACTAATAATGTTTAAATTGCTTTTGCGATAACTGATCTGGTATTTATTATTCAGCAACTAAAATTCTGCTATAGTTAGTTTTGCCATCTATGAAGTAAGAGACTAACATAATAAATTATTTATTGAAGATGTCCTTAGTGCTGTCCATGCTGCAACTTAAGATCCTTAGTGCTATCCATGCTGCAACTTAAGAATTCGGCAGTAAGACCCCCTAATCATGGCTGCCCTGATGCACCAATAATGCTGATAATGTGTTTTTCAATGCAAAACTGATTAATTTTGGACTTTAAAATAACTATTTCAGTAATTATAGAGCTGACGAAACAGTAGAGTGAGTCAAAGGCTTCAGTCAATTTTAACTTATCAATGCTTTTCTTAAGCTACCAGTATATTTTATAATGGCTTACTATATATAGAAAAGCTCCTACCGCTTCTTCGGTATGGTATCTCTAAGCGTTGAGACGTTTTTGTAATTTACGTAAGTCTCTTTTGAATTGTACAAAAGGGACGAGTATAGAATAGTAGATCGCCTCTATGCTCAAGTATAATACACAATTGCCCGGCTTGGCTATTCTAAGTGAATTCGGCTATCTTTGAGCACATTTGGTCAGGAATAATTTGAAAGCATTAGCCAAACCCTTGTTTGACTATATTTTGTGAAACTTTACATAATTTAAAAAGGTACATTTATCTTTCGATTGAAATAATGTAAAAAACTTCAAAATTAAAGTAAAAATACTGTACAAATTAAAAAACAATTGAATGATTTCCTGTCAACAGTTCTTAGTGTATCAAAGAAGAAAATTTTTACATGGCGGAAACAGATTGTGCAAAGAAAACTACAGATTTTTTCAATGAAAAAGGTGTTCCTTGTAATTCCAAACCACGTGTACGCATTTTTTTCTGGGAAAAACTCTTTTTCAGTTAATAAAAGGTTCTAAATTGTGTGACAAAGATATTTTAAGCTTTGGCCACATTTGGTTAGGAATAACTTGATAGCATTAGCCAAACTGTTGCTTGACAATATTTTGTGAAACTTTACGTACTTAAGAAAAAGGGCATTTATGTTTCATTTAAAATAATGTAAAAAGCTTCAAAATTAAAGTAAAAATACTATATAAATAAAAAAAAAAAAGTTGAATGATTTTTCTCAAAAGCTCTTAGTGTTTCTGTCAGAAGTTCTTTGTGTTATTTAAGAAGGAAACATCTACCTTGAGGTAGAAGCAAATTGTGAAAAGAAAACGACAGATTCTCTCAATGAAAAAGGTGTTTCGTAAAATTCCAAAGATTGTGAACGCATTTTTTTTCTAAGGAAAAAACGTTTTTCATTTAAAAAAATGTCCAGGAGTGTTTGACAATGAGATTTAAGCTTCAAATTTTTTAAATTCTGCGTTTTCGTATAAGTAACAAAGTCACAGATTAATAAATTGAACGGAAATTTTCTTTCAAGGGGACATGCTTCGAAGTTCGAATGAAAAAATTCAGTTTAATCTCTCTCTTTGTTTGAGGAATGAAAACTGATTTAGTCATTTTCGGGTTTATGTCAGCGACAATAATATCAGATTTCACGGGATTGCTCTGATTGGCTTATTCTCTTTGGTCTTGAGGGGACTAGCTGATTCTGAATAGTGCCTTCAAATCTCAGATTAGTGTCCTGTCCAATGGAGATCAAGCGCAAGATCTACAGGAAAAACGTCCCTTTCCGAACTTGTTTGTGATTTGAAGAAGTCTCAGACTAGACAAACGAAGCGTTAGTCATCCATAAGCATACTGTTCTCCACCAGACCCCTACCTGTTAGCCGATTCCTTAGGATTGCTTGCTAAAGGGGCGAGGTAGTGCGGTCCACTGATTTTACATGCACGTATCCCCAAGCGTACATGGCGGATCAAAAGCGAGACCTTCCAGGTGGAAGTCCGACGCTCTAAAGTCTAGGCTACCACGGCCTGCCATAACCTCTTCAATCCAAGTGTACTCAATTGGGTACATTTTAAAATACTGCGTATTAACTACTGTTTGTGCAATTTGAAAGCTAAAACACCCAATTGTTTTTGAAATTAATCAACAGATAGTTTACTTCGTGATAACTCTTAAAATGATAACTTTCACTTTTTTTTTTTGAGTGTCATTGAAAGATATTAAAATTTATTTCTGTTAAAATAATTAAAAACAGATAATGAAATGAATGACACTTTTAAAATGGAAAATGATATGAATGGAAAATACTGTATTATTTAAATAAAGACATATGAGTATTAAATTAAAAGTATTTATTTAAATACTTATCTTGCATATATGTAAAAGCATTATGTTATGAAACTGTATCTTTGGTGCACCATCAATTTAAATAATACAATTTTGATAAATTGGAATGGAAAGATCAATTTGACTGCAGATTAAATAGTTACACATTAAAACAACATTAAATAAAAACATTCGAGCCTATGAAGTGATCGAGAAAAATGGCGCAAACACATTTCTATTTAGCAAGTCTTTCGCGGACAAGTGTTTCATAGAAAATGATTTGATCTAACCAGTGGAACATCTGAATCGACGTCAGATTATTCCAAAAGATTGATCTGAAAAGGAAGGTAAATCTCACCCGAAAGGCAGCACATCTATACTGGTTTTGTACCGAGCACGTGGGAATTGATTAATGTCAATCCAATTTGTTCTGACCAATCATTTGCTGTAGAACAATGATTCCTTCAGATGATCAGCTTCTTTCGATTTTTCTGATGGTAGACATCTATACCTTCAGATACTTCCTTCAGCAATGCTTAAAGACTTCAGACTTCTGGTATAATGCGCTTGTCCACATCAAGATCTTACTTCATCTTCAGATTTTTCCCATTTTTCATTTTTTGTTTCTTGAATATTAAACACAAACGCTATTATTAATGTATTTCACATATTATTTTTCATAAGGCTACTTTGCCTCTTTTTTTTTTTTTGCATTTTTTTTCCGTTTTTTTCTCCTCCCTCCGTTGTCTCTGCGCAATCTTTTTCGAACCACCATCGTCCTTGCACGAGAGAGAGAGAATCGAATGTTCTGGAAGGAAAGAAACTAGATACTTTTTGCTTGGTTAGCTCTGATTGGCTAACTAGTAGATTTGAAGTTAGTTACAATATTGCTTTATCAGATGCTGCCATCTAGCGATGAATTTGCTAATTAATAGTAAATGGTGAAATAATGTAACAAAGTTTACACTTCGTTTTAAGCACGGAAAACATTTAAATTGGGCATTCATTATTATTTAAACTAATTATTAATTAAAATTTAAAAAAAAAACATTTTAGTTATTTTGTTTTGTAATCATTTATTAACTCAGAGAACCAAAAAATTGCGTCAAAATTGTTTGTGCTTAGTTCTTGGGTCTGAAGAGGATAAACATACTGGATGGACCAAAGTATATAAGCTTGGATGATAAATCTGTTATTAATGATGGTCGGTGAAAGCATTCGGTAGTTTATGTTCTTTTTCATTCATTCTTTTCTTTTTCTTATTGACATGTCGGGCAATAATGTCAGAAAACACATTCAGTCCCTGGCCAAAATTAATAGACGCACTACGTATTTTCACGTTTAGTGCTGAGTCTAATCCAGACATCCGTTTTTTCACTTATTTGGTACTGTTTTAATCAACGATGTTCCCACTTTCCAGTAAAAATCATTCACTTTGCATTTCGGGGACCGGCCCCAAATTGAAAAAAAGGAGGAAATATTTTGGAAGATCCTGCATCGTAAAAGAGAAATCCGTTTTTTTTACTTATTGGGTAATGTTTTAATCAACGATGTTCCCACTTACCAGTAAAAATTCATTCACACGCATTTGAGGGACCGACCACAAATTTAAAATGGGGGATAAATGTTTCGGAAGATCCTGCATCGGAAAAAGCTGGGAATAAGCTGTAAACTTCAAAAATATAGTTTAATTGCCATGTGCAATTATTCTGTGAATTTTCGTAAAAATTGTACTTATTCTCACGAAGATATTGGCATTTCTCCAATTTCCTTCATACGTTTTTGGCTTAAGCACGCAAACATTTTTCACAGAACGTTACCAAACTTTCAAAATACTTGACAGCATAAAAATGAAGCATTATACAGAAATTTGGAAAAAAATATATTGAATATTTCATAATTTACGGGCATTTAAAGGAATTCATTTTTCACTGCTCATGCACGAAATATAGCAATTTCTAGCTGTCAAAATTGCAAAGCCAAGTATCTAGGGACACTCATAAAAACATTTCAGTTCAATGCCTTGAAAATTCAGAATGATATCGGCAATTTAGTGAGGTGCATTTGTTGCAAGTGCTTGCAGTCATTCAGTGCGGTTTGTGATAAAAATTGTTTTTTTTTTTTTTTTTTTTTTTTTTTTTTGTGAAGAAACCCTCTCCATCCACGTTCTTGGTAAGGATGGTAAAGAATTCTTCCCAAAAGTTAATCAGCATTTCATTTCAAAGTCCCACATGTTAATACTGCAATAATCCACTGCAATTCCGCCATAAAATTGAAAATTAAAATTTTGCACTTATTTCGGTATTAAACTGGATATACGAATATATATATATATACACACTAGTAAACCCGGCGGTCATAAGAAATGACCGCTGTTCTAGATATTATAAATATACAACTCTCCCAGTAACCGGAAATGCACATCAAATCAAAGAGACGTTTATCAGGTAGAACAGTAAAGATTAATGAATAAATAATAAAAATATAATAATTTCAGAAAAAAATATTCTTACCAAAAAAAAAAAAAAAACATCTAAGTTATACTAATCTGTAAAATAACAATATTATTTACTATATAATCAAATTGTTTGTGAAAAATATTTATTTACATCCAACATAATCATCGTCAAAACAATAGTTTTAACGAAACCTGGAAAAAAGAGCACTGCCACTTTAATATATATAAAAAGCGCAGACGATAAATAAATTAAAACAAAGAAAGAAGGATTAAATAAAATTCGTGTTTACATTCATTTTTAACGGAGATTGTAAATCCAGCGATGCCTCACTCAAAATGCCAAAGAAATGTTTCGATTATTAGTATATTAGACATGTGTTACAAAAATGGCAACTGCATTACTGTTACGCAAGCAACCAATAAACTATCGGCGACAAACACTTAAGTCGCTTATATATAAGATATATTTGCTCGTAACATCGCTCGATTGCATATACAGGGTGGGTCAGAAGTAACGACCCGGTTTTAAAAGGTTATTTAAAAAGAACTAATACAGTTTGAGACCTAAAACGTTTTATACTTTGATCTGTATATAATCCCATCGGCCTTCAACGGCAATGCACTGATGCAGTCTATTCTTCCACGCAGAGGGCCTCGTCTTCTCCGTGTGCATTTCAATATTCCGCGCGTAATATTACGGTCCCTAGTGGAAGCTTTTTTCTGTGGAATTATTTAAAGAAGAAAGTTTGTAAACATCACCCCCAGACATTAGAATAGCTGAAGGACCGAAATATCGAGGAAATATCCGCCGCGTCCCTTGAAATGTGCAGAAAGTTTCCAAAAACTTCAGAAATCGACTGCATCAGTACCATCTTGATGAAATGGTATTAAAAACTTAATGTAGAAAAATGGGGATTATATACAGATCGAAATAAAAAAAAGTTGGGGGGGGGGGGGGGTAAGCCTGAAACTGCATTAGTTTTTTCTTTTATAACCCTTCAAAACCGGATCATTACTTCTGACCCACCCTGTATATATATATAAGTCGTTCGGAAGTCAATGCCGCTAAATCAAGTAAACGAAAGCTGAGAAAATTATTATTCTAAAATGGATAATTAGTAGACAACATACTCAGAAACTATTTTTCAAAAAAAGAAAGAGAGAAAAGGGGCTTATTTTTCCCAGAAAAAGCGAAGCAAAGTAAACTTTTTATTAGCAAAGAAGAACAGAGGCGTAGCTAGGGTTTTCAGCGCCCGGGGACAACTGAAGATTTTATGCCCCCTGTGCCCCTGGGGGCCTAAGGGGGCCCCTAAAGGGAATTAAAAAACTTCTATACTCCTAAATAATAAATAGCTCTAAAAAGCAGCCCTTTTAACTTTCATTTTTATTAGCGACCATTCACTTCTGAAGGAAATATGGGACACTTTGGCTTCGCAAAATTATTTGTCTGATTTCCCACGCACTCCTGGGCTACATTGGTCATTCCCGGATATGGTTTCCAGTGCTCCCACTTTTTTGTCGAACATATTTCCACCTCTTCAGTTCAAATAATTTTCTTTTCGCATTTAAAAATGAAATAAATTAACATTAATTTGGCGCCCCTTGACGCTGCGCCCGGGGACAGCTGTCCCTCCTTGCCCCCACCTAGGTACGCCTCTGAAGAAGAATTGCATTTACTCCATTAAAATTCACAAAAACCAGATAGAAAGCATCAAAAGATCGACAATCGCCTTGACTCGTTCTAGGCGACACTAATAAGGATTGTTTAACCCCCTCTCCAACCCCCAGCCACGCAAAAAAAAAAAAAATCTGATTAGCTCCGCATGTTGTTACATCTTTACCATAGAAAAAGAAGACTACTAAATTTTTCGAATTCTCTTTTTTACGATCAGATTCGTCAAGAAAACAGAACTCGAGCGAGGTCGCCTGCTGGGAGGCCTTGTTGACTGCTAAATTTCGTTTTACAGCCATTCTTGGACGTATAAAAGACTACAGGACAATCTGCATTCCTGTCGCCCGCATCAGCGACATTTTTTAACAACTTTCTCAGATTTTATCAATAGATGTCGTTCTCTAAGTCCTGCGCATGTGTGTGCTACTCAAAGCACGTATCCTGACTTAACGGACGTTAATCTTCTTAACATCGAGCAGGCTGCCCTCATGCATTTTTACTGGATGATCGAATAAAAATTTGAAGTTCGAACATACATGAGTCCAGGAATGACAAAATGCTCGAAATCTAAAAATAGTCAATCCCAGTGTTTGTGAGATACAGTGAAATCTGCGTAAGTTGACCACTTGCGGTGCAGCCCTTTAGTGGTCAACTTAGACAGGTGGTCAACTTATAAAGGGTGGGGGTTTTTTTGGAGGGGGGGGAGACGTTTCTTTCATCATGTTTTCATTTTTTAAAAAATTAAAATACTTTTAACTTTCTCTTCCTTTTAAACATTCATTTAAAATATTAATTACATATTCTCTTCAAAGCCTGCATGAAATGTCTTAGGAAATTATTAACCAGAATGACATATAAAGTATCATACAAATTTAAACGGTTCAAAAAAAAAAAAAAAAAAAACGTGCCTTGTTAATTATGAACAGTTACTCATTTGATATAAATAATTTCCAGAAATTCATAATCGTTTAAAAATAACTGAATTTTTGTTATATTTTTCTATTGTACAATATTATACTATACAAAATTACGAATCTATTTATCAACAAAATAATAACATGGTTAACTCACAAAGGGATTTAGACGAGCTTTTATGTTGATGTTTCATCCATTCAGCGAAATTCTGGTCTAGCATCACAGTATAGAAAATATCTCAGAAATGTTATTTTGCTTGGTTTTTTCAATAAATAAAATTAATGAAATTTTTAAAAAAATGATACCTAAAAAATTAATTTAATCAGGTGGTCAACTTAAAAAGGGTTTTTACAATACTCCCAACAAAATTTGGTGTATATTAGTGGTCAACATAGACAGGTGGTCAAGTTATACAGGTGGTCAAGTTATACAGGTGGTCAAGTTACATGGGTTTTTCTGCATTATTTAATGTAGGAGTAATTCCGTACCTGACAAAGGCGGTCAACTTAGACAGGTGGTCAACTTTACAGGTTTTACTGTATTTCGTTTTTCTGACTAACAACACACATTTCGGAACCAAGCATCGCTTTCTTCCCTTTAGAATTGAATGTCAGAAGGTATTTCTTCTCTCTTTTTGATAAAGTCGCAATTCTTAAATATCCTGAGTCAGTTTTAAATACAAGTGCGCGGTACGTAGAATTCAGTGCGAACAGTTCTTTTGCTCACACGGTCACACGTCAGGACATTATGCTTTCAACTTTAAAGGCATCACATATATTTTTTGGCGCCTGAAATCTGAAATTGCACTAACGATAACTACTCGAGGGGCATGAATGTAATCTAGAATATAGCTACAAGAAAAGGAATTTTTTTTATTAGTTATTCTATTTCAGTTATTAGTAAGGCTGGAAATATAAGTATTCACAAAAACTATTTTTTGAAATTGCTTTCCCAATAGTGCGAACGTTTCTTGGAATGGCATGAAAAATATGCGTGCAAAATTTGAACTAATCAAGAAATCTTTCAGTTCCAGTTGTAGTTTGAAATATGCAAAATTCGCTAAAAGTTATGGAAATTTACATTTCAAGTTTCTCATTGCGATAGTGGAATGAATTGAAAAATACGATATGTGAATAAAAACCGTGTAATCAAAAATTATTTACCTGTTCCATTTTGGGGTTTATATACGAAAAATTAGCCGGGAAAAGAATGCCAAATTTTATTTTAGTATATCTTCATGTTTATGACTCTTCTTCGCGTGGAAAAAGTGGAAAAGTGAAAAATGACAGGAAAAACATGTGTTAAAATTTTTAAAATTTTAAATAAATCAATGAATATCTTCTAGTACCACTTTCAGCTGCTTTTTGTCATGAATCAGGCAAAAATTTTCAAAATCAGGCAAAGTAGATAGTACATTTAAAATTTTGCACGTATGCTTCCTATGCCAGTCCATAAGTTTACAGCATTATGTGGAAAAGAATTTTTTATATATAAAAAAAAACCTTTTAAGCTGTCCCGCAGTGGACCAGTCGGAAGAAGCTCGGTTCCCGCAGAACACCACCGAAAGTGAAGCAACATCAACTAAAGCCAGTGTTTGGGAGGGTGACAACCTCCCGCAGCTGTTTGCTGTGGTGTCCGTGTATGCTAAAGGCAGCTGGTTAAGTAGGTCGTGGCTGCAATGTCCTCCAAGTGAAACGATACCTCTGGGGGTGCCAATCCCAAATGACGGTCTCTCATCTGGGAGCTGGCTCAAAAATTAAGAGATCTTTCAAAGGGGCGGAAATCGGACTCCTTCCTATAAGGGCCCCGTTAGACTCACGAGCAGCGTACCCATTCTTCCTCGCCACACGCGAGGACTCGACAGCAACAACCTTTTAAGCTTCGTCCATATGTATGCTAATTTAGTGCGTTCTAATTTATTCTTCAACGTTAGTCATTAAAAATTCTGCCATTGCACTAAATTTTTTGCGAACCCCTCGGGTTCGCGAACCACCGAAGCACTATATTAGAGTGAAACAAGAAGTTCCGTCTAGAACTATACGAGCCCACTTTCCCGTATACACCGAATTCAAATTTATAATCTACCTATCTCTCTCTCTGCCTTTCTCGTTTAGCTTTAGTTCTTAATTGCTTCAAATATACTTTTTTCAACGGTTAATACATATTCATTCAATCATTCATTTATTAAGTCATTCATGTATTTATTCACTCATTTATTCATTCTTTCTTTTGCTTATTCATTTAATCATTCATTAATTCAAAAATATTCTTGAAAATCCCGATCAAAAAATTTCATAGGAAAATAGGCTCGTTAGTTCTGGATTAACTTTCTATTTGTGCATGCTCTACGTCATAAGAGCTTTCCGATAAAGTTTGTTCCAAGCAAATCGGTCCGTTTGATCAGGAATTATATAGAATTGAAATTTCCCCGTAGGCGGTATGTTAATTTTTTTTGAATTGTTCAAAAATGAACAAAAATTGTTCAAATCAATATTTCACGCCAAGAACTTCTTCCAGTGAACTTGTTCATGGGAGCTTGGATCTTGAAACCAGAGTTTACATAATTTGCTTCATTTTCACCCATAGGCGCTAATGTTAAAATTTTTTGAACTGTTCAAAATTGTTCAAATCAAAAAGTAAAACATGGAAATGAGATGTCCTCACCGAGATCTTTCGAATGCAAAAAGAATTTTTCGAATCGGACAATTCGTTCAAAAGTTATTAGGGGGGGGGGGGGACAGACCGACAGACACACTTTTTCCCTCATCTCAAAACCCTACTTTCAAATTTTTTATTTTTCAATCTTTATTTAATTACTTAACTTATTTTTGACTTTTCTTGATTTCTAACGATATTTTCACGATACATTAAGCCTTCTTTCATGCTTTATTATTATTTTTTTTTACTTTTACGGGAAAGTAGGCTAAAAAGAATCTGTAATATCAAAATCTGATATTTGTTGCAAATTGATGTTCGGAAGATAGTTTGAAATATCCAGAATGTTTATCATTGGATTCTGTTGTATCCTTCCTAGTATTTATTAATGACAAGTCTTTAAGACAACATAACAACTTTATTGAAGTCCATGCAACCTCGTTCGAGTGCTCCATCGAGCCATTTTTAACAATGCCAGACGGTTGCAGTTAAGAGCAGAGGATTACAGTTAAAGTATATATTATACAAATATATCACATCCCCCTTTTAAATCATACAATATACATAAAACAAATCAATTACATATATAATCATTTAGGTACTGAGGTCGCCTTATAATAAGCCCAGTCCGACTACTAATTTGATCATTCACAATATCCGGTTCTGATCTGGAATCTGTATTAGAAACTATTTCAGATTCCTTTTCTGGAAATTCATTAAATGTATCATCATAATATTCATTAACTGCTTTAGATAATCTTAAAAAATTTCTATTTCTTATAAAAATTCGTCCAGAATTTGTTTTTATTCTATATGATCTGGGGTTTCTGGTTTTACCTAATACAATAGCAGGTTCCCATAATTTAGACTTTACATTTTGAACAGTAATTTTATCACCAATTTTAAGTTCCTTTAAGCTTTTGCTAGATTTATCATAATAGTGTTTTTGTTGTCTCCTTATTAATTCTATGTTAATGTATTTGAAAAGTTCGGGATAAAGATGTTTATTGGTAATGGGCAATTTGGTTCACAGTCGTCTGTTGAATATTAACTGGGCAGGAGATAATCCCAATCCTGAAATAGGTGTGTTACGATATTCTAATAAACCCACTGAAGGTCTGCGATTATCCTCATAAGCTTTTTTAAAAATTGCCTTGCATATCCCCACTGCTTTCTCAACCATCCCATTACTTTGTGCATAGTTAGGACTAGTGAATATTAGTTCAATATCCCACCCCTTCCCAAAGTTTTTGAATTCATAACTGTTAAATGGCACATTATCACAAATAATAGTTTCAGGGATTCCGAATGTTGAAAAAATGTTTTCTAACTTAATCACAATTTCTGAAATAGTCTTATTCTGAATGGGTATTGCCTCAATCCACTTTGAATAATAATCAATCAATACAAAATAGTCAGTATTGTGAAAATACATTATATCTATTCCTATTCTCTGAAAGGGCCGAATAGGTATCTCATGTGGAATTAGTGGTTCTTTACATTGAGATTTTTGAAAATTTTCACATACATTGATAATGTGAATATCATCCAATTAATGTGTTAATTCCAATGAAGATATCATTTGGAAATGATATCTTCAATATCTCGGTTAATACCTGGCCAGTACATTAACTCTCTGGCTCTACTTTTGAATTTTCCAATACCTAAATGAGATTCGTGAATCAGCAATAACATGTCCTGCCTAAGTATATTAGGAATAATAATTTTATCGTTTAGAAACACTAATCCCTCCACACAAACAATGTCATCTTTCACCTTGTAATAATGCCTCAAATTTACAGGCACATTTTTCTTTTCCGGCCAACCCTTCTGGAAATATTGCTTAAGTAATTTTAATTCACTATCACGCTCTGAAGCTTGTTGAAATTGTTTGAACCTACTTTCACTCATTGGCAAAAGTTTAGATATAGAATGTACCATATTTAGCATTTCAGGATCATCAGACACTTTCTCTTTAATGTATGCTCTGGACAATGTGTCAGCAACATACATTTGGCTACCTGGTAAATATTTTACTGTAAAATCATATTTTAATAATTTAAGGAGCATTCTCTGTAGCCTAGAGGAGATTTTACTAATTGGCTTGTGTACTATAGAGGTCAAAGGTTTGTGATCACTTTCAACAATAACTTTGTGCCCATAAATCAGACTGTGATATTTTTGAAAAGAAAATACTATGGCCAATAATTCTTTTTCAATCTGGGCATAATTTTGTTCAGTTTCTGTTAAACTTCTGGACGCAAAAGAAATTGGGTGACCATCTTGCAACAAACAAGCACCCAGACCATCTTTAGAGCTATCACATTGAATGATAATAGGTGCCGATTCATTAAATACTTTTAAGACTGGTGTTGAACTAATTAACTTTTTAACAGTCTCAAAACTTTTCTCTTGTTCTGGACACCATTCAAAGTCTATATCATTTTTTAACAAATTTCTTAAAGGGGATGTAACAACTGAAACATTAGGTATGAATTTAGAAAGAAAATTTACCATGCCTAGCAATCTTTTAATATCACTCTTATTAGATGGCATATCTAATTCAGTAATAGCTCTAACATGGCTAGGATCTGCTTGTATTCCATTTTTGATATTAAAATACCCATATATTTTACCTTCGGAACTTTAAATTGAAACTTATCTGGATTGAATTTTACATTATTTGCTTTCGCCCTCTCTAGAACCTCTAACAAGATTTTATCATGGTCTGTTTCATTTTTACCTGCAATAATCAAATCATCTGTTGTGTCTATGAGGTATACGACACTGTGTTAATGCTAAATCTTACTGAGAACATCGTTGGATAGTACAAACACCAATTTATTTACATAATAACAACTACACAATAGAAGACACAAAACAGGGAACTTCATGGCGGCATTCGAATATCTCATCTGCGTACTGTAAACATTCAAGAGAGAGAGCATAATTACACATAGCGCCATCTATTAGAATAAAAGGTTACAACAGTTCTCCCCCACTAATTAAAAAACTATTGAATAGGAAATATTATCCACAAATAACATTGAAATAGAAAAATTAGATGAATTAGATGAATACTGGAAATAAGAGTTTTTATAAAAAGAACGTCACAGTTGATAGTCCCTAAGATATGCTGGCAGACGTCTCGTTCGTTCAGAACGTCGAAGTGGTTGAGACGGCACATCAGAGGCAGCAGGATCAGGAACTGTCATCTTTGGAACTGGTACTCTGGGAACATCAAAGATTACCCTCGGATGTCTTGTCCCGCTGGAAACATAAGGAATCTGGGATACCTTACCTGAGCTGTTAAGTTGAGGCACTCGACTTGAACATAGCTGCTTTATATGTCGTTTCAAGACACGACCGGAGTCTAATTTCACAAGATAATGACGTGATCCTAATTGTTGAGTCACCATGCCAAAATGCCATATTTCTTTATTATTCAGGTAAACACGAGCTTGAACTCTCTCCTCCACTGATAATGAACGCACAGGGTGAGAGAAGGCACATGACTTCTGAGCACGGTTTGGAAAGATGGCATCTAATTGAATTCGAATTTTGCGGTTCAAGTAGAGTTCGGCAGGAGACATTCCACAAGCCAGTGGAGTGGCACGATAGCGGAATAAAATCCTCTTTACTTTTTCACTGAGACTGCCGGTTTCCTCTAAAATGGATTTTAAACGCTGTTTGAAGGTCTGCACATTTCTTTCGGCTAAGCCGTTCGTTGCTGGATGTCCAGGAGCTATTAGCTTTTGAAAAATTGCGTATCTAGAGCAATAAGCACGAAATTCATCACTTGTAAAAATTGTAGCGTTATCAGAGACAAGAACCTTTGGATAGCCGTGAAATGAGAAAATGTCATTCAGAAGATTTATAGTTGAACTGGATGTAGGGGCATCTTTCAGCACACGAATTTCTGCCCATTTTGACTTTGCATCGATGCACAATAAAACATAATGTCCTTCAAACGGACCTGCGTAGTCTATGTGAATTCGCTCCCAGTTTGCTTCTGAGTCATTCCATGGATGGACTATGACTTTAGGCGGATTCTTACGGAGTTTAGCACATTCTTCACAACTCCTTACAAGATGTTCAATTTCACGATCGATTCCGGCCCAATATACGTATCGCCTTGCTAACTGTTTCATCTTGGTTATACCCATGTGAGTGCCATGCAACTCCTTCAGAATAGGAGCTCTGAGACCTTTTGGGATGACAACTCTATCATTTCGAAACAATATGCCATTGGAAATTGTGAATCTTCCGGTTCGGAATGAAGCTTCCTTATTATGTCTTGCAATTCTGTATCAGTTAAGGTTTCTTTTGCAATAATATTAGCATTTATGCTGGAACTAGAGATTTGAAATAGTGAGTCTGAGTACAGTTCGTCTACTTCTTCATTGATCAAAATGTCAAAAGTTGCGGACGCCTGGGAAATAGGGGCACGTGACAAACAATCGACATTTTCATTTTCTTTGCACTTCTTGAATTTAACAGTGTAATCAAAACCTGAAAGGAATGATGCATAACGGAGTAAACGAGCTGACGTCATCTGAGGCAAGGCTTTATTGTGGCTGAATATCCTGGTGAGTGGCTCATTATCAGTAACCAGTAAGAAATTTCTTCCATAGACATAATTGTAGAATCGATTGACTGCAAATATAATCGCCAGAGCTTCACGATCGAGTTGGCTGTAGTTTCTTTCAGAAGATGTTAGGGATCTGGAGGCATAGGCAATTGGTTTTTCTTGCCCATCAATTACATGGCTAAGAATTGCTGCTATTCCAACCGGGCTTGCATCTGAGGTAAGTACAAGAGGCAATTTTGGATCATAGGGTACTAATATGCGGTCATTGCACAATTCCGTCTTCAATTTTAGAAAAGAAGATTCACAGGACGAAGTCCACTGAAAACGATAATTCTTCTGTAGTAGCTTACGTAAAGGATATGATACTGAGGAGAAGTCAGTGATAAATCTAGAGTAATATGTTATCATACCAAGGAATCTTCGAACTTCTTCCACGTTTCTGGGTCGCGGCATTTCTGACACAGCTTTAACTTTATCTGGTGATTTCATAATTTTATTTTGAGCAATGTAATGACCTAAATATTCTATTTGTGTTTGAAAAAACGAGCACTTTGCTTTATTTACATGCAAGTCATATTCAGAGAGTCGCTTTAAGCAAAATTTTAGATTTTCTGTACATTCTTCTAATGTAGCTCCATGAATGATAATGTCATCGAAATAGGTTTCACATTTCGGAAGCCCTTGCAAAATTTTTGACATAATTCTATTGAATTCTGAAGGTGCTGTTTTAATTCCGAAACTCAATCGATTCATAAGGTAAGTTCCTCTGTGTGTTGTTATTGTTTGAATGCTTCTGCTTTGCTCATCAACTGGAAGATGCAAATACGCTTTAAATAAATCTAGCTTGCAAAAATATTTTGAATTTCGTAAATTGCACAAAACGTCTTCGATGCACTGAATCGGAAAATTGGCAGATACTAACCTTTCATTTACACCACATTTGTAGTCAACGCACAGTCTTACACCTCCGTCCGGTTTGGGAATGATAACCAGTGGTGAGCCCCAGTCACTCGTGGCACAGGGAGTTATGATTCCAGCTTTCTCTAAATTATCTAATTCCTTTTCTACACGTTCCCTGAGAGCATAAGGCACGTTTTTTTCCCTTGTGAAGACTGGTTTTGCGTCTTGCCTGAGAATAAGAGATATTTGACAATTTGGAACGCAACCAATTTTTTCTTGAAATATGTCAGGAAATTCTTGCAGTATATCATCCACCGTGACTTGAAGAGTATTTGTTATGAATTCAGTGGGATTTGATAAGTTCAATGACATATCAGCATCTATCTCTTTTAAATCGAGACCAAGTCCTCTGATCCAGGTGCGACCGAGAAGAGAAGCATGTCCAGAAGGGACAACATATAATTCCTCGACAATGGATTTATTCTTGTAGGTGACATTCACATTTACTTTGCCTTTACATGGAACAACATTATTTGAAAATCCACGGAAACTACTAGGTTTTAAGTCAATGCTGAGATTTAGAGCTGTAAATTTATCTTCTGGGAGGATGGAGTACTTTGCTCCAGAATCAATCTCCATTTCTTGAGGCTTTCCATTGATGAATACCTGAACAATGTACTTTTCGGATTTTGGAGATATTTGAAATAAATCAACAAATTTTGTATAGTAAACTTCATCTGTGACATTATTGACACCATACGAAGGAAAAGCTATTACCTCATTTTGTTCCGGATAATTTTCTGACGAGTGACTAATAACATGTTTGACATTTACTTTCTTTTTGCACAGAGATTTAATGCATACTTTAGCGACATGTCCTTCTTTATTACACAATTTACATTTCAGATTACTTCGGTCAATGCGACATTCATTCGATCGGTGATTACTTTTTCCGCAATTAAAGCATAAATTATCAATTCCTAGTTCACGATAATTTATTTTATCTCTCCTAGGCTTGGTATATTTTTGAGACTGAGGACGGTTTGAACTACGATTAAAAGCGGATCGATCACGGTTTTTATTTGAATAGCGATCATGGCGAGATTTAGAGAATTGCGAAATTCTATGCGTATCGTGCTGGGCCTTTTCTGAGATAGTAATACTAGACGAAGTACTATGCATCAGCTCTTTGCTCTGTAAACGTGAAGCTTCCAAAGCAATGGCCTTTGCTAAAATTTCATCGAACTTCGTTTTATCCGATTCAAGCAATTTTTCTCGTATTGAATTATCACGAATACCGCGTACGAATTGGGCACGTAAGAAAACTTCTGCAATTGAAATATTTTTTTCACAAGGACATTGGATATGAAATTCGCACTCTGACTAATTTCCCTGCAGCGTAGCGACATACTCCGGAATAGTTTGGTTTTCATTTTGATATGTTGACAGAAAGTAATGCTGCGAGACAACTACATTCTTCTTAGGTGTTAACATTTGCGAAAATGATTGTGTTAATTCATCGTAAGTTAGATCTTTAAGTGGCTTTTCCGGCCCCAAAAATGCTGACAAATTATTGTAATGGACAGGACCAATAGAAGAGCATAATAATTGAGCTTTCTTTACAGTGTTGGTAATATTTTTAACAGCAAAATAATTTTCAAGTCTTTCAATATAACATTTGAATTTTTCGTTTTTCGAATCATAATTTTCAAAAGCCGTGACATTTGACGCAGAGTCATTTGAAAGCGAAACAGATTGCATTTGAATTTTCTCGAGTAATTGCTCTTGATTTTGATTTAAAATAGTGGCAAAAGTAGTTAGAAGCTGCTTAAATTGATCTGCATCCATTTTTGAAAACTAAATATTAAATTTATAAACACGTAACATGAACGAATGTAGACAGAACAGGTAATTTTCGTTAAAAAAAAAAGCGTATAAGCCAGTTCAAACGAATTTAACTTTCATATGCAGTAATTTGAGGCAATAAAAATTAACAGTGACATCCAAAATCCACACCATCATCACAGCAAATTTCATCCGGAACGAAAATTTTCGAAAATAAAAAGTGACTTACGTATTTGAAGAGTTAGCGGCAGAACAAAAAGGAAAATACAAACTTCATTTTCTCTTCTATTTTTCACCTCGTCGCCAATTACTGTTGTGTCTATGAGGTATACGACACTGTGTTAATGCTAAATCTTACTGAGAACATCGTTGGATAGTACAAACACCAATTTATTTACATAATAACAACTACACAATAGAAGACACAAAACAGGGAACTTCATGGCGGCATTCGAATATCTCATCTGCGTACTGTAAACATTCAAGAGAGAGAGCATAATTACACATAGCGCCATCTATTAGAATAAAAGGTTACAACATCATCAAAGTAAATCTCTACTCCATTAATGTCCCCAAATAATTTCTGATTCTTTTTTTGAAACACCTCCGGTGCTGAACAAATACCAAAAGGCAAACGATTAAATTTGTACCTACCAAAGGGCGAATTAAAAGTACATATGTCAGAACTTGCATCGTCTAATGTCACTTGCCAAAATCCTCCTTTTAAATCCAACACTGAAAAAATTTGTTTCCCCTCTAATTTACTAATTATTTCAGCTGCTGAAGGTATTATATGATGCTCACGTTTTATTGCCTTATTAAGGTTCCTAGGGTCAAGACATATTCTTAATTTACCATTGGGCTTTTCTACTACCACTAAACTACTGACCCAATCAGTTGGTTTATTGATTTGAGATACAATGCCTAGCATTTCTAACTCATTTAGGGTACTTTTTAATTCTTTATGTAAAGACTGGGGTACCCTCCTAGGTGCATCAATTACAGGAGTTACATCTGATTTTACTTCAATGTGATGAGGTTCCCCGGGAAACTTTCCCAGTCCCTCAAACACAACTTTGTAATGTTCAATCACTTTTAATTTTGATTCAAGGGAAACAACATCAATACATTTGATTGATTGTAGCTTTTCACAAGCTTGCAAACAAAGGATGGGTTTAGATTTTACATCAAGCACAATAAATGTAAGTAAAACATTATAATGTTTATCAGTGCTACAAGCTAAATCTATAGAGCCAATAGGCTTCAACCTATTATTTCCATAGGACACTAAGACAACATCAGTTGGGCTTAAATTTTGATCTAAATTTAATGTTTTTAGAATGTGTAGTGGCAAAACATTGACCTCTGTACCTGTGTCTAATTTAAAAGATATCTGATGACCCTCAACTGATATTATCTTAAGCCATTCACTTCGGTTAACTAAATGAACACTATGTACACTATCAACAAAAAGACACATATTAGAGTCACTATTGGATTGTACCTCTACCTCATTTACATTTCTATGACTGTTGTTACCAGTAGGTGGCTGGACATTGTACTTACTTCGGCATACCACTGCAAAGTGGTTCCTTTTCTGGCACTTATTACAAATTTTGTTAAATGCTGGGCAGTGTCCCCTACCATGCATTCTTCCACATGCCTTGCATTCTACCGTCTGGTGCACATATGTTGTACCTCTTTGTTTTTGGATAATATCAACACTCGTATTTGTTGCTTCATTAATAGTTTTGACTTGTTTTCTGCTTAATTCAGAGGCACGAACACAATCCATCGCTTTCTGTAAAGTTAAACTGGACTCCCTCAGTAGTCGTTCCTGCATTCCCGTATCTTTTACTCCTAACACTATTCTATCCCGAAGTAGACTGGCTTCCTGATTATCAAAATTACAGGAGGCAGCAAGAGTTTTTAACTCCGTCACATAATTATCGATGCTTTGTCCATCTTTCTTGACACATGAAAAAAATTTAAACCTTTCAAATACCTCATTATTTTGTGGCAAACAGTACTCATCAAATTTCTTTAGGATCTCTTCGAATGACTTTTCTTGATTGGCCTCGAACTTAAAAGTGCTGTAAATATTTTCTCCTTCTTCTCCAATGAGGTTTAACAAAATTGCTATTTTGACAGGATCAGACTTTTCGTTTTTTTCTGATGCAAGGAGGAAATTCCGTAGTTTCAGTTTCCACTTTGTCCAATTCTCCTTCACATTGCCACTAAAGGACATAATTCCAGGGGGTCTGAAGGACTCCATTTCAACTTATAAGCGACGCAGGTAAGCAGGCGGCCTCGGCACGTAAGGTTACAAACACATTTCAATCCTCATAAGTTTTTTTTTTTTTTTAAATCTGACACCATGTTGTATCCTTCCTAGTATTTATTAATGACAAGTCTTTAAGACAACATAACAACTTTATTGAAGTCCATGCAACCTCATTCGAGTGCTCCATCGAGCCATTTTTAACAATGCCAGACGGTTGCAGTTAAGAGCAGAGGATTACAGTTAAAGTATATATTATACAAATATATCACAGATTCAATGGAAATCTCGTCAAATATCTGAAAATATCGCCAAATTGAACTGAATTAATTAATTTTAGTTACCTTTTAGCGCCAAATTTGGCCCCAGCTTGGTGATATGCATATTGCGATACAGACGCCAATGTGTAATACCATTACTGCTTTCATTTTTTTCGTATAATGTTCCTATTTATTATTCATAGATATTTCTCTTCATTCTGAAAAAAACAGATGAAAATTATTAGTCACGGTGTAAAGAAAACAAAAAGCAGTCTCTTAGATCCCATTAAAATTAAGGCTTTAAAATTTTCTCAGGTTGCATTTTTAATGCTCAAAAAATCCTTACAAAAAGTTCTGCTGAAAGAGTATATTCCTTGGAACACAAACCTTGTCTTATGCGGGATTTTTGTGTATTTGTACCAATAGTAAGCGCAACGAAATATTCCCAATCATGTCATTGGTCTTACATAATAAAATAATCACGCTCACGCTTTGGCAACTGGCACATTAAAAGCTTATTTCATACACCCTGAGGACCGCGATTTGTAAATTGCTCTACGGTCTCGCTTGTATTAGATAAATCAGCCTAAATCCTCGCCATTAGTCTGATAACCTGAGCAACAGCTTGAGGATAAGATTCATGTAAAATCCGTTTACCTTGCAGCCCCGAGGCAGTTCCGAGCGTAACGGAGATTGCAGAATTTCCCTTCCCCTCAGTCTCGAGCCTATAAAGAAATGTGGTGTAATTGTGGTGGTGCCATCTGGTGTCATCGAATACATAACCTGTCTTCATCAGAGTCGTACGTCCACCCTTGCGGTGCTATATTAAAAGTCTGCCTTAATTCCTTGTCGCTCTGTTAGGGGAACTTTAACATCCAACTGGCATTTGCAACAACAGCAAACAACACGGTCTAGTATGAGAGAAACAAAATTATTCCGCCCCTATTGGGGTGAATGCCCCTACGAAGGTGGTGCATTTATTCCTACCGCTTTTAATATATTTATTATTAATAGTATTATTTAAAGCTTTTTATTTAAGTAAGATTAGAAACTTAAGCTTCCTGTACAAATAGATTATAGACAATTTTGACACATTCCAGATTTCGAAGGGTTTCCTAGGCTTTGCCACGCAGGATATGAAAGGCATCAACTTTGCTCTTTGTGTTCCGAAGAAGGAAAAGCTGTACGTTAATTCTCAGGACCGAACCAGGTTCTTTTGGAAGGAAACTTGTAAAAATCTCAAAAATTTTCAAAGAACAAAATTTTACGTTTGACTTTTCCAATTTTCTCCAATAATTTCAAATTGAATCGTTTTCAAAGAGACTCCAAACACTTTACTTTTTTCTTAAAATACGACATAACGTGCGATTAATATTTATTAATCATATTTAAATTATATATTGAGATGTGATTTATATTTCGGTTACCCTTCATTCCTTTTTAAGACAGGAGGTTTATTGTTCAAAAACAGGGCAACCTGCTCGGGGAAGACTTGAGAAAAACACGAAAATGCCGAATATACAAAAATATACGATTAAATAATACCGTATTAGATTACATTTCGAATTTAATAACATAGTTAAACAATTTTTTCACACAGTTAGATATGTGTGATTTTCTATGGTTTATTGCAAAGTCAAAAAGAGAGAGAACAGAAAAATCTTTAAAAATATTAAAATAATATTTATAGTTAGCAATCTTTCTTGTATGTTAGGAATTAACAAATTTAAAAAACAAAAACCTGAAAAAGCATAAGGCAAAGGTTTTTAACCTGATAGGTTACAAGGAAAATTTTCAATTTCTTATTTGCATGACTTTTGTCAGAACGTTTTTTATTTTTGCATTCAAAAATCTTGCTTCAGTTGCTTATATAACTAGTAAAATTATACAAGAAATTATATTTTGTTGTAAATCTTTTAAAGCAAACTAAGCACGTTCGAAATTAAACAGCTCTACGTTTTGCCCTTTTGTAAGCCACATATTTCTTTTGAGACTTTCTAGAGAACAGAATCGAAAGCATATGGCACATTTTTGAAGATTCCTAACGCAGAGGCCCCCTAAAGCAGAGCGACAGCATACCCTTCCCCCTCAAAAAAAAAAAAAAAAAAAAAAAAAAAAAAAAAAAAACAGCCAAAAGCAGCAAACCCCCTGAAAGCACCGTCTTAAAATGCCTGCATACCTGCAATGTGCATGAAATCCTTTTTTCTCACACACATAGATAGTTATGTTTGTAACAATTTTCATTTGTAGTAGATCACTTCCCATTTCGGATAAAAGTTATTCATGCAATTTTTTCATGGAGCAAAAAGATAAAACTAAGAACAAATGTAAGCCTTTCCTTACATTAAAAATTTCATAACATCAGCAGAACAACTAAACTCCCTTTTCACTTGAAAAAGTAGTATTGACATGTTTCTTATACGACTGAATTTTGTAAAACTTTTAATTAATCAGAAATAATTATTCGAATGGTACCAAATTTTTTGAAATGTGATAACAGAAAGCTGGAATTTCATTTTACATGCCATCATATTCTATATGATTCTATTTATTTTCATTATTGTTAACACATATCTGTAAACTAATTTTAATATTATGTCTGATAATAATAGTATACGATATGAATTGCATGAGTGTGTTTTTAAAAATGATGTTCGTAAAGTAGCAGCTAGCTTAAGGACGCATGATGTTGCTCAAAAGGACATGCATGGTAAGATATTACATTTCTAAAATCTTGTTTTAGAACTATTAAAACCCTTGTAGCAAGTTCAAACCGTGTTTAGACACCTTTGACATTTGATATTATATAGCATCAAAGCAAAATAAGCCAAATATTATGTTGCTTGCAAATTTTTATTATTGATGTTTATTATGGATGAATATTTGTGTATGATTGATTATTTCTCTTTAATAAATTTTCCTCTAATCTCATAACAGTGGTGAAGACCGTGATTTGAAATGTCTATTTTTTCTCGTTTTGTTTTCATTTTTTATTTACTTGTTAAAATAGTTATTTTCTCAAGTTGATACTGTTGTCTTTAAATTAGCAATTGGTGCCTTCCTGTTAAAATATTTCTCGTACATTTGCTGTTTTGTTTTGAAGAGAAAAACAATATAATATTATATAATCTCCAATTAAATTACTTTTATAGCAACTTTCAGCTCTTTCTTAGATTTTATATTACATCAGAATTCTCTAAAAATAGCAAATTGTTGATTAATTTTTGAATGCAAATTAGACTGCACCTTGATGTGCAATGCTTTTTGTTGGGAAAGATGCAGTTATTACCTTCTTTTTTTTATGCATCTTTGTGTCCCACATTACATTTATTTTTTGGTCAAAATTGTAAATTATATTAATCTGTTGCAAAATACAGTAATTTTTTTTTTTTTTTTGCTGTTGGGCTGTGTATCCTCAGTGTGCCTAAAGAATCTATAAATCATATATACATATGAAAAAAAATATTTCGTGATCCTTGGGGTATTCAGAGTTCATTGAAATTTATCGTTTAGGTGCTTGCTTAATGTATTGCATACAAGATGAGTATTTGTAAAATCAATTTTGGGGAAAAATTGCTGTATATCATATTAAATCACTGAACAATATTTTGGTTGAATAATGCTAAGTTTAATAATTGATGAATTATTATTTTAATGATTTTTTTACTCCTAATTTTTAGGAAATACACCTCTTCATATTGCTGTTATGAAAGGTCACAAAGGTATAAAATTTTGTATTATTTTTTTCTTTTCCAACATAATTTCAATTCATCATAACTTTTATTTAATCGTTTCAGTATAATTTCAAACATAAAATATAATCTACTAAACATAAACTAGTTGAATGTCTTATATTTGTATTACAGTCGACGCTCGATATAACGACCATCTGCGTCCCACAGAAAAAGGTCTTTATAACCAGTGGTCGCTATAAGAGATGGAATTTTCCTTTAAAAATATACATGCATCATACATATTCAGTATTTCCATTAAAATTGGTGTAGTTTTTAAAAGATTCCAACTAAATTATTTTTGGATTAAAAAAAAAATATCAGTGCAAAATATTGTAACAAAATATTAAACAGATTTTAAAGTAGAAAATATAGGGAATAAAATTACGTTCACATTTCTGGAAGCAGAACTTCTGAGCTGACATGACACCTGGTATGGTCGCTGTATTGGATTAGACGAATCAGAAAGGTCGCTATACCGAAAGCAAATTTACATAGAGTTCATAGGGATAAAGTTGGGACTTTTACCACTGGTCGTTATAATGGAATGGTCTTTATAATGTGTGGTCGTTATAAAGAGCGTTGACTGTATTTATTTATTTATTTTCTTTTACTGTATTAACTACTGCTGCGAAATATATTTAAAAAAGACAGTTTTATCAATTGAATAAAGTAGAGAATGTATTTTATTCCTTGCACCTGCACCTTTTTAAACTGCTAATAAAACTCAACCAAATTTGTATGCACAAGTTTTATTCATAAAAATCTTTTATTAGCATAATTTATTTTCTGGCCAAATACCTTTTGAATTTCACCTGATTACTGAAGTTTTTGCTATAATTTATTTATTTGAGTTTTCTTTGATTGTTTAATCATGAATTTTACCTTGATCATCAATAATATATTTAGTTTTAGAGTAAGATTAAATGATAAATTAAAAATAATTATTGGTAATTGCAAAAGCATGTTTATTTTTTAATTTTAAATGTTTTAGAGTGCGTTCAATTGCTTCTTGCGCATAATGCTCCTGTCAAAGTAAAAAATAAACTGGGTTGGAGTCCTATTGCGGAGGCAATAAGTTTTGGAGACCGGCAAACAAGTAAGTCATTTTTGATTCAATCATTGACAAATCACATAAGTTTAATATTTCCTAGAAACTTTGTTTTTGGAACAATTAAAGGAACAAGGAGTTTCATTTTCATAATATAATCGTTCCATCTTAAAGCTTTTAAAAACTTGGTGGTTCGAACAGAACTCATTCACTTTCGCTTCATATCTTCATTTTAATCAATATGTATTGATTGTCATTAACTAATGAGTTAGAATCCGCTGTCTTACTATTCAAATAATAAACTTCATCCCAAGTGAACAATGTATTTGACAAAAGAAAATGCCATAGCAGTTGCTTGTAAAAAGTTTGCGATAAAATTTAGTCTGAATGGGGCTGAAGTAAAATGTAGTCTTGGTGTCATTCAAGGCTGTATCCAGAGGGGGGTGGGGCGACGCCCCCCCCCCCCCGCCCCCCCCGAAATCCCGAAAATTTTTGCAATGTGGCATATGTTCCTCCCTACAGCTTTCCTCAACACTAGTGTCTCAAAGTCAGGCCCCCCCCCCCCCCCCCGAAAAATATTCCTGGCTGCGGCCTTGGTGTCATTACTTAAAAAGACTTGTGATTTTTCTATATTTTGACGAGATTCCGTTTTTTTTTGTAATTTTGGAAATTAAGAGTTTTGTTTCCACAAAAATCCTTAATTTTGGAAGGTTCCCTCTTTTTTTTTCAATGAAAATTTTTGAAACTAGCCTTACCTGCCAATTTTTATAAATTAAGAGTAAAATTTACAAATTTTTACCGTTTTTTTAAGCTTTGAAGGCTCAGTCACGATTTTTTACACATTTTGAAATCTGATTGCATCGGTTTTGGTAAAACTTTCTAGTTCCCATTTACTATCTGATTCTACCTTTTGGACATCAATAACTTTGAACTTACCATTATTTTTAATCTTTATTATGTTTCAACTTCTGTAGTTTGAATTTGCACGGACGTCATTTTGCCACACTCGCTCAAAAAATTCTGCCGAAAATATGAAAAATTTTCAAAAGTTATTTTAAGTTTTAATGATCATGCATTAATTATAGTTATTAAATGTTACAGACTCATTAATAGTCTAGTTTTTTTGTTAAATATTTTTCTTTTCTTTGCATGTAATTTAAAATGAGTTTTTTAAATTTTTGATTGTTTACCTGTTTGGTGATTTTTTTTCCAATATTATGAAACAATTGTTAAATTTGAGGGAAAAAACCTAATGTTTTTGATAGTGCCTCTTCTTGATCTTAGAATTTCATTAATCAAGTAGTTCAGTATTATAAATATATCTATATAAAGGATCAACTAATGTGTTAAAATCTCGAGTATGTTTATTTTGTATTAATAATCTTGCTTTTCTCACATATTGCTTCAGTACTTTGCAATCTTGTTTTTTTTTCACTTCACATCTTACTCGCTGATATTTTTAAGTTGGTAGATATGAAATAGTTATTTCAGTTTAAAAAGTTAATGTTCGGAAATGTGTTTATTCTTTTAAAAAATGCAATTCGTTTTTATAGATTGCACTGAATTCATAGCAACTTTTTATGTATGGATATAAGTTCCGAAGAATGTAGGACTTCTGCTTGCATTTTTAAATAGACTTTAAGCCTCAATTACTCCTTTATATTAAAGTAATGACTTGACTTTGCTTTGTATTTGATGATTTTATTGCATAGTAATTCAGAGTGGAAACACAACTGGGAAATCAGGGAATTCTCAGGGAAGTTTTATGCTTTGGAAAGTATCGGGATATTTAAAGTTTCCCCAAATATCAGGGAAAATTATAGTTTTCAATATCCAAAGCGGCAAGTGTCCAGAGATTCATTTGCGGAATTCGATTTTGTTACACGTGGTCGGCTCAATGGCCGATTTCCCATTGGTTGAAAGCACCCTTTCTCCAATTAAGCAGCAGAAAAAAAGTCACTTTTTTGTCTATGAGTTAAGAAGACACTTCGATGTCAGTGTTGATGCTTCCCAGAATCTGCCGTTTTTGGTTCTGTGAACCCGCCGTTTTGGTCTTGTTTCACAATTTGTCCTAACACCGTTCTCCAGCATGCCGAATTTGGGATTTGGCACTGTGCGTGATACTGCAGTGGCGCAATTGGAATTTTTTCAAAAATATTTTTTTCTCAATAAAAGAACAATATGCATCTTGAGAAAATAAAGTTATAAGAGCATAAATAATTGATGGCGAGAGTGGAGGGGGGGGGGGGGTGTTCTTCATTCCTAAAAGAGAACTTAAGTTTGAAAATTCTCACCAGCTGCAGATTATATTACTTAGAAAATTAGGTTATTTTCTCTTCTCTTTTACCCCCTCAAAAAAAAAAAAAAAAAATTGCTCAAAGTTTAGATGGAAAAGTATAGTGCCCCTATATAATTTTTCTGGTTTCACAGCTGTGATACTATAATTACACCTGACAATGATGCTATGTAACTCACAATTACAATTGTAAAATCAGGGAAAGTTTTGGAGCTCAATCAGGGAATCATCAGGGATTTTTTTTCTTTTAGATTCTGTTTCCACTATGTAATTTATGCTTGTAATGTAAGGCTTTTATTAAGCTTACAATGTTTTGTCGTGATGCTGTGATATTTCAGTATTTTTTTCCCTCAGTAAGTCACATATCTGAGTAAAGAATCTATTTTAATGCTGCCTGCATTTCAAAACAAGTCATCAAAAAATTGAGTGACTCAAAAGATTACTATTTTTCTCTAAATTGCGAGTATAATTACTGGAATGCATATGATTTTCAAATCTTGTTCTGCAAATGTACAAGCCTTCATTGGCTTACAGCAGCTATTATAAAAATTGCAAAAATTATCCTCGTAGGTCCTATATCTAATGTGTTTCATACTTACAGTGATCTGAGGTTCATGATATCTTTTGGCAGCTGTTGGAAAACTCATAGGAATGTAAATTTAATTCCAAACACAATAATTTTATTCAACATAATTCCATTGATTGAGAAAAACAAATGTTTAGGCTCCACTTTTGATTGTCTTTTGATGGGTTAAGCAAAAATACTGGAATGATCGCACTAAGTATACTTTTGAAATTCTGTGAACATTTAATAGCTCGTTTGACTGTGCATTCACAAAAATGGTAACTATTTCTTTCATACTGTGCTGTATTTTATAATTTTACCAAAAAACATTTTCTTATTTGATACTCTAAACTAAAATTATTTAAAAAATTTTTGTAATTGCATTATACGTATTGTAATTTGTCAAAAATAAAGATAAAAGAAATAAATCAAACAAGAAATAAAATCAACTGTTTTTTTTTTCGTTTCTTTTATAAAGTATCATGTTTGATCCGGAAAATGAAATTGCAATCTCGTGAAGCCATTGAGCTGAGGAGACCAGATCTAATCATGGCATTAAGCCAAATGGGAGATTTTTTCATGGAATTGAAGTGGGATTTCCAAAGTTGGGGTTTGTATCATTTTACTTTATATCGATTTAATCATGAACTTACCCATAACAATATTTTAATTTTGTAATTTTCCAAGTTTAAGTTTTTATAGTAGACTATAAGGTTTTTAATATACAGTTGAACTTGCTTTATACGCAATGACAAAAATTCGCAAATTTGTTCGTATTAGCCGTTATTCGCAACAACTGCGAATACGTAAAATTGTGTTAAAAAAAACTATTAGAAATGCATTTTTATATTTTAAAAATAATGACTACTATTTATATTACAGAGTAAAATAAATAGTGAGAACAAATGACTTATTTTTACTAATCTACACTTTTAAATCTTACTAGTACATTGAGAAAAAGTGAACTTACCTTTTAAACTTTAATAATTTTAGGAAAAGTCCTTAACACGTTGAGTGCCACATCAGTCACCAGTGATTGACACCGACCTTGCCGTTCAGGCCGCGACAGTCACCAGTGACTGACAAGAAGTTACTGACATTATCATACCCAAAGTGGAGTTCAATGTAATCTTATCTCTAGCGGGCCAAACTATATACAAAACAGGCGAGGGGCCTAACGTGTTGAATGAATGCTTATATAAGCATTCCCTTTCGAACAGAAATACCTTCGACTATGCTAAAAAACAATGGCCCTAATACGTTTTAAAATCTCCATCGAGTAAATTCTAATTTGCCAGTATTGCGCTTCGCATTGCTGTACTACGATACCTGCACGCGGGGCCTGAGGGGGAAGTCGCTATAAATCCGCGTGGCACTCAACGTGTTAATGGTTAGTTTTTTTTTAGGTACATTAAATTTTATTATATGCATATTTGGTGGTTTACAATGACTCAAAATAACCAACAATTTCTTTTTTTTAAATAATACTCATATAGCCATCGAGAAAATTTTTTGTGAATAGGTCAGAAATTTTGTTCGTTTTAGCCGAAATTGATATTTTAGCCTTCGTAATATGCATGAGGTATTTAGTGTAAATAAATAGTAAACCAAACTTGATGAACAAAATGTTCGTTTTAGCTGTGATTTCGTATTAACTATGTTCGTATTAAGAAAGTACAATTGTATATATATATTTTTTTGCTTTTTTTCATTGTTATTTTTATACATATAGCTATGTACAAATACATATGCATTGTATTCATTTTTAAAAAATTGTTAATGTTAATTGTATTTGTTAATTAAATTATCATTCTGCTTGATAAAAAAATGTGGATAATTAAACTTCATTGAACTCCAACTTACTCCATTTTCATTGGATCTAAAAGTGAAATTATGTTTTTTTTTTTTTTAAATTTTTAATATCTGATCATCTACTATACTGTGCAAATGAATTAGGACAAGCTAGTTTTTCCTCTGAATCGTAATGAGATTGCTGGTAAGCGTTTTACACGTACTTTCACCAATATTTTTCTCTTCTAAGAAGTGTGACCATTAGGAACTGAGAATAAGTATATATATATATATATATTATTTTGTCAGATTGAAAAGCATCGAATTGAAAGCATTGATCGAAATATATATATTCCCGTAAGGTACAAGCTACTATTTATGACCAGTACATGTTTGTTTTTGCTCTGATTTAGGTCTGAATTAGATTTTTTTTTGTAGCTCTGCATTAAATCTTTTCTTATTTATCTTATGAGTGCTGCCTAGGGAATGCGGAAAAATAATTGCTCGTAAAAATATCATACCTTATGACTTATATTTTCAATGAAACAAAACTCATTGTTCTATGACATTGCTTCAAATGAATTAATGAATGCCAAAATTTTAATGTCAAAACAAATTTAATGAATTAGTTTTGCTAAAAGAGGCTTAAAATATTAAATATTTAAGAGTATAAAATGGAACAGTATAGTTGCACAGAGAGAATTACAAAAAAAAAAAAAAATTCTGTCCCAACTAATGTCCACTGTATTATGGTGCAGGCTTCCTCTAGTCTAAGCCGTAAAACTTTCAATAATATATTTCATTTGAATGAAGTGCATCCTGTCATTTATTTCTTTTGCTTTCTAGTTCCATTGGTTTCTAGAATACTGCCCTCAGATATTTGTAGAATACACAAGAAAGGATCTAATATAAGGTGATATAAACTTTTTGTCACGGAAATTTGTAATGTGTACAATATTTATATTGGCTTATGTTGTAAATGCTACTAGAACTAACTCTATTGTAGATATTTGTGTGCATAAAACTAAAAATTCTGCTTGGATAAATTTAAAATATAACTTTAAAAATGATCGATGAAACTAATCTAACCTTTACTGAAAAGATAAGGCAGAGAAAAGTACAATTTGAATTATGTTATCTCACTTTTATATCATATTGTACAGTAGAACTTGGATAATTCGAACGTCTTTAATTGGAATTTTCCTTTAATTCGAAGATTTCGCTTGGTCCCTTGAA
Source organism: Octonoba sinensis (assembly GCA_038502835.1). NCBI lineage: Eukaryota > Metazoa > Arthropoda > Arachnida > Araneae > Uloboridae > Octonoba > Octonoba sinensis. The sequence goes on along the minus strand of CM076601.1, from coordinate 26,440,278 downwards.
CTTTGTATTCAAATCAATGTTAAAACTTTTGGATAATTGGAAGCTCAACTTCTTTCATTCGAATTTTTTCTCATCCGAAATCGACAAAAGTAGGTTGAAATAATTTTTTTGTCAGCTAAAATTTTACCCTACGTATTTGTTTGCAACAAGTGGTAGATTAGTGAAATTTCTGTGCTGCTTTCAATTGTGAAAGATTCTATCGTTTCATCCACCTGTTGGGAACGTGACAATTGACCTCCCGCGTTGATCCCTGAGACCGAAAGTCTTTCGTTAACAGTGAATCGCCCCGCCTAATCAGTCTCTCTTCACAATGTTTCGATACGTGACTGATTATTATTGGTTGCTCGAATGGTCAGATCATGCTTAGAAAATATATTTCGTCTTTGTTAAAATCAAAAGACTCAATTCAGAGAAGCAATCCAAAATTTCTCATTTTTTTTAAAAAACTGTAGCAGATAATTTTTTATATAATTTTCAGTACTTAACCAAAGAATATTTTGTGAAAGTAATACCCTACTTATACATTCCAGTTTTCGTATGTATATGCTATAGTTTTATCTTTTATATTATGTACAAAATAAATTCTATTTTGTTGACAAATGCAATGTTTAATTATTTTTTATACATGCCTTGACATTTTCCAGAAAAGATTATTGACGTTATTTTTGACGGAATAAACATTATTGGCATTCGTGGGCCTTAAATTAGGCTACAAAAATTAGAATTGTGTAATTCGAAGTTTTGGATAATTCGAAGTTTGGCTGTGGTCCCTTCAGCTTCGAATTATCCAAGTTCTACTGTACTAAGAATTTTTTAAGGTGTGATAAGGTAGGTTTTTTTACCATTAACTATAAAAAATATGGATCGTGAAAAATCAAATACAGTTTAGTCATTTTGTTTGCATCCTCCTTCCAGAAATTGATTTTGAGCTTAAAACTGAGTTTATGTTTTGTTGGAGTAACTTTTATTTTGCTTTATAAAAGCAGTTTTCAATTCTTATATGTTGAATATTTGTGCTTCAGACAAAAGTAACTGTAGCTAAATGATTAAAAGCATAAATTATATTTTTTTTAAGCTACAATTATGAATGAACTTAAATAAGTTAAAGTATGTAATGTAAATAGGAGCATGAAGTCATTAACAGAGTGGAAAATATTATTTCTTTAATTAAAACACATCATGCAAAAGTAAGAAATTTAAATTTTTCAATTGAAGTGGAGTAATTGTGAAAGTTGAATGCAGGTGTAAATAAAATGATTATAATGAGCATTACTCAAAAAAGATGTCAAAAAATGTAATTCTACAAAAAGATTATGAAAAAAGAAAGAAGGAAAAAACAAAGAGAAAAAGAAAAATAAACTATTCATTTACCAACTTTATTTATAAACATTATACAGACTAAGTGCAGCAAGTCAGGGCCATCTTGAAGTCGGCTGTTTCTCCCTTTCGTTTGGGCCTGCTTCAAGATTTGATTGCGCAATCCAAGTGATCCCACATTCTGCAGCGCTTTATCGTTTCACATTGAATTTTTTATTTCATACCAACCAAAAGTTCTCAAACTTTCGCGGCCTGTACTTAATTTAGGTACATTTACAACAGAAAATCAAACACATATAACTATTTTGTTTTTTAAAGCAGAAAAATATACTGAAATGTTTTAATCTTATTAGATTGCTAATAGGACTTCAGTTAAAACTTACAGTACTTGGTAGCTTTTATTTTTGGAAGTCATTTTTAACTGTAATTATTCAGTTAAGCAGCATTAATTTAAAAGTTAAAATGCAATGCTTTTAGGTGAAGTGATCTTTTTAAAAATTATCCTTGGGAAAACAATAAATAAATAGCTATGGAAATAATTATCAACTTTCATTCACATTTTCAGCATATGTAATTGATGTTTTCATTGTAAGTGTTCTTTTAAACTATAAATAAGTATGTTAAAAGATCTAAATTTATAGTAAATAAGTATGAATCTATTTTCAAAATATAAAATTCATTTTATTCTTAAATTTTGTAGTAGTAATTTTAAAAATAATTCTTTTGATTTAAAGTGTTCTACATGATCAAATTTTTCAGAACTTTATATTTTTTTAACATTTTGAAACAGAAATATTATTTTAAAATTTACATTGTAATGTAGTAATGTTAAAGTTAAGTTTATTCAAGTCAAACAATCCGAAAAATTCAAACATAACTTTAATGAGAGCAAATTGGAATAGGAAATTCTGATTCCAGTTTCAACTAAATTGTAAAATTTCAGGTATTATTTGAATTTGCTCAAATTGAAAATTTGTTCACAATTTTTAAAATCTTTCACTACTTCGTCACATATCACCTCCAGCTAGCTCATATGCCATCCTCGCGCAGTTGGAACTTGGGAGGAACCATGGGATCACTTGAATGACTCATCCTAGCGATTTGCATGCTTGAAGCAGGCCCGAAAGAAAGGGAAAAATTGCTGACTTCAAGATGGCCCTGAGCAAGTACATAAAATTCTTTCAAAATGTGTTCTATTTTAAATTACATTAATGGTGTTTTAATTGCAGATTAGATACAACGCTTGTGGATTTTAGTGATATGAAGTGGGAGCGAGGTGATATAAGTTTCCTTTTCGTTGGTGATGCTAAACCTTCTCAATCTCTGGTTGTCTTGGACAATAAATTAAAAGTTTTCCAAAAAATGCGTTATGAGGTTAGTATATATCGCATTTAAAAATATTGCCTTGTCATTACTTTATGTCAGCATTTCCCAAACTGTAGGTTATGACCCATGGTGGGTTGCTATTCAGATTTTTGTGGGTTGTGATATTCTTATGATCTTTATAGGTTAATTTTGCAACCTACTACAATTTCTGAAACCATTTTCATAAGAGAAGAATATTATGGAAACAAGCTGAAATCATGAATGATTTCAGAAAATGTCGGTTTGTTAACAAAATTATAATTGTAAAAAATCATGAAGCTATAAAAATTTAGTTTCTGCTGTTTTAACTTTATAGCTTGCTTCATTGCTTTGTTATACATCATAAAAGTATTTTTTTTATAAATTTTTTTGAATGAGGTTTAAAAAAAAAAACACTATATTTTAACTTAATTTTTAGTACGAGGCATCAAAATTAGCTTAAACCAGTGGTCGGCAAACTTGAGAAGCTAAGGAGCCAATTTCACTATTAAAGGTTTGGGGAAAAGTTTTGTGAGAGCCATAGTTATAGTTTAAATAACATTTTAAATATAATTTATTGATAATCAATACACCACCAGAGATACTTTGATGTAAATAATAAATTTGTATATTCTGTAGAGCCGCATTTAAGTGTCCAAAGTGCCACATGCCGTTCGCGAGCCAGTTTGCCAACCGTTGCTTAAGCTGAATGGAAAATTTAAGGTAACAAACATTTCACATGACAAGTATGATTCAATTTTAGTTATAAGTATGCAAAGAACCAACTCTCTCTCAAAATTGGAGGAAAAAGTGGGTTGCTTCACCAAATTTCTGAAAAATGGAATTCCAATATTTGTTAGTTTTGGAGCCTCTGATTTATGTTTTTATAATTTATTTCAATGCTTTATTCATTTAGGAAACAGAAGTGGAAATTGAAGATGAAGTTGATATTCTGATGAGTAGTGATGTTGTAGCTGCACAAATATCCACAAAATCAATCACATTCTCTCGAGCTCAGTGTGGATGGCTGTTTCGGGAAGACCGAACTGTGAGTCCTCTTTTTAAAATTATTTTATGTTAATTATTCATGTTATGTTATTAGTGTATATATTGTCAACAGGGTGGCGTAGTGGGAAGGCGCAGGCTTTGTACCGCCAAGATCGCAGGTTCAAACCTGGCTCAAGTCGGTGGATTTTCAAGATGCAGAAGATCGTCTGCGCCAAAAGCCGTATGACTATACGGCATGTTAAAGATCCCTTGAGTATTCACTTGGCTTGGATACTCTCAGCTAAATTAAATTCCTAGTGCCAAAATTGCATCAACGAGAGGTCAGGTGCCGCCGTCTGGGGGAAACTGAGCGTCAAAAAAGTTGCGGCAGTGGTACCATGCTCATTGTGGTGCTGCTGAAAGAGTACCAATCTCTGGGGACGCACTAGATCTGCCATGGTTGAGGGGGAAAAATGTTATTAGTATTAAGTCTATTGGTTTTGTTGTTCAAGTTTTTAGTCTAAAGCTGGTTGATTGAATGCACTACTGAACCAAGTCTTTTATTTTTATTTTATTTTGTCTACACTATGATTTTTTTGGGCCAAATCGACATAAAAGCATAACTATAGTACAGTGGTCTGTTGAGTAATACATTAAGCTAAAAATCAATAAACTATTCAAATGATAATCATCCAAATATTGTGCACTGAATGAAAAAAAGAGAAAAAAATCTGATAGTTTAGAGTAATATTTGTTTAATTATAGATTTTTAAACAAAAGAATAAAAAATTAAACATTGCAAAAATCAAAAACAAGTTATATATGAAAGTTACATTTTATGTTTATATCATGGATGTATCCAGAGAGGAGGGTATTGGGACATATCCCACCTTGAAATTCTAGTAGCTAAAAGAAACTATTGAAAAAAAACAGGCAATAAAAAGTTATTTCCAAGCAGTACCACTCCCTCTCCCCGGAAATAAATATTGGTCTATATTATGAAAATTGTTATTGTTAATTTGTATTTTTCTCTTTTTTTTCATAGGAAATGATTGGTCATTTTTTGGCTGATGTGTATACTATAAATGGGCTAATATTGGAGTCCAGGAAAAGGTTAGTTTATCATTTTTGAAAATAATTCCTTTTTTGGAAATAATCATTATTTTTAGCTTTTTGCTCAAATATTTCCTTTAATTTAAGGAGGGAGCATTTAACGGATGAAGATTTGCACAAAAATAAAGCAATATTTGAGAGCTTCACCAAAAGTGGGAATCTAGTACTAGATAACGCTGAAGTAAGTTAAAGAAACAATTATTTCCTTATTAAGTAAATTATAACTATAAGGTAGCTTGTTTCTTTTATTATTATTCTTATCTTCATATTTTACAATTATTGGTATGATAATTGTCGATGCAATCGAAAAATACTTGAAACTATTTTAAAAGTATGCAACACTGGATTATAATGGCATATGATGTCACTTGGGTAAATGACAAATTTATTTACTTATTCTTTTTTTTTCTTTTTAAATTTGAGGGGTGCGTATGTTTTTACTTCCATCAAACACACACGAACCTTTAAAAAATTAAGAATTTAGGACTCGGTTGCATTAGAAATTTTCAAGCCTGAATGAATCATATTATTGTTACATTGACCTAAATATGCATTGCTCATTATTATGAATATGATTAATGCTTCCAGATGTAAATGCATATCTTGATTGTTGTCAGCAATAAGTGTTTGACTCAAAATTCTTGATAATTAGAATATATTGAACTCAAAACAAACAAAATAAAAATGATTGTATAATCACTATTTCAAGTTAAGCAACTTTATTGTCTCAGTTACAGTATACTCCCGATGCCAAGAAGTCAAAGGGGTGCTACAAAAAATCGAGATAGCGTGTTTTCCAGATAACAAGGTCATTACCAAAGCGTAAAAATTCATGTAAAAGAACGAGGTGTGGAATAATATTCCAAAAATTAGTCATGCTAGATGAGAAATTTATACTTATGGTCATAAATATGTAATGACATAGTTGATAATGAGGCTAACTACAGCAATGCTAATTTTAATTTTTGTAAATAGCCGATAATAATAGCATTGAATTGAAAAGAATTTGTAAAATACTGTTTTTCTTTGGTAATAATTTTTGAGACAACTGTTGGTTCACTGAGGCATTTTATCACTTTGAGGTAAATTCTAAACAATTTAGTGTGATACACCAATGAGCATCTAGCAGGTGACTGACAAAAAGACTGGTAAGGCATATCAGCACCATTCTCCCGCCTCCCTTTCGCCCCTAAATCCCATTCATACAAAAAGGAGTTTGTTTTTCTCCCATTGTTGAATCTCAAATGACCAGCTGGGCTTCTCAGAATGGTCTCTGACCCCTCAGAGAGAAAATGAAGGCTATGAATGAAAGGTTCCTGGAAACATGTCTCTGTTGCGACAAGACAGCAGCAAATTTTCCAAAAAATTCCTTTTTCTCTTTGAAAAATATTCAACCTAACAAAGTTTTGAGAGAAAGCACTTCTACTTAAGAACTGAAATTGACATCAGATTAATCTAATATCAAGGGGGAAAATAATTGTTCGACTTAACAAGGTTTACGAGGTATTCAGAGCATACTGTAGTGTTTTTTTTTTTTTTTTTGCAAACTCAACATAGGCCTATGAAGATGTTGATAAAAACCCAGTATTCTACCATATTTCACATCATAACATCAATTGAAAATGATTTTGCAAAAATAATGAAAACTGCACAAGATGATCTCTTGCCAAAGTTTGTAGAGTGAATAGAACGCACTTAATATTCATTTTAAGCACTTTTCAAATTTTGAAACTAGGCTTAGCTATAAATTTATCTCCTCAAATATTGTGTTTTTTCCAGAGTATTATTTATTTCTTTGATTAAAGCACCATTTTATTTGAAGTTCTGAGAAATGTTATTCATATTCTAATGGAGATTTTTAGAGTTAGTTTACTGTGCTGTGAGGGTTTTTCGGAACCGTTTTAATTGTGGTGGAGATCTTGCGATGAACTGTTGACAAATTTAAGAAATGTTGCCTGTAGACTAAGAAGAATATACAGTGTTTATGAAGTCTCTATTCATTTTTGCTTAAACAGGCTTCATTCTAAAATGTAAAGTCTTTTATACCATATGCATAAGTTATTTACATGAACAACAAGGCATTAAAACACTAAATTAGGGCAATTCAATGTGGCCCACATGAGTGTTTAGGCACAATTGCCACTTTTCCGCTATACTCTGGAACACCTTCTCTATGGTTGTTGATGTACTTTTAACTGCTGCAGTCATAATTCACAGCTATAATTGTTCAATGCTGCCAATTTTCCCTCAATGCACTTTGGATTTGACAAAACCCCATTACGGAAAAGTTAAGAGTGGTGTTCGTAGGGCCTGAAGCAGTTGAAAGGCACAACCAATTCACTTATCAGGAGAAATTTAATTAAGATAATTACATACAATAATTGACATACATGGCACAAACAATGACGCTCTTATTTCCTTTGTTGACAGTATTCTTTCAGATAACCAGCAAAGCAATTGGAACTAGAATATATTTTTCAAAAATGTATAGATACTTTATAAACCTCCTGTAAAATGTCTAATAAGAATATATTATGAAGATTTTTAAGAACTTTTATTGTTCTAATGCAGATTATTAAGGACTTGCTCATCTTCTAATGGGAATTTTAACTAAATTTTTTCCTTATTTATTTTCGGCTGAATGTTGTATATGTACCACATAACTTCATTTCGTTTCTCCCACCGGGAATGGTGAAATGATACAATGTACAAGATAGTTGCCACAAAGCCAAGCCAGCTAATACAACTATAAACAAGAATTCATTGCAAATAAGATTTATGTATGAAAAATATATATACTACTTAATTGTTGTAACATTTTCTTGTCTTGATAATTCAATGCCTAGGTGATTGTTATTGACTGTTTATTGTTTTTCTCAATTCAAAATTAAATTTCTTAAGAATAATTTCACATAGCTGGAAGAGGTGGAGATCAGATCACAATTTTCAGGAAGTACCGATAAGTAAGAATAAATACACAATAACTCTAATATTAACATACATTAAAAGTATGTATATTTATTAATTTTTTTTTTTCAAATGGGAGAGGTTAAATCCCTAAAACCCTCCCTTTGGGCATGGCCTTGACTAACCATTTCAAAAAGGTTTTTCCTCATGTACCCTTATCTATTTATATTGGAGGTTCCTAAAATTATCTCCTGTTGAAAAAATACAAATTTATAATTGTAGTTTACTTCTAAACGCTATTTTAGTGACAATACTTTATTTAAGTTTATGTGTGTGTAACTGATTTATTAATGAAGTGTGATAATTTAATGATATTTTTAGATACAGAGGCGGAAATCTCTTGCTCCTCCTAAAATACGTCCTATTTCTTGGGAAGAGTATATCAATTCGGACAAATATTTGCACATTGGCAGGCCAATGATTTGCAAAGAAACAAGGAAGCATTTCAAGGCCACCTTAGCAATGGTAAGCATTATTATTGTTTTAGTGCCTAATAAGAGCTAAATTAGTGCTAATTAACCCAACTTTGTTGCTAGTCTTTTCCTGATTTTTTTTTATTGCAAACAACTTTGCCGTACTTCAGGGGTGATTGTATTCAGGGTGTACCCCGGAAATCCGGGTCTTTCATATCCTGTGTTTTAAAGATCGGAGTTTTTAATCTTCAAAATTGAAAATTTTTCGGATGGGAACAAAAAATACGCCTAAAAACGATAAACGTTCCCATTGTAGCAACCCTTTACTCAACAAGGATTGTAACGGCGGCAACCACCTTTGTTCCGAACTCGAACAATATCACGTCCCACGTGCTTTCGCTGTTACAGATAACTGGGTGTTGGTGCCAATTTTTTTTCCGCCGTCAAAATGCCCAAATGTTGGTGATGTCCCAATGTAAACATCGCCAAAAGTGGTTTTTATCTTCCGGACTTTTTTTTATTTTTAAAAGAACAATTAAAAAAAATTTTGAGTTTTTTTAGATTTAGCTATTATTCCGATAAACATTGCAAAAAGTTGAACTCATTTTCTGAACTTCATTTTTTTTTCTTTTTTTTTTTTTTGCATAATAACGCATTTTTACGTCCTTTTCCTGAAATCAGCGCTGGACTTCAAGTTATTTTCGCAACTTTTATTTTGAAAGTTGCAGATATTTGACAAATAAATGAAAAAATTGTAACTCTAAATAGAAAGTGTATTTCACTGTTAAAAGTTCGCAAAAAATATATATAGTCATGGGAAATTCCTATTCATTATGTTTTACTATAAATTACAATTTATTTGCAAAAAAGGAAAAAATTAAATTTTTCTTATTAGTTAGCAATAGGTAAGTAAAAGAAAAATAATTTCAAAAGTTGTTTTAAACATGCCGTTGTAACTATATGTGTATAAAAGCTGTCGAATAATTTATGGTGCATAAAAAGTGATACCAACTTTTTGCATAAAAAATTTTCAGGGTTTTTTACTTTGTGTCACAATCACCCCTGGTACTTGCCAATTTTTATGGGTTATCCGTAAAATGTATGTATTTTTAAATATTTTAGCTGCTTTTTACACACGAGTCGCGATTTTTGATGAATTTCGAAATCCGATTGCATCCGCTATTGTAAAACTCTCTTGGTTTCATTTTACGTATGATTCTGCGGTTTGAATATCAATAATTTAGGGTTAAACTTTATTTTCATCCCATCTTATATTTCATTTTGTGTAATAGAGGAATTTCACGCTTGGCATTTTGCCGCGACCATGCAAAACTTTCAATCCAGTTGCACCCGCGTGTAGGATACAAAACAATTTATATACTTTTAAAAATAAGAATTTAAATTGTACATACCTAATCAGAGTAATTATTGATTAATAAATGGTCATTTATAAATTGTTGTTTTAGGGGGTGGGAGTGAAAATTTACCTTTTAATGAAGTTTTTGTTTTTGAACTCCAAAGAAAGTTGCTGTTTTGCTCCTAATAAGAATGGCATGTCTAAAACTGTAAAGTTTTACCAATGAGCATCTTTTTAAGTATTTGTATCACACCCTGTTTAATGATCACAGTTTTTGATCTAACAGTTGATGTTTCCTTTTTTTTAATTTTTTTTTTTTTTTTGTGAACTATGCAATGCTCATAGCTACGTAGTAAAGCCAATAAATTATCCTTACATGAAAAAGAATGGTTTCGATATAAAATTGAGATAAGCCTTTCATCCTTAAGAAAGCATTATTGTTTATACAAGTAGCTGGAGTGGCAAAAAGCATCGTATGTGCCTTACACTAAAATTACTAACTGCTGTATTTGGAATTAAACTATAGGTTTTAAGGTTTTTATCACACCAAAAAACTGCAGGAGCTTTTGTAATGCCACATTTCAAAATTTTGTTTACTGTTAGCATTAAATAGGCACTGAAAACATATTGCACTTCTTTTATCATTAGTTTCTATGTCGATTTTTAAAAAAAATTTAATTGACATTATTTATGCTATTACTAGAGGGCAAAATTGGGAAATTTCACTAGTGGCCAGTGGCCAGTAGAGGTAGATTTTGTACTGGCCACTTTTCTCGATGAAAAATGCACAACGGTGTTTTTAACTTTTTTGTATCGATTAGTAATGATATAGAATTAAATAACCCAATTAAATGTGCTAATATTTACAAAATTAAACTTTTTTTTAAAGTTATTGAAATAAAATTTTAAAAATTAAATTTTTTAAAGATAATTTTAAGATGTAACCCTTGTGAGATTAACTCACATGGGTTCAATCTTACTTTGATTTCAGGAAAAATATTTTCCCTTTTCTCCCAATTGTTAAAATCCATTGCACGTACATTAACTTATGCAAAAATCAAAGATCATTATACAAAATATTGCTCACCACACTGAAATATTTGATAAAAACTTAGCACATTTTGTTTTTAATATTAAAAGATTTTTGTCAATTTACAGCAAATGAAATTATATCTTTATATATAACTTATGAAGGAAGTTTAATATAGAAGACTATGATAAACGATAAATATGGCCTATGGGTTTTCGGAGGGATACGGGGCGAAACTGATTGCAAACTTTTTGTGAAATAGAGTACCGAACCCCAAATTTGGAAATTCCTAAAATACGGCACTTTTTTCCTATAATTTCCGATTTTTATATGTAAATTCAAAAATATATTAATCTAAGAAGCTGTTAAATGAACAAATACCAGTAAATTTTGATTCAAATAGAAACAGCAAGTTGTAGATTTATTTCTTATTTATATGAACTAAACTCAACCAAACCAAAATAAAACCAGAAAACCCTATGTTGAAAAGTGAAAATAGTTTTTTTGGGCGTAGTTAAGTATCTTTTTTCCCTATAAAAAGGTAATCATTTTTTCCTTAAGTTCTTAGAAGTTCCGTTTTCCAAGTTTTATTCCCTTAATAAAGAAAACTTGCTGTATTTGTCAATTTGTTTCTCTGTGGTCATAAATGGCGCCGAACATCCTTGCAATTTGTACAAATGTCTGGCTTTTGGTTCGTCTTGTCTGCTAATATTTGGCAGATGTAGCTTTTTTTTTTTTCATGCAATTGCAGGTGATTTAGTGAAATGTAAAGTACCATGTGGGTATAGTTGATTTTTTCTGAATTGTAATTTGGAGCGTTTACTAAAATCTATGAATAAGTTATTTTTTTGTTTGGTAAAAATATATCAACACATGGATTTACTTATATAACCTTCAAAAGAAAAAAAGGTACCTTATTTATCTACCAGTTAAGAAAACAGTGTAATTTGAAGTAAAAATGCGCATATCAGGCTGTGATGTTTCGTAAATCCGCCATTTTTGGTCAAGTTCCGAAATTCGGCAAATTTCGAAATCCTGCCTGCAGCCGGTCCCGAGCATAGCTAATTTGGGGTTCGGTAATGTAATAAGATGGGAAAGTGAAACCACCTGTTTTTAAACCTAGCAATGTACTTCTTGGAAATTTTTAAGGAGAGACAAAAGTCGCGACGAGAGTGGCGATTGTTAGGCAATATTTTAGTCGCCACTTCTTTTCATCTAGTCGCCCTGTGGCGAGTTGCGACCGTTAATTTTGCCCTTTAGCTACTACCCATTCCATTATATTTTGCTTAAGATATTTTCCTATAGATAACAAGCATAAATTGGGGTGAATGGAAATTTACATTGCTCCATCCATCACACCCACGCACATGCGCTTTTAGCTTCCAGCCCTGTCTATGACCAGCCAAACTGGATTGTGACCCATTAATGGATCACAAGTCAACTTTTGGTGAACTGCAACATTCAAATGGTGTGATTAATGTCACTTTTGCAGGATTGATTTGCAATTTGCTGTAATTTCAAAAGTTACTTTTCAGAAAGTAAAATATCCTGAAACAAACTGAAATCCCAAATAAATTGTAGAACATTTCAGTTTTGGTTTTTAAATGAGGACAATTGAAAAAAAAAAAGGCATTTTAGTATTTAATGTATACTTTTTTAACTTTATAATATATTTTCATTACTATATCACACTAAATATTCCAAAATTTCACTTCACTGATTGTGAGCAAAGCAAATTTTCAAAAATAAATTTCTTGAGTAAGTTTAAAGAAATTCAACCCTCTATATTTTTAGTATATTGCAACAATTTTAATGTGCAGCTTAAATTGGATGAAAATTTCAAAGTAATAAAAGTTTTGCATGTTCTTTTTTTTTTGTTAATTTTACAGTTGTAACTAAGCAAATAAATGAATTATTTCTGAAAACATATAAAGTGTCTAAAATGAAGTGGGTTGTTACAAACTGAGTTTCTGAAAAACGAATTACAATGCTTAAAATTTGGGAACCTCTGCTTTAGACCATCATAAAGCATAAATTGAATACATTCATATTCAAGTGTGACTTTGGTTTAATTTATAGTTATGTGCTAACGTATAGGCTGTATTTCTTTGTATAAATCTAATTTATCTAGCTTTAAATTACATAGACATTTCCAGTGCCTCATTCAGTATTTTTTCATTCTAGTCTGAAGATTTTCCATTGTCAGTGGAGTCGTAAGTTGATTTTTGTTTGTTTGTTTGTTTCTTTTCTTTTTTTGTAACACCCTCTATAATTCTAAGTAACCTGTTTACCAACACATGCTTCACTTAAAAAGGATTTTAGTTTTAGCAATTCTCATCAGTTCATTTCCCAATACAAAAGCTCCAAAAACTTATGAATAATAACAACAATGTATAGTGTATCAAACAGACTGACATTTCAAAGTATCATCTAGAGATATTACTGAAGCTAAGTCGGTGAAATTCCCTTATTTGTTTGTTTTCTGAGTATAGTGCTTGTATAATACAAAAATATTGTACACATGTCACTATGATGAAGCTGACAGAATTTTCTTGTGAATATTCATTTGAACCATTCCTTTTGAAAACGAATCATCAAACTAACTTCATAGTTGCCCAGTGTTCTAATAGCATTTATAAAAAGAATAGCAACTGGAATACATTGCGACTGGAAACAGATTGAACACATAACTCACAGACAAGTGCAAAGGGGAAGGAAAAAGTTCAGTGTTGAAGACCATTGCTGCTTTCATATTCACCAATATTTTCCTTCCTGTGGATGTTGTATCTGAACTCTTTGAATGTCCCATACATCAAAAATTTAATGTATTTAAAATTTGCTTTGTACAACGAAATCAGTTATTGGCTTTAAAAGGCTTGTACCATGGTTCCATTACGGAGCAAATGAATGATTTTTCACTTATTCTTTTACTTGGAAAATTTAACTTCTTAACAAGTTTAAAAAATAAAGTGAAAATGTCATTTTGCCAACAGTATATTTTTATACATCAACAATACAAAAGCTTGTACATACATTAAAACAGAGCCATTCCATTTCAGATCAGGCAGAGGGTGTCACATGACCCTCACAGATTTTTTTTTTTTTTTTTTTTTGAAAATTACAGTAGTTACAACTAAGGGACATATCCCAAAAGGATTTTGCAAAAAAGAAATTATTTCTCTAGTTACAGACTTTTAAAATTTGGGACAAAATTGACCATTTTCAGAAAATCAGCAGAACACTCACTTTTAAAATGGCCACTGTTTCAAAAGTTTTTAATCAATTCGAATATTTTTTTTTCTATAAATAACTAAGGGGTGGTATTTTATTTCAACACTAATTTAAAAAAGCTAGTTGGCTTTATTGATAAAGTAAAAAATGTGTTATGAAAAAAATTTATTTTTGAGAAAACAGAGATGGTAATCTAAAGTGCTGTTATAGAAGTTTTTTATCAAATTTTATTATAAGCCTGAGATGCATATCCCCTCAAAATTTAAAGTTTGAAATTAGAAAATGTTCAAAAATTACAATTATTGAAGTGCAATTACTCAAAAAAGTCATTTTTTAAAAATCTGAAAATCTGCTCATTTGAGGCCCTTGAAGGACTTGATGAGCTGCTATCAATTATATTGTGTATTTTTGCCCCAGAGATTTCATATAATTTTTCGAAAATGGCATTTTGTGCGTTTCTCAAAAAGCCAGAAATTCAAACTTGTTCTTAATTAATCATTTTAATATAAGATTTAATCAATTTTTATTAGGAAATATACTACAGTAGAGCGCTGCTTATCCGGACGCCGCTTAACCGGATGTCCAATCAACCTCATCGGTCATGAACCATGTGGTTTTTTTTTCTTCCTGCGCTGTGCAAGATATAAATATATAATATATAAAAACATTAAAGTCCTGAGCTTCAGGTTGGAGGTCGAAAACCACCTTCCTCTGAGGGTCATGTGACAGGTTTTAGATCTGCCTGCCTGCTTTGAAATGGAATGACTCAACAAATATTTTGACAGTGGTATCATAATATGATATTTAAATATAATATACTATATATATATAATATTGTACCAGGAAATTTTTTTCTCTGGATATGATAGTTATAGCATTGGAACAAAAAGTCGATTTACCCCGGACAACAGTTGTATCAGTTATGTAGCAAAAAGTTTAAAGCCATTTAGTTAAGAAAGTTTATTTTTTATTTATTTATTATTTTTTGTGTAGGTTGTTAAATGCTTCTATTTTGCATTTATGTGCGTTGTATTTTTTAAAAAGTTTTATGGTAACATTTACTTGGGCATTGACTAAGATATGGAAATCAATTATTATTTTCCTTTTTATAGCTTGCTTAATGTGTTAGAAGTCATTGCTCCTTTCAAACATTTCAAGAAATTGAGAGATTTTGTGCAATTGAAGCTTCCTGTTGGTTTCCCTGTGAAGATAGGTAATGTTCCTCATATTGTGTTAACTACCTTTTTAAATCTATGCCTTTAAATGTAAGTTCATATTAGTTGAATAGTAATGTTTGTAAAATATATTTAAAGTTCAAAGTATTAAACATATAAACAATGTTTATTTACATGTGATCTCTAAGTGCTGTAATTTCCTTAGCAATGTCTATTGCAACACCGCATAATTTGTAAATTCACCATGAAAAGAAAAATATATTCTTCAGATAGTGGCCTGAAATTAAGTGGAATACATGTTCAATCTATCACATAGGTTAATATAAATTCACACCCTCAATATCCACTGCATTTAAAATTTTAACCACATTTACATTGCATTAATAATATTATAAACAACACATATTTGTCTCCAACTGTTACTTCAATGCAATGTTGTCCATATTTGAAACGCAACTTTTGCAATTTTTTGGGATGTTCTAAGAGTGCTGCCTTTTCTTTGTATAGAATTGCCTATTTTTTTCATCTTTTGATTAAAAACTTGCATTGCAGTTATTGCAGGGAAATAATGCTGTGAACATATGTAATGCTGTGTATATATTATAAATCATAAGTAAAAAAAAATCTGTTAAAAGTAATATTACAGGGTGTCTGCAGGCCAGAAATGTCCAAAAATCCTAAAAAAACACAAAAATTACCCATTCAATTCTTTACAATTTTTTTTTTTTTAATGTCTCTGACGATGTTTTTTCCCCCCAAGTGTGAATCATACCTTATACAGTATGGGACCTTAAATCCGGAACGCTCAGGGCTGCAATCTTTCCGGATTTCGTAATTTTCCGGATTTTGGGTCCTCATTCAAACAATTTTGTAAGTAGCATCAGAGCCCATATAATTTGCTCTGGAACTTTTTATTGGCATTTTGCTCATTTATAGCATTTTTGTTAGCGTATATACTCCCCTATAAGTCAGTCACGAAATTTAGCACAAAACATGAAGTTAGAATAGACTTGCATTCGAGGCAAAGCATCGAAACATCTATACTTTTCCCGATGTTATTTTAACCTCTTTAATTAAACAATATAAAAAAAGAATTCTGTCAAATTTTGATATAATTTTATATTATCTAGCCACTAAATTAGTAAAAGATCAGACTATCGGGAAAATGCGAGAAACGCGGATTTTCAATATCGCAAATGTTCTGTATCGCGCGAATAGTAGAGCTCATTTTAAAAAGAATATATATACGAAAACTACAAGAAATTTTGAAAAGCACAATTTAAGGATATTAACTCAGAATTAAAGCAACAATTAAGAAGGACTAATTGCAAAAACGAACCCTTTTCAGAAAATCACAAAATATTTTTTTTTTTTTTTGAAAACGGCACATTTTCGATCTAAAACATGTTTATTACATTTTTTTTCCTTTCCTTTCAAATGTCTATTTCCCAAAAAAAACGGTGCAAAACATTTCCCGTTTTTTTTTTTTTCAAAGCAACAATTAATAGAAACTCCTAATCGCAAAAGCGAACCCTTTTCAGAAAATCGTGAAATCGTGAAATAATTTTTTTGAAAACGGAACATTTCCGACCATGAACATGTCCATTGCATTTTATTTTCCTTCTCTTTAAAACGCTTATTTTCAAAAAACTGTGCAAAGCATTTTCTGATTTGTTTTCAAAAAAGAAAAGCTTTTTTTTCTCAACTGCCAATTTTCTCGTAAAAGTTCCGGATTTCGGGTTTTCCGGATTTTGGGATTCCGAAATTGGGGCCCCATACTGTATGTAGATCAAAATGCAATAAATGTTTTTTTTATAATGTAGAGAGATTATTTTGATAAAAATTAATTCAATCCAAAATCTTTTAAATATTACTGTATTGCTTTGGGGAAAAAATAATTACTCTCTATCCTGTATTGACATCCATTTTTTTTATAAGGCCACGAAAATATTCCTGAAAGATCTCAAAAAGTCTCAAAATTATGCTTTTGAATGCTTTATGCCAAATAAATTTTGAACACATGTACTCGTTTGTTTCAAAGAAATAATTAATGTATATATTTGCCTAGATATTCCCATTCTGCCTACTGTGACTGCCTGCATCACATTCCAGGATTTTCAATTCAGTGTGGGAATTCCAGATTCATATTTCGAAATTCCGACAGATTATCAGGAGGATCCCTCAAGATTTCCAGAGTTATGATTATCGTGCTCATTCTCATTGCCCATATCATTTGAACTCTCGATGATGATGATGATGTGAAAAAAGATCTAGTTCTCTACAACTTTTCTGCACTCAAATTATGTAACAATGTAAATCACTTGATTAATACATGACACGCTCAAACAATTTTAATTTTACAAGAACTCTCTTTTATATTGAACTCATCTGGCCGTACATTGGCCATTTAACAGAATATTTTTCAATAAAAAACTTTGCAATATTGTGAATAATTACATCTTGGAAAGTATATTTTCGCAATAGATCAATCTTATATTTGCCTTTGCAGAAAATGAAAGTGATCACATACTTCTTCATCAGCATTCATATGCATACTTCTCAACTCTTATCTTTTTTTTTTGGGGGGGGGGGGGGAAATCACAGCTTTGCCTCCAGTATTCACATTTAGTGATAGTTTCTGAAACTGTACAGGATTAGGTATTCTATTAGTGGAAGACATTCTAGATATTCTCTTCAGTTAGTGAAAAATTGAAAGAAAGCATGTTTTATTTCCTTAATTTCAGAAAAATTACCGGACTTATATTAAAAAAAAATTTCCAGAGCTGCTTTCTGTTTGACTTAAATCTAACATAATTTGTAAACAAAAAAAAAGTATGTACACACAGTGGACTCGTTTTATAATGACCTCGTCTGAACTTCCCTATTTGGGTTGTTGTGTGAAATAGTAGCGGTATGAAATGAGCTGTAACGTTGTTCAAACAATTCCCTTTTCTTTAAATTTGGTTGAAACATTGTTTGAAAATGACAGTAAATATGCAATACAAAATGTATGCTTTCTTTTATGTCAAGAAAAGTTTAAGGTTTAAATCCATAAAAAATGATAATGAGATGCAATATGCACTTAAATATGATAAGAGTACATTATTAGTTTTTGGGAAGATTGGAAATGGTTGTGCTTTTAAATATACTAAAGTTTGACCAGTGGTCAGAATTTATTTAATTTTCCTAGTTCTGCCTCAAACGTCTAAACAACTTTTAGACATTTTAGTTTTTCTGTTTGAGAACAGTTTCTTTTGTTTAAATATTTCAATCTTTCCTTTCCTCAGTGTGACTGCTGAGTTGGTGCTTTAATTTAATGCATTTGTAACACATATTACATATTATTTTTTTTCTGCCCTCTTACTGTTAAGAAAATAGAAATAAAAATGTTCATGTCACCTATAATTATTGAATATATTAGAAATTCAAGTACTCTCGCTCAAAACGCTAATACAAATCAACAAACTTACGAAATGTTAATTTCAAGCAAAATAACGCATCACCGCACTTATTGTCTGACTTTATATTATAGTAGACATTGTAAGATGCAAATTATATTTTATTTTGTTTGACATTGTAGTGGAGAAACAATCTGACTCTGGCTTATCATATATATATTGAAAATGGATTAACTGACACCTTAAAATTAGTATTTTGCTTTGACATTCTTAGGGATCATTCATAAATGATGTCACGCTTCGAGGGGAGAGGGGGGTTCATGAAATTGTGACAAGGGGAGGGGAGGGGTAGCAAGAAGTGTGACATCATGCATTATGCAACATAGCGTGACGCGTGACAAAGGGGGGAGGGGGTCCGCTGAAATGTGACATATTGTGACAAAGGGGGGAGGGGGTCTGCTGAGGTGTGACTTATTGTGACAAAGGGGGGAGGGGGGTCAATGTATGGGAAAAAAGCGTGAACGGCTCCTTATTTAATAGATGTTTTCCCTTTTATTTTGTTCTCGACATTTCTTCTTTGAATTATAAATAGTAAAAAATGTATTGAGTATTCTTTTTTATATTGCAGATTGTGAATGTAAGGAGTAATATGAAAGTATGACGAATAAAGACTTCTTTTTTTTTTTTTTTTTAAGAAGACTTTATTTGTCATACGCCTGTGTTGAAAATACAGGGGGGGGGGGGGTAATTATTTCCAGAATTTTTTCATTGGTAACACTAAAACTCAATCAATTGCTACTAAATAAAAAAATGGGCTGACAAACAGAGGAGAAAATGGTACTTAACAGTTTTGTCTTTTCCTAATTATCTATAAATTAATTGTAAAATATAAATCATGCAATTACAGTTTGTAAATAAAATAGAATTTTAAGTGAATTTTAAAATTAAAAGAAAGATAGAATTTTGGGCAACTGTGAGCTGTTTTTTATGTATGTGTTATAAAAATGAATTTTTGCATAAAGTTATGCTCGTCAAGTGGACAGTGAAGGGAGAGAATAATCCATTGCTAAAAGAAGGGTTGTTTTTTTTTTTTTTTAATCTATGGTAAAAAAAATTTTCTTTTCGTTGCATCAGATAAGCATTCTGAATTTTTGAAATAAGAAAATCCCTCCTCAATTAATTTAAATTCGTTATGCAGGTTATTACATCAAGAGTTGTGTTTCTTCATGGTCGATGTATCAAATGTAAAATAACATTATCTTCAATGGAAAATGATAAGTTCTCCTTCAAAGGTTGATATAATGCATTGTTTCTTTTTTTTTTTTTTTTTGCAAGAAGGGTCATTACCACTTAAGTCAACTGTGTGTGTACATATATATACAGTCAATTCACGATTACTCAAATTTATCAGGTCCCAACCCCTTTCCCTTCAATTCCATGTTAATTATTCTCCATATCTCAATGTTTACTTCCCTTAACTCGAAAGGGTTTTTCAAACTTAACTCGAAGTACAATATTAAAATCGTGATTAAAAAGACCCGCACCTCATCTTACAAAACTATTTTACTGGAAAAACAAGTGCATGTGATATTGAGAATTAGCACTTTTTTTTTTTTTTAATGCAAATTTTGCATTTATGGAGGAACAAAGTTTTCTGCAATTATTATATTGACAAAGTAAAATTTATTTTTTATTATATCCGTATTATGTTTGTAGTTAGGAACTGAAATACATTTTATTTGAAAAAGAAAATAGCTACTGTGTCATTGTAATTGTTGCTATAAATGATTAGAAATCTTTATATCTTCCACAAATATTTATGAATCATTACTCATCAACTATAACATAAGCATCAAATGTTTATGAAATTGTTGTTTTGTTGAAAAACATTTTTCTGATAAGATATCTGATTACCATTTATTATTTGTTTGGTTATTTAAATTTTATATTTTCATCTTAAAAGAAAAAAAGGAAGTCACTGATGTGGTATCTTCCATGTCTAGTTATGATCTGCTGTTTTAGCAGATGTTAAGTATGCATATGTATTTATTGATATTGAACTATGACACACACCTATCCCACCTAGTTTCTCTGGGGTTTTAGCTCTAAGTCAATTCTGCCTTCCCCATGACCAAATCATGCACAACTCATGTTTTAGCCTAAAGTGTGTTCAAGATATAACTATGATGTTGTTAAATTTATGTTAGTTGCAATATACTTCTGTTCTTATGTATATAAGATGCTTAAAGTTTATAAATGTATAATTTTATATTTGTGGATCGTTAAACTTAGTGTTACTGTATGTTTCAGTATCCTACGTGTTTGCCTCAGTTCCTCAGTTCCTTATTTGTGCCGTGGGCGCAGAATTCTTGTACATTTTGTTATTGATGATTATGTTAGAGGTAGCTTAAAATAAATGTGAATATCGACATTATAATTCATGTTTTAATTCAGGATTATTTATGTAAATATGTAATATGATTTTCAAGTCCTTTTGATTCTCAATAAAATATTTTAACCTTGTTTTTAATCACTTGTTGGTTTCTAATGTGTATGTGTTTTTATCAGAAAGTTTTTATTATATATTAATTTAATAGACTTCAACATGTCTTTAATGTTTACAAATTTTCTTGCCGAATTTTAAATCATTCCAAGCAAGGCTTTATCCAGAGAAAAGCCCCCAAAATCTAGAAATTTTTCTTCACATAGCTTAAATTCCATCACGAAGCTTTTTGATGTAGTTTCCTCAAAGCCTCCCCCCCCCCCCCCCCGGGAAAAAAGATTTCTGGCTGTGACTTTGTCGCCAATTTATTGAAGTTAAGAAAAGCGATAATATTTTATCAAGTGTGATATCAATTCCCAATTTTATTTTTACATTCTAAATTATTCATGCAAATTGCAGCTATATCGCATTCAAACATTAAAATAAATAGAAAGAGATGGAAAGCAAAAAAGGAAACGTGATGATGGATACATCTAGATTTAGTTTAATAAATGTTTTGAAATACTTATTGCTCACCAGAAATCCTTCATCGTGTGCAGTGGATTTGCAAGTTGCATAAAATTTGCATTCAATTCACTGTTAGCCAATTTGTGTAAAACTTATGCTTAAAATTAAAGAAAGGAAGAACCAAATTCAATTTTAGAAAAATACTTTGATGCAATAAAAAGAAATCGGTTGAATGTAAAATGCCTAGACAAACAAGTTGACTGATAAATCAAGAAAAATGTTTTCAATTTTACTATAAACAAACATTATACTTCTTCTAGATTTACTCCCTTATTTATTTCTCAAAGCAATTTTCTCTTAATTCTTAAATTAATTTAATATGCATTCTTTTTTGAAAAGCAGTAATGATTTTTATAAGTTTTGATGATTTTGAGAGCTGTAAAATGCAAATGTTTAATAGTATGTGACAGTTAAAATGCTGAAGTTAATTTGAAAGTCAATATCTACGTTACCGAGAAAAAAATGTTTTTTGTCTGCAATCTAATAGAATACAATACAATTAATGCACTTAAAATTCTAATAAAGTTTTTATGCAGAAACATTGCTTTTGAAGAAAAAAAATATCAAGCTGGCACAAGAACTCCAATTCTCCCTTTTTTTAATGTTAAAAGTCATTATTATAGTTACTTTTATTTATTTATTTATTTTTGTTTCTTTCTAGATGCACTTTGATTCATATGGTACCCATCTACTGTCACTCTTAATAATAATTGTTTGATTCAAATACAATTACATTTTTTGGTGCGTTTAACAATTTCCAGCCCAGATTTATCTCTGATAGTGCTTTAATTATTAAAAACTGAACGAAATTTTTTTTTGGATAAGATAGAAGGTACACTCAGGTTCTTATGGCAATTATTATTGTGAAGTGTGTTACAAGAAACATAACATCTTCTTTCTTCTTTGTGTGTGCTGTCCTTTCAATCTTAAAGTAAAACCTGGTTAATTTTTATCTCTCAATGTTTGTTTATTATGGAGTCTTTTTTTTTTCGTCTTTTTACACTTAATTTAATCACACATGGTATTTCTGTAACGTTTGTATAATTATCACTAAAAGGTAGTACGAGCGTTTATAAAAAGATTTATAACTAACACGTAATATATATATATGTATATATCAATATCAGTATAGAAGGCTTAAAATCTCATTATGATACTGCAAGAAATAATTTAATGAATTATTTAAGTTTAAAAAAATTAAATATAGTGTTTTTTCTATGCCTTTCGTCATTTCCGTCACAACTTTCTTGTTTAAGTTCAAGTAATAGTGTTCGGCAACTACTCGTCAAAAAGTAGTTAACTACCTACTACTAACTACTCTAAACAAAACTAGTTGCAACTAGTAGTTAACTACTTTTTCTGAGACTAGTTGTAACTAGTAGTTAACTGTTCTCCAAAAGTAAACTACTAGTTAACTACTTTTAAGTATAATTCATTTGAATTTCCATTTTTATATTTAACCATGAAAACAATTTTAAGGAAATCCCTGTAAAACATTCAAAGATTGAATATTTCCAAATAACACTAAACATTTAATATATGGGGAGAATATGAATAAAAACAAAACCTTTTTCTCAAAATTTAAACTTTTATTTTAATATGTATTTGTTTAATAAAGTTAATAATTTATGTTTTTAAGAAATAGCAATTTTTCAGCAGTTGTTGTAAAGTCCCTTAATATCAATTTAAAGTTCTCCCTCTGCCCAACCCCCATTCATTAACAAAATATCTTTGTAATGTGCATGCTTTAGAATTTAGATTATATTCTTTCAAATTGTGTTGAAGGCAGAATTGGTGATTTTTTTTTTAGTAAAAAAAATAATAAATAGGATATTTTTTATTTAAATCAGATTTTTCTTATTTTTAAGCAAAATATGCGCACACAAATACAGTAACAAATTCAGTTAATTATTTATGTCTTCAAAGAATTTTAAGATATTTCAGTTGAAATAATTATTTATTGCTAGTTCAATTAATTATATTATATAACAAATGTACGCTTAATAAATAGAGAACAAGAAACAGAAGAGAAAGCTTATATTTCTGGACTAAATATATTATCATTTCTTGAATATATAAACAGAGATGGCAAATATCACATAAAAAGTTTACTTCAGCTTAATCATTTTTACTATTTAGATGTTTCATCAAGAATACCAGATGATGCCTTCCAATATGTTTCTTTATTTTGAGTGCACTATTCCAAATGTAGAAAAAATCCTTTCCAAAGGTGCTGTTAATGCTTTTGCTGTAGTCAGCATGTCCAAAAACTTAATGTTCTCTGATAAAATCATTCTTTGACACCTTAACGAAGATGTTTCACCTTTCCCTAAAGAACCAGATGCATTCAGGCTACCATATAGTGAGTTAAAACTCTAATGAATTACTTGAACCCAGAATATATTAAAATGTGTAATAAAAAATATTTTTATTTTAATAATTTGGACGAAGCTGATATAAATAGTTTTTTTTTTAATCATAAATATCAATATTTTGTCTAAAAAATCGTATAAATCAGTTTTTGATAAAGAAAATCATAAAAATCAGTATTTCTTTCTAAAAATAAAATCATAAAAACCAGTATTTTTCTCTAAAAAGAAAATCCTAAAAATCAGTATTTGTTCTTTCTTTTTGCGTTTTATGGTATCCCAAACGCATGCATGGTACTGGAGTAGAGGTAAAGCTTCCCCATAATGAAGATTTGGTCTTTAAATGGAAACTTCATTGTGCATATGCTGGTGCGGGGGCTATTTATTGATTATATTAGAAAGCTTTTTATAATTTACGTAATACTGCAATAAATATCATGTATGACATAATATAAAAATACATTTGTTTGAGTAATATTCATAAGCTAAAAATTGAAATAATTTAATATTAAAAAGTAGTTATTTTTTCAAAAAAAAGATTTAAAAATTTTTTTTTCGAAAGTAGTTGGAATTCTGAAAGTAGTTGCAAAAAAAGTAGTTTAAACTAGTTCAAAACAAAAGTAGTTGCAACTAGTAGTTAACTACTAGTTAAGTTTTAATAAACTACTTCTAGTTAACTACTGCCGAACACTATAAATAGATATTAAAATAGCTTAATAAATTTTGCTTCGCTTATGCATCTGTATGTCCATTTTAAAAATAGTGCGAGAATTTTATTCTGAGAAAAAAAATATTTTTTTAAGATTTAAGGGATTATATAAAAGCATGGCCGTGATAGGCAGTCCGATTTTCATCCCGTTCTATTACTTTTGATTTTCTAGTTTCGCAATAGATGGCACCACAATCGGAAGAGAAAAAATTGCAGTTTTCCTTGTCGGATTTTCGTACTCTTGTAAAAACTCGAAGGGTTACGGCCGTTATTCAGCTGTGGAAATAGCAAAATCTGGGAAATACATCATTTAAGGAGGGGTAAAAAACATCTTATACAAATTGCAGAGAATATACAATAGGCTTGCGCCGAGTGTACGGGATATTTTTCCTTTATTGCATAACGGTGTGTGCTGAGAAAGATTTTGACAGAAGTTCGTTGATTTTTCCAGCGAATATTCCCTCCCAGCTTTGAAACGGAAGGGAAAAGAGAAAAGTTTATTACTCATTATAAAGCATATAATATAACCTAAGCTGCAAGTGGTTGTCAACGGCCATACCATGTTGAAAACACCGGTTCTCGTCCGATCACCGAAGTTAAGCAACATTGGGCGTGGTCAGTACTTGGGAGGGTGACCACCTGGGAACACCACGTGCTGTTGGCATTTTTTGAATATTTCGATGTTAGTTACTACTTTTTTCTTAAGTTTTTTCTCTTTTTCCTTCCCAAGATGCGTTACTTTGCAATTTTGGTAGGAAAAGAGAGCAGCAATTTTCATGTTTTGCAAACACATTTATCTTAAAGTAACGCATTTAATACAGTCGTAGGAGTAATGTTAATGCTAAAATGCAATTCGGCAGAAACACATAGTGGCGGCCCAGGGACTTTTAAAGGTTATTTAAATATTTTTAAAGCTGCATACAAGTTTAATTTAAAGTGACGCCTCTGCATCCAAGTTTAATTTAAAGTGACGCCTCTTTTTCTTTTAATGTAAGCAACAGTTTTATGAAGTAATATAAACTAGCTGACATGCCCGGCTTTGCGCGGGATAGTATTGCATCATTCGCAGGCTAAGTAACGCATGTCCAAAATTCTGTTGCAAATATGTAAGGAAAAATTTTCTGTAAAAAATCCAAGAGTAGGAAATGGCAACAGGCCTTAAAAACCTTATTTAAACAGTAAAAATCATTAAAAAACACGATTGTATTAAAACGAACAGCCTAGAAAAATTCCTTTTAGACCAAGAATAATAGTCCATAAAAATCCACATTAAAATGCCAACAACAGTTCATAAAATTGCCATTAAAATAATTACAACAGTAACTGAAATGCGCACATGCAGCGAGATAATTGTGCCAGAATGATATCAAGAGTCCATAAAAATCGTAATTATAATATCTACCACAATACATCTAAAATTTCCCATCAGAATAAGAACTCTATTCTGTTTTAAAATGTCCATCGGATGAAGAACAACTGTCCCTGAATATTTCTGCTACAATAAAGAAAAAAATCCTTAAATCCCCCTAGTTCAATAAAGACAACTATTCCTAAACATCCCTAATAGAATAAGGACATTAGTCTCAAAAAATCTCCATTAGAATAAAGATGGCAGTGACTAAAAATACCCATTAGAATGCTGACCTTCAAGAGCTACGTCCTAAAATTACTAACACTCCGTCTTTAATTCCATATCGAAATAAGGACAGTTCCTTATAGGAACTTATCCCGCTTGCAAAATCGTCAAAGGATTTCCTGAATATTCAATTAAATAGCAGTTTCATAAAATTCGGATAAAAACGGAAACCATTACTTCCAAAGTCAAATGCACATTTAAGTTAGAAAATGTTTAGTACTGAACCAATCCTGACGTGTGAAATTTAAGTCCCATAAAGAAATAACTAAACTCTGTCCAAATAGTGCCAAATCGACATTAAAAAAAATAAGTGAATGTTTTATAAAATAAATCACTTGAGTAAAATATGGAAGGAAAAATCAACCTCAAGATAAAGTAATTGAAAATCCGTCTGCAGTTTATAATACACAAAATATGCATAAAATTGAAATGAATTTTTAGAATTTGTTTCGTTGAAAACGGACACTCTACGACTGTAAGAAATAATATGTTTCATGAAATTATTGAACTGGAACCATGATACTAAATCGCCAAAAAACAAAGAAGAATCAACCTTAAGAAGTAATTATAAATCGTCTGCAGTATGCTAAAAAATGAAATGAATTTTTAAAAATTGTTTCGCTCCTAAAACGGCCTGAATAAAGATAAAATAGCATTTTCTCAATCTTACATTAACAGAAATCATCTAGTTGGCGACAAAAGTACTATTTATTTTGGCGAAAACACGCAATTTGAGCAGATAAATTCAGAGGTAAGCCTTTGCTTTAAAGTTCGAAAACTACTTTAAATAAATATTGCACGTGTTCTATTCGTTCTACGAACTTCTGAAAGAGATCATCTTGTGCTGTTTTTTACGGGCATCAGTATGCTGCAAAAATCGAAAAGGTGTGACGTTGCTTCGATGAGATATTCCTAAAATTAACAGTTTTGCTTAAATTGGAATAAAAAAAGAACAAATTCGAATTTTAGGAAAAACGCTTCGAGGTGCACGAGGACCTGAGCCAATTGGCCTTTAACTAAAATTTCGTACTTCTAGCCCGTTCCATCTCGCCAGGACGCGATCGACAGACAGACAGACACACACACACACACACACACAAACTTTCGGTTTTATTTATATAGATTAAGCTGTAAATAGCTATCAATGAATTTTAAAGTCATATGCTGAATACCCTTGAAAAATATAGTTGAAACTTTTTGTAAAATAACGATAATTGCGCTCAGTGGATACTGGACATCTTTCTGTACAAGGAATTTCTCTACAATAAGTGAGAGCTTTTAGTCGAGGAATCAGGCCTATCATTTAAGGAGGGTCAATTGCCCACCTCCTGGCTTGGGAATGTATTTATATGTATTTACTGTGCTTTTTTTAAAAATGCAATATACATTCAGTTCATATTCTTTGTCTCCCCCCACCCCCCACTTTGGAAATTTTTGAAATGACGGACCTAGGAGGAATTCACAAAAGGCTTTCTTCTTTTTGAATTGTGAATGTTTTGCACTTGTTTTTCCTTTATTTTTTGCACCATCCGCAGCATAATAAGTTTTGCTTCCCACCTCTCCCGCCCTTTCCTTCAACCCTTTACATACCTTCCGTTAGGCGCGAATCTGTCAGATGCATAAATAAAACAGTGATACAGGTAGATAAGGTGCTAATTTTTGTATTACTTCAGTAACAATCCATTATTTTTGATAGGCTGCTAAAATAATGGATTGGTTTTGTTACTACTGAAGTATTACAAAAATTAGCACCTATCTACCTGTATATCGCTATTTTATTTATGGGTCTGACAGATTCTTGCGCCTAACGGAAGGTTAAAGACGCAGGATCAAGTGGGAACTGCCTGTAACATTATAGGTAAAAAGGCGCTTTGCATTAGGCGAAATGTCCGCTTTATACTCTATACTGTGTTATAATCTCACAGTATATTTTGCATTCATTTGCAACTGTTTTTCTAATTGTAAAAGCGGGAACTAAAGAGAAACATACAGTAGTGGCCAAAATTGTGGAAAACCTTCGGAAAAATTCTATTTTTGGTGTTTGCGATTACCTGTATTTATGCTAGTTTTTTTAGAAGATCTTTATTTCTCTAAAATGATATGTTTTCCGGATTTCGTATATTTCACTACTTTTCACAGCCCCGGCAGTGGCAGTAATATATCCAGTTCATATGAGAACACGAATTTTTCTGTTCCTATATAGAATATTTTTTTTTTTTTTTTTGAAATAATAACAAAAAACTTAATTCCCCCATAAACTTACACAGAAACACACAACCATGAAGGAAGGAATAAATAATTAATTATAAAAACGTGATTTTGAAATGATAAACAAAGATATTTTAGATGCGATGCTCTTTTTCTTTTTCAAAAATATTAGTTTATTCTGCATCTTTTTTAAACAATAGCAACTAATAATAATAATTTAACTTTGTGCAAGTAAACAGTAATAGAATTATAATTTCACGTTAATTTAAAGCACAAATGAGCATTAAAACGCAGACATATGTTTCGGGATTGCTTGGAATCCCTTTTTCAATGCGACAGGGAGCTTCTAGATGCAAAACATCCAAATGAAGCAGACAAAACAACAAAAACAAAGCTTATATAGCCTAAGAATTAACAGTAAACCAATGAGAATGAAGGCAGTGTGAAGTGGAAGTAGAAGTAGCAGGGAAAGCCCCAATAAGAGAGCAACAAACGAATCCAGTTGAAAGTTCAGGAAGTAAAAAGGAATATCAATAAAAACAAAGCAAAAAAGACGACAACATGCATAAAAATGTGAAAATACATGAAAATTGCAAAAATAATAAAATAAAATACAAAGAATAAAATGGAAATAAATAAGTACAGAAAATACCAAAACAAAAAGCAAAACAAAGTACACATGTAAAGGAGGGGGAGGGGGGGGGGAGAAAAAAAATTAAAAATAGACACGAAAAGGAAAACAACAAGAAAAACAAGAAAGAACAACAAATTAAAAGAACTTATGCCAGACTGTGAAAATACATTAAAATTGCAAAAATAATAAAATAAAATACAAAGAATAAAATGGAAATAAAATAAGTACAGGAAATACCAAAACAAAAAGCAAAACAAAGTACACATGTAAAGGAGGGGGAGGGGGGGGGAATTACAAAATAGATACAAAAAAGGAAAACTCCCAAGAAAACCAGAAAAGAACAACAAATTAAAGGAGCTTATGCCAGACCTGTGAGAAATAAGGAGTTGAGGAAGAATCATTAACCAAATTAGAACTATTCCTGTTAATATGATAAGCTTCCCAAAAGTCAAGCTCTAAAGGGGAAGAACATTTTTGAATTATTTTCCCAGAATTGAAATCAAAAGAGTGGTTGGAATTCCAACAATGTTCAGCAATGCTAGACTAATGTTAACTTCTTAATCTGTGAAATAGTTGTTTGTTTTATCCATATTGGGACATTTTATTAATTGTGGAAATTTCTTTTAATGCAATGCACTTTTACTTTCAGAAAAGGGAATAATTTTTGAAAATATTTTGATGCTCTACTCAAGGCCGTATCCGGGAGGGGATACGGCCGACGGGCCTGCCCCCCCCCCCCCCGAAGTCCCGAAAATTTTCGCAATGTAGCACATATTCCTCCCTGAAACTTTCCTCAACACTAGTGTTTCAAAGTCAGCCCCCCCCCCCCCCGGAAAAAAATTCTGGCTACGGCCTTGGCTCTACCTGTTATTATAACTAATAACACTCACCAATCACGGCCGTTTCCAACTGGGGGAAAGGGCGCCCCCCCCCCCGAAATATTTTTCCTTCACATAGCATAAATTTCTCCCCGATTTTTTTTAATCTGGTTTTGTCGAATGCCCCCTCTTCCTGCCCCCGAAAAAAATTTCTGGCTAAGGCCTTGATTCCAAGTAATGTTCAAAAGTAATGTTCAAAAATGACAATCAGCAACAGCAAGTTCTAAAGTGCTAGTGCACAAAATCAAATTTAATAGAAAACGTTAAAACCCCTTTAGCTATGTTCGAAGCCTAAAAAATGTTATCTAGCCTTCAAACAATGGGAAACAGAGGAAAACAATGCTTACATATGATTTATATATTAACATGAGCTACACTTTAAAATTTTTTAAAAAAATAGCTTCTTTTTAGGATGACCATGGGGTTGAATTAAACTTTGTGTAAGAAAATTGCCTTAATAGTAACTGGAATAGCTGGACAGCATTTGTTCTTTCATTTTAGTTTGAAATTACTTCACAGTGATACAAAAAAAAAAAAAGAGAAAAACTTTTCGAAATGTTTCTAAATTTTTTTTATTGCTAATCATTTAACTGATTGAATTGCTGATTATCACAGTTCTGAGCTTACATAGACATAAAGACTAAGGAGTGGGGATAAATCAGAGCTGAACATGCAGGAACCGAAATGTGATCAGGGTTGCTACACTACATGGAAAATTCAGGAAATTTTTAAAATCGTTAAAATTCAGGGAAAATTTAGGGATGTTTCTAAATTTACTGGGCAAACAAGGAAAAACTCAGGAAAAATTTGAAGTTACAAAAAGTTCCTTCCAAATATGTCTTGAAAGTAGGTCTGAAAGTTTGGAGCTTCTTGTTTCGCTGTTTCTAATACCACTTGGTTATCCAAGCTTCCCTTCGCAGAGCGACGAGGAATTAATTCAGTAAGGAGCGCCTTCCTTTTATAGATGAGCACTACAATTTTGGAAGTACGACTTGGCTCATTATGTATTTGGATGACACTAGATGGCGCCATCACAAATGTGCCACCTTCCTTTTGTGACCTAAGCGTGAAGGGAAGGGAAATTCTCCAACCTCCGGTACGCTGCTCGAAACTTCAGGGTCCACGAATTTTTCATGCACGTATCCCTAGGTGTACAGGGTGGGTCTTCAGTGGGTCGGGTTTCGAACACCCAATCTTCCTGTTGGAAGTTAGACATTCTAACCACTTAGGTTACCACGGCCTGGAGCGAATGAATTAAGTTGCAATGGCAAATAAAGAGTGAGAAACGGTTGGCCTGACAAAACTTGATGGCTCAACACTGAATGTCTTTATATCGCCAAATTTTTTTTCTATTACCCCAGTACATGTAGAATTGAAATGATTCTTTCAAGATTACTATCATAAATGATGCTAGTATCTCTATGGATTTGACCCTGAAGTGCCTTCAGCATAGCTCAAGTAGAATGAATGCTCTAGTCATCAGGCAACGGTGCTAATGTGCCACAGAAAGCACACTCCGAATTTTGTGAAAACCAACCATGTAGCAAGAGTCTTGACCGGAGACTAGTTTTGGGGAGCGTGGCGCTTGACCTTATGAATTAAAATATGTAATTTTTTAAAAATAAAATATTATGTTTGAGGAATCTTCGTTAAAATAGAAAATCTTTCGCTTTTCGTTCTTTTTATTTGAACGAAATCAAGGGAGTCCTCGAGCTTGGGGGAGGGGGAGTATTTTTGTTTGGGGGGGGGGGTGCTCCGTGTAGTATTTAAAGGGGAGGTCATTTCTCTTGGGGGAGGTGGAGCACCACTGATGAAATCCCAAAATGAACTTTGGTGATAAAACAAAGCTACCCCATACTAGGAGGTATATAAAACCATAAACGGTTTCAATATAAAATCAAATATCAACTAAGTTCGTCCGGAGGGATGTCTTTCTTCTTTTTTCTATTTTCCAGTTAACTTTTATTCAAAGAACTCTGCTTTTTAAACTCATTTATGGAAAAAAATAAAGCTTTGATCTCTTTGCATTTGAAATGATTAATCATAAAAATTTGAAACATAGATAAGATTTATCTTTTTATAAGTATTATTCGGGGAAGCACTTCGTTTGTTATCTAAAATAAAAGACACCGCGAATATCTTTTTCACCTTTTTTGTTTCGACATCTGTATCATATATCAGTAAAGTGAAGTGAAGCAAAGAAAAGCGAAAAACACATGCTTGTCATTTTAAAATCTTGTTCACGTACAAGTAAAGAGTCGGGCGACCCGGTTTTAAATATAGCTATAAATATATATAAATTTATTTAAATAAAAGTCGATAATTTTCTTTTCATTAACTCTTCAAACGGATACCTTTTAAATTTGATTTATCTAAAAGTTTCATTAGATAAATATTCGATTCAACAGCTGGTATTGCTGTTATCTTGAAATAGATAGAAGTTATCTTACAACTTTTCGAGGCTTTATATACTTACTGCAAAAAAAACCGTGTCTCTTTCTCCCTAGTGGTATTTGGTGATCAAAACAATTCTTCGATCTCAAAATGTCAGCGTGTAAAGAATTCGGTACTAGAGCTATTCACGATGGTCAAGATCCAGATAAGTGGAAGCATAGAGCACTTGTACCTCCCATATCCATGTCCACTACATTCCAGCAATTTGCTCCCGCAGAGACTGCAGTAAAATTATTTCTTTAATTTTTTCCTTCATTTATGAACTTAGTAAATATTTTCTTTACTTTCTTACTTTGCTTGTTTACGAGCTCTAGACATTTTTTAAAATTTACTTTTAATTTCGCTTATTTTTGAAATACTTGCAGTTTAATAGCTAATAGTTTTTCTATTTGAGTTATTGATATTGCTGAATTTTAATTTCACGTTCAGTCAAGGTCAAGTCAAAACTAAATTTGTCTACTTTATCAGTTGAAAAATAAGCTAGTTATTTGTTAAAATACTAAATTCACGATGAGTTAAATTAAGTAATAAATATTACACGGTGCCTAAGATATATTATGTACCAAGTATTTTAACCAACTTTGTCTGTAGTAGATGCCATTTCAAATTCTTCTCTCAGAAGGGGGGCAAAGATATGAATTAATTTTTTTTTTGCATTAAAAGCAAAAGGCATACACACATACATGGAAATATATATTACATTTCTAAAGTGCAGGGGTAGAGGATAATCCGCCCCCCCCCCCCTCTCCTGACTCCCTAAATGACAGGCATGGTAAAAAATATATTTTATAAGTTATCTAAGTTAAAATTTTAACAAAATATTTGTTTTATTGATTGTGATTGTGTCTTATTACTTTGATAATAGGTGCATGTTAAGCATGTACTTATAAAGCTTAAAGTTTTCAAATACATATGATAAAATGAAAGTTAATATTCACTTATTAAAAAACTTGTATTGATTAATTGCTTGATGCTTTTTAGGGTTTTGACTATTCCAGGAGTGGAAATCCAACCAGGCAATGTTTGGAAGAATGTATAGCATCCCTTGAATGTGCGAAATATGGTAAGAATAATGTTCAACGTTACACTACAGAAAATTTATCCCTATTAGGAATCATTGCAATAAAGTTTTGTACCATTATTCCCTCCCTGTTGGGATATATAAAATCCCCTTCCTTACAAATGGCACTGAATGTTCTTCTAAACATAGCACAAACATGCCAACTCTCCTGCTTCTCTGTTCAACCTCCCGTCTCCTGCCAATTCAGAAATTTCTCCTGCTTTTTAAGAAAGAAAAAAGAAAGTTTTTGAACTTCTCTTTGGTTTCAATTATCTCTTTGTAGTAGAAATTTTAAAAAACTTAAAGACTGTTAATACTTTTGTCAATTTTGTTTTCAGAAGGTTTTTACTGGCTCTAGTTATATAACATAATTTTTTTTATTTAGTGTTTCTACATTTCATGACCACATCAAAATTCTTCTTATCGCATAAATATTTTATTTCTTGTTCTAAATTATCCTAACTAATAAAAAACATTTGAAACAATGTAGTAATGATTTTAAAAAATAAAACAGAATAAATCAGTATTTTATTTTTAGTTCTAAATTATCTTTTAAAAAAACTTATAAAATATGCATTTTATATTTTGTGGATTAATTTATATGTAAGAACATGTAAAAATTTATATGTAAAAATTATCAGTTTTATACTAGCATTTAACTGGTTCTGAGTTACAAAAATTTCTTCTACTTTTTATTCTGTAAGGTTGGCAGGTCTGATAGCATAAATATATGTTTTGCTAGTACTAAAATAAATATAATTTTGAAGACAAAAAATTCTAGGAAAGGATTCAATTTTGATTTATGTCAATCTTTAATAGAATAATAAATAATTACAATTTTTTTCACTGTGGTAATCATCATTATTATTTTGCATTTATTTCTGATTGTTTTAGCAACACATACTTGACTCATGGTCACTTTTCTCTTTCAGCTTTGTGCTTTTCTTCGGGTCTAGCTACAACTTTAAATCTTACACATTTATTAAATGCTGGGGATCATGTTGTTTGTTTTGATGATTTATATGGAGGTAAGTGTTCAGTGGCAGATCCAGAAAAAAATTCTGGGGGGGGGGGGGGGGCACAATGTGGCTGATGTGTGTGGTTTCAGCTTAAAAACAAAATAAAGGGGGGGGGGGGGACACAACTCCAGAAACTGTGATCCGTTTTAATTTCCTAATATAATTTAATCAATTATTTAATTAAACTTAATTGATTTATTAAATTTAAATTATCAATAAAATTTTAATTAATTATTCCCTAATTAAATACAAAAAAACATATTTTTTTTAAAAACTGGACATATATAATAAAACTGTGAAAGCACTTATTTTCTTGAGCACTTTTTTTTAACTTTTGGTTTTGTTCATATATATATCGCGAAATTTTCGGCTCGCAAAATCACCAATAACTTCTTTTTCGCGAAAATTTAGGGGGGTCAAATGGAGTCTTCTTCAAGTCTATTGAAGATTTAACGTGAGCATAAATCAACTGTCTAAGTGATTTTGCAGGTGTCTGCTTCTTTCTGTCTTAGCAATTACCCGGTTATCTCAGTTTGTCACATAGAATTTAAAAAATAGAAGTCACATAGAATAGAAGTTTTATCGCTCCCTCTGCAAAATAGTTTCTTGTTCCTCGTTTTTAGCGTAAAGGAAGAAAAGAAAGTCAATTCTTTCTAGTCCTTACCTAAAGCGTCTGGAGGGGGCGCGGGCCCCCGTGCCCCCCCCCCCTCTGGATCTGCCACTGTAAGTGTTATATTTGTGTATTTTGTCTTAATTTATATTTGCAATAATATTGCTTTCCCCCCCCCCTGTACTTATTTATTTCATGTTATCTAAAAGAATTAAATGTTGGTATAAAATAAGGTCTGTATTTAAGGGTGTTTTGCACCCCTGTGCTTCAAGCAAATTCCCCCCCCCCCCCCCTCCCAAGTACCAAGCCCCCATCAGCAAAAAGAAATCCTAATTTTTTGGACAAATCGGCTCACTTTG